>CM076095.1:9176769-10376769 GCA_038088585.1 Chrysina gloriosa
AAGAGTATTCAAGCAAATCTAATCTATTGCCCAACAGATGAAAACGTCCAGTTACTGGACAATGTATACAAAATACGAGAGTAATGCCAGCACAATATGCACGATTATAAAGAAATGCAGATAACAAGTGAATTGAAAGTAAAATTATGCCACAATAATAATAATAACAAGAAAATTAGCAGTATTTAAATAATAATAAAAATAGAACAATAATCTCAAAAAATAATAGTAACCATAAATAGTACTTGCACAATAACCCGCGAGGAGGATAACGCTAATTGCTAGCCCCGTGGTATGTATGCAATGCAGGGGATTGTAATGGATGTCCATAGCAGATCCAAGATTATTATTGGAAAATGAGCACATACTGTAGTACATTAAAGCTTATATTAAATAATAATTTTGGAGCATCCACCTGATTATGTAATAAATTATAAAGAAGTTTGGTGTATGATTGTTTACCACGTTGAATAATAATAAATTCAAAAGGGTATTGTGATCAAATCCTTGTGAGGAACACATACCATAACGTTTCTAGCATATGCAATTACTCCCTGTCAAAATCGTCCACTTTGTTACATGGCAAATTTAAGCTAATCAATATACAAAGGGGTTGTTAATTGGTTAAACAACATGCCAAAAAAGATGATATACGAAGTGCTTTAAAGAATAACACAGAAACTGGAAATATTACTTGAAAATATGTTTTACAATGAAATTCGTCCACTTACATAGATCTAGTTAGTTAGTCAAGTTAGTACCGATATGCAAATATTTAATCTCTATTGTATTATATGCAAACACGTTTGTTTAGTGACTGTATATCACATCTGGTATGATCTTTCATTATTGATAGCGGTTCTTACATTTATTTTTGTTTTTTATACATATACATATCTGGTTGCCCCGATTTGTTGGTTGCTATTCCGTTGTTGATAATTTTGTTTTATGTCATGTCATCAAAATTTTACATTGATTCAATATATCTTTTTGTGTGCCGGCGTATTATTTCATAATTTCAAAAAGGTTTAAGTGTTTTTTCACACCTGTACGTCACAAGAACTGCCACCAAATAAAAGAAAAAACAAGTTTATACGGAAGTTACGACCCGTGAACGGTGGGACACGAATAGATTGGTGCGTCCAAATAGGAAGACTGAATTGGAACCGTTTCAAAAGGCTACAAGTTGGGAATTGGACGTTATCAACATCCGTAAACTTCCCACCACACCATTATTAATTATGCTAACAACGCGATTTCTGCAGTTCTATTCTTGCAAACGACATAAGTTTCCTACAAGTTTGCTACAACTCGAGCGCATATTTTTCTACCTACTAGGATGAAAAATTATTCCGATGTCATCTCAAATCTCAGAAGAACATTTGGTTTTACGCTAACGGCACGTATTTCTTCTTCTTACAGTTTTCTTGTATAGTAAACACTAATGCAAAAGTCAACCTAGCTCTCCCCATAATAAATCAAACGGCAATGACCGACTCAAGGGACCGTCTTCCTGGTTTAAAGATAAAATATAATGTCAGCACCTAGTAATAGAGTTGACTGATTATTTATTTAAACATTTGCAATTTTGCAACTATCGCGCGTTTTAGTACGAACTTTTCGCAGGTACGTACAGTGATCTCTAGAGATTATACATATAAAATGTTAGACACTGAGCTCGTGTCATGGACCTGATACATACAGTATTTTACATTAGAGAAGATTGCCTATTTATTTACTTAAACATCTCATATTTTGCAACCATGGCGTGTTCCACCAGCTGGCTCGTGTCCTGGGTTTTGTGCAATATTTATTTATTTATTTATTTATTTATATTGAAGTATTTGTTATTTGTGCTGGTGGTTGTGTAATTTTATAGTTTACTAGCTTACCCGTCGCGCGTTGCTACGACCTCAGAAGGAAGGAAATTAAGAGAAACTCGTTATGATAACATTCAATTTATATCGTGTCATTTTTATTGAAACTTATCATTAGTCATTATTTACATTCAATTGAATTAAATTTGTTTGTATCCACGCGCGCCACCTATCGTAGGATCAGTATTACACGTATGGAAATTCATTGGCGTTTCTTTTTTGGAAAACGTTGATTAAATAAATTGATTTGGAATTCGTTGATGCCAGTAATCTTTGCATTATTTTACGAAAATAATAATAAGTTTGATTGTCACTCCTGTTTCAGCGTCATCCCATTCATAGATATTGCCATTGCACGCAATCATATGAGTTACCTAATTCCTCTGGTTCCGTTCTTGGGATATTTGTCATTCCATGTTAGGCTTCAAGTTTTGGTCTATTGCTATCAATAGAATTTTTACTGGCGTGGCATATGAGAGCGATAATGTTATAATTTTCATTTCTTAATGGAACCTGTGTTGTGAATGGGCACAAATACAGAGTGACCAATCTAGTAATATTTCTAATTTCGCTTCTTCTAGCTATTTGAGTATTTCCGCTGGATTGTAGTCCGCTCTCCGTACGCTTCATTTGTCTTTAAAAGATGTACGGCTTCTGTCAATTCAATTTGGTCCTAGCTTTTTGCTTGTGCCCATATTAACACCTTTTATTCTCCCACAGTATCTTACCATTCTTGTCCTCCATTGCCAATGCTTTCACTTCAAATTTTCTTGATAGCATCTTTTTGAATAGATCACGAACCTGGTGGGTGTCTTTGTGTTCTTCAAGTTATTTACCTACGTTTTGTTTGATCCTGTTTCGAAGTTGTGAGCTTTATTCCCATTATTTGCTTTACTGTCTTTGGTTATTTTGATTGTTGTTTGTAATAATAATAATATCCTTTATTCAGTGTGATATACGTAATTCATGCGTTGAATACGTCATACTTATATTAAATAAATGAATGATATAAATAATTAAAATATATAGAAACACATACCTACGTAAAATTGAAATCAATCAATTAGTCAAATTAAGGTTTTTTGTAAAAGTAAATTTTTTAGATTTTTGAGTTGAGAGTTCTTTTATGTGCATGGGCAAGTGATTATATACCTGCACAATCTGCCGAACTATACTTCAGTCGACCATAGCTCTTGTGGTTTGTATGGGAACCAAGTGAGATGACTTCGCTCCACGGGTGTTGTGCGCATGCTGATGAAGGTGATTTTAAAACATGTATTTTGTATTACCTCTCTAAAGTTTGTCTATTCTTTTTACAGACATCATCCAATTTATGTGTTCTTTTATCCGCTAAGTCTTTGTTTATCACGGGTTGACACTGTTTTACAGCTTGTTCCTTAATACATACACACACATATACTAGCGGCCATAAGTGTTTACTTACCTTTAAAATATTACAAAAACGAGTTAAAAAGTGTACGTATACAAAGAATTTTAACAGTTGGAGAAGCAATGTATTTGGTGTAATTGGAAAACTACCTTTACCATTCGCAGACGGGTTTCGCGGTTATACCGCTCATCAGCGCGACTTTGTGAGAAGTAGTTTTCATTTCCTGATAAGCACTATATATGCTAGTACGTTTGTACATAAGAGAATTCGATTAAGAAATTCCCGCCATATGTACTTAAATGCGCATTTTTGCAACTACTTACTTCTGCAGGAGTGGACAACTAAGTTGCCACAAACTCCTGCAGTACCTGCAGCCGCGCTTTTCGGCTAACTCACGAAGTTGTCACCGATTATTCGTGTTCCGGATGAATTGGCATTCCTCCCCAAGATCTTGATATAGACATACCATCATCATATAGGATACCATCTATTTTAATCAAATCTTCCACAGAGGTATTGCTAAAACAATCCCAGGTCATGGTCGATCCTTCTCCGTATTTTATTGTTGATTAATACAGGGTTCAAGTGCTCGTTCTTCTTTCGATCTAACGACAAATGTTCTTCTGTTTGGTGAGAAATTTAGACTCGTCGGTCCAGAGAACTTTCTTGTCTGTTTTCTCTCTCACCCATGCTAACCGTTTCGCTTTCTTTACTTTGCGTAATAAAGTGTCCGCATAGTAATTTTTCCGTACAAACCAGCTTGGCGTAAACACCTCTTTACTGTGGTGACTCTGACTGCATTTGAACGCGAAATATTCATTTCGGCAGCCATTTTCTGGCGCTATTTTTCGTGTATTTCCTTTGCTTGTGATTACCCTTGCGCGATCATCTGCCGGTGTTGTTATTTCTGGTCGTCCGGGTCGCTTCTTATTTGATCCACTACAATACTTGTTTGATACTGTTTAACATTATAATCCGCGGTTCTACGGTTTAATTTCAGTAATTTAGCAATTTCTCGGTTGCTTTAACCGATGTTGTGTGGTATACCACTATTTGAGCACGCGTTTCTATTAATCTCGCTGTTGTAAAATATTGCACAAACTCACCACTATTCACTGCTTGCAATGCGAAAGCTGAATGCAAACTAAATTTTTCATTATATTGAAAGGCGTGTGTCGTCTATTATTATATTTTATGACGGTAGTAATAAACGTTTCCGAGTAACCGGCCATTATCTAATCCGTCCACCTAAACGTGCCTAGACCGCAAAAGTGTCATTTCCGATAACTTAATTTCCAATGAGATCATTACGTACACATAGAACATTACAGAGGGATTATAATCGTATTTACAGTTTAATAATGAAACAGTTTGATAGCGATAAAATATTGTTTATTTGAATAATCTCCAATTATGCAGGTGGATAAATACTAATGGCCGGTGGTGTATATCTAAAGCTATAATGTCGGAAAACAGTTGACCTACCGCGTAGATAAGAATCCAGCGAGACAGCCGCAATCCCATCAAATTAACTAAACCCAGTTATATGTATGATATGACTAAGGACATTTTTACATTGCACGTTTAATGAGCCGTTTCCCGTTGATCTTTAGTAATAAGATTTGTTTTAATTGTTCGGGAATGTTTTTAGTCAATTTAAAATTCAATTCAACCAATGATATAGTGATAATAAATTTGAAATAAAATTTTATGTGCTAAACGTTTAATAGCATTTTTATTCATAATTACTATATTTATGTACGAGTATGTACAATTCGTAATTAAGAAAACCAATAACCACATCGCTACTAATTGCTAAAAATTGCCATTGTAACGCTTACATAACGTCCTTTCACGCATATGCTTCTGTAAATATTTACAACTCGAAATGTGCTAGAGAGGATTTACTGAGAAAACGTTGTGCGTAATATTAACAAAGTGCTAGCACATAAGTTTAAAAATTGCGACTAAATAAGATTACTATTTATCTATTTGTATTCAAGGTTGTGTTTTATTTGCTAAATTATATCCGCCAAAAATATGTGTTTTTTTGTCTATTCATCTATTTCGAAATCTTTCCAGAAAAGATCGTTTTTATTACTTAAAATTTGCCTAATTGGTCATTTCGATGAGAAGAAATATCATTAATTTACTTTACAACGTTGAAAATAAATTTATTCGTCTTTTTCGCTTCTTTACTTTATGTGGCATGATTATGAGCACAACCCAGATTTTTGCAATCTCCAATTTGCTCTTATTCATTCCGTTAGTATACTTCTGTCTTTGACTAATCTTATTATGCCTTGAGTAATAATTGTAAATGTCAAGTAAATACTTATGCAAATGATTCTGTAAGTAGGAGTTAATAGAACGACGCACTTTAGCTTTTTTAATAAATTGAAAAAAAAACCATTTCTGTTGGTGTTATACAATGACATAATAATATGTTCGAACACTTAATTCTATCAAAGTATCTGACAGGTGAACAAGATTTTATTCTTCATTTCCTTGTCCAAATTAATGTACACTTTTTGAATTTATTTTTATATATTTATTTAACTTCTCCCTATTACGGGTTCTATGAAGTTCATAAATTCCGAAATCATCTAGCATGTATTTTTTTCCTTTTTTTTTTTTTTTTTGAAAGTTTCCGTTTAACCGATTTGTACCGATTGTCCGTCGTAGTGTTTCTAGTTGACTTGTGAAGAAGTTCGAGTCATCAGTTCGAGTAGTTTTTCTAAATAAGGTGCTACATCATCATGCAAGGGTAGATTGAAAATTTCCGGGATCAAAATGAAAACAAAATAATACGGATTCAAGTTATTCCTTAGTTTTTAATATATTCCCCTCGAAGCTCAACGCACTTGATTCAACCTTTTTCGAGATTCTCGATACCCTCCGCCTCCCTCCCTTCGGAAGTGTTTTTCTTCGAAGTTCAGGGAACTGCGATCTTAACTGAGGCCGAGACTTGGAATCACCCAGACCCCCTGATCCTCTTCTTGGCGGCCGCGGTCTCACCGCTGGAGTTTGAGAAAAGCTGATCCTATGAATCCGGTCACTGCACTTTCTTTCGTCTGTTGTAATTAAAGATCAACGGGTTGACTAGTACCACATCGTCAAGCGTCGAGAAGAGTCTGCACCCTCCGCACATTGCTCTTAGGCGGGGGTCTGTCCTGGTCAAGTTCTGCAATATGCCGAAGCACCGGGTTGTCAGATCGATCGAACCTCTCCAGTGTGCCTCCCGCTAGCTGTACGACGTATTCGTCGAGAGGCACGATATTTAGGTCCTCGTGAAGTTGTGCATTTCTGACAAACCACGATGCTCCGGCGATCAGTCTTAGCATTTTGTTTTGTGCTGTTACTATCTTCTTCAAAGTTGTCTTCGCTACTGTTGACCAGGACACCGCTCCATATGTTAAAATAGGTCCCAAGAATAAAGTATAAATAAGCACCTTTATTCTTAAATTAAGCATCGAGCTTCTACATAGGAGCGGCAGTACTACTCTTCTCGCATTGTGATACTTTTTAATGGCCGAATCCAAGTGGGCCCTGAAGGTCAAGCGTTGGTCGATGATCACGCCCAGATATTTGACTTTGCTTTTCCAGGGGAGTCTTTCGTTCCCGACAAAGATGTTATCAGCGGGGATACTTCTCTTCCTGGTGAAGCGGATCGTCTCACATTTATCCGCGTTCAGCTTAACTCTCCATGTGTGTCGCCCACTTCAGGATATCATCCGTGGCCGCCTGGAGCGTCCTGCATATGATCTTCGAAGTTCCTGAAATAATCGTTTACAGCCTCTTACAGTTCTTCATTCGACCAAAATCTATTTCCACCCAGAAATGTTTCGGAAACGGATGGAAGTCTGACGGAGCCAAATCACGCGAATACTGTGGATGCGGGAGGATTTCCAACTTCAATTCAACGTCAATTTTTGCTGAACAATTCCATTTGAGAGCAGCGGTGCAGGAAATAAGAGGAGAGCAAAAGCAATATAGAAAGGAAATGCAGGAGCTGGAGAAAGACAACGACAAAATTAAAGAGGAAAATAAGGTATTAAAACAGAAGATAGTAGTAATGGAAAAGGAACTAAATAAAATAGAAAAAGTTACGTTGCTACCGTAATAGCACAGGGAATGGAGATTAATACACAAGACCAAAGCCTATTGAAAGAACATATGGAAAGTTTCCTCAAAAGAACTATGCAGTTAGAAATGAAGATAAAAAGAGTTAGGAAAATAGGCAGCAAGACGTGTTTAATGGAATTACATAACTCAGCGGATAAACAGCTGCTAATGAGCAATAAAAGAAAGCTAGGGCAAACAAGGGAAATGCAAGTATACATAAATGATGATATGACCAAAAAGGAACATAAGCTACAGGCAAAAATAAGGAAAAGAGCTTCTGAACCAAGGGCAGGGGGAAAGAATGTGAAGATCGGATTTCAAAATGGTGAAATAAATAAATGATAAATGGTGAAATATGGTGCTGTGATGACAATCTGGTTAAATTTGTGAAAGCAGGAAAAGCACCACAAGTATCAAAGGAAATGAGAAAAATAAGAAAACGATTACGGCAACGACAAAGGCGATGTTAATGGGAAATGGAGGAAAAAAGAAAGCGCTAGCCATGGGAACCTGGAATGTGAGAGGGACTTTCGAGACGGGAAAATTAAAAGAACTAGTCAGGGAAATGGGAAAATATAAAGTAGAAGTCTTAGCAATGCAAGAAATAAAACAATTGGGAACGGATATTACTACCATTGTTTATCAGTTGTTTCCCGTCTTTCTGGGGTTGATTTAGCGGGTTCCGTCAAGCTGAACTGTTGGAAATCCGCCGATAGGGCAGCCTTAAATCCGTATTGCTCGTCCGAAAGAATGTTGGTATCGAGACGAATTAAAATTATCGCTTCTGTTATGTTGTATGCTCATTCTCCAACCTCCCGACATTGCCGATCTGTTTTCTTGTCCATCTCGCAATATCTATTGCGTCACATAATTTTCTAATGGTATAAATTTAGATTCGATCTTATAGCCTATAACTTTTTATTTGACACGTTCTGATTTAATTATTTAGTTGTGTAAATATCGATCAAAATACAGCAACACCGTTTGATCTTTAATCAGTATTTTCAACAACATTTAACATGGTTGATACCTACGTCTGGATATATTACGAATATTTTCTTATAAGTATTATTAACAATTATTTATAGACTAGAACACATAAAATTTACTAATCGAATATCTAAATATTATGTCGAATAGCAAACATTTGTTTTTTCGTTTTAAATGCGCCAATATAAAGTTTATTTTTATAGCCACATAAACCTATTTCTTCTTATAAACTGTGTCTTTTAAATGTCCTCTGCCACTTTTAGGTCAATTAAAGGACAAATTGGGAATTAACGGTTATATTTTCAAAACGTTAGTAAATAATGTTTTCGTCTAAACTTCGTCAGTTAATTCCCAATTTGTCGTTTAATTGACCTAACAGTGATAGAAGACATTTAAAAAATAACTACATTAGGTCACGATACTTATACAAGCTGGGGCAAAGAAACGGACGATTTTCAAATAACTCAAAAATCAAACAACATAACTTAATCATACCATCATTATCTATTCAGGTTGGCAAGGAAATAATTGCGCTTGCCACACATTGAGAGTGTTACAACTGTTTTGAAAGACTTATGCCAGTGTTATGGTTTTCTCCTTTTCACGTTCCATATCAGTCATTATTAGGTTACTTTAGAAGCAAGTTGTGCGTAATTTTGTTAGTACCTGTTAGTTTAGGGTCAATCTTAACGTGGAGTGCAGGAACGAACATTTTCGGCATATTTTTGTATAACAGAACGCACGTGTCAGAATTGGTTTAAAAAATCCATTAAGGAAATTTTTTAGTCAAAGATGACCAACGTTCTGGCCGACCTACTGAAGTTGATGATGACCAAATCAATACCTTAATTGAAGACAATCGTCCTATTACTGTTCGAGAGATGGCAGAGAGGTTAAATGTATCCTACACGACAATTGAAAATCACTTCAAATGTCTTGAACTCGCCAAGGAGCTCGATGATTGGGTTCCGTGTGAATTGAACGAGATTCACTTAGTACAACTAATCAATATTTGCGCAAGGACATCGACCCTTTTTTTTTTTTTGAAAAGAATCATCACTGGTGATGAGAAATGGGTCATGTACAGTAATATCATTCGAAGACGATCATGGTGATGAACAAGCACAAACCACATCTAAAGAGGAATTGCATCAGAAAAAGATCGTGCTGTCAATTTGGTAGGATTACAAAAGTGTTGTGTATTTTGAACTGCTTCCAAGAAACCAGACGATTAATTCGGATATTTACTGTC
This sequence comes from Chrysina gloriosa, assembly GCA_038088585.1. Taxonomy (NCBI): domain Eukaryota; kingdom Metazoa; phylum Arthropoda; class Insecta; order Coleoptera; family Scarabaeidae; genus Chrysina; species Chrysina gloriosa. Next base: position 9,186,404 of record CM076095.1, read on the forward strand.
AACAACTAATGAAACTTAAAGTGGATGAAGCAACCAAAGAAACACGGCTAGAATTGGCAAACCGCAAGGCAATTGTGTTCCATCATAAACGCCTATTTACTTATATTTCAGAATTCGTCCTTACTCAACCGGACGTGGACACCTTCAACTCCTACGGCATTAATAAGTTGCAAATAATATGCGTCATAGAAGATGATAAAATATCCGTCGATCTTCTTCAGGACAAAATTGAGCAGTTCGAACAGTTCATTCAGTTTGTCGATGTTGCTGCCTACAATAAGATTTAAGTTTGCGTTTGTACGTTACTTTTTCTAAATAAAAGATAGCTTTCGAATGCAAGGCCGCACACATCATTACTAACTTGTGGGAAATTATTGGAGGTTGTTTGGAAATTGATGTCGCATACTCCATACAGTCCTGATTTGGCATCTGATTACCGTTTATTCCGAAGTTTTCAAAACTCTTTGAATGGTTAAACTTTCACTAATGATATTACCTTAAATCGCACTTGACTCAGTCTCTTAATGATGAGGACCAAAATTTCTATGAGCGCGCAATCATGAACCTGCGGGAAAGATGGCAAGAGATTATTGATAAGATGGAAGATAATTGCTGAAAGTTTATTATTTGTATAAAAGAAGCGAGTTTTCCTTTCGGCAACAAACCCGAGATTACTGCCAAGCCAATACCTAAAAAACATTTAGGTTGGACACGTTGTTCAGCTTTTTAAAAATTACGTCGGTAATGTGACGTCCTTCTCACAACAACCATTCGTCAAGGCGCCTCAGAAAATAGACCTTAACGTCCCGTAACATTTGCTGAAGTATTCTTGCTACCTCTCGTCGAATGTTTTCTTCGATTTGATCGAGTGTTGCCGGTCGTTGCTCGTAGACTTCGCTCTTGGGGTAGCCCAACAAGAAAAATCGCAGCCCGCTAAATCAGGCGAACGAGGAGGCCTTGGAATCGCTCCATTTCGTGAGATTACACGATTCGGCAACATGTCATTGAAAAGGCGCATACTGACTCTGGCTGTAGGTATCGTTTCCCCGCCTAGCTACGAGGTAGTCCCATAAGAAAAATTACAGGCACCTTAGATTGGGCGAACGAGGAGGCGATGGAATCGCTCCATTTCGTAAAATTACACGATTCGAAAACATGTCATTGAAAAGACGCATACTCACTCTGGCTATAGGGATCGTTAGCCCCTCTAGCTGCGAGGTAGTCCCACAAGAAAAACACAGGCCCCTTAGATTGGCCGAACGAGGAGGCGATGGAATCGCTCCATTTCGTAAAATTACACGATTCGAAAACATGTCATTGAAAAGACGTATACTCACTCTGGCTATAGGGATCGTTACCCCCTCTAGCTGCGAGGTAGTCCCACAAGAAAAAACACAGGCCTCTTAGATCAGGCGAACAAGGAGGCCTTAAAATTGCTCAATTTCGTGAGGTTACACGATTGGGAAACATGTCATTGAGAAGGCGCATACTCACTCTGGCTGTATGGCTCGTTGCCCCGCCGTACTGGAACAAAGAGTCATCATTCACGTCGTACTGGGCCACTTAAGGAATGAAAGATGTGCGTAACATTTCTGAATACCGTTCAGCATTCAGAGTCACAGCTTCTTCACGTTTATTTTCAAAAAAGAAAGGACCAATAATGCCTGACAAATAAGTCGCACACCAAACCGTAACATTAGAAGAATGAAGAGATTTCTGATGGAGTTGGCGCGGGTTGATGTCATTCCAATACCTAAAGTTCTGCTTGTTCACACACCCCGAAAGGTGGAAGTGTGTCTCGTCACTCATCCACGAATTATGAATGGGATTCAGGAAAAAGGCCGTCGAGTTCTGAAATCGTTCTCATTAAAGGCTTGGACAAATTGAATTTTATGGGGATGATGGTTTAGACCATAAAATTCGTCGGACTGTGCTGGCGGACATTTGGAGCTCAGCGCTTTGACTACGAGTGGATCGCCTGGAGCTTCTTCCAGTTCCAAATACAACTGTCACACGCTCGATATTCTCAGGTGTACGAGCTGTTCTCCTTCCCCATGTCATTTTCTGTTCGTTGAAGCGGTGTTTTCGAAATTTTTAACCTACACTTTAATCGTACATGCTAAAGGTACAAAACGATTACGATGTATCGCGAATTCAGTGCAGGAACGGCACTGGACAGCTGCATAACTACCATCTTGATAAAATCCCCGTCCGTCCATTACCTGAGCTGCCCCCCTCCTCGCCCTTCTTTATAATCGCCCATTTCTCTGCCTCACGTTGTATATATGTATTCTTAGACCAAATTAGCGCACCACTTTATTTAATTCAAATAATTACATAAATGATACTTAAATTAAGCATATTGAATCACAAATTTAATGTAAGGAACGAGATTAATAGAAACAAACTAGCGAATATATAATAGTCTTGGCATGCTATATGTAGATCAAATTGCCAAAAATTTAATTATTTTCTCATTCTTCAACAGCCGCTTCCATTAGTTGATTGTGATTGAGAGGTGAAGGCTTGCGGTTGCGAACCTTTTCTTTTAAGAGAATCCCCTATATGTGTCTGGACTATTAGATGGCCACTCAAAAACCGGAATATTAACATCATTTAAGAAATGAAGGTGATTGCAAGGACTGTGGTGTAATTTACTGGCACAATATCACATCGGTAAACACTTCACCATACATATAAACAATTGTGTGGTGAGGTGTTTACCGATGTGATGTTGTTGTTTCAAGCATATAAGAAGCCAACAACTTGTCTAGCTACGTGCGGACGAAGTATTATCTACCACGTTGTTTCCCAAGGAATAGATCGCATTCATTGACCTGGTTCATATAGGGACCAACTCTGTACGGTCATCGAAACAAATTCCTCCCCACAACATTACAGAGCCGTTCCCAAAAACGATTCTTGGAAAAATGTTGCAGCTTGCAAATCGTTCTCCTGGTCTTCCCCAGAGACGCTCATGTCCATCAGGAGATTTTAAACTAACCCTCGTCTCATCAGAGAATTAAACCTTTTTCAATCGCCAATAGTCCACCGTTCATCACTTCTGGGAAACCGCAATTTTTGAATTTTGTACTTTCTGGTGATTAATAGCTTTCTTGTCGGTCTTCTACTACTTAATCCGACCTGCTTTAGATGTCTTCTTCCAGTTCTAAATGATACGGCAACATTGCGAACAACTAGTAATTTATTTGTTAAAATGTTGCTAGTAATTGTCCTATTTCTTACAGTGGATTGTCTATGAAAACGATTATTCCCTGCATTTGTACAATATTTTCCCTCTTGACCTGATCTTCGAGAGTAAAATCCTGTCTCGTGAAATCTTCTGATCGATCGACTTGTGCTGGAATGCGATCTCTGTAACATATGAGCAACATCAACATCTTCCAGTAAAGTGGGTGTCCGTACTACCTCTTCTACCGATAAAGTCCTTTCACGATTCATTTTCTACTTCTTAAAACTTACTAATAACTAATACTAAATACCGACACCGATGTAGTAAATGCGATATCGAAAAAAACTTAAGGCCTAATGCAAAGCGGACTATACTAGACTTATTCAACGTGAAAATAAATCGCTTTAAACAAAAAGTGTTTTTAATTAACAGTTGCTACTTTAAAAGAAAAGATATCTTGACAAAAATTATATTGAATGTCAGAACGGATTCAAGCATTAGTAACATCACAAATACCATTGTCTTTGATTTAAACAAGAATACAATAGCGGTGCGTTAATTTCTTCCAAACATTGACAGGAATTTACAGGCAAATTTTCCTATTTCTTGGTATTGAACAGGCAAGTACTTATAAAATTCGAATGTACCAACACTATCAAATTTTTGTTTTAATTGGGTCTGACACTGAATCTCAATTACTTCCATCTGCAAGTGAAGGGGAACTTTATCAATATTAACAGAGAAAGGACCAGTAAATAAAGAAAAATTGTTTTCTTGATACTTAAAATCTTGAGAACGCTTTTCAAATTGTGCCAGAAGGCTTCCCATTTTCTCTGTATACATTTTGTATGATATTGGGACACTCGTACTTTCCTGCTACGCCTTACAAGTCGGAAAATGTGACAGATTATCCACTGCTAACGGTTTTCTCCACAGCATCATCTTACACTTGAGAGTTTTCACATGATCATGCATATCTGTTATAACTTGACGTGGTCCGCCAAGTGTTTTGTGATGTCTACCATAAATGAAAGATCTTGTAAAAAAGGTACGTCGGATAATACGCTGACATTTTGTCCTTTCACTTCCAAGAAAAAGCGTATTTCTTCTGAAGTTTCCAAAACCGATCGAGAACCATAGAACATGATAGCCATCGCACCTCTACATTATAAGGTAAACCAATGTATTCGCTTTCTAAATCACGTAAAAAAACGCAGAAAAACTGTCGCTGATTCAAGCCACGTGCCCTTATGGAGTTTATAATTCTTTTCACTGATTTTAAAACGCTTTCCAATTTGATCATTTTTGAGCATAAAATTTCTAGGTGGATTATACAATCCATATGATGAAAATCTGGTTTGATCTTTGTCTGTAATATTTTAATGAATTATTTACTCCAGTCATGGAAGGAGCTCCGTCTGTTGCAACGGATCACAGTTTTGACAAATCTAAATTGTACTTTTGCAGAAGTCGGTAAACATTGAAAATATCCTCTCCAGTTGTTGTATCGTGCAATGATACTAATTCCAGTACTTCTTCATAAACGTTGCTATCTCTATCAACAGCACGAAGAAAAACAGCAAGTTGGGCCACACCACACACACCTGTACTTTCGTCACAGGCAACAGAAAATGCCATGAAAGAGTCTGGTTTTGTTTTTATCTGATCGTTTATATTGGCAGTCAACTCAGTAACTCTTTCAGCGACAGTATTTCGGGACAAGGATATATTTTGAAAAACCTTCGTGCTCCCGGGACTTACGATTTCTGCGGCCTCTACAAGGCACTCTTTTATAAATTCACCTTCAACAAATGGTTTTGAATATTTTGCGATCAACTCCGACAGCATGTAATTCGCTTGAACAGAATATTCATTCTCTTGCTTTGGACGTGTAAATATAGGCTGTTAATTTTTGACCGTGATTTTAACTTATTTAACTTTTCGTTTCTAATCATTCTGGTCAAACTTAGTTTTATAACAATCATAGTGACGTTTAATATTATATAAATGTGGGACACCGACTGTACTGTTACAAATCAAGCAAAAGAAACTCGAATTCCCATTTTTTTAAAGGTACGATGGTCATCTAGGAGTGTCCTCTTACTTCCACCTGGTTTTGAAAGACACATGTCGCAAAATTTATTATTTATAACAATAAGTACGCAAATAAACTCGCAATTGTATAGCAACTGACTGAACTCGATCGAGCGGTCTTGACCTTTGGCTTATATACGGAAATGTGATTTCTCGACAGTTCATTTCTAAAATGTTTAGATTCGCGCGATAGAACTTTCTGGAACAAGTCAGAAGAAAACTTACGTGCGTACGTAAGGGGATTGGGCAGCGGCACACGCTGCGGCGGGCGTGGAAGATGAGTGCGGCCGATCACAGCCGAGCTAGGCCGAATGAATCGTCATGGTACGTACGTGTGTGTGCGCTACTTGTTGTAGCGCGCGCGTTTTCATATGCGGTTTGTAACACGCTCGCGAGCCGCATTATCGAGGTGTTTTCAAAATTGGTTTGGGCCGCAGGAAAATGCTCAGTGGGCCGCATGTTTGACATGCTTGGTGTACGATATAGCGATTAAAATAACATTTTGTCAGCGAAATTGTTTAAACTAGTAACTAATTTACCTTCTTTAATTCAATTACAGGTGCTTATCGCCAATAATGGCATCGCCGCTGTCAAATGCATGCGATCGGTTCGTCGTTGGTCGTACGAAATGTTCAAAAACGAAAGGGCCGTTCGATTCGTGGTTATGGTTACGCCAGAGGACCTCAAGGCGAACGCGGAATATATTAAGATGGCCGACCACTACGTCCCAGTTCCAGGTGGAACCAACAATAACAATTACGCCAATGTGGAACTCATAATCGACATCGCAGTTCGTTCGCAAGTTCAGGTAATCAAACCCAAACTTCGAAATGTTGCCAAGAAATTAATCTTCTACTATCTTTCTATGTGCAGGCTGTTTGGGCTGGTTGGGGTCACGCATCGGAAAACCCAAAGCTTCCCGAATTACTCCACAAAAACAATATTACCTTCATCGGACCACCAGAGAAGGCCATGTGGGCTTTAGGCGATAAAATCGCCTCGTCTATCGTGGCACAAACCGCAGACATTCCAACGCTTCCATGGTCAGGATCAGGTAGAGATTATTTACGTTATTTACTTACGGTTGTATCTAATTTTATGCGTTTTCACGATTAGATTTGAAAGCGCAATATAGCGGGAAGAAAATTAAGATTTCGTCGGAGCTATTCGCGAGAGGCTGCGTCCATTCCGTCGAGCAAGGTTTAGCGGCATCTCACAAAATTGGATTTCCGATCATGATTAAGGCGTCCGAAGGTGGCGGAGGGAAGGGTATTAGGAAGGTGGATAATCCGGATGATTTTCCTGCTGCATTTAGACAGGTAAGGTGACAAGTAATAGTAACAATGTTGTGTGATAGGACACAAATTAGGTTATATTTTCTAACGTAAAATAAATCGACTACGGTAATACTTCCACGCACCTCGAAGGAGTTAGGAAGTTAGGAGCTTGACGGTGATCACGTGAATATAGGGCGGGTATGGGCAACCTCCGGCCCGCGGGCCACATGCGGCCCTCGAGTAAGGTTTGTCCGGCCCGCTACTGAATTCTTTCGTTGCATATTAGCACGGCCCGTCTAAACTTAATTCATAATGAATCATAAGGATACTACAAAAATATATATTTTTCAAGATTACTCACAGCATAAAACTTCTACAAAAAAGGTTGCCCATGCCTGATATGGGGAGTGTGCATTTTAATGAGTAAAAATTTCGGCTGGGAATGTACACTCTTCCAATGTAAACGATATAGGCAGCGCGAGCAACGTGGCAACGTCTCATCTCCTTCTCTTTTCCGACCTGTTAGTAGTTGTTTGATGGATCTAGGCGCTCATTATACCTAATTTAACCAATTATCATTATGGTAGTTAACCTTTTCCCCTGCTATCATAGAAGTTTACTGCTACTACTTTTCCATTAGTCTCTTTCTTCATTTTTTTCATACCTAAACCTTCGCCAATACTGCCTTAGAGAGCACCTGTAAGTACGAGGTATTTAACAAAATTATCACAATTTAAAAAAGCAAGTCAATGAGTGCAAAAAAATGAAAACTCGGCAAATAAAAGTGTAGTTTTAGAACCACTGCAATATGTATGTCGAATGGTATTTAAAAAATTGCAAAGTTCTTCGAAATCTGCGCATACGATCCGTCTATGAAAGTAAAGAAAGCACGTCTTATCAAAATAAACACTTCACCGTGCTTGACATATGGGCTGAATTTTATGTTTCAATCACGTGTTCGAACCTTCATTGACACATATTATTTATTATCCACATGATAAAACGAACACGTACCACTTGCCCAGATATGACCCGAATTGTACTAGCATTTACGTTTCTACATCTAAAAAAATAAACACCCTACTTTATCGCATACTGTCAATGACTCTCAAATGTTTCTTATGAAACTTGCGAAACTTTAAAAATTAATTGCGGCTTTGCTGTAACTGTTTGTCTTACAGATTTTGTTTCTTTTCTTTTAAGTTGATGTAAATTGTGAAAAACGGTGTATATGTAGTAGTCAACTATATTTCATCCGCCCGTTCGCTTTATAAATTTTAGGTACAAGCCGAAGTTCCCGGTTCGCCAATATTCGTCATGAAACTAGCCAAATGCGCCAGACATTTGGAAGTACAGTTATTGGCCGACCAGTACGGAAACGCCATTTCCATCTTCGGCCGTGATTGCTCTATACAACGGCGCCATCAAAAGATCATCGAAGAAGCGCCAGCAGTGATCGCAGAACAGGCCATATTCGAAGCCATGGAGAAAGCAGCAGTGAGATTAGCAAAAATGGTCGGTTACGTATCCGCCGGTACTGTGGAGTACCTGTACGATACTTCCGGACATTATTATTTCCTGGAATTAAATCCTAGACTGCAAGTGGAACATCCTTGCACAGAAATGGTTTCGGATGTTAATTTACCAGCCGCACAACTACAGGTGAGAAAATGATGTATGGAGTAATAGCAAGTCGTTTTAAACAAAAGAAAAAGTATGAAGTGGCAGTAACCAATCACTATTACTACTCTTGAGGATGTCCCAGTAAATTGTATGTTTGGTTCTTTCATTTCACTACATGAAATTGAAAATCCTTTCGAATATTTCAAGAATTCCAATTTTCCAAATTCGTGCGGGTAAAGACAGAAATGTAACCACCACCTCCTATTGCCGGATCAGATTTAACCCATTTTCGCCCGAATTATTTTTTCTTAAATTTTTCAAGTTTTTTTCCCTATATTTCGCTCAAATGCAAAGAAAAGCTAATACTTCTCACAATACAAAAATCTTTGAAATATTTCTTTGAATTTTTTGATGTTCCATGCATGGAACAATGGGAAAATAAGGGTTGTTCACAAAAAATATTCGTTTAAAAAAAGTAAAATGCTAATCAAATTTACAGTAAGTAGAATTAATGAATACGAAAGTCTCTGTTGTCATTGTTCATACAAATTAACTTTACACTTCTCGCACTGTTTGGTGGAATTTTTCTTGCATAAGGCACATCTATTTTGCCTAGGTCCATTTACCATTCAATGCTGAATGCAAACCTATGTAATTGCATCCGCAATTCTACTTGAAAATTCCTTCGAACAGACATGGCTAATTACAGACCTGTTTCCTTAATATTGAATTTAACAAAACTACAGGAAAAGATATTGAAAGATCAGATAACAAAATATCTGGATAAACACAACATTCTTTCAAGCGGGGAGTTTGATTTTATCGAAAATAAATCTACAAACGATGGAATATTATACCTTACAGGCAAAGTTTATAAACTTATAGGTAATAGAAAACCGATAATAATAATTTCTGTAGACTTAAAGAAAGCTTTTGATACAATTAGCCATATTAACCTACTTGAGATGTTAGAAGGGTTAGGCTTTAGAGTAATTTTCTTAGATTTACAAAAAAGTTACCTAACCAATACAAATTTACAAAACTTACATTTTACAGATGAAATAGACGTTATATACTAACAAGGGAACATCCCAAACCCGGAAATTCAAAAGATTATGAAACTTTGAGAACAAAGGGGCTCATTATTATTATTGGCAACTTCGAACGTTACCATCAGTAAACGAATTACATTTATAATGCTTATGGGAGTATTTTCAACACTACATGTCTGGTACATAACCAACCAATTAGTAATTTCAAGCTGGATGAGTTATATACACTACTTGCTTATCTCATCCAACCTATTTTCTTTATAAGAACATGTTTACTATTTACCGGTCTAATGTAGCTCCCTTCGATAACCTACAACTTTTAGATAAGAAACAATCTAATCTAATGAAAAAATACGGTAAATATTTTTTCTTATATACTCGATAAACCTTATCCAAACAAACCATTTTTGTTTTAAAACTGTTTCTCTATCTCTTACCGTTAGCGAGTTATGCGCATCGGCAGAATGCAAAATTTTCCATTACCAAACATTTTTCCGCCCACTCAGAGTGTTTTCCGCAGAAAAAGAATTGCATAGTACATACCTATGTGATCTACATCTCCCCAAAGTTTCATAATTGTTTGAATTTCCGGGTTCGGGATCTTCCCCTTGTTTGTTACAAGTGGTAGAAGTGACATCATTCCCCGGTTTATTATGTAGCTTGACCAGGCTATAATTCTTAAATAACTTTTGCGTTGTTTTTCTTACGAATTGAAATGAATACTTTTTCGTTACTAGATCGCTATGGGTCTACCTCTGCACTACATCAAAGACATTCGCTTGTTATACGGCGAATCGCCGTGGGGAAATTCGGAAATAGATTTCGATAATCCCAGAAACAAACCTCAACCGTGGGGGCACGTCATCGCAGCTAGAATCACATCTGAAAATCCGGACGAAGGATTCAAACCGAGCTCAGGAACGGTACAGGAACTTAACTTTAGGTCATCGAAAAACGTTTGGGGCTACTTCTCGGTGGCCGCTTCTGGCGGATTGCACGAGTTCGCCGATTCCCAATTCGGTCATTGTTTCTCGTGGGGCGAGAATAGAGAGCAAGCAAGGGAGAATCTGGTTATCGCCCTTAAGGAACTGTCGATCAGGGGTGATTTTAGAACGACTGTGGAATATTTGATTACTTTGTTGGAAACCAAGAGTTTTCAGGTAAGAACGATATACTTATTTTTAATTAATTTGATTGCTCTCCAACTTTTACAGTTCAAATGATGATATTCTCTGATATATACGAACTATAATTTCGTCTTCATTTCAGGGCAATACTATAGACACGGCGTGGTTGGATATCCTGATATCAGAACGGGTACAATCTGAGAAACCGGACGTAATGTTGGGTGTCATCTGCGGCTCTTTACACATTGCCGACAAAGAAATTACCACGGCTTTTCAAGAGTTCCAAAATTCGCTAGAACGAGGCCAAATCCAAGGCTCCAATACGCTAAACAACGTCATCGATATCGAACTCATACACGATGGATACAAGTACAAAGTCCAGGCAACTAAGAGCGGTTCACATTCCTATTTTCTAGTCATGAACGGGTCATTTAAAGAGGTTGAAGTGCATAGATTAAGTGATGGAGGTAAGTTTTTTCTTTTTCACTATTACATAAATTTTGCTGTACTGGTCTGGTAAGCAGATCTGGAAACAAGAGGTTTAAATCGGTGGTTCTGAACCTTTTTTCTTCATGGCACAAAGAAAATAAATGTTTACACCCATGCGCCCCTTCTCTCTTGTTAAAGAAACATTGCAGTATTTATATATATACAATGAATTATTTCCGAAATAGCACAAATGGAAGAAAACCTTGTTTCGCATATATACATAATTAGTCTATTAGTTATCCAATATTATTAATGCAGGTTGGTTGAAAAGCTTTGAAAGCAAAGATTTTTTTAATGAAATTTTTTTATTCAATATAATTTCCCTCAACTTCAACACACTTATTCCAACGATTCTCCTATAATTTTATACCATCTCTGTACGATTTTCCGGAAGCTCTGGCAAATACTGTTCCACGGCTGCAATACCTTCTTCATTCGACGAAAAACAATTTCCACGAAGAAATTGTTTCAAGAGGTTGAGGAGGTAATAGTCGGAGGGAGCCAAATCTGATGAATACGGTGGGTGTTCAAGCAATTCGTACTTTAATTCGTTCAATTTAGCCGTCGTTAAAATACTTGTGTGAACACGTGCATTGTCTTGATGGAAAATGATTGTTTTCTTCCGTAAGCCGGCTCTTTTTCACGAACTTTTTTATCCAACTGATCCAAAAGGTTGCAATAATATTCAGAGTTAATTGTTTTTCCTTTTGAGTCAACCAAACCCCTTTTGTCGATCGTTCTAACTTGACTTGTTTTGGAGCTGAACAACCAGCGTCAGTCCACTCTAAACGTTCTTCTTTCAGTTTAGGATCATGATGGTAGATCCAAGTCTCACCCATAGTTATAAAACGACGCACTCGGTTTTATTCTGCTTAAAACTCTCCAAACTACGCTGAGAAATTTGTTTTCGATAAAGTTTTTGTTGAATTGTTAACGAACACGGCACTAACTTTCCGAATAGCTTTTTCATTTGTAATTCTTCATGTAAAATATGGAGTACTCGTTCATCCGAGATGCCTATGGTGTCAGCAATTTCACGCTTAGTCAAACTTTCATCTTTACAAACAATATCATCAACTTGCTCAATGATTTTTGGTGTTGCTGCACTTTTTGGACGTCCACTACGTGATTCATCTTGGACGCTTGTACGACCACGTCGTAGGGGAGAGGTTGATAAGAAAGCTACCCCTACCACTAATGAAAAGGCGCGTTATTGCGATTCGTCGAGCGCTTACAACCTACGTTGCTGACAGTTGGTAGGGGTCAACCACCCTAACCTTACCGTGGTCTAGTGACAACGAAAGACGGTTATGAATTTTTGATAATAAACGAAGATTCCAATGGATATGAAGTAGGAAATGGCAAAAAGAAACAATTCCGGTTTTTCCCAAAGTCATGGAAATTTATTACAAATTTCACTGCACATCTAGAAACTATGTTTATGTCATTTGTATTTGAACTGCAGCTCAGTGTGGCATTAATTCACGGCATTAGATAATACGGGGATAAATTGAAAAGTTTCCGTAATGCAAACGAAAACAAAATAATAGGGGTTCAAGTTATATTCTATTTTTCAATATAATCCTGTCGAAACTCACTTGGTCTAACATTTTTCTAGCTTCTAGATTCCCTCCTGGAAGTGACTTTCTTCGAGATTCCCAAAATAATCGTTTACAGTCTCTATTATTCATTCCACCAAAATCGCTTGTCACCCAGAAATGTTTTCAGTTTCTGGAACAGGTGGAAGTCTGGCGGATCCAAATTAGGCCAATACGACGGATGCGGAAAGATTTCGAACTTCATTGTTATCAATTTTTGCTGAACAATTGCACTTGAATGAGAAGGCGCATTGTCGTTGTGAAACAACACTTTCCACTTAACCATTCCTGGGCGTTTTTCCTGAATCGCTGCTTTCAATTTGCCCAAAAGTATTGTATAATATTGGCCAGTAACAGTTTGCCTTTTTCAAGATAACTAAATAGCAAAATTGCTTTTGTGTCCGAAAATACCAATGCCATCACCTTTCCAGCCGATTGAATGGTCTTTGTCTTCTTCGGAACCGATTCACCGCGTGCAATCCACTGTTTTGATTGCATTTTTGTTTCTGGTTTGTAGTGATGAATCCAGGTCTCATCCATGATCACAAATCGTCTCTTAATATCTGTTGGATTCCTCGAAAATACTTCCAAACAATCGACTGAAGTTGGAGCTCGAATGCGTTCTTGCTCCGAATTGAGCAAATGCGGCACCCATCTTGCAGAGAGCTTCTTTTAGACCCAATTCATGTGTAAAATACAAACTACATTAGAGATTGGGCATCTCTCACGGCTTCCTCAAATTCACGCACTTAGATTTGGTGATCTGCCAAGACCATGTCATAGATTTTTTCCACAATTCCAATTCGCGTGGTAGTCGTTTACGGAAGCCCTGAATGTGATTCAACACTTCTACGCGCGCGGTCACGCTTGAATTCCGAAACCCAAAAACTCAGGGTGGAAAGTGAAGGTGATTAATTTTCAAGAACGGCATCTAACCTTGATTTGATTTCCGTTGCGATTTTCCCTTCCAAAAGAAAAAGTGGATGACCGCCCGAACTTCGTTTTTATCCGTAACTGAAGGTACAAAAAGTCACTCGACTTAAATGCGTGTGAAAACCAGACTATTTGACAGATCGATTTAACCATTGTAGTCAATTGGTATGAAAGAGCGCCAACACAACGGCATAAAGTATTTGGAGAAGTAGTTAGTCTGTAAATTGCACTATTCCTAATCATTTCTTCTAGAGTGAAATTAGAACACACTGCAGATTGTAGAAAGAGTCAGAATCTAACCGTTCAGACATCTTCTTACGTTAAACAAAAAAGATATATGTATGTTATATAATAATATTGCTTCACGTCTTTTTTGTTTATATTCTAGATGAAGCGAAATTTGGTGCCTTACTCAGAGGTCTTCGTGACTCCCAAATATTATACATTTTTTGTTGTAAGCACTAGTAAATTCTCTGGACCACATTGACAACTGCTACTTTAAATGATGACAATTATTACCTTTATCCCGAATGCGCAAACAGCATTGCAAAATTTGAACTGTACTATATTTACAACTTTAACTAGAAAATGCTTTCGACATATAAGCAACAGCTTTATTTCTTTTTCCATAGGTATTTTGTTATCTATTGATGGCGCGTCTTTCACCACTTACATGAAAGAAGAAGTCGATAGGTACCGTATAGTCATAGGCAATCAAACGTGCGTCTTCGAAAAAGAAAACGATCCAACGATACTAAGGTCTCCATCTGCTGGAAAGTTAATCAGTTTCCTAGTTGAAGATGGTGGTCACGTCTATAAAGGACAAGCATATGCTGAGATAGAAGTAAGTAACATTAAATCGAATATTAATTGTTAATTATTTGTTCTAAAAACCATGTGTGCGCTTTGGCTTTCTCTACCTTAGGATGATCACCTTGATAAATAACCTTTTTGGAACCTACATACTAGTCCTGTTTTAATTTTTTAAATTTATAACTCATAAAACAAACTGTGTAATTTTCTTTTTCTTTACATTTACAATTATTTACAATTACAGATTAACAAGTAAAATATTACCATTCTTGTCTTTCAGGTAATGAAAATGGTAATGACACTAACTGCGACCGAAATCGGTTCTGTGTTTTACATCAAGAGACCTGGAGCTGTTTTAGATGCCGGTTCAGTTCTAGCTACTCTAGAATTAGACGATGCCACATTAGTTACCAAAGCCCAATTGTACAAAGGAACGTTCCCCGAGTTGGATGTCACCAATCCCGTCAATTCTCAAAAGCTGAACCATATTCACAACAACTACAAGATGATTCTTGAAAATACGTTAGCTGGTAAGTTACTTTTGCAATAATTCCATAATATCAGGTTGTTCCGAATGAACTGATCGATTTTACAGTCTTTAAGTTTCATTTGATTTTATCGTTCAATAAAAAATTATGATTTTAATTGTAGTACAGTGAAAGCTCCCATAAGCGGACACTTGAACCTTGTAATTTTGGATTAAGACTTGATCCAAGGATGAGATGCTGCATTATCCAAGAATAAAAGAGCTTTTCTTTTCTGCGATCTCATTTTCTTATCAAATTGCTGCAACCATTCAGACATGATATTTCGCGTTATCGATGCCTTTCTGTTGAATTTCCAATTTGCTGGTAGGTCTTTAATTAAAAGATTTTTAAATGCTCGAGGACGAGCCACTTTGTCTATAACTAACAACATCTCTTTTTCCCCTGTCATGTTTACATAAAACAAAATAGTGAATTTTTCCTTCAATAGTTTACCATCGATACATTTGTCAGATTTGAAAGTAAAAGTTTTATTAGGTAAAGCACGAAAGAATAATCCATTTCATTAGCATTGTAAATATTCTCCGGTGGATATCCAAGCGATGTGGATGGAAGCTTTGCCTTGAACTGGTCGACGTCTACCTGAATTACATCTGAAGCTTCGTCCACTATACGTTTGAAAGTAATGTTATGTTTTCTACGCCATTTTTTGGCCATTCATCTGACGCAGAAAATGTAGAATATACCATATATAAGCAGCTGAACTATTTCTCTTGTCTTGGCCTTTACTATCGGTCCAGAAATGGGAATATTCTAGGTTTTAGCCTTTGCGGACCAATCAAACCATTTTGTGTATACGAGAACCTTTAGGTTTAAGAAAACTTTTCTTCTGGTGAATATTTATTTATTTTTTGAAATATCTGCAGGCTTTGTTTTCCCCATACTGAATCTCTCCAAAGATATTTACAAATCTGGAAAATTGTTTATTTTTTCTAAATAAAATACCTTCCGTACTTTTTCGCTAGTTCACGAACTGACCACTTTTCTTTATCCAACCTGTTATTATTTCAATTTTTTCGTTCAACGAAAATATATTTTTTCCCGGTGCCATACTAATAAGTACGTGTCGTTACGACATACAAGTTGTGACTGATTCAAACGGAATAAAAACAGCAAGGGTAAAATAGACAACACACACATTGAACATAATACCTTTAAAAATGGGCATCACCGCGGTAAATGCGATTTGTGACACACACTACGCATAAGAGTATGTAAAAAGGGGAACACCGGATTTATTACAATTCGTTTTTGGGTATTACATACTTGGAAAGTGTTTTGTGTTCGCTTATGAGAGATGTTTTGTACGAAATATATAGAATTGTAGTGCCGTCCGTCCGTTAGAGAATCCACTTATCGGATAGTAATCTGTATTAAAAACGTAACCAGACACTTGTGTATAGAAAATTTGTCCGGTCGCGAGGGATGTCCCCTTATAAGAGCTGTCCGCGAGTGGAGCTTTCACATTTCATTTGAAAGCTTAAAGTTTGCTGATTTAAAGCTACCTATTAACGTTTTGAAACAATATGGTTCCATGTTTTAACATGAGTTTTGTTTCGGAATGAATAATCGCTATTTTTGGGCTATTTTTGGGCTATTTTTGGGCTATTTTTCTGTATGAATTCAAACCCGCACACAACGCGATACAAGCGACCAAAAATATTGCCAATGCTTTCGGAGAAGGCTCAGCTAGTGAACGTACCATTCAGAGATGGCTTGAAAAATTCCACTCCGGTAGGAAAACCGCATAGTGTCATCGACGATGACGTTCTGAAGGTACAACTATTCGAGAAATTTAGCGTAAGCAAAACAACAGTTCCCGGTCGTTTAGGCCGAATCGTAAAATAGAAAAAATCTCGATAAGTAAGTGTCGCACGAACGTATTGTGACGTGCGACGAGAAATGAATTCTATATAACCACCAAAAACGGTCAGCTGGACAATTGAACCGGGATGAGGCTCCGAAACAATTTCCGAAGTCAAACTTGCACCAGAAGAAGGTCATGGTTAACTAACTCCGGGCGAAACGATTACGGCAGAGGAGTAGTTAGTTAGTTCGAATACACCGCAAAACCAGTTGGTGAATCGTCGGGTACACGCACAGAGCAAATTAGGCTCTCGACGATCCACAAACTGGTTTTGCGCTATGTTGGAACGAATTTATTGTCAACACGACAATGCCAGACCGCACGTTTCAATGATAACGTGCCAGCAGCGATCTGGGGCTATGAAACACTCGACCATATACCATACTTACCAGACCTCTCGCCAACCGGCTACCATTTTTTCAAACACCCTGACAACTCCTTCGGGAGCACGCTTGAAGTTTTGCTTCGTCCAATCGTGTTCAATCCTACACCAATCGACGCCCCTTGACAGGCTGATTCCAATGGTATAATTTGTTTAGATTATTTCAAACGGTTTCCGAGGAAATGCCAAAAACAGCAAAAAGTGCTCAAAATGGCCAATATCGCATACCCACCCTCGTACGAGACTTTAAGGTTCAATCCAACATCAATCGACGCCCCTTGACGAGCTGAACTCAACGGTGTAGGATTTTTTAGATTGCTCCAGCGGTTACCGAGAAAATCGCAAAAAAAAAACGAAAAAAATTGCTAGATTCCATCCCCGCCTAGATTTTTTCAAGCTACGAGATTCTTTCCTACACCATTCGAAAGAGCTCATTTTTCTGATTCAGAATCGTTCCCCTGATTGGCTTTTTATCGTCGATAGTTTGGGCACTGTTAGTGCTTAAAGTTTGTTCATTTTCTTCCTATATTAGGTCTATTTTACTCGTTTTGCCTAAACTTAGGAAGGTGTTAATTATGTATATTCTGGCGCGAAATAACTTCGAAATATGAACATAGATTTTTCGGAATATGAACAAAATTCACTCTTTGTTCGGTCTGTTGTACCCGCTTTCCTGAAATTTCGGTTGGCGTTTTCTTGAAACCTACCCATTCCACGTTCAAACCGATGTTTTATGTAATTTCCGGTCCCGTTAGGTATATTCTGGCACAAAATAACTTCGAAATTCGAATTAATTTTTCGCCGAATGACCAAAATTCTGATGTTTGTATATATAAGGATTGAATAAAGAAATTCCCCCAATGTGTACTTAAATGTGCATTTTTGCAGCAGTGACCAACGTTATAACCGCGAAACGCGTCTGTGAATGGTGAAAGTAATTTTCTAATTATAGACCAAAATTCTGTTCAAAATCGAGATTTTCATTTTAGGCCAAATTTCCAGTCACTGTCAGTAATTTATTTGTGGCTCAATCGGGATTGAGTACACCTTCCTATAAGCAGATTTTATCTAGGAATCGAATGGAACAAGAATGAACACCCTCTCTAATAATTTTCGCACTAGAACAAAATTGTGGTAATTTTAGTAAGAAATTTATTAAATTAAAATTTAAAAGTACCATATCTCCAGAACGATAACATTTAGGGACCTGCGGTTTATTTCATTTTAATCACCTCCTCGAGTACTATAAGCCAAACTGACAATATTTCTATGCTTTGAGGTAGAATTCTTTTCCGCGTCCAACCACGTTCAAAATACGTCTATCCAATAGATTTTGCACCGTAGAATCCAACATAAATCGTTCGCGAGATAGAGACAAATTCAACCGATGACGTTAGAAATACGCCTATCGGATAGGCCTCGAGGAGTAGATTCTAATAGTATGTAATTTATAGATTACTTCCCCAGAAAATGTAAAAAATGCAAAAAATCAGCATACTTCAAAAACTAAGACGATGCCAAAATTGCCTTCGATGACTTTAGCGCCTCCAGAACTCCAGAATATTATGCTGGTGGAATAAACAAACTTGTTTTTCGTTGGCCAAAAACTTTTGAATTTAGTGATTTTTATTTCAGTTAATAAAGTTTTATTGAAGCCAAGATGTGCCTTGTTAAAAACTGGGTTAAAATCGGTCATTTTATTTGGGATAACCTTCAACTCTTTTGTATTCGCTACTATACCTCGAACAGAGATAAATGAGCATATTTATTTGAATCATTCTAGGATATTGTCTTCCGGAACCATATAACACCGCCCGTCTTCGAGAGGTAATCGAAAAGTTCATGGCCAGTCTTCGCGATCCCAGCTTACCACTTTTGGAACTGCAAGAAGTAATCGCATCGATCTCCGGAAGAATCCCAGCTGCGGTTGAGAAAAAGATCCGTCGCCTGATGTCATTGTACGAACGAAACATCACATCCGTCCTGGCTCAATTCCCGAGTCAACAGATAGCCAGCGTAATCGATAGCCATGCTGCCAGCATGACCAAGCGCACGGAACGGGACGGATTCTTCCTCGCCACCGAAGGTATAGTGCAACTTGTGCAGCGGTATCGTAACGGAATCCGAGGTCGGATGAAAGTCGCCGTACACGATTTACTCAAACAATATTTCAATGTGGAAAGTCAGTTCCAACAAGGGCATTACGATAAATGCGTGTCGACATTGAGGGAAAAACATAAGGATGACATGTCTTTGGTAACGGGGACCATCTTCTCTCATGGGCAAGTCGCTAAGAAAAATATGCTGGTGACCATGCTTATCGATCATCTGTGGGCCAACGAACCGGGTCTGACGGATGAATTAGCGGCTAGCTTAAACGAGTTGACTTCGTTGAATAGGAGTGAACATTCCAGAGTAGCTTTACGAGCTAGACAGGTAAGTCTTATTTTTAGCAAGAAAATTGCACCCAAATATTGCTATGTTTTCTTAATTTTATCCTCCGTTCCCATATGTACGTGGGTAGATAAATGACAAGTTTCCGAAATCGCTGCTATTTTTCCAAATATATCATATCAATTGGCGGCAAATATTAAATCGATCTGTTAAATAGTCTGGTTTTGACAAACATCTAAGTCAAGTACCTTTTTGTGTTTTCAATTATGGATAAAAACGAAGATCGAGCGGGCAACAATTGTTTCTATTTGGAAGGAAAAACCGCAACGCAACGGAGAATTGGTCGCCTTTATTTTCCACCGTGCATTTTTGGGCTTCGCAATTCAAGCCTTACCGCCTTACACCACTTGCGGGACGTCCGAAAACTGCTACCACGCCAGAAATTGCGGAAAATCCATGAAATTGAGGAAGCCGTGGCCATCTCTTATGAACCAGTAGCTCGTATTTTACATAATGAATTGGGTTCAAAGCAGCTTTCTGCAAGATGGGTGCCGCATTTGCTCAATTCTGGACAAAAACGCATTCGAGCTCGCACTTGTTGGTTGATTGTTTGGAAGTGTTTACGAGGAATCCAACGGATTTTAAGAGACGATTCGTGACCATGGATGAAACCTAGATTAATCACTGTACACCAGAAACAAAAATGCAATCAAAACAGTGGATTGCACGTGGTGAATCGGTTCCGAAGAAGGCAAAGACCATTCGCTTGGCTGGGAAGATGGGTTTTTGGGACGCAAAAGGAATTTTGCTCATTAGTTACTCTTGGAAAAAGCAAAACTGTAATTGGCCAATAGTACATAGCACTTTTGGATAAATTGAAAGCAGCAATTCAGGAAAAACACCATGACAATGGCCCGTTCATTCAAGAAAAAGTCACTTCATCAAGGAATTGAGACGCTAGGGAAAAAGAAAATATAACTTGAATCCTTATTATTTTGTTTTGGTTGTCATTCCGGAAACTTTTCAATCTACCCTTATATAGGCTATAACAAAACACTCAAGTTCGTAGGATGTCTAATAAAACAACAACTTTTAGGCAAGATTGGACTTTACTCATTAACATAGTCTCCTTCCAGAGTGATACATTGTTTCCATCGCTTCCCTAACATTTCGATGTCTTCTTTGTAAAACTATTTATCGTTTCAGCTTAATCCTGTGCCTATCTACCTTTGGGGTGTAAGACTTGGCTGGAGTCAAGTTTCCTATTTTCTGCATAATTCTCTCCACCGTTTTCTATCTCTGGTCTGATCCTTTATTCCTTCCCACTTTATTCCCCTTTCTGCCGCTACTTCCCTAATGTCGTCATTCCATTTTCTTCTTGATCTTCCTTTTTTGTTTTTTCCTGTCACTCTCGTCTCATACACTCTGTTTGTCAGTCTATCATCACACACATGGCCAAACCATCTTACCTGACTCTCGTCTATTATTTTCCGTATAGATTTAATTCCTAGGTTTTGCCAGTATTTCTCATTTCTTATCTTGCCTTTCTTGGTTTTATTTTCTATCCTTCTTAGGAATCTGATATCTATGGCGTTCACTCGCAATTTAACCTTTTCTGACTTTGTCTACGTCTCATTGCTATACGTTATTGTTGGTTATATCACCTTTTTCACTATTTCGGTTTTGACCTGTTGTCGTACTTCTTTTTCCCCCAGAAACGTAGCCCTCATCATATAAAACATTCTTGCCACTCTTTTCATTCTTTCAGTAATTCTTGCTCCATTTTTCCGCCCCATTGTATTATTGTTCCTAAATATTTGTAATTATTATCCTGTCTATTGTCATTCCTTCGATTTTGATGTCTTGTCTTTTCTTGTCTCCTACAATTAACATTGTTTTAGTCGTTTATTTTCATGTTTATCTTCGTAATTTCCTTGTGCAGGACTTCAGAGTTCCTTTGTAACGCTTCTTCTGACTAAGCTAGAATTGCCATATCGTTCGCAAAATTAGTTCACACAAGTTAATCTCATTCGTTTTCCAGTGATCCATCTTTAGTGGTTTCGTTTGTTTTTTTTTGGCATTCTTTATGGCTTCATCTACTACCATTGAGCAGTAATGGATTAAGCACACACCTCTGTTTTACCCCTATCTTTGTTGTAAATTTTTTAAATTTTTCGTTGTTGGTTCTTTCTGTAGTTGTAATATTCCTATACATCTCTCTTATTAACTCTATTGTTCTTTTATCTATATTTCTCTTTTTAGAGCTTTCCATGTGTCTTCCCTTCTTACCCGATCGAAAGCTTTTTCTAAACCTATAAAACAAATATATATTTCTATTTTCTTGTTAATTAGCTTTTCACTTGCTTGTCGTACTCGCAAATATTAAATCTTTTGTGCTTTTGTCTTTCTTAAATCCACATTGAGTATCTTCTATGCTATCTTCAATTATTTTTCTTTTTCTTTTTTTCTCTGATACTAACTAATATTTTTCCTGGGCGCTTGTTAATGTAATTGACCTGTAGTTATTACAATCCCTTTTGTTCCCGTTCTTATAAATGGGCAATATTATTCCTGAGCTCCACTCTGTCGGTATGTTAACTTTTTGTATAATCGCATTCATTAGTTTGGTTATTTGTCTTATTCCGTTTTCTCCCATATTTTTGATCATATCTGTTGTTATGTTGTCTCTTCCTGGAGCCTTTCCCATTTTCAGCTTTCTTATGGACTCCATTATTTATTCCTGTTGAATTGATTCTATATTTTGAATTTGCTCTATCTTCCCTTTATTTTCTATAATTTCTACGTCTATTTCTGTCAACTCTTAGAAGTGTTGCCGCCTTCTGCCTATTATTTGATCTTCCTCTGTAATTATATGATCATTTTTATCTTTTATGTTTATCATATTGTATTCCCTTTTTTGTCTTAGTTATCACCTTTCTACGTTTTTCCTTGTATTCGTCAAAATCGTCTACATTTTTTGTTTCTAGATATCTTTTACAACACCTTTTATTTCTGTAGTCCACCACTTTTTTATGTGCTTGTTTATTATTGTTTTTGACTCCACAGCATCCATTGTTTTTGAAAACATTCCACTTTCCCTCAATTCCGTTTCCTTCCAGATCTTTTAGCTAATATTTGTTAGTAATTAACTTGGTATTTTCTTTCTTCCAATTTGTAACTATTAATTTTTTCTTGTATCCTCACTCTTCTTTTATCCTCTCTTTTCTCTTTTCCTCCCGTATACATTTTTACCAAATAGTGATCACTTCCTATCTTTGCACTGCGTGTTACTTTAATAGCATTTCCTCTTTGCGTTTGCGTACTAAAAAATAATCTAAACTTGATTTTTCTTCTCTGCTTTCTTCAACTCGTGTAAACTTGTGAATGTCCTTGTGTTTGAACTTGGAATTTTTTATGCAAATTTGTATTATTCTGTCTCCATTATTTTTTGTTTGTTCTCCCTCTTTTCCTAGGATATCTTCGATACCTTTTTTGTAGAACGATTTATCTTTGGCCTTCAATTTCGGCAATCACTTTTTCAAATCTCTTTCCCTGGAGCACTCTTTTTCGATCTGCAACAGGTAATAGTCGCAGGGAGCCAGATCCGGAGAATACGGTGGATAGGGAAGTAATTCGAAGTCCAATTCGTGCAATTTTGTCATTGTTACGATGGACTTGTGACACGGTGCATTGTCTTGGTGAAAGAGGTTTTTCTTTCTTTTAATTGGGGATCGTTTTTTCGCATTTTCTTCGTTGAAACGCACCAATGACGCCATATAATATGGACTATTGATGAATAAAATACCGTGCACATCCCAAAATACGGAGATCAAAACCTTACCAGCTGACATTTGCGACTTTGGTCGCTTTGGACGGTTTTCATCGCTTGATGATCACTCAGCTGACTGCCGATTTGACTCTGGAGTGTAGTGATGGATCCGTGTTTGTATCCATTGTCACATGCCGCATGAAACAAATTATTTTTATTGCGCTGAAACGGCTCCAAACACAATTTTGAATCGTCGACGCCATACTGTTTTTAATCGACTGTAAGCAAATGTGGTAGCCATTTCTAATAGAGCTTTCTCAGGCTCAAATGTTCATGCAAAATGGTAAATACACTGCATTCCGATATCTTTAAAGTGTCAGTTATCTAATGAACTTCAATTTACGATCGACCAAAATCATCTTGTAGACTTTCTTGTTTGTTTTCTGGAAAAACTGGCCAACTTGGCCAATTTGGCCAAAGCGTTCAGCATCATCGGTATTGGTACGGCCGCGTTTAAAATCAGCTAACCACTTCTCTATCATTTGTCTCGATGGAGCAGAGATCGATTGACATTTGTCAAGCCATTGCTTTGCTTGAGCCGTATTTTTCCCCATTAAAAAGCAATGCTTTATCAACACACGAAATTCAGATTTTTCGCTTGTTTTAAAAATTACAAAAGCAGCGTAACTAAAATCACTATAAGTTGCGAACTAACCGTCAGATTGTCATAAAATTTTTAAGGTTGCTACTGCCTAAAAATCATATGGATTTGTCGCTAGTGGTTCCATCTATATGTAATCCTAATAATATATGTATCCTAACTTATTGAGTGATGTGTTATTTTTAATGGAATATAATTTTGTAATTCCAATGTTTTATCTTCTTTTCGAACAGGTTCTAATAGCAGCTCATCAACCCGCGTACGAATTACGCCATAACCAAATGGAAAGCATATTCTTATCCGCAGTCGATATGTACGGACACGAATTCCACCCCGAAAATCTCCAAAAACTGATAGTCTCAGAAACCTCCATCTTCGATATCCTACACGACTTCTTCTACCACACCAACAGAACCGTCTGCAACGCCGCCTTGGAAGTTTACGTTAGACGCGCTTATACTAGTTACGACATCACCTGCCTACAGCATCTGGAACTAAGCGGGGAAGTACCTCTCGTACACTTCCAATTTCTCTTACCGTCGGCTCATCCTAATCGCCTGATCAATTACGATAATTACAAAGAAAAAGAAGAAGAAGGACCGCCCAGTCTTACCAATCAGGTGTGCAATAATTTCCAACGCACAGGATGTATGGCCGCGTTCGACAATTTCCAACAGTTCGAGCAGTACGCGGATGAAATTTTCGATTTAATTGAGGATTTTGCGAGTCCCGCTGTCATTTCCGCCAAGGATTTAAACGCTGTCGAAAGTGGATCTGAATCTAGGGAAATAGCACATCGATTAATGTGAGTCTTTCGGTCGAAGGTGCAAGAACTACCGTCGAGGATAATAAACTAGAGGATCCGATACATATCTTACATATAGGTAAGTTGAATTGTACTCATACAAAGGGCAAAACAAATAACTATTAAAATGCTCTTTCCATCGCCAGGTATTAAGGATAAAGGTGACGCCGACGATTCAACGATGAGCAAAATTTTCGGCACCTTCTGCGCACGCCACAAAGAAGAACTAGTAACGCGTGGCATTCGTAGGATCACATTCGCCGCGTTAAAACGCAAACAATTCCCTAAATTCTTCACCTATCGCGCCAGAGACGGTTTCAAAGAAGATCGAATTTACAGGCATCTGGAACCAGCTTGCGCGTTCCAATTAGAATTGAATCGAATGAGGAGTTATAACTTGGAAGCCTTACCTACGAGTAATCAGAAAATGCACCTATATCTAGGCAAAGCTAAGGTATACATTTGCATTAGAGTGAATTAGAATTGTTTGTAGTTTCATTTCAATGATTTGTATAGGTATCTCCTGGACAGGAAGTGACGGACTTCAGATTCTTTATAAGATCGATCATCCGACACTCCGATCTGATAACTAAAGAAGCATCTTTTGAGTATCTTCAGAACGAGGGCGAAAGGGTACTGCTCGAAGCCATGGACGAGTTGGAAGTTGCCTTCTCGCATCCTCATTCCCGAAGAACGGATTGTAATCACATCTTCTTGAATTTCGTGCCCACTGTCGTTATGGACCCGGGGAAGGTAAGTTATAATTTTCTAAATTTTCTGATTAAGTCGAAAACTTGACGTCATTGTACTGAACAGGAGATAATTTGACGGCAAAATATTGGTAATTTCGTTAAACTTATTGAAATATGCTGACTTTTTACAGCAAATCAAACACGTATCAAATTATCTAATTTAACATAATTACACATGTTCATTAAAGCAAATACTGTTCCTTTTTCAACTGGCCAATGTTGTTCTACTACAACTTTGTATCGCACAACGCCATAAAAAATTCGTGGTGTTGTGGGACCCCCGGTAAGAGCGAAGCTATTTATGTATTTGATGTTTATTTGAGTAAAAAGTAAAATTCAATAAAGAAAGTATAAAAAGGTATTTCATTTTAAAATCAATGTATATTCGTTTGAATTTAATTACGTAAATTAGTTGAAATTCAATTTAAAGTAAATTCGCAAAATGTTTCGAAGAGAACTTTACCATCACATGCGTCCAAATCGTATTATTTAACTGTGGTGACTTCAAATTGTTTTATACACAAGAAAGGAAACAAGTTCGTCTGTCAAAACTATAGCATCATTCGACTATTATGTGTAGCCAATAAAATAGTCACCCAATAAAGACTATAGATTATGTCGGAAATCGTTATTGATGAATGCTACCTGGCTTATGACAAAAGTTTAACAGTGACGTAAAATTACCGTAATTTATAAATAATGTTGGTAAATTACCATAGAAATTACTCTTATATTTTACCACGTTTTATTTCCCCGTAATTTACCATGGTAATTTACTGCCCCCTTATGTAGGTTTAATAAAGCTACTATAACAAAGAAGCGCACAAAGTAAAAGATTTCAGTCGCTTATAAATATATTTAAGAAAAACAATAAAAAGACAACAATAAAAGCCTAACACACTAAGAAACAATACAACTGTAAAACTAACTAACAACGCAGGTGGAGGAACAAGCAGAAAAAATAGAAAATTTGGAAAGAATGGCTAGAAGGAAAAATATTATCATAAGAAAAGTTAAGGATGAGGGAAACGAAAGTAGGAATGACATATAACCGAAAACATATATTGAATTGAAGTTATATTAGACCAAAAAACCGACCTATATGACATCCAAAAAATCGGTAAATTTAATTCGCAAAGGGATAGACCTATAACAATAAAACTAATAAAGGAAGGTCATAAAATACAATAAACTAATGACCAACAATGAAGTATACAAGGCCGAGGACCAAGTGTAGACCTAAATGCAAAAGAACAATCTCTGAAAGATCGCCAGAGAGTATCGGTATCAGAGAAAAAAGAAGAAAAACCACTAACAAAAAGAGATGAAGACATACTGACACGACACCTGATGACGAAAACGGCTATGAAAAAGGGAAACGAGGGGGATAACACTGAAGAAGAAACGCAATTGCCCAACTTAAAGACAAAAACAATGCAAATAAAAATGGCAAGATGGAACGTCAGAAGCCTAAAAAGGAAGGAGAAGGAGTTAATATCGGAATTTGATAAGGCACAATTGGATATTCTGGGGGTTACAGAAACTAAGATGAAGGGATAGGGGCTGGTTGAGGTTAGCGGTGATCATAGACTGATGTATAGTGAAGTTAGTAACGACTGCAGAGCGGCAGAGGGAGTTGGTTATCTAATGAAAACAAGTTACATGGAAAAGATGAAAAATTTGGGAATTTATATCATAAAGAAACTTAAAGATAGAAATAATGCTAGATCTATCAGTCACAACAACAATAATAACCACATACGGCCAAATGAAGACGAACCATTGAAAGTTAAAGAAGAGAATTGAGAAGTGCTCAGTGACGCCATGGAAGATGTAAAAGGAAGAATAATAATTCTAGGGAGATGAATAGCAGGGTTGGTAAAAGAGATGATAAAATTACAGACGCGCTGGGTACATATGGAGAAAAGCACAGAAACAACAAGGGAAGAAAGATGATAAATGTTTGTATGGAGAATAATATGATTATAGCCAATACCTTTTTGAAACACGAGGAAATCCACAAGTTCTCGAGAGAAGTCAAAAGCAGGAATGAAAAATCAATATTACATTATGTACTTATTAACAGGGAATACCGGAGAGAAATCACCAACACTAGACTTTAAAAAGGACCAGCAATCTATAGTGACCACTTAAAAAAAAACAAAAAAATTACATACCAAATGAACAAGTGGTAGCAACCGAGTATAAAAATAAAATAGACGACAAAATAACTACCCTTAGCAATGAACATAGAAACAACAGCCTACAGGAAACCTGGAAGCAATTTAAAGAAATTATTTTGACAACAGCAAGAGAAACTTTTGAAACAAACACTGCAAACAGGAGAAAGAAGCAAACACGGTAGTGGAATGGAGAACTAAAAACCCAAATGAAAATTTAAAAAAGAAAAATTGAAATTATACCTAAGTAAAGAAACACAAGAGAGCTACAAAGAATATAAACAACGAAGAAAAGCTGTAAAGGACGTGATACAACAAATGAAGAAGCAGGCGTGGGAGGAGTTTAGAAGGAAAGAGTCGGGCATGAAACAAGTCAAAAGTAAAGATGGCTCGTTAATATTTAACGAAAACGATATTACGGAGAAATGGAGAGAATATTTCAGCAGACTCCTGACACCAGAACAAACAAAGAGACGAAATAGAAATGGAAAAAACAAAGACTGAAGAAGGGCAAGAAAATAATATACAGATAGAAGAACTGTTAAGGGCCCTGGAAACGATCAAATAAGTTTGACAAATTTGATTGTCAAACTTTACATTTTCAAATACAACAAAATGTAGATTGTTTGACAGAATCGTCAAGCAAAGCCGCATACTATCAAAAAAATTGACAAAAGCGTAAAGTTTGACAATAAATTTGATCGTTTCCAGGGCCCTTTAGACGCGATACAAAACACCAAGAGGGGTAAATCGGCAGGCTATGACAAAATCACTGCGGAAATGCTAAAGACCATGGGACAGAAAGGAGTGGAAATGTTAACAAAGATCTTCAACATGGCCTGGAGTCAGAGAAAAGCCCCTGATGATTGGAAAATTGGAATAATACTGCCAGTATGTAGGAAAAGAGATCCGAGTTCGTGTGAGAATTACAGAGGAATCACTTTTGTTAAGCATTATCCTAAAAAAATGAAGGCAGCAGAAATTAATCATTCAACTACGACTGGATGAAGCAAAAATATTCAGAGTACACAGTCTATATAACATTTATTATATAAAAAAATTAAAATCAAACCAAGGCAAACCGAGATGTGATGAAAGAAAGAAAAAAGAAAAAGAAAAGGAAAGCTAAGCTTGCTGGTCAAACTCCGATGCGTGGGGACAAAAAAACCGATCACTGCAACCATGCTGCTACTCGACATTCCCCATAAGATTCATTAATGATTTGTTTTCCCTTAGCAAACGTCCAATTAAAATTCTCAAATTAATTTACGTAAATTTAGTCTCGTTGAAAAGAATTTCACAACTCCCAATTCTCCTAGTTGCAAAGAACGAGACCGCAAGTAGACCACATGGCAACGGAAACTGCCAAAATCGGATACCAAGCAAGACGCAGGAGGAAGGAGAGAGAAGGGTCTACACGCCGGCGCAGGACACCTGCGAAAAGGAAACGACGAAAAGGAAGCACACAATCGATGTAAAAGCAAGAATACAGAGTTATGCAAAAATTAACAAGTGCTTAAAATTAAACATTTACCAAAATTATAAATTACGGTAGTTTAACAACACCGTCCAGATAGCCCCCTCATGCTTTACTTAAAATATTTTATCTGTGTCTTCACAAGTCAGTTAGCATTCATCAATAACGATATCTGACATTATCTGCAGCTTTTATTGAGTGATTATTTTGTTGACTATGCACAATGTTCGAATGGTGCTATAGTTAGGACAGTCCAACTTGTCTCCTTTCTTATGTATGGAATAATTCAGAATCACCACTGTCAAATAATATTACGAGGGTAGACTGACAAGTTTTCAGAATCGCTACTAGGGGGCTACTTTTTCTTAATACTTTATGTCGTTGTGTTGCCAACTCTTTCATATCAATTGACTGCAAATGTCAAATCGATCTGCCAAATAGTCAAGTACTTCTTTGCGTAATAATTGTACGGATAAAAACGAAGTTCAAGCGGTCGTCAAATTTTTCCATTTAGAAGGGAAAACCACAACGTAAATCAAATCAAGGTTAGATGCCGTTCTTGAGGATTCGTCACCTGCATTTTCCGCGGTGAGATTTAGTGTTCCGAAACTCGAACATGGCCGCACGGATACAAGTGATAAACTACGTTTAGAACGTCCGAAGACGGCTACCACACCAGAAATTGTGGAAAAAGTCCAAAACATGTTTTTGGCATATCACCGAATAAAACTGCGTGACATTGGGGAAGCCGAGGGCATCTCTTATGAACGAGTAGTTCGTATTTTACGTAATGAATTGGGTTTAAAGAAGGTTTCTGCGATATGGGTGCCGCATTTGCTCAATTCGGAGCAAAAACGCATTCGAGCTCGAACCTCAGCCGATTGTTGGCAAGTGTTTACGGGAAATCCAAGAGACGATTCGTGACCATAGATGAGACCTAAGTTCATAACTACACCCCAGAAACAAAAATGCAATCAAAACATGTGGATTGCGCGCGATGAATCGGTTCCAAAGAAGGCAAAGACCATTCACTCGGGTGGAGAGGTGATAACATCAGTTTGTTGGGACTCAAAAGGAATTTTGCTAATTGGTTATCTTGCAAAAGGCAAAATTGGTACTGACCAATATTACGTAACACTTTTGGACGCACAGAAAGCAACAGTTCAGGGAAAACTCTTGAGAAAAAAAAGTGGATAGATTGACAGAATTGCAGTTGAAAATCCTTCCACATGCGCCGTATTCCCCGATTTGCCTCGTTCAGATTTCCACCTGTTTCCGAAACTCAAAGCATTTCAGGGTGGAAAGAGATATTGATCGAATGAAGAACTGATGGAGGCTATAAACAATTATTTTGAGAACCTCGAAGAAAGTCACTTCCGGGATGGAATCGAGAAGCTAGAGAAACGTTAAACCAAGTGTGTTCGAGCTTCGAAGGGACTAAATTGAAAAATAAAATATAACTTGAATCTGTATTATTTTGTTTTCTTTGTCATTCCGGAAACTTTCCGATCTACACTCGTACTTGTGGCATGCGATGGTAAAATTCTCTTCATAATATTTTTGTTTACTCGCTCGTTTATGAGTTCCTCCACTTTATCTACATTTCTGTTCTTGTTGTTTAGATCGAGGAAGCAGTTACCAATATGATAATGCGTTACGGCCCCAGATTATGGAAGCTACGCGTACTTCAGGCGGAATTAAGAATGATCATTCGAGCCTCACCTAACGCTGCAACAACCGCAGTGAGGCTGTGCATCGCCAACGATAGCGGGTATTATTTGGACATCAATATGTATACGGAAATTGTGGATCCTGACACCGGAGTCGTAAGTTTGCCCTACTTTACTCAAATTATACATACTTCAATATCACGTTTTATTCTAATAGATTCGTTTCCACGCGTACGGCGAAAGGCAGGGACCTCTACACGGCTTACCGATATCAACCCCATACTTAGCGAAGGACTATTTACAACAAAAACGCTTCCAAGCCCAATCCGTTGGAACCACTTACGTTTATGATTATCTGGATATGTTCCGCCAAATGATCGATTTAATATGGAAGGAATATAGTAAGGAAAGACTGTCGGGTAAGTCGATTTATTAAATTAAAAACCCGTCTTTTTATGCGGGGTCTTGTGAAATTTTACAGAAACTATTGAGATGCCCGAAAAACTTATGGATTTCGTGGAACTCACCCTGGATACCGATACCGAATCTCGTTTGATAGAACAGAAAAGAGTCCCGGGCGAGAATAATGTGGGCATGGTAGCTTGGAGGATGACTTTGTACACGCCTGAGTATCCCGATGGACGGGATATTATAGTGATCGCCAACGATATAACGCATTTGATTGGTTCGTTTGGCCCCAGAGAAGATAAAGTGTTTGCGTTAGCTAGTGAGATTGCTAGAAAATTGAAAATTCCTAGGGTAAATATCTTGAGAATCTCTTAATTTCAAACATCCCACTACATTTACATTAAGCCCGTTTTACATTATCGTATTAAATTGTATCAAACAATTGAATACTTTTTATAGTACAATGTAAAACGCTTTACCAGTCTTTTGTACAAGATTATTTTATGAATTTAGACTCCATCATTCGTCAGGGCTATTACATATGTATTATGAACTTGTACAAACATTCTGTTTATGATTCTGTGCCATGCTACATCCTCGTTTCACATTGTACACCAGTATCACACAGCATATACAAATATTTTTCATAACCTTCAAAAAGATTAATTTTATGCTTAGCTAATAACACTTTTAGTAAAATGCTCAATAAAAACATTGCTAATACGACCATAGTATGATGTATAAACCCACGTTTATTTTGTACTGTACAGGACTAGACAGGACGTAAACATAAGAACATGAGGTTAGATTGGAATATGTGCAATGCAGGCTAGTGAGCAGGCGCAAGTCAAAACATTTAGTATGAAAATAGGACAGGTTCTAATTCCATACAATGATTTTGCACAGAAAAATAGTACAGTTATATTGTACTATAAAATAGTATTCATTTTTTACGTACAATTTAATATTATAATGTAAAACGGGGTTTATACTCTGTTCATTCAACAGAAATAGTTAAGTCACTCCCAACAAAAGCGCGCAATATTTGAATAAAATGTTTCTATTGGACGTATGTCTAAAAATCCATATCAGACCAACGTGTTCACTTTTGTGGTCACGAGCTGGCCAAATGGTCAAAGGCCATTTCGTTTCGAGGTTTTGACAGTGTTTCATCTTTGATTCGCCTTGCTGTTATTCTAGTTTAGTTATCAACAACAATTTATCTTTGATGAATGAAAGTATCTGCATAATTATTAAACTGGGCAAATACGTGGTGTGTTGAATCATCTGTCCTTTTCGCAATGTAATATTGCATTACAGAGGACAAAGGACAGATTGAGTTATACCGCATATTTGCCCGGTCTAATAATTATTTTACTTTCCCGATTGGGAGCGAAGATGAACAATTTATCAATAGAAATGAAAGAAATGAGGAAAGAACAGAGAGAATATAGAAAATGTATATTAAAGGTAAGAAAAGAAAATGTGGAACTCAAAAGGGAAAATAAATTCATTAAGGGGGTGGTAATGGAGATGGAAGACAGCTTAGAACGAGTAGAAAATGAGAAAAGACAAAGTAATCTAGTGGTTCAGGGTCGAAAAATAGATACGGAAGATGGGGAAAAACTAAAAACGCAATGGGAAATCTCATAGATAAAGAGTTACAGATAAGAATACAGGTACAATAAGCCATAAAAGTAGGTGAAAAAGCCTGTCTAGTTCTTTTAGGCAGGACAGAGAATAAAGCAGAGATAATGAAAAACAAAAAGAAAGTAAGAACAAAAATAGGAGAAAGGATGTTTACTAACCATGATCTATCTAAACGGGACAGGAAGATATAGGAACAAATTAGATTCGGAGCTAAAACTGAGAGGAAAAACGGAAAACAAACAAGAATTGGGTACAGGAAATGAAGAATGGAGATGGGTAAGAGAGAAGGATAAGTTGACACAGCTACAGAGATAAAACAAACTAGAAGACGTGAAGAAGCAAGGAAAAGGGAAGACGTAGCTAGCAATGCAAACGGATACAGAACAAATTCGAACACGAAAATACGCGGATGTGAGCATGGGAAATAGGTACAATAAAGTAGGCACAGAGAACAATGCTAATGGGATGACGACCACAGCTATGAACAAGGAAAATGGAATGATACGCGTTGGCACGTGGAACATAACTTCCCCAGCGGGAAAAGAATACGAACTAGCAGAGGAAATGAACAAGTACCAAATTGAAATACTAGGAATAAGTAAAACAAAAAAAGCCGGAGTAGGAAGAATGGGGGCAGGAGACTAGCATTTTCTGTACTATTCAGCAGTGAGACTGGATCAAAGGAAAAAAGGGGAGTAGGAATATTGTTAACAAAGGAAGTGGATAGAAGAGTAAGTATACATCAATCACTTTCATCAAGCTTGATACGCTTAAGAATAGAATTGGAGAAGGAATCAGTAGACATAATACAGATGTATGCACCAGTAGAAGGAACAGATGGAAATAAAATGGAGGAGTTCCATGAAAAACGGCAGGAACTGCTGGATGAAATAAGAGAGACACACTCAAAAGTAATATTAATGGGGGATTGGAACTCCAGAGTCGGTAGGAATGAAAACAAGGGTGTATAGGAAGGTTTGGAGAAAAGACTTTAAACAGGAATGGAGAAAGAATGCTGAACTTCTGCATGACAAATAATCTCATAATTGGAAATACGTTTTGGGGACAGAGGATGGAAGATAAATAATCATATGTAGTGGATAGTGGAGGGGCGAAGAGTATTATAGATTACATAGCATACATAGAAGATATGCTTTGTTCCGTAAGAAACATTGGAACAGAGAAGTATGCTGAAATTGGAAAAAATCATAAACTAGTAATAGAGGAAATTAATATACATGTGACACAAAAGGAGCAGACCAAACAATACCGTAGAATAAGGATAGCCAAACTGGAGTGTGCAAAACTTAAAGAGAATTACTACTGTAAAGCGAGGAATGAATTTAGAAAATTGAACGAAGAAGACAGAGCATGGACTGTGGAAGACAAATGGCGGGAATTCAAGAGTATATTAATACCTATAGCAAGAGAAATATGCGATGAAGTGAAAAGCATTTCAACAAAAAGGAAAACAAGGTGGTGAAGTAAAAAAATTCAAAGCGAAGTAAGAGATAAGAATGAGGCGTAGAGAAAGTTTATAGAGACTAAGAATGTAAATGACAAAATACTATAGCAAGAGACAAGGAGTGATATAAAGAAAATGATAAGACAAGCAAAAAGGAAGGAATGGGAAGACTTGGGAGAGGAACTAAATTTAGAGTATAGAACGAATAAAAGAACACTCTGGGGTAAAACTAAATCCTTGAGAGGAAATAAGAGAAAACAAATCCGAGGGTTAAGGGATGAAGCAAAACAGTTAAAAACTACAATAGAAGAAATAATGGAAATATGGCAAAACTATTATAGGCAACAGTTTAAGAACGAAGGAGAAAATCAAGAAGATGCAGAACTGGAAATTGGGGAACTAAATAAAGAAGAAAGGGAAGACCCCGAGAGTTATATAAATCTCATAGATATACGAGAACGAGAGGAAGCATTAACAAACATTAAAACAAGGAGGGCAGGCGGTAGTGATTATGTACATCCAGAGATGGTGAAATTTATAGGAGAAGAGGGAAGGAAATGGTTACTCAATCTGTTAAATGACGTATTAGAGACGGAAAGAATACCTAAAGAATGGGAACAAAACTTGATAATCCCAATTCACAAGAAAGGAGATGAGACAAACTGTAAAAACTATAGAACCATACACCTATTAGGAATAACTTTTAGAATATATACCAGGATAATCGAACAAAGATTGAGACGAATCGTTGATCCTAAAATGGAGGAAGAACAAGCGACATATAGGAAACGAAGGCAAACAACAGATAGTATATTTATATTAAGGGACATAATAGAAAGAAAGAAAGAAAAAACAGGTGAGGAGCTGTACATGACCTTTGTGGACCTGAGAGCGGCTTTCGATTCAGTAGATAGGAAGATAATTTTGGAAGTGTTTTAAGGAACTTAATGTGCCTGAAGAATTAATACAGACAGTGAAAAGTATATACAGCGAGGTAAGAGGACAAGTACTACTAAACGGAAAAAAATCGAATATATTTGAAATGTCAAAGGGAATCAAACAGGGAGACAGTCTCAGTCCTCTTCTGTTTAATATAGTGATGGACAGAATAAGTAAGAACACAAAAAGCAGTACTGAAAAAATACGAACAATAATAGGGTACAGAAAACTAAGGCCAATTAATACGCCGACGACATAGTACTGATAACGGACACTGGCGAAAAATTGCAAGCAACGATAAACATATGGGTAGAAGAAATAGATAGAATGAAGATGGAGGCCAATGCTGAGAAGAGTAAGGTAATGATAGTAAATGAGAGGGCGGTGTAGAGTAACAGAAGCAGCAACATATTTTATAAAGAAGAGGAATTAGAAGGAGTAAGAACATACGAATATTTAGGATCTATAATATCAAATGATGGAAATATTGATGCAGAGATAGCCAATAAAGCAGGAAAAACAAACAGAATATATTATACTTTTAATAAAACTTTTCTAGGGAAGAAAGAAATAGATAAAGAGATAAAGCTACATGTATACAAAGCAGTCACTGTACCTACAGTAACATACGCAAATGAAACTTGGACAAGACAAAAAAGACATGATAGTGTAATAAATGCTGCGGAAATGAAGTATCTCCGGAAAATAAGTGGAAGAACCAAATTTGACAAAATTCGAAATGAAAAATGAGAAGTGACTTAAAGCAGGAATCTGTAATAGAAGTTATTGAGAGAAAACAGATGGGATGGACATGTGTATAGGATGAGTGACGACAGATTAGTCAAGAACATATACCAAGCAAAAGATTCAACAAGACAAGAAAGGGGAGACGCAGGAAAACATGGACCCAACAAATACAGGAAATAGGAGAAAAGAGAGGAAGAACGATAAGAGAAATGGAAGGACTTGCACAGGATCGGGGTGATGGAGAAAATCGAACAAAGAACAGTAGATAATTCAACTCCGACGCTCTACCAGGGCACCACGAGATACTGCGAAAAAATTTCAGTAATGAATCAAATACTTTCATCAATAGAAAAATAATTTTTACTGTGACTCATAATAATTTTTGTTGTTACATATAAATAAATACTACTTTCATATTGTTTGGTTTACTGGAATTATTGCAGCGTCTAGTTCATAAATAAGGAAGAATTCCAAATTCCATACAATTAATTCAAATTTGCCGCGCTTTTACTAATTTGTAGCAGGTTAAACTGTCTGTTTCGCTCATTGGTGTAAATTTATGGGGAGTGGCTAAACTATTTCTGTTGGATGAACAGAGTATAGTAAGTTTTTTACTGTCCCGACAATTTGCTGTGGCACTGAATCATCGCTGGAAGTTTCTGACATCTAAAATTACCTTTTTTTCCTAATGTACTTTCAGATATACATTGCCGTCAATAGCGGTGCTAGAATAGGTCTTGCCGAAGAAATAAAAAGCCTATTCAGAATAGCGTGGGAGGATCAAAACGAACCGGATCACGGTTTCCGTTATCTCTACCTCACACCGGAAGACTACGCCAAAGTTAGTCCCCTGAACTCCGTTCGGGCGGTCTTGATCGAAGACGAAGGCGAATCTCGCTATAAAATAACCGATATCATAGGCAAAGACGACGGTTTAGGCGTCGAAAATCTGAGGTGGGCTGGTTTAATCGCCGGAGAAACTTCACTGGCGTACGACGAAGTCGTTACCATCTCCATGGTGTCCTGCAGAGCGATCGGTATTGGCTCGTATTTAGTCAGATTGGGACAGAGGGTTATTCAAATCGAAAATTCACATATCATATTGACCGGATACAGCGCACTAAATAAATTGCTGGGTAGAGAAGTCTACGCTTCCAATAATCAACTCGGTGGTATACAAATTATGTACAATAACGGAGTGTCGCACAAAACCGAACAAACCGACTTGGAAGGTGTTTACACGATTTTGAAATGGTTGTCTTTCATACCGAAGGATAAGAAATCTCCATTGCCGATACTGAAACCAATTGATCCTATCGATAGGGAAGTTGGGTATATGCCCACGAAAGCCCCTTATAATCCAAGATGGATGCTAGCAGGAAGACCGTCCCCAAGTAAGTAGAACTAAATAACTTGATCTTCACTTGAGGTTTTTAATTGACAGAAATAAGACAAGCTTAATGAAAACTATTCGTACAAAAGTTCAAATAATTATATGGATATTAACCTTCCGGCGGGCGCGCGTGTCGTAATTTTTATTACAATCTGTTTTTGATTGATTTCTTGAATGAACAAATACAATATGGTAAAATTTTACGTAGATATAAGCTTTGCAATTATTGAATATATTTCCTTAACAAACTTAAAGGGTAACACCACTGCAATTTATTCAGAAAATCGATTTTTTTATTGGCTTTGAACCTCCTAAAATAGGGGGCAAAAACTTGATTGCCAAGGAGACAGTTTTTCCCTTCAAATTTTGAGCTTTTCCCGAAGCGCGTCGGACATCTCCGAAACGACTACCTGCAGCAAATAAATACCAGTTGGGAAGGTCTGACCTTTCGATTTGCAACTCCGCTAATACACTAACCGAAGTCGTTAGAAAGGTTTATGTTCAGTTAGAAGCATTTCCGTGTTTACTTCAGAAGTGAAAAGTACGTTAGTGTAGCGTCAGTACATGTACAAAAGGACATAATTTCCTCGCTTAAAATCACGGTATTTGTGTGTAGTGCCGGTTTCTAATAGTTTATTTGTAATCTCAGAATACTTATAAGTTACAATGAGCGATGCAAAAGTGTACCCAGACCAGAAAGATACGAAAAAGTCGTATGTAACGCCTCGCCGGAGCAATGCCTCGTCGAGACGACCGTTGAATAGATTTGAGGCCGAGAGAGATTCGAAAGAAATCAATGTTTATGCCCATTTGTGAGGAACTGAGTCGAAACGAGTTGCTGAATCGTTGCTTGAGAGGCTACACGCAAAATAGCAACGTAAGATTCAATGATGCTGTTTGGAATTTGGCTCCAAAATCTTACTCGGTGACGAAAAAGTCTTAAATCTAGCGACTGATATTGCTCTCTGCAATTTTAATGATGGTCTGATACATATTCTACGAATCATGAAAGTGTTGGGGATGGATATTATCGTTCAATCATACAATTTTTGTGTTGAAGCCGATGTTAAGCGGATCAAGCACGGCGAGCTATCTTTGACAGACGCAGCAAAAGGGGCATGCTCTAACATACAATCATCGAGGAAAGAGAATGAGGAAGAATATTTGAATATGGAAAGGCAGTTTTATGGTCATGGGATCTCAGATTAATGATAAAAACTTAGAAACATTCGAATTTTTTATTTGTTCTTGTCCACAACAACTTTCAACGCGTTTTTCTCGAAATACGATTTTTCAAAGCAGCACGCAGAATAACTTCAACCATTTTTATCCTATTCGTTTGAATTTTTGACCATATCTGGCATAACTATATCTAGTAAAATACGTATGGATGTTTCGTTAAGTTAATCTAAACATTAGTTTTTGCACCATTTACCCTGCGCCCGCGAAGCGCCTTAAATTCAACGTGCCTCGCGAGAATGTCTCCGGCGCCGCCATTTTTTAAATATTTATCGATGATAATTTTTGTCTTAATACCTAAATATAGGCTTAATAACATCCTCGAATATTATTATCCTATCACCGTTCTTCCATCCAAAATAAATTGTCAAAAGACCACCTTTTTAGGCTGTTACAGTGGTGTTACCCCTTAATATATACTACAAAACGAATCAAATAGACAAACATTGTAAGAAACACCCTATATCACCAACACACATTTAAATAAAGTACAATTTAAATATAATCTTATATTTAAATTTAATTTTTCGTCATATCATAATAAATATAATTTAATTTAATCATTTCCTGAATTTTCTGAAATGTAACATTGGCAGTGCATTTCAGTAACTGAATAATTTTTGCAGATTAATTTAAAGATTTATGACACTTCATCAATGCGCTGTTGACC
Source organism: Chrysina gloriosa (assembly GCA_038088585.1). Classification (NCBI taxonomy): domain Eukaryota; kingdom Metazoa; phylum Arthropoda; class Insecta; order Coleoptera; family Scarabaeidae; genus Chrysina; species Chrysina gloriosa. Next base: position 9,225,616 of record CM076095.1, read on the forward strand.
TCTTTCTTTACACTGAACACATCTTCCACGTGTTGGTTCTGAATTGTTTTCACGATTTTGACCTTTAAGTGCATTTTCAAAAAGGTAGAAATATCATTTGGTAAACCAGTCAATTTTGCTGTAGATGTCATGTGTTATTTGATTAAATTAAGCGATAGATCTTTTAAGAAAAGTCGTCTTAAGTTTTTGATACATTTTAAAACTAACATGGCTACGTTAATACGTATTTATTGGGCTTATATAATTATAAGCTCAATAAATAATACTAAACACTAAAATAAAAAGAGGAGAAATATGCTTACATGTGTAGACGCGTACGATAAATTTTATGACGCTGGTAATTCTTGTTGAATTACTAAAAAAATTCGACAAGTATACGTGTGTGTTGCATTTGTAGGTAAGCGAATGTTACTTTGAGGAATAGAAAATGTCCCTACTTTCAAATAATTCTTGTCCGTTCTATTTACAAAGAACAAAATTGTGATAAATTTTATGACAGCGTGCCGCAAGATTAACTCTACAAAAGCTTGAATAGTGAATTCTTCAAAGTAAGGATACGCATACAAGGGTGATGGAAAATTTCCCGGAATGACATGAAAAAGAAAATCATACGGATTACAATCCAGTCCAATACACTTGATCCAACGTTTCTCTAGCTCCTCGATTTCCTCCAGGAAGTTACTTTCTTCGAGGTTCCCAATATAATCGTTTACGGCCTCTATCAGTTCTTCATTCGCCCAAAATCTCTTTCCACCCAGAAATGTTTTGAGTTTCGGGAACAGGTGGAAGTCTCCCAGACTCAAATCAGGTGAATACGGCAGATGCGGCAGGATTTCGAACTTCAATTCTGTCAATTTTTGCTGAACGATTGCACTTGAAGGAGCGGGCGCATTGTGGTGATGAAACAATATTTTTTTTTGACCATTCCCGGACGTTTGTTCCTGAATTGCTGCTTTCAATTTGTTCAAAGGTGTTGTGTAATATTGGCCAGTAGCAGTTGTGTCTTTTGAAGAGTAACTAATTAGCACAATTTCTCTTACGTCCCAAAAAAGTCGATGCTATCACCTTTCCAGTCGAGTGAATGGTCTTTGTCTTCTTGGGAACCGATTCAGCGCGCGCAATCCACATATTTTGATTGCATTTTTGTGTCTGGTGTACAGTGATGAATCCAGGTCATCCATGGTCACGAATCGTCTTTTAAAATCCGTTGGATTCCTCGTAAACACTTCCAAACAGTCGGCTGAGGTTCGAACTCGAATGGGTTTTTATTCGGAATTGAGCAAATGCGGCACTCATCTTGCAGAAAGCTTTATTAAACGCAATTCATTACGTAAAATACGAACTACTCGTTCCTAAGAAATGCCCACGGCTTCCTCAATTTCAGGCACTTTAATTCCGCGATCTGCCAATGTTTTGATCAATTCTCAAGAACGACATTTAACTTTGATTTGATTTCCGTTGCGGTTTTCCCTTCCAAATAGAAAAATTTGATAATCGCGCGTACTTCATTTTTATCCACAATTGAAAACACAAAAGGGTTCGTGATTTAAATGTTTGTCAAAACCAGAATATTAGACAGGTCGATTGAACATTTGCACTCAATTGATACGAAAGAGTTGCCAACACAACGATATAAAGTATTTAGAAAAATAGCAACCCCCTAGCAGCGATTCTGGAAACTTGTCAATCTACCCTTGTATGAAATACTAGAACATTACTTTTAGACACGTTGTAAATATTTAAATGACGATAGGTTTTTATATATAAAAAAATGGTTATGATTATTTCTAACCAATTTTTGACCTATTCTCATTTTAACCGTGTTCTGAATCATAAACCCAACCTTTGTATTTATAGATAATCCATCAGAATGGGAATCCGGTTTCTTCGACAAAGACTCCTGGCAGGAAATCATGGAACCATGGGCTCAAACCGTCGTTACCGGTAGGGCAAGATTGGGAGGCATTCCAGTTGGTGTAATCGCCGTAGAAACTCGAACCGTTGAGTTGAATCTACCAGCAGATCCGGCAAATCTAGACTCCGAAGCCAAGGTATACAGAATTTTAACATACCTTCATAAATAGAGCTTCTGAATTTACACCAATAGTACTACAACTATCTGAAACGACTGTACTATAATAGTAACATTACGCTATTCGAATACATAATGTTACTATTCTATTGAGTTGTTAGGAAAGTAATTTCGTTTTTTTCCCAACAGAGCACTTAATTGTGTTTTTTCACAACCAACTTTACACTTAAGCCGCGTGGTCATTAACCCATTATTGAGGTTTGATGAAAAAGTGGATGACATTAAGTAGTGTAAACCGGACTGGAGCCCTTACTTTTGTAATATTTTTTTACCTCCAAAAATATAACTCTCGTACTTACTTGCGTGTTGGAAGTGATTCGCAAATAATTAGATAGGTATATAGTGTGCTCCTTAACTTACCCCTAAGAAATTCAAGTATAGATGCTTCAAACAATAATAATAATAGTGGCCTGACTAGATCAATTAGCCGGGGTGGATCAATCCCCACTTCTCAAGGTTCCAACTTGCCTGCTGATATTCCGCCTCAGATTTCTATCCGCCGTCTTCCGCTACCAGGTCTCTATTCCAGCCCTCTTACCACTTGGATCCCATTGTAATATACACTATATTATTGAGGATTCTCCCGCTCTCCATACGTGACCTATCCATTTCACCCGTCGCTCTTTGATTTTGTTCACAATATCGATACCCTCCATTTCCCGTGCTATTGCGTGATTCATTCATTGATCTATATTCGTTTTCATCAACTTTCACTGGTCCCAGTATTATTCTTAGTATTTTTCTTTCAGCTATTTTCAGTTTTTCCTCACCTTTCTTGGACACGCTCATGGTTTGTGCCGAGTATAGTACGGTTGGACTTATTATTGTCTTATAGAGGTTCATTTTTGTCTATTTTTGTTAAGATTTTGCTTTTTAGTAATTTTTTGTTGGCATAGTAAGCTCTATGTAGTGACATTATCTTTCCTTCAATTTCGGTTTCCCTGTCTCCACCAGCAGATATCCTCACAACCAAATATTTAAATTCCCCAACTGCTTCGAAATTGTTGTTACCTATTTTGACATATTTCTTTCCCAGTTTTTTTCCAAATCTCATTATTTTTGTTTTATTTTGATTTAGATGTAGTCCCATATTTTTTCCTTCTATGACAATGATTTCCATCATCTTTTTCATTATTGCCCTGTTTTTTGTTATAATTACTACATCATCTGCATATGCCACTATCTGATTTCCTCTAGTCCTCAGTGTTCCTTTGTCTATCTTCGCTAATATCACCCATAGATTAAAAAGCGTGGCCAACAGTGCATCCCCCTGCCTGACACCTTTGTTAATTATAAACTCTTCTGTTTGTCCAAATTGTGTTTTTATACTAATTGCAGTTCTCTTCATTGTCATCATTATTAGTCTTCTCAATTTTGGTGTTATTTGTAATTCCTTTAATGCCAGTAATAGTTGCGTTCTATTTGTTGAGTGAAGTGCTTGTCGAAAATCTCTGAAAAGCATCTCAATTTCTAATTTGTATTCATGAGCCTTCTCAATTATTTGTTTAATTGTATGAATTGCATCTACAGTCAATCTTCCTTTCGTAAATCCGCATTGATATTGTCCTATAATGGTTTAATTCTGATTTACCGGTCTTTTTGTATTACTGTGGATAGTATTTTATACGTCGTACTCAGTAATGTAATTCCCTGTAGTTACCACACAATTGTTGGTTTCCTTTTTTATAAATTGTTATAACTTGTCCATTTGCCCAGTCTTCCGCCATATTTTCTTCTCTCCATATTTGTAGCAGTAGTAGATGCAAGTTGCGGTTTTGTGGTTCACCCCTCCATACTTCAATAGTTCCATGTTTATTCCGTCTTTTCCTGGTACTTTTCCATTCCGGCTATTTTTTATAATTAATTTAATTTCTTCTAGAGTTGGTGCAGGTACTTGCTGTTTCTTCTAAAGCATGTTCTGTGTCCTCGTCTATTCCTTCCACACTGCCCTCACAAGTAGTTAATACTATCTTAAAGTGTTCTACCCGATACGCTTTATATTGTTTTTTATTCTTTACCGCTTTACCCTCCTTGTCCTTAATACCTGCTGCCTTACTTTTGTACTCTTTATTTTTCTCATCAATTTTTCTATAAAATTCTTTTGTGTTCCTGGTTCAAGACGTAGTAAATCAATTAGTCAAAATTTTCCACATAAAAACTAAAACTGACAAAAAATGTTTTTATTATCCAATTTGTTGTCGGAATGGTACTATTCCTATTAGAAAACCATGCCCTTGACACACCATGACCGGAGGACTACTATATCATTATCAAAACAGCACCTGCTGCACCTGGGATGATTCATTTTTCAGATGCGGATGTTTAATTCAAAACAATAAACCGGTCTGTTTTCAGAGAACAGGCTCTTTGAAGTTTGGAATCATGACTTTAACAATAGACAGGGGGATAATCGATAAGAAATTCAGATCCTTTACACGTAAACGCTCAACCCGTAGGATAGGTTAGTTCGCAAGTGGTGTTAGGTGATTGTTTTCACTTTTGAGTATTTTAGTTTAGTTCTTCAGTGTGTAACATAAGTCTATCGCATTTATCTGTGTATTAGGTAACTGATATACCTCGTTACTATACTAATTCTGCGCGCGCTCGAAGACGATATGCGGAGTTATTTCTTAATAGAAATTTACCACCAATCCCACCAAACAGACCAATTGGGGTTTCAGGGAAATCTTTTTGTTTTTGAGCCTCTACCCGACAACACAACGATCAATTGCGAAGTGTACTGCCACGGGCTGGACAAATTGAATGATTCACTTAAACAGAAAAGAGCAGCATTGATCAATCAAGATAACGGGAGACCTCATACAAGTTTGGTAACTAACAACAAGATGGGATGTACTGCCACACCCACCATATTCTCCAAACTTGGCACCCTCTGATTATTACTTGTTCCTCTACGAAACTTTCTTAGACGGTAAAACATTTACTTCAAATGAGGAGGCCAAAAATCACCTGAATCCGTTTTTTGCCAGCAAAGAACAAACATTTTAAGAGCGTGGGATCATGCCAGAAAGATGGCAAAAGGCATTGAACCATAATGGACAATATATAATTCAATAAAATATTTATTCACTACTAGTTTACCAGTCGCGCGTTGCTGCGGCCCCAGAAGAAAGGAAATTAAAGTAAACTCGTTATGATAGCATTCAATTTACATTGTGTCAGTTTTCTTATTAGTCATTGCTTACATTTAATTGAATTGAATTTGTTTGTATATAGGCGCGCCACCTATCGTAGGATCAGTATTACACGTATGGAAATTCATGACGTCTCTTTTTTTTTTTTTGGAAAAAGATTAAATAAATTGATTTGGAATTCGTGGAAATCTTTGCGGGAGCGTACTCAACAACGTCCGAAAGTTTCATGGCGATCGGATGAATGGTGTAGTAATGCATGAAGGACACACAGACGTACATTCGTATATATATATATATATATATAGATAGATAGATAGATAGATAGATAGATAAGAAAATCGTCTTTCATTTTCATTAAAAAAACAAATTACTTTCCGAACAACCCAATAGTACAGTCGTTTCAGATAATTGTAGTATTATTGGCGCAAATCGAGCAACTCTATTCATAAATGATATCGTAACGGCATTTTGTTTTTACAGACGGTTTCACAAGCAGGTCAAGTTTGGTTCCCCGACTCCGCTTATAAAACGGCGCAAGCGATACAGGACTTTTCCAGAGAAGATCTTCCACTTATAATATTCGCAAACTGGAGAGGATTTAGTGGAGGAATGAAAGGTAATCCATTGTGACTTATATTTATTTCATATCATTTTGATTTTCATTCGTAGATATGTACGAACAAATCGTGAAGTTCGGTGCTTATATAGTCGACGGCCTACGAAAATACAACAAACCGATAATCATTTACATCCCTCCCAACGGCGAACTAAGAGGAGGCGCTTGGGCCGTGGTTGACCCCACCATCAACTTGCGATATATGGAAATGTATGCAGATCCCGAATCTAGAGGCGGCGTTCTAGAACCTGAAGGCATAGTCGAAATTAAATACAGGAAAAAGGATCTGGTAAAAACGATACTACGAACCGACCCCGTCGTTAAAGAATTGTCGGAAAAAATTCGATTGATCAATCAGACGCAGCCAGTTTACGAAAGGAAGAATAGTTTATCGGCGCAACAGACGGAGAAGAAGAAACACCCGGAAGTGATCGAGTTGGAAGCGCAAATCACCGCTAGGGAAAATCTTTTATTGCCGATGTACCATCAGATAGCCGTGCATTTCGCCGATTTACACGATACCCCTGAAAGAATGCACGAAAAGGGCACTATCCACGTAAGTCTATTTATTTGTATGTCCCCTTCTTGCTATAGTTAAACAACCGAAGTGTATTGAAAACATACTTGTTTAAAAAAGAATTGTACAGGGTGAGGCGGGATAATTTTTAAGACGAAAATCAACATCTTTGAATGGGTTATACGTTAAATTTATTAAATATCTTTCTTAGTATTGTCCTATTTTATAGATTGAAGCCTTAAATAAGCTCATTTCGATACAAAATATGTGTTTCATTCTCTCCGCATCCAAGAGATAAATATGCAACGCCTATATTTACTACGCTTTACTGTTTATGCAAAAACCGAGGGTACCATTAGACAGAGCGGGGAAAGATGAAACGAAAAATTATAACAAATTTACTAAAAAGGTTTTATTTCGAATTTTACGAATGTGCATATCTATGCTTTCTTAACGCTAAATCTTTAGGCTTCGATTATTTGGTAACTAAGTAAGAGATCTATAAATCAGACTTACATTTTGAACCTACATAATCTATAGTACTCAAAAATATTTTGAAAAATAACAAAAAGTATAAAAATGGAAAATGACATATAAATTGGCCGAGGGGGCAATTATAAGACATTAATTCTTTATTCCGATTCTTCTTCCCTTTTTAGGTCCTTTTAGAATCCTTTTTTCGCAAGTTTCTTTCGTTTTTGTTTGTTTAAGTTTTCAATACTTTTCAGATATTCTTCGCTTGTCAAAACTTTCTCTTTGCCGTCTATTTTTCGTCTTTTCCCAGTTGTGGGCTTAGTATGTTTAATTCTGTCCAGCCATAAGTTCTCAAATGAGCGAGATAGTTGAGGGTTTTCATACAGCTCGAGTAGGTACCACTGGTAATTTTTCTAATTGTTATAATTTCCTGGCGACTAATCCATTTCGTTTGACAAACGATTTTATCCAGCAATTTTTTAAATTGTTGCTTACATTATTTTGAACGACATAGATTTGCACTATTGAACTTATCTCTTTTCGTGTTAGCGCGCATCCCCATTTCGCCATTATTTTTAATTTTTTGTGAGATCCTGTTCTTCCTTTGTTAAAATAGTTTTCCTTCCTTGTCTACTTGAATTTAAATCGTGAATTTTCCACTATAGTATTTGTCTATGTTATTAATATAATTCACCATTTTTAACTCTGTCTAGTGTTTCTTTCTAATTTTATATCACTGTACGTTTTAGTTTTTTTGACGTAATTTCGAGGCATTTTGATAAAACGAAATATCCTCAAAGATCACTATCGAGTTGGAGACTAAAACTACATCCCCCAAGCGCAAGCACACAACCTGCGGATCGCAATACGAATTCAATTTTATGCTATATAATTTTTTGTCTTAAAATTAATAATAAATTTTTTATTTCCGGATGTGCCGTTCAGTTAGTTTATTTATTTTGTGGGAAAACAAGACTGTCTTATTTTTACCCAAAATATTGCCCATTCCATTTTTACCCCGCCTGAACCTAGTTACGTACATTGACGAATTTTATACAGTTTGTATCATGAAATGGAAAAATTACAGTATAACTTCGCTAAACCGCACATGCATTACCTCGGACACTTTAGTAATTTTTACTACAATTCGGACAGTTTTGTGTCATTTACCTCTATAATTCGGACATATGTAAAATCATGTAAATTAGTACATACATACCTATAAATGCGTGACCCCTTTCTCAATTTGTGGACGCAAGTGAGACTATGTATGTACGTATGTACGTGTGCAGTTTTTAGTTAAAATGATGCGAAATCACAAAACACTTACTAAAAATTTTAAATGTTCTTGAGAGTGGGAAAAGTATTCGCTTTGTCGCCGAAAGATTTAAAGTGCTGAAATCAACAATATGCGACATGAAAGAAAAGAAAAATAAAATTAGACAGTTTGTTTCAACTACATTTCAAGGGCCGGGTATATATGTGCAGTTTTATGACTAGAGTTTGTTAAAAAGGTGGATGACGGGTTATCAAACCGGACCTACGCACTTCTCCGCCTTGTAAGTCGAGATAAAAACCGGTTTACACTACTTAATGATAACATGTCATCTACCTTACCTAACAAACTCTATTTATGAATTATAAATTTACAGAAATTAAAACAGAACTTGTATGTAAGTTCCAAAAACGAAATTATTCGTCAAGGTGATCATCCTAAGGTGGAGAAAGCTTTGCATACATCGTTCTTACAACAAAGAAACTTTCATGTACCAATTTCATCGGATATTTTACATGAGAAATCCAGATTCTTTTATAAAGAAATGACTGGGAAAGATGATTTTTTAGCAAGCTTCGGTTGGTTGGATAAATTTAAATAGAGGCATGGAATTCGATTTTTAAAAATTTGTGCGGAAAATGTATCTAGTGACACATGTGCGATCGTATTATCCAAGAGATATTCCTACAATTGGTTAACAAAATGAATTTATCAGAAACCCAGTTGTATAACGCTGCATTTTCGAAAACTTTACCAATTACCATTTGAGTTCGTGAAGGGGAAAAGACAGCTCCCGGTATGAAAATTTCTAAGGATAGAATCACATTCATGCCATCTTCAAATATGGCAGACACCCACAAGTTACCACTACTTAATGTTGGCAAATCCCTCCACCCCAAATGCTTTAAAAACATTAATCTTCCCGTCAAGTATAGACCCAGCAAGAAAGGGTGGATGACATAAGCAATGTTCATGGACTGGTTCAAAAACTGTTTTATTAAACACGTAAAAAAATTGCACGAGAATTTTCCTCAAAGAGCGCTTCTTTTTAATAGATAACGCTTCCTCATATCCAGCAGAAGATGTATTAAATTTTGCTCCAAATTTTAAAGTTATATGTTTACCCCCAATTGCACAGCCATAATACAACCAATAGATTAAAATTTGATTCACTTTGAACAGCTACATTTTGAAGGAAGGTGTCATGAACTTGCACGAATCATGGAAAGCTATAACGAAAACAAATACCAGTAAAAGTTGGACGCTTCTCTGGCCAAAGAAACAATGGAATAAAGAGGATGACATTTCTTTGGGTTAGTTGAAACAGCAGTGGAAATCTGAACCTGCAAATACAAATTTGAAAACCATTGTGGTAATATTGAGTTCTATTGATCCACATGTTAGTTCTGATGAAGTATTTGATTGGGCAACTGGGCAAAATGAGGAGATACAAAATTTTACGGACCAAGATTTAATTTGGAACGCCTCAAAAACTGACGATAATGAGTTGAATAATATTATCGATTCTGAATGTGAATTTGTAGAAGATTCTTGTAATACAATGAAGCACGGCGAACCTGTTCGATCATTTTCTCAATGCAGATCAATGGGCAGAAGAAAATAGCATTCCAATGCAAGTGGTTCTTTTGTTATGGAGATTGAAAGAAAAGGCCAGTAAGCAATTTTTAGAAAACGCAAAGCAGCAATATATCAGTGTTTATTTTAAGAAAAATGATTCTGTGTGAATATGGTTTAGTTTATAAAAATAGTTATAATTCGTTAAAAATGTCTTCCTTGCTTTATTTGTGAATGTACGTACATTCTGTAAAACTTCGTTATAACGCTCCCGTTTATAACGACTTCCCGGCTATAACGCTTTTTTCCTTGGTCCCGGTCCCAGCGACTAATTTTCTGTAGTACTTCTATTCGTTGTAACGCTCCCATTGAAGAATATTTTTAAATGTACATACATACTTTAATTATTAATTTTTTAACTTTATTTTGCAAACACTAGAAAGGGATATGATTAAATTAAAATAAATGTTTAAAAGGCAGACGGAAATGGTCTATATATTTCTGGGAAGTGAACATCATTACGATTTCTATGAAATATTAGTATCAACAAATCCCATCAAAATGTACCACGAATCTTGGCTAGACAATTTTCCGAGAATCTGACTTATTCATTTGGCGGTTGCGTAATCAAGGTTTCCTTTCAGTCTTTTACTTTTTACGCTGCTGGCAACATGTCGCGAAAATCGTTTTTGTTAAAAGAAAAAGTGATCTTATAAAGGACTTTGATAAATCCAATTTAAATCAAAAAGATCTTACGGCGTCAAAAGAACATCAGTGCTTCAACTTTACGTACAATTTTAAAAAAGCGGAGTGAATTTGTTTGGGTGCATGAGGGAACCAGTCGTAAAAACATACGATCCGCGAAATAAGAAGAGCCAGAAACGATTGTGAAAAGTTGGTTCGTCCAGGCCAGGAGTTCCAACATCCCGGTAAGTGGCCCAATTTTACAAGAAAAGGCCCTCCAAATGGCCGACGATCTTGGAATAACGGACTTTACCGCTTCAACTGGATGGATCGATAGATTTAAAAACAGACATTCTATCGTGTACAAACAAATTTGTGGTAAGTCAAATACAGTAGATCCTGATGTAACATTCGACTGGAAAAATCAAATGTCGACCCTCACCTCTGGCTATAATCCCTCAGAAATTTATAATGCGAATGAATTCCGGTTGTTTTTTAAAGTGATGCCTGATAAATCTTTAGTTTTAAAAAATGAAAAATGCCACGGAGGAAAATTAAGCAAAGAACGCCTAACGGTCCTCGTATGCACGAATTGCACGGGCGCAGACAAGAAAAAACCGCTCGTAATTGGAAAATACGCTAAGCCACATTGCTTTAAGAGTGTGAAAACTCCTCCCTGCATTTATTCTTCTCAATCTCGTGCATGGATGACTGGATATAGATTTGTGCAATGGCTTAATGAGTGGGACATCGAATTGAAAGACCGAAAAGTACTTTTGCTTGTCAACAATTGCGCTGCGCATCCGAAACAGGTATATCTCAAAAACATCAACTTGATTTTCCTACCACCTAACACCACAAGTGGGCTTCAACTACTTGATGAAGGCATGATAAAAGTTCTGAAGCAAAGTTACAGGAAAAATATGGTCCAACGATATCTATCGATTATGGACAGCTCAAATTGGACTTCTCCAACAATTTCTGTTTTTGATGCTATACACTTTTATGTGCTGCATGAATGGACATTACGAAAGAGACCATTTTTAATTGTTTCAAAAAAGCGGGTGTTGGCAACTTTACAAGGGAAGATGAAACCGAAGAGGTAGAAATTGATAAAGGCTGGCAAGACCTTTTACAAATGGAAGAAAGATTGACTGAATTGGAAAGTTTTGATGATTTTGACAATGAGCTAGTGACCAATGAAGTTTTAAGCCTTAAGACTCTAATCGCCGATTACAATACCATCAGAAGTGGAAAATAAAGGGGATGAAGATTCATCAGAAATAATTACGCCAAAAATAAACGACGTTTTGCAGGCCTTGAAAACAATCAGAGTTTTTGTCTTGTACGAAGGTAGAAGAGGAAACCTTCAAAAATATCAATAAATTAGAAAATGCAGTTTTAAAAAAGCATTTGTCACTATAAACAAACACAAAGTAATGATTTTAAAAAATAAAATTTCTAGGAATGCATACATAGTTTGTTTTATATTTCTTTTTTAACGTACAAGTTTTATATACGATAGGTTTTGTTAACTTTTAAATTATTTAAAAGAAGTAAAATATATGTAGTAGTATTTATTGAAATTCGACTTTCCGGCCTTGAATTGGAAGTGTACGTATATATAGAAACGTTTTAAGATACATTTTGTTCATTTTTAGCCGTTTTAAGATTTCCCGGTTATAGCGCTCTTTTTCTAGGACCCTAGGAGAGCGTTATAACAAAATTTTACTGTATTTGTTTTTTGTATTTCGATGATCTATAGAATTCACTAATCCGGACAGGGAGAAAATCCTATCTGTCCAGTTTAGCGAAGTTATACTGTATTATTATTATTATTATATCGATAATATTTTTTTTTAGGAGGTTGTACCTTGGCGAAAATCGAGATCCACTCTCTACTGGAGATTGAGACGGTTACTACTTCAAGACAGAGTTCTCTGCGCTATCCTAGAAACTCAACCTAATTTGGGTGTGGGACAAGCAGAAGCTATGCTCAGAAGATGGTTTGTTGAAAATAAAGGAACGACGGAGGTAATAAATTTTAATTTTGCAAACCCAATGGAGAATTCCGGTAATAAATTCATATATTCTATAGGGTTATCGATGGGATGATAATGAAACCGCCGTTCAATGGTTGGAGGAACAACTCAGTAAAGACAAGGAAGAATCGGTCGTGGGATATAATCTGCATTGTGTTAAAAAGGATGCCATCATTAACCAGATTAAAAATGCCTTAGAGGTACGTATAATTTACTTTTATTGCTATTTTTATATTTACAAAATGGCACTCTTCATCGAAAATTATCATGATCATAATTGTATTTTTATCTTTAGGATTGTTCCGAAGTAGCCTTGGATGTTGTCGTCGATATCGTCCAGAAGCTCAACGATAATCAAAAAGCCGAAGTTATAAGGACTTTATCGCAATTAAACAGTCAATCGGAACAAACCGAAAACAGTTAACGTTTAAGGTTTTTCTAAATCGGTAATAAAATGGAAAGGCTGTACTAGTATAATTTTAAATCCAGTGCGTGATACTACATGTTCAGGTTCATCTACCGTCTTGTTATTTTTGTTTATTTCTTTGTTGTTAGTTAATATTAAGTTAAATGTAGTGGAAATGAGAGAATTGTAATACATTAAGGGTACATAGGTTATTTGTCAGTGTGTAATCGGTAACAGAGAGTCTTTAAAGTAATTTTTGTACATTTTTAAACATGACATTTGTGTACAGATCAGATAATAAGATGACTATTTTGTATTTATTACTACTACTACTATCAAAAAGCAAAAGAAAAAACAAGTGATCCTAAAATACAGATTTGTTATATTTTCTTGGAAAATAAAAATATTTGTTAGTATTATTGAGTATTACTTTTAGCTGTAGCTCTTTGACAAAGAGAAATAAAAAACCAATGGTCATACATACCCCATCAAAAAAGCGACTAAGAAGGTATCGTCGTGGGCTGTAACATACATATTACCAACGAGAACGATGATATAGTTGAAACTACACCCAACTCGCAGTCGGCGGCATTTAGAATTGCAGCAGCCATCTTACACGACCAAAATAGCACGAAAGAGTGACCGAACAATTCTCTCACTAGCACTGCTAGACCCACATTGAACCAGACTACACAGCAGCGCTGGAATCGCGCCGATATCCCCACTCTGCTCACTAGCCGGAAACGGAACTTACTTTACGAATCGTCCTCGTATGTATATATATATATATACAGTGCAACTTCTAGAAACGACCAATCCAGTACGTGACCTAGTTTCTAGAACAATTTTCTGCATTTATCGGCTCCCACAAAACCACCATCCTATAACGTGACCGAGACCACAATCAAACGACCGCTTGCTTGTTTATGCATGGGAATACCCGGAACTTATAGGATATTTCTATACATGCGTGCGTTGCAGTTGCACTTAAATAGGGGAAAAAACGGCAAACTATTCATTCGTATCTTTTAGTTTACTCTTATCTTTGGTAGGCTATAAAAGGCTTCATACACAATAGATTAAATAGTTAAGAATAAGGAGACTGGCTAAAATAATATATAAAATAAATAAAATTACCCTTACCACATCTTTCTGAAAAATCCAGATACGTACTTCGGCAACTAAGTTGCCATCCTCAGTCGAAAACGGGAATTCAGTATCACTAGCGAATCCGGCTAATGCCCATAACGAACACTATACAACCCCAAAACACTCGACAATCAACATAACACAAAGTGCGAACTGTTGACAAAAGAATAAATATTATAGAAGAGATATTTCTCAAAGAGAACTAGCCCGACTGAGTAAAGGTGGCAAAACCGAAATTCAAGGAATTTTGAAAAACCAGAACGAACTCAAATTAAAGTGACACAGCATTATTTGAAGAAGATTTCATTCAGGCAAGCAAGAAAGGGCGTTCAAACATTTACCCATGACTATTTTATATAAGATGTAATTTATTTAAATGATATGTATAATATAAATACAGACTGGCTCACGACTAGCACATCCGACTGTAGCTCCCAAACTAATAATTTCTTTTAAAATCTCTTTTGAGAGGGTGATGTATATTTATTAAGGCCATAATTAGAAAATATTGTCATTTATACAAGGTGCCCCGAAAAATTGAACAATATATATTTTTGGTTTTTTCGAATTGTATAGAACAAATAAAGGTGAGTTTCATCAATGTTCCCTATTTCTATCGTTTACCGTTTCTGAAATATTTGAGAATTTTCGAAAAATAAATGTTTTGAAAATGGACATGGCAGACAAACTAATTGGAATCTTCAAATCATGTTTTTTAGTGTTGATTTGGTATATCTCGGGCTACTTATTTTCAGGTAATGTTATGTTTCAGGTATGTAATTTAACAATAATGTACAGGCTGATTCCATAGATCGGCTTTATTTGCCTCAGCTTCAATAGTGTATAACTTGATTATTTCAAACGGAAATTTTTAGACTCGGAGAAAGGTTTTTCAATTCGTACCCAAACTGTATTAACTTTTCCTATACCTATCACTTCTGGGTTCGGAGAAATTTGAAGATAGGTATGTTAAATTTGACTTAGATTGAAATTAAATCGAAGCTGCTGAATCTGGAAAATGTTGCTGATGAAACACACATGCGTAGAAATGACAAGTATTATAATAAATGTTCTGCATGATCGCCATTTTCCTCTCGAAATTGAAAAATAGGTAGATTTGCCAAGCAATTCGATTTACGACCAAATTACAATTTCATATTGTGAGGATTTGAGGAAACTTAAGAATTTACAAAGATATGTGTAAAAGGATAACTTAAGAGCATCCGACATGCTTAACAAATTATCAATGCATTTTGGAGATCAATTAGTGAGAGCTAAACAAAAACAGTTATATTTTGGATTATTTTGTAAAGTAGGTTTGTTTTAGTTAGTTTTTAATTTGTTTCTGTATCTTAATGTACATTATTTTTATTAAATTACGGTGCTGTTTATTTTCTAAACATTTTTAGACCATAAAAAGTTATGGTTTTATATCAGAAGTTATATTTATTTCTATACACTGTTTCTAGTAATTTATTATAGTAAAAGATGATATAAAGTATATACAGTGAAAGCTTTCATAAGCGAACACTCGTGGTCCCAGTGTTTTCGTTCGGCTATGGGAGATGTCCGCGTATAGGATAGCTCGAAAAAAACTTTTATTTGACATGCATTTCAAAGGTAATGAATAAAAGACAGTATTCCGTAAATTTAGTTAAAATAAATAGCTTCTATATCAGTGTGATGTTTGTACATATGAGAATTCAATTAAGAAATTCCCCACTATGTACTTAAACACGCATTTTGCAGCTATTTACTTCTACAGGAGTGGACAACTTTCTCCGCTAACATACCGTGGGAAAGTGGGTAATTAGCAAACTACTTTCACCATTCGCAGACGCGTTTTTCGGTTATACCGCTCATCAGTGAGAAGTAGTATTCATTCCCCAGAAATGCGTCCGCCAGTTGTAATGCTGAATTGGCTGCATTTATTTTCGATAATATGTGCTTCAAAATAAAGCCTGGTTTAGCGAAAGATTATTTTCTCGCGGTGCCATTATAATATTTGAAATGAATCATCAGTATGCGACGAGAGGAAACCTAATCAAGTACTTGAATCCACCACTAACGAGATACTCTAAAATTCTGAATGGTGTCGATATCAGAATAAAAATTTTCAAACATACACCATCGGAAAACAAAAATTTGCCATTGCAATTTTTACTAAATTGAAAAGACATTTACTTAATATGTACGTATCGTTACGAGATACAATTCGACCCGTAGAAGACGATGGCGCTAACGAAATTCACCTCCGAAAAAGACAATTGTTTTAGCATTTTGCCAGGAAACGTAAAATGCAAAAATCGGCCGAAAACTTTAAGACGCCTAAAAGGCCTTAAACGTCTCCGGAGAGCGCTGGAATCCCTATAAGTTCGTAATTCGACCCGTAGAAGACGATGGCGCTAACGAAATTCACCTCCGAAAAAGACAATTGTTTTAGCATTTTGCCAGGAAACGTAAAATGCAAAAATCGGCCGAAAACTTTAAGACGCCTAAAAAGGCCTTAAACGTCTCCGGAGAGCGCTGGAATCCCTATAAGTTCGTAATTCGACCCGTAGAAGACGATGGCGCTAACGAAATTCACCTCCGAAAAAGATAATTGTTTTAGCATTTTGCCAGGAAACGTAAAATGCAAAAATCGGCCGAAAACTTTAAGACGCCTAAAAAGGCCTTAAACGTCTCCGGAGAGCGCTGGAATCCCTATAAGTTCGTAATTCGACCCGTAGAAGACGATGGCGCTAACGAAATTCACCTCCGAAAAAGACAATTGTTTTAGCATTTTGCCAGGAAACGTAAAATGCAAAAATCGGCCGAAAACTTTAAGACGCCTAAAAAGGCCTTAAACGTCTCCGGAGAGCGCTGGAATCCCTATAAGTTCGTAATTCGACCCGTAGAAGACGATGGCGCTAACGAAATTCACCTCCGAAAAAGATAATTGTTTTAGCATTTTGCCAGGAAACGTAAAATGCAAAAATCAGCCGAAAACTTTAAGACGCCTAAAAAGGCCTTAAACGTCGCCGGAGAGCGCTGGAATCCCTATAAGTTCGTAATTCGACCCGTAGAAGACGATGGCGCTAACGAAATTCACCTCCGAAAAAGACAATTGTTTTAGCATTTTGCCAGGAAACGTAAAATGCAAAAATCGGCCGAAAACTTTAAGACGCCTAAAAAGGCCTTAAACGTCGCCGGAGAGCGCTGGAATCCCTATAAGTTCGTAATTCGACCCGTAGAAGACGATGGCGCTAACGAAATTCACCTCCGAAAAAGACAATTGTTTTAGCATTTTGCCAGGAAACGTAAAATGCAAAAATCGGCCGAAAACTTTAAGACGCCTAAAAAGGCCTTAAACGTCTCCGGAGAGCGCTGGAATCCCTATAAGTTCGTAATTCGACCCGTAGAAGACGATGGCGCTAACGAAATTCACCTCCGAAAAAGATAATTGTTTTAGCATTTTGCCAGGAAACGTAAAATGCAAAAATCGGCCGAAAACTTTAAGACGCCTAAAAAGGCCTTAAACGTCTCCGGAGAGCGCTGGAATCCCTATAAGTTCGTAATTCGACCCGTAGAAGACGATGGCGCTAACGAAATTCACCTCCGAAAAAGACAATTGTTTTAGCATTTTGCCAGGAAACGTAAAATGCAAAAATCGGCCGAAAACTTTAAGACGCCTAAAAGGCCTTAAACGTCTCCGGAGAGCGCTGGAATCCCTATAAGTTCGTAATTCGACCCGTAGAAGACGATGGCGCTAACGAAATTCACCTCCGAAAAAGACAATTGTTTTAGCATTTTGCCAGGAAACGTAAAATGCAAAAATCGGCCGAAAACTTTAAGACGCCTAAAAAGGCCTTAAACGTCTCCGGAGAGCGCTGGAATCCCTATAAGTTCGTAATTCGACCCGTAGAAGACGATGGCGCTAACGAAATTCACCTCCGAAAAAGACAATTGTTTTAGCATTTTGCCAGGAAACGTAAAATGCAAAAATCGGCCGAAAACTTTAAGACGCCTAAGAAGGCCTTAAACGTCGCCGGAGAGCGCTGGAATCCCTATAAGTTCGTAATTCGACCCGTAGAAGACGATGGCGCTAACGAAATTCACCTCCGAAAAAGACAATTGTTTTAGCATTTTGCCAGGAAACGTAAAATGCAAAAATCGGCCGAAAACTTTAAGACGCCTAAAAAGGCCTTAAACGTCTCCGGAGAGCGCTGGAATCCCTATAAGTTCGTAATTCGACCCGTAGAAGACGATGGCGCTAACGAAATTCACCTCCGAAAAAGACAATTGTTTTAGCATTTTGCCAGGAAACGTAAAATGCAAAAATCGGCCGAAAACTTTAAGACGCCTAAAAAGGCCTTAAACGTCTCCGGAGAGCGCTGGAATCCCTATAAGTTCGTAATTCGACCCGTAGAAGACGATGGCGCTAACGAAATTCACCTCCGAAAAAGACAATTGTTTTAGCATTTTGCCAGGAAACGTAAAATGCAAAAATCGGCCGAAAACTTTAAGACGCCTAAAAAGGCCTTAAACGTCTCCGGAGAGCGCTGGAATCCCTATAAGTTCGTAATTCGACCCGTAGAAGACGATGGCGCTAACGAAATTCACCTCCGAAAAAGACAATTGTTTTAGCATTTTGCCAGGAAACGTAAAATGCAAAAATCGGCCGAAAACTTTAAGACGCCTAAAAAGGCCTTAAACGTCTCCGGAGAGCGCTGGAATCCCTATAAGTTCGTAATTCGACCCGTAGAAGACGATGGCGCTAACGAAATTCACCTCCGAAAAAGACAATTGTTTTAGCATTTTGCCAGGAAACGTAAAATGCAAAAATCGGCCGAAAACTTTAAGACGCCTAAGAAGGCCTTAAACGTCGCCGGAGAGCGCTGGAATCCCTATAAGTTCGTAATTCGACCCGTAGAAGACGATGGCGCTAACGAAATTCACCTCCGAAAAAGACAATTGTTTTAGCATTTTGCCAGGAAACGTAAAATGCAAAAATCGGCCGAAAACTTTAAGACGCCTAAAAAGGCCTTAAACGTCTTCGGAGAGCGCTGGAATCCCTATAAGTTCGTAATTCGACCCGTAGAAGACGATGGCGCTAACGAAATTCACCTCCGAAAAAGACAATTGTTTTAGCATTTTGCCAGGAAACGTAAAATGCAAAAATCAGCCGAAAACTTTAAGACGCCTAAAAGGCCTTAAACGTCGCCGGAGAGCGCTGGAATCCCTATAAGTTCGTAATTCGACCCGTAGAAGACGATGGCGCTAACGAAATTCACCTCCGAAAAAGATAATTGTTTTAGCATTTTGCCAGGAAACGTAAAATGCAAAAATCGGCCGAAAACTTTAAGACGCCTAAAAAGGCCTTAAACGTCTCCGGAGAGCGCTGGAATCCCTATAAGTTCGTAATTCGACCCGTAGAAGACGATGGCGCTAACGAAATTCACCTCCGAAAAAGACAATTGTTTTAGCATTTTGCCAGGAAACGTAAAATGCAAAAATCGGCCGAAAACTTTAAGACGCCTAAAAAGGCCTTAAACGTCTCCGGAGAGCGCTGGAATCCCTATAAGTTCGTAATTCGACCCGTAGAAGACGATGGCGCTAACGAAATTCACCTCCGAAAAAGACAATTGTTTTAGCATTTTGCCAGGAAACGTAAAATGCAAAAATCGGCCGAAAACTTTAAGACGCCTAAAAAGGCCTTAAACGTCTCCGGAGAGCGCTGGAATCCCTATAAGTTCGTAATTCGACCCGTAGAAGACGATGGCGCTAACGAAATTCACCTCCGAAAAAGACAATTGTTTTAGCATTTTGCCAGGAAACGTAAAATGCAAAAATCAGCCGAAAACTTTAAGACGCCTAAAAAGGCCTTAAACGTCTCCGGAGAGCGCTGGAATCCCTATAAGTTCGTAATTCGACCCGTAGAAGACGATGGCGCTAACGAAATTCACCTCCGAAAAAGACAATTGTTTTAGCATTTTGCCAGGAAACGTAAAATGCAAAAATCGGCCGAAAACTTTAAGACGCCTAAAAAGGCCTTAAACGTCGCCGGAGAGCGCTGGAATCCCTATAAGTTCGTAATTCGACCCGTAGAAGACGATGGCGCTAACGAAATTCACCTCCGAAAAAGATAATTGTTTTAGCATTTTGCCAGGAAACGTAAAATGCAAAAATCGGCCGAAAACTTTAAGACGCCTAAAAAGGCCTTAAACGTCTCCGGAGAGCGCTGGAATCCCTATAAGTTCGTAATTCGACCCGTAGAAGACGATGGCGCTAACGAAATTCACCTCCGAAAAAGATAATTGTTTTAGCATTTTGCCAGGAAACGTAAAATGCAAAAATCGGCCGAAAACTTTAAGACGCCTAAAAAGGCCTTAAACGTCGCCGGAGAGCGCTGGAATCCCTATAAGTTCGTAATTCGACCCGTAGAAGACGATGGCGCTAACGAAATTCACCTCCGAAAAAGACAATTGTTTTAGCATTTTGCCAGGAAACGTAAAATGCAAAAATCGGCCGAAAACTTTAAGACGCCTAAAAAGGCCTTAAACGTCTCCGGAGAGCGCTGGAATCCCTATAAGTTCGTAATTCGACCCGTAGAAGACGATGGCGCTAACGAAATTCACCTCCGAAAAAGACAATTGTTTTAGCATTTTGCCAGGAAACGTAAAATGCAAAAATCGGCCGAAAACTTTAAGACGCCTAAGAAGGCCTTAAACGTCGCCGGAGAGCGCTGGAATCCCTATAAGTTCGTAATTCGACCCGTAGAAGACGATGGCGCTAACGAAATTCACCTCCGAAAAAGACAATTGTTTTAGCATTTTGCCAGGAAACGTAAAATGCAAAAATCGGCCGAAAACTTTAAGACGCCTAAGAAGGCCTTAAACGTCGCCGGAGAGCGCTGGAATCCCTATAAGTTCGTAATTCGACCCGTAGAAGACGATGGCGCTAACGAAATTCACCTCCGAAAAAGACAATTGTTTTAGCATTTTGCCAGGAAACGTAAAATGCAAAAATCGGCCGAAAACTTTAAGACGCCTAAAAAGGCCTTAAACGTCTCCGGAGAGCGCTGGAATCCCTATAAGTTCGTAATTCGACCCGTAGAAGACGATGGCGCTAACGAAATTCACCTCCGAAAAAGACAATTGTTTTAGCATTTTGCCAGGAAACGTAAAATGCAAAAATCGGCCGAAAACTTTAAGACGCCTAAAAAGGCCTTAAACGTCTCCGGAGAGCGCTGGAATCCCTATAAGTTCGTAATTCGACCCGTAGAAGACGATGGCGCTAACGAAATTCACCTCCGAAAAAGACAATTGTTTTAGCATTTTGCCAGGAAACGTAAAATGCAAAAATCGGCCGAAAACTTTAAGACGCCTAAAAGGCCTTAAACGTCTCCGGAGAGCGCTGGAATCCCTATAAGTTCGTAATTCGACCCGTAGAAGACGATGGCGCTAACGAAATTCACCTCCGAAAAAGACAATTGTTTTAGCATTTTGCCAGGAAACGTAAAATGCAAAAATCAGCCGAAAACTTTAAGACGCCTAAAAAGGCCTTAAACGTCGCCGGAGAGCGCTGGAATCCCTATAAGTTCGTAATTCGACCCGTAGAAGACGATGGCGCTAACGAAATTCACCTCCGAAAAAGACAATTGTTTTAGCATTTTGCCAGGAAACGTAAAATGCAAAAATCGGCCGAAAACTTTAAGACGCCTAAAAAGGCCTTAAACGTCTCCGGAGAGCGCTGGAATCCCTATAAGTTCGTAATTCGACCCGTAGAAGACGATGGCGCTAACGAAATTCACCTCCGAAAAAGACAATTGTTTTAGCATTTTGCCAGGAAACGTAAAATGCAAAAATCGGCCGAAAACTTTAAGACGCCTAAAAAGGCCTTAAACGTCTCCGGAGAGCGCTGGAATCCCTATAAGTTCGTAATTCGACCCGTAGAAGACGATGGCGCTAACGAAATTCACCTCCGAAAAAGACAATTGTTTTAGCATTTTGCCAGGAAACGTAAAATGCAAAAATCGGCCGAAAACTTTAAGACGCCTAAGAAGGCCTTAAACGTCGCCGGAGAGCGCTGGAATCCCTATAAGTTCGTAATTCGACCCGTAGAAGACGATGGCGCTAACGAAATTCACCTCCGAAAAAGACAATTGTTTTAGCATTTTGCCAGGAAACGTAAAATGCAAAAATCGGCCGAAAACTTTAAGACGCCTAAAAAGGCCTTAAACGTCTCCGGAGAGCGCTGGAATCCCTATAAGTTCGTAATTCGACCCGTAGAAGACGATGGCGCTAACGAAATTCACCTCCGAAAAAGACAATTGTTTTAGCATTTTGCCAGGAAACGTAAAATGCAAAAATCGGCCGAAAACTTTAAGACGCCTAAAAAGGCCTTAAACGTCGCCGGAGAGCGCTGGAATCCCTATAAGTTCGTAATTCGACCCGTAGAAGACGATGGCGCTAACGAAATTCACCTCCGAAAAAGACAATTGTTTTAGCATTTTGCCAGGAAACGTAAAATGCAAAAATCGGCCGAAAACTTTAAGACGCCTAAAAAGGCCTTAAACGTCTCCGGAGAGCGCTGGAATCCCTATAAGTTCGTAATTCGACCCGTAGAAGACGATGGCGCTAACGAAATTCACCTCCGAAAAAGACAATTGTTTTAGCATTTTGCCAGGAAACGTAAAATGCAAAAATCGGCCGAAAACTTTAAGACGCCTAAGAAGGCCTTAAACGTCGCCGGAGAGCGCTGGAATCCCTATAAGTTCGTAATTCGACCCGTAGAAGACGATGGCGCTAACGAAATTCACCTCCGAAAAAGACAATTGTTTTAGCATTTTGCCAGGAAACGTAAAATGCAAAAATCGGCCGAAAACTTTAAGACGCCTAAAAAGGCCTTAAACGTCTCCGGAGAGCGCTGGAATCCCTATAAGTTCGTAATTCGACCCGTAGAAGACGATGGCGCTAACGAAATTCACCTCCGAAAAAGACAATTGTTTTAGCATTTTGCCAGGAAACGTAAAATGCAAAAATCGGCCGAAAACTTTAAGACGCCTAAGAAGGCCTTAAACGTCGCCGGAGAGCGCTGGAATCCCTATAAGTTCGTAATTCGACCCGTAGAAGACGATGGCGCTAACGAAATTCACCTCCGAAAAAGACAATTGTTTTAGCATTTTGCCAGGAAACGTAAAATGCAAAAATCGGCCGAAAACTTTAAGACGCCTAAGAAGGCCTTAAACGTCGCCGGAGAGCGCTGGAATCCCTATAAGTTCGTAATTCGACCCGTAGAAGACGATGGCGCTAACGAAATTCACCTCCGAAAAAGACAATTGTTTTAGCATTTTGCCAGGAAACGTAAAATGCAAAAATCGGCCGAAAACTTTAAGACGCCTAAGAAGGCCTTAAACGTCGCCGGAGAGCGCTGGAATCCCTATAAGTTCGTAATTCGACCCGTAGAAGACGATGGCGCTAACGAAATTCACCTCCGAAAAAGACAATTGTTTTAGCATTTTGCCAGGAAACGTAAAATGCAAAAATCGGCCGAAAACTTTAAGACGCCTAAGAAGGCCTTAAACGTCGCCGGAGAGCGCTGGAATCCCTATAAGTTCGTAATTCGACCCGTAGAAGACGATGGCGCTAACGAAATTCACCTCCGAAGAAAGATAATTGTTTTAGCATTTTGCCAGGAAACGTAAAATGCAAAAATCAGCCGAAAACTTTAAGACGCCTAAAAAGGCCTTAAACGTCTTCGGAGAGCGCTGGAATCCCTATAAGTTCGTAATTCGACCCGTAGAAGACGATGGCGCTAACGAAATTCACCTCCGAAAAAGATAATTGTTTTAGCATTTTGCCAGGAAACGTAAAATGCAAAAATCAGCCGAAAACTTTAAGACGCCTAAAAAGGCCTTAAACGTCTTCGGAGAGCGCTGGAATCCCTATAAGTTCGTAATTCGACCCGTAGAAGACGATGGCGCTAACGAAATTCACCTCCGAAAAAGATAATTGTTTTAGCATTTTGCCAGGAAACGTAAAATGCAAAAATCGGCCGAAAACTTTAAGACGCCTAAAAAGGCCTTAAACGTCTCCGGAGAGCGCTGGAATCCCTATAAGTTCGTAATTCGACCCGTAGAAGACGATGGCGCTAACGAAATTCACCTCCGAAAAAGACAATTGTTTTAGCATTTTGCCAGGAAACGTAAAATGCAAAAATCAGCCGAAAACTTTAAGACGCCTAAAAAGGCATTCAACGTCTCCGGAGAGCGCTGGAATCCCTATAAGTTCGTAATTCGACCCGTAGAAGACGATGGCGCTAACGAAATTCACCTCCGAAAAAGATAATTGTTTTAGCATTTTGCCAGGAAACGTAAAATGCAAAAATCGGCCGAAAACTTTAAGACGCCTAAAAGGCCTTAAACGTCTCCGGAGAGCGCTGGAATCCCTATAAGTTCGTAATTCGACCCGTAGAAGACGATGGCGCTAACGAAATTCACCTCCGAAAAAGACAATTGTTTTAGCATTTTGCCAGGAAACGTAAAATGCAAAAATCAGCCGAAAACTTTAAGACGCCTAAAAAGGCATTCAACGTCTCCGGAGAGCGCTGGAATCCCTATAAGTTCGTAATTCGACCCGTAGAAGACGATGGCGCTAACGAAATTCACCTCCGAAAAAGATAATTGTTTTAGCATTTTGCCAGGAAACGTAAAATGCAAAAATCGGCCGAAAACTTTAAGACGCCTAAGAAGGCCTTAAACGTCGCCGGAGAGCGCTGGAATCCCTATAAGTTCGTAATTCGACCCGTAGAAGACGATGGCGCTAACGAAATTCACCTCCGAAAAAGACAATTGTTTTAGCATTTTGCCAGGAAACGTAAAATGCAAAAATCGGCCGAAAACTTTAAGACGCCTAAAAAGGCCTTAAACGTCTCCGGAGAGCGCTGGAATCCCTATAAGTTCGTAATTCGACCCGTAGAAGACGATGGCGCTAACGAAATTCACCTCCGAAAAAGATAATTGTTTTAGCATTTTGCCAGGAAACGTAAAATGCAAAAATCGGCCGAAAACTTTAAGACGCCTAAAAAGGCCTTAAACGTCGCCGGAGAGCGCTGGAATCCCTATAAGTTCGTAATTCGACCCGTAGAAGACGATGGCGCTAACGAAATTCACCTCCGAAAAAGACAATTGTTTTAGCATTTTGCCAGGAAACGTAAAATGCAAAAATCGGCCGAAAACTTTAAGACGCCTAAAAAGGCCTTAAACGTCGCCGGAGAGCGCTGGAATCCCTATAAGTTCGTAATTCGACCCGTAGAAGACGATGGCGCTAACGAAATTCACCTCCGAAAAAGACAATTGTTTTAGCATTTTGCCAGGAAACGTAAAATGCAAAAATCGGCCGAAAACTTTAAGACGCCTAAAAAGGCCTTAAACGTCGCCGGAGAGCGCTGGAATCCCTATAAGTTCGTAATTCGACCCGTAGAAGACGATGGCGCTAACGAAATTCACCTCCGAAAAAGATAATTGTTTTAGCATTTTGCCAGGAAACGTAAAATGCAAAAATCGGCCGAAAACTTTAAGACGCCTAAAAAGGCCTTAAACGTCTCCGGAGAGCGCTGGAATCCCTATAAGTTCGTAATTCGACCCGTAGAAGACGATGGCGCTAACGAAATTCACCTCCGAAAAAGACAATTGTTTTAGCATTTTGCCAGGAAACGTAAAATGCAAAAATCGGCCGAAAACTTTAAGACGCCTAAAAAGGCCTTAAACGTCTCCGGAGAGCGCTGGAATCCCTATAAGT
This sequence comes from Chrysina gloriosa, assembly GCA_038088585.1. Classification (NCBI taxonomy): domain Eukaryota; kingdom Metazoa; phylum Arthropoda; class Insecta; order Coleoptera; family Scarabaeidae; genus Chrysina; species Chrysina gloriosa. The sequence continues at coordinate 9,251,382 of CM076095.1, forward strand.
TCGTAATTCGACCCGTAGAAGACGATGGCGCTAACGAAATTCACCTCCGAAAAAGATAATTGTTTTAGCATTTTGCCAGGAAACGTAAAATGCAAAAATCGGCCGAAAACTTTAAGACGCCTAAAAAGGCCTTAAACGTCTCCGGAGAGCGCTGGAATCCCTATAAGTTCGTAATTCGACCCGTAGAAGACGATGGCGCTAACGAAATTCACCTCCGAAAAAGATAATTGTTTTAGCATTTTGCCAGGAAACGTAAAATGCAAAAATCGGCCGAAAACTTTAAGACGCCTAAAAAGGCCTTAAACGTCGCCGGAGAGCGCTGGAATCCCTATAAGTTCGTAATTCGACCCGTAGAAGACGATGGCGCTAACGAAATTCACCTCCGAAAAAGACAATTGTTTTAGCATTTTGCCAGGAAACGTAAAATGCAAAAATCGGCCGAAAACTTTAAGACGCCTAAAAAGGCCTTAAACGTCTCCGGAGAGCGCTGGAATCCCTATAAGTTCGTAATTCGACCCGTAGAAGACGATGGCGCTAACGAAATTCACCTCCGAAAAAGACAATTGTTTTAGCATTTTGCCAGGAAACGTAAAATGCAAAAATCGGCCGAAAACTTTAAGACGCCTAAAGAAGGCCTTAAACGTCGCCGGAGAGCGCTGGAATCCCTATAAGTTCGTAATTCGACCCGTAGAAGACGATGGCGCTAACGAAATTCACCTCCGAAAAAGACAATTGTTTTAGCATTTTGCCAGGAAACGTAAAATGCAAAAATCGGCCGAAAACTTTAAGACGCCTAAAAAGGCCTTAAACGTCTCCGGAGAGCGCTGGAATCCCTATAAGTTCGTAATTCGACCCGTAGAAGACGATGGCGCTAACGAAATTCACCTCCGAAAAAGACAATTGTTTTAGCATTTTGCCAGGAAACGTAAAATGCAAAAATCGGCCGAAAACTTTAAGACGCCTAAAAAGGCCTTAAACGTCGCCGGAGAGCGCTGGAATCCCTATAAGTTCGTAATTCGACCCGTAGAAGACGATGGCGCTAACGAAATTCACCTCCGAAAAAGACAATTGTTTTAGCATTTTGCCAGGAAACGTAAAATGCAAAAATCGGCCGAAAACTTTAAGACGCCTAAAAAGGCCTTAAACGTCGCCGGAGAGCGCTGGAATCCCTATAAGTTCGTAATTCGACCCGTAGAAGACGATGGCGCTAACGAAATTCACCTCCGAAAAAGATAATTGTTTTAGCATTTTGCCAGGAAACGTAAAATGCAAAAATCGGCCGAAAACTTTAAGACGCCTAAAAAGGCCTTAAACGTCGCCGGAGAGCGCTGGAATCCCTATAAGTTCGTAATTCGACCCGTAGAAGACGATGGCGCTAACGAAATTCACCTCCGAAAAAGACAATTGTTTTAGCATTTTGCCAGGAAACGTAAAATGCAAAAATCGGCCGAAAACTTTAAGACGCCTAAAAAGGCCTTAAACGTCTCCGGAGAGCGCTGGAATCCCTATAAGTTCGTAATTCGACCCGTAGAAGACGATGGCGCTAACGAAATTCACCTCCGAAAAAGACAATTGTTTTAGCATTTTGCCAGGAAACGTAAAATGCAAAAATCGGCCGAAAACTTTAAGACGCCTAAAAAGGCCTTAAACGTCGCCGGAGAGCGCTGGAATCCCTATAAGTTCGTAATTCGACCCGTAGAAGACGATGGCGCTAACGAAATTCACCTCCGAAAAAGACAATTGTTTTAGCATTTTGCCAGGAAACGTAAAATGCAAAAATCGGCCGAAAACTTTAAGACGCCTAAAAAGGCCTTAAACGTCGCCGGAGAGCGCTGGAATCCCTATAAGTTCGTAATTCGACCCGTAGAAGACGATGGCGCTAACGAAATTCACCTCCGAAAAAGACAATTGTTTTAGCATTTTGCCAGGAAACGTAAAATGCAAAAATCGGCCGAAAACTTTAAGACGCCTAAAAAGGCCTTAAACGTCGCCGGAGAGCGCTGGAATCCCTATAAGTTCGTAATTCGACCCGTAGAAGACGATGGCGCTAACGAAATTCACCTCCGAAAAAGACAATTGTTTTAGCATTTTGCCAGGAAACGTAAAATGCAAAAATCGGCCGAAAACTTTAAGACGCCTAAGAAGGCCTTAAACGTCGCCGGAGAGCGCTGGAATCCCTATAAGTTCGTAATTCGACCCGTAGAAGACGATGGCGCTAACGAAATTCACCTCCGAAAAAGATAATTGTTTTAGCATTTTGCCAGGAAACGTAAAATGCAAAAATCGGCCGAAAACTTTAAGACGCCTAAAAAGGCCTTAAACGTCTCCGGAGAGCGCTGGAATCCCTATAAGTTCGTAATTCGACCCGTAGAAGACGATGGCGCTAACGAAATTCACCTCCGAAAAAGACAATTGTTTTAGCATTTTGCCAGGAAACGTAAAATGCAAAAATCGGCCGAAAACTTTAAGACGCCTAAAAAGGCCTTAAACGTCTCCGGAGAGCGCTGGAATCCCTATAAGTTCGTAATTCGACCCGTAGAAGACGATGGCGCTAACGAAATTCACCTCCGAAAAAGACAATTGTTTTAGCATTTTGCCAGGAAACGTAAAATGCAAAAATCGGCCGAAAACTTTAAGACGCCTAAAAAGGCCTTAAACGTCTCCGGAGAGCGCTGGAATCCCTATAAGTTCGTAATTCGACCCGTAGAAGACGATGGCGCTAACGAAATTCACCTCCGAAAAAGACAATTGTTTTAGCATTTTGCCAGGAAACGTAAAATGCAAAAATCGGCCGAAAACTTTAAGACGCCTAAAAAGGCCTTAAACGTCGCCGGAGAGCGCTGGAATCCCTATAAGTTCGTAATTCGACCCGTAGAAGACGATGGCGCTAACGAAATTCACCTCCGAAAAAGACAATTGTTTTAGCATTTTGCCAGGAAACGTAAAATGCAAAAATCGGCCGAAAACTTTAAGACGCCTAAAAAGGCCTTAAACGTCTCCGGAGAGCGCTGGAATCCCTATAAGTTCGTAATTCGACCCGTAGAAGACGATGGCGCTAACGAAATTCACCTCCGAAAAAGACAATTGTTTTAGCATTTTGCCAGGAAACGTAAAATGCAAAAATCGGCCGAAAACTTTAAGACGCCTAAAAAGGCCTTAAACGTCGCCGGAGAGCGCTGGAATCCCTATAAGTTCGTAATTCGACCCGTAGAAGACGATGGCGCTAACGAAATTCACCTCCGAAAAAGACAATTGTTTTAGCATTTTGCCAGGAAACGTAAAATGCAAAAATCGGCCGAAAACTTTAAGACGCCTAAAAAGGCCTTAAACGTCGCCGGAGAGCGCTGGAATCCCTATAAGTTCGTAATTCGACCCGTAGAAGACGATGGCGCTAACGAAATTCACCTCCGAAAAAGACAATTGTTTTAGCATTTTGCCAGGAAACGTAAAATGCAAAAATCGGCCGAAAACTTTAAGACGCCTAAGAAGGCCTTAAACGTCGCCGGAGAGCGCTGGAATCCCTATAAGTTCGTAATTCGACCCGTAGAAGACGATGGCGCTAACGAAATTCACCTCCGAAAAAGACAATTGTTTTAGCATTTTGCCAGGAAACGTAAAATGCAAAAATCGGCCGAAAACTTTAAGACGCCTAAAAAGGCCTTAAACGTCGCCGGAGAGCGCTGGAATCCCTATAAGTTCGTAATTCGACCCGTAGAAGACGATGGCGCTAACGAAATTCACCTCCGAAAAAGACAATTGTTTTAGCATTTTGCCAGGAAACGTAAAATGCAAAAATCGGCCGAAAACTTTAAGACGCCTAAGAAGGCCTTAAACGTCGCCGGAGAGCGCTGGAATCCCTATAAGTTCGTAATTCGACCCGTAGAAGACGATGGCGCTAACGAAATTCACCTCCGAAAAAGACAATTGTTTTAGCATTTTGCCAGGAAACGTAAAATGCAAAAATCGGCCGAAAACTTTAAGACGCCTAAAAAGGCCTTAAACGTCTCCGGAGAGCGCTGGAATCCCTATAAGTTCGTAATTCGACCCGTAGAAGACGATGGCGCTAACGAAATTCACCTCCGAAAAAGATAATTGTTTTAGCATTTTGCCAGGAAACGTAAAATGCAAAAATCGGCCGAAAACTTTAAGACGCCTAAAAAGGCCTTAAACGTCGCCGGAGAGCGCTGGAATCCCTATAAGTTCGTAATTCGACCCGTAGAAGACGATGGCGCTAACGAAATTCACCTCCGAAAAAGATAATTGTTTTGGCATTTTGCCAGGAAACGTAAAATGCAAAAATCAGCCGAAAACTTTAAAACGCCTAAAAAGGCCTTAAACGTCGCCGGAGAGCGCTGGAATCCCTATAAGTTCGTAATTCGACCCGTAGAAGACGATGGCGCTAACGAAATTCACCTCCGAAAAAGATAATTGTTTTAGCATTTTGCCAGGAAACGTAAAATGCAAAAATCAGCCGAAAACTTTAAGACGCCTAAAAAGGCCTTAAACGTCTCCGGAGAGCGCTGGAATCCCTATAAGTTCGTAATTCGACCCGTAGAGGACGATGGCGCTAACGAAATTCACCTCCAAAAAGATAATTGTTTTAGCATTTTGCCATTTTTATATCTATTTAGTGATTATTGTTGTTCTTCTTTATCGCAATTAGCGTAATTAGAACGAATAGAAAGTTGCACAGATAAAAGAGAATTTAAATGAAACTAAAAGTGGGAGGCAATAATTTCATTTATTTATAGTTGGTCACAATGCCAGGTGACGGTAATTCGGTTTAACATTCCTAACCTCGAATTTCTTTTTTATTACGCAATTTCAGTAATAGTTTTAATTGTTCATTCTTGCAATTATATAATTTGTTTTTTTCGTAAATAATGAGCGAAGAAAAAAGGATACAACTAACGAACCGAAGAAGGAAGTCGATAAAGAATTATCTGATTTGCTAGACAGTAAGAATTTTATTTCACGTACATTTTTACTCGAGTGTTTATACAGTCGGTACGTAGGTGCCTTGAATGACTTTTCAAAAGAACCCGAAAGCAACTCGTCAGATACGAAAAAGGATGAGCAAAGCACAGGAGCCGAGGAGGTGGGTGCAGAGGGAGAATGGTCGGAAGAATTCTTGAAAGAGGCAGCTCAACAGTTCGAAAGCAATCTTAGTAAATTGCTTGGAGATACTGCAGAAACTGCTAACATTACTCCCGAGCAAGTAAGAATAATACAATTATTTTCTTAGTGACAGTTTACGTAAGAGAATTAAACAAAATATATAGTTTCAATTTCATAATGTGAATCAGAACGATTCTGTGATTAAACTTAGAATCACATGATCTAGCGCAGTATTACATTTAATCCTGCTCAAGATTAATGGAGTTAACCCATTTATTAATTTTTTTGTTGAATATTAGTTATCACGTTAAAGGATTACTGATGTACTACTAATATGCAAGTACTTAAGTTTTTTTGATAAATCAAATAGTGAACAGTAGCACAAAAATTCAATTGCAAAGTTAGGAAGTCCTGAAAAGGTACAAGGATTCGTTTCATAATTTACTGCAAATTTGATTTAACACAGAAATTCATTCATCGTCCACTTAACAAAAAGACCAGGCCATTCTTACAGCATATATTTCAGGATTGAAATGACTTTTTTTTTCTTCAAGTTCATTCCCTTTTATTGTGATGAGAATTATTTTGTTTTGCACATTCCCTTGTTTTCTCTATCTCTTATATTTTCCTTCCCTCTTGTTTTTACCGGAATACACTTATAATCCTATCGAGGTTTTCACCATACATTTCAGTTTCAGAAATTCTTGTTGCAATTCTGTTCTCTGACCTGGCCACACGCCCCCAATCCATTTTAATTGACCTTGTAGTAGTTTACCACATAATTGGTTTTATTCTTGTTATCTATACATTTAGATAAATCATTACTGTATATACCATAAGTTGATCATACTACTTTATTGGCTTAATATTTTATACTTGAATATTTCTGTCTTACTAAAGGAGATTAATCCCATTGCATATGAGGGATGTTTCAAATATAGAACTTTAGTTCTTGGGCTATCAAACAGAGACAAACTTTGACACGTTTGCGTAGCCATCCCGTCCAATATTGTTTAGTATACCTCAGCTACTTGACTGAAACCGACGTGCATATTTTCGTACCGCTGATTTTGCAATCACGGAAGATTTTGAAAAAAGTGCGAAATCTTCAGAAAGTGTTCAACGTCTGCACGGTGTATTTCGAGAGGTTGGCGAATCGAAGAGTCAATCGTTTTAAAGCTGGGACAAGGTCACTAGGAAACGCGCAGTGGGCGTTCGAGCACCTTTGTAAATGAAAGAAAATAGGCGAATAAAACTATTCGTAAATCGTCAATTTTGCAGGAACATGTGGGCGTGATGGAAGCTTCGGCCCATTAAGTATCAAGACTGTTAAAACCGGAACAGGAACTCAACAGCAACACGTACCGCCAACTTCAATAGCTTTTGGCACGTTGCGGTGATCAATTTTGGCACGTGATAATGACTACTGATGAAATAGATACTTTTGCTGTTTTCATCGTGGGACTAAAAATCAGTCGCAAGAACGGCGAAAATCAGAATCATCTCCGCTTGAAGTACGTCGGTTGGAAAAGTGGGATTACCCGAATTGCAGCCGCGGTCAACCCGACTGTTAATCCCTTACGTGAATTGCCGTCTGAAAATATTTTACTTGTCCTTGCTCACCAAGTCCTTGCACGAATTGCAGTCACAATATATTAAATATAGTAACAAAATATAACAAAATTTTGAAAGAAATTAACAACTGGCAGCAAAAAACATAGAACAGAAAATTATGAAGATTATTATATTTCCCATAAAGTATAAACCAAGAAAATAGGAATGACCTACCTAGAAAAAAAAAGATTTTGAAAGCTTTCATAAGCGGCGTAAGTGCGTTAGGGGCATGTAGCTATTATTATTATTATTATTATTATTATTATTATTATTATATATTTAATACAAATTTCGTGCTAAATAATAAAAATAATATTAAAATATATATTTGTAACAGTAACATAAAATTATTATATTACAAAATAAAGAAAAGAATGATAAAATACAGAAAAAAATTCTACCATAAATTTGAAAACAATCACATTTATAGTAATTTAATACATCTCATACAGTGAATAAAATATTTATAACAGCTAAAATAAACAGTAACATTCTTCGCACAATAAAATAAAGTATTACAAAAATAGTAATAATAATCATTGAAGCAGGCACTACACGTTCCAAATTTTACACGTAAAATACATTAAATATTACATGTAACACTTCATGACAATAACCTTCAAAAATAGAATATCATCTAAATGTGAAATATTCCGCGTAAAAATGTAGAAATACACGGTGACAATACACGGTCAAATTTACATTTTGTCAATAAATTCACGAAAAATACATGTAATTTGTGATCGTGTATTACGGTCCTAAGGAAATTTCATTACCGTTGACTGCATTCTAGTAAGGTCGCAAAACTAATGCTTGCTGTCTTGTGGGAATTCGAGGTGATAATTTTTATGGATTGTCTACCGACAATTAATGCAGAATATTATTCTTATCTTTTATCTGGCCCATTGCTGCAGGCGCTTTGCAAGAAACGGCGTCGGAAGTTGCATAAGCGTCCGTTGTTGCAACAGAACAATATATCGAAAAACTGTATTGTAATTTTGATGAAAATCGATGAAATAAAAAGTTATAACTAAATTCTTAAGAACTTTGGAACCATCCCTCATACTGTATTAAATATTCTGCCAATTCTTCCCGTCGTTTCACTTGATTCTTTATCAATTTTCTAGTTTTCCTCAATAATCGACGCCAGCTATTTAATTATACAGTGTCTTCTCAATTCATGCCGATATAGTGAGCTGAACTTTGTTGTTTTGTCATGTTTTTGCTGTAATTATTATGCTTTCTTTTTTCTTCATTCTTAAAACTAATAAATTTGTTTTTAACTATACATTAGGTACCGGGTGACCCCAGATTCCGTGGACGGATGATTACGGGGTTATTAAATCTACATAAAAAGTTGTTAAGAACACTTAAACAACACCCATATAGACATGGATATGATTGGAGCATTACGTGCAGATACTTTCAAATATACAGGGTGAATCGTATCGCCTTGAACGTTCAAAGTTGTGTTTCTATCTTATAAAACACTGTCTGATTTTGCAAATTCAAAAAAGTGATATGTTGATGAAAAAAGTTACAAAAACATCCAACGCATTTACGCAAATCAAGACTGGAAAGTGGGAGCGATAATACCGATCTTCAAAAAGAAGACCCAAAAGAATTTAAAAATTACCGAGGAATAACACTACTAAGCATTGCAATGAAAGTTTATGACCATATTAGGAAGAAGAATGCAAAAAATTACAGAAAAAAACATTACATGAGGCGAAAAGAGGATTCAGAAAGGGGAGAAGTGCACTGGACTACATATTCACATTGAAACAATTCATTCAGAAGACCAACGATAAGAACGAAACAGCATGCATGGCATTGATAGACATGGAAAAAGCCTTTGACCGAGTTAGAAGGGAAGAGATATGGAAAAGCTTGAAAAATAGAGGAGTTGGAGGACTATTAATAGCAGCAGTAAAAAACTTAGACGAGGATAATGTAAACTATGTGGTAACTAGAAACCACCAATCTGAAATGTTAGTAACAAATGAAGGACTTAGACAAGGAGGAGTAATGAGCCCGGCACTATTCTTAGTCTTCATGGATGAAATAATGCAAAAATGTAGAGATAGAGTGAAGCTATCGCGCCTAGGATACAGGAAAATGGTAGGTACCTATCAAAATATCAGAATGTGCGTACGCCAACGATATAGTGATTTTGGCAGGGAACGGAAGAGACCTACAAAATAACATGAATATATAGAAAAATACATTAGAGAAAACCAAGATAATGGAAATAGAAGAGAAGACGGAGATGTTAATAAAAATAGATGGTAAAGAAATTAAAAAGTGAAGGAGTTCAAATATCTGAGAGTATAGTGATGGACGAAAAAGGAAGGGATGAAATAAACATAACTCAGCACAAGCAAACTATTTTTCTCAATCACTGGAAATTTATTGAAAAGAAATATCGAGGGAAACAGAGATGAATGTTTGCAATATGTAGACCAGTATTAACATATGGTTGTGAATTGTGGAATATAGGGAAGAGAGACAAGGGACAAATACAAGCAGCCGAAATGAGATTTCAAAGGAGGGCAAGAAGAGTTACGTTGAGAGACATAATTAGAAATGAAAAAATATGAGAGGACTTGAAAATAAACCCGACAGATGATTACATCGGAAAGAAACAACTGGTATGGTGGGGACACGAAAGGAAAAACAAAAACCAGTAAAAATAATCTGGGAAGCAAGGGTGAAGAGGAAGAGGCACAGAGGAAGACCGACGAAAACATGGAGGAGATAATGGAAAAGAAAAACTGTACCTAGAGAGATGCCCGAAAACTAGCAAAAAACAAAAAGGAATGGAGAGAATTCGTACACATGCAGTTGCCTAGTTTATAGATATTTTTGCTCTTCTGATACATGCTCTAACATACCACTTGAAGGCCATTACCGTTATCGATTCTCACATAAGGATGATCTAGCTGTTTCACTTATCTGTGATAAAATGATGTAACGAGATGAAATATACTACTGCAACTCGAGTTCGGGCACTGCATTACGAAATGGTTAATACAGGACTTTTGGGCATAACTAATTTTCTCGAAATTTTCAAAAACCTCAAGGAATGCAAAAAACAATGAGCGACTATGATTTAGAAATATATAAATTTCCAGCAGCAGGGGTTAATATTTAATTATTTTTCACTAAAGGGGTCGTTCCAAAAAGTTTAAACAAAAAATGCCACCCTACTGTATTGCCTTGTATCTCTTTTTATATTTTTCTCTACCAATACGTAGTCGATTATCGATTCTTCGTCGCCTCTGTGAACTTGCCGCATGTATTTATGTATACCCTTAAGTTGGCTAAAGTGTTTGCTACCACCAACATTTCGTTAATAATACGAAGATGTATAACTGTGTGTTTTTGTTTGTCTCCCCAAATGTTCTCGGCGTTGCTTCTGTATCCTTGATTTTTAAAAAGTAAAAATGTGCTGAACATTCTTTCCAGACTAAGTAAGGCGGGATCCCAAAACATGAAAACAAAATTAAAACATGTTTGATCAGTTATACCTATAATGAAGTCAATCCGGTGATACACTTTAAGATACTGGGTTAATAACTCGTTCTTCTTCAAAGACGATATATAATATGTATTTTTCGTTTATATAGATTCAACAGAGTTTCCAAAAAATGGCAGAAGCCGCACAACAAGTTCTGACCACCCCCGAAATAACGGATACCTCTTCGGATTTTTCGTCTGCCATTTCACAAACGTTGCGAGGATTGAGTCAAGGGGCAGAAAATCTGCAAAATCCCCTCAGCGAACAAGATTTCTTTGGCATGCTCGGTGATGCAGCTACAGGTTAGAGTCATTGGTAATATTAATAATAATTTCAATGCAATAAGTTGAACTTCCCAGGCGGTGAACAGAATGGGTTTATACCTTTCATGCAAGGCATGATGCAGAGCTTACTAAGCAAAGAAGTACTGTACCCTAGCCTTAAAGATATCCTAGAAAAATTTCCAGATTGGCTACGTGAAAATGAATCTAAAATATCGCCAGAAGAAAAAGAGAGGTAAGGAAAAACCTAATACGAGGGTAGATTGAAAATTTTCTGGAATGACAATTAAAACAAAATAATACGGATTCGAGTTAAATTTTATTTTTCAATATAATTCTCTCGAAGCTCAATACACTTGGTCCAACGTTTATCTAGCTTATCGATTCCCTCCCGGAAGTGACTTTCTTCGACGTTCCCAAAATAATCGTGTACAGCCTCTATCAGTTCTTCATTCGACCAAAATCTCTTTCTACCCAGAAATGGGTTGAGTTTCGGGAACAGGCGGAACTAACTCAGGCGAATACGGCCAATGTGGAAGGATTTCGAACTTCAATTCTGTCAATTTTTATCGAAGGATTGCAGTTGAATGAGCAGGTACATTTCCATGGTGAAACAACACTTTTTTCTTAATCATTCCCGAGCGTTTTTCCTGAACTGCTGCTTTCAATTTGTCCAAAAGTGTTGTGTAATATTGGCCAGTAACAGTTTTGTCTTTTTCAAGATAACCAATTAGCAAAATTCCTTTTGCGTCCTAGAAGAAACCGATGCCATCAACTTTCGAACCGAGTGAATGGTCTTTGCCTTCTTCGGAACCGATTCAGCGCGTGCAATCCACTGTTTTAATTGCATTTTTGTTTGTGGTGAGTAGTGATGAATCCAGGTCTCATCCGTGGTCACGAATCGTCTCTTGAAATCCGTTGGATTCCTCGTAAACACTTCCAAACAATCGTTTGAGGTTCGAGCTCGAATGCATTTTTGTTTCGAATTGAGCAAATGCGGCACCCATCTTGCAGGAGGCCAATTTATTATGTAAAATACGAACTAGTCGTTCAAAAGAGATGCCTATAACTTCCTCAATTTCACGCACTTTTATTCAGCGATCTGCCAAATCCACGTCATTGATTTCTTCCACAATTTCTATCGTAGTAGCCGTTTTCGGACGTACTGCACGTGGTTCATCACTTGAATGCGTGCGGCCATGCTTGAATTCCGAAACCCAAACACCCACAGTGGAAAATGAAGATGATGAATCCTCGAGAACGGCATCTAACCTTGATTTGATTTCCGTTGCGGTTTAGCCTTCCAAATAGAAAAATTTGATAACCGCTCGAACTACGTTTTTATCCATCATTGAAAAACGTACTTGACTTAAATGCTTGTCATAACCAGATTATTAAACAAATCGATATAACATTTGCAGTCAATTCATATGAAAGAGTTTCCAACCCAACGACGTAAAGTATTTGAAATAGCAACCCTGTAGCATCAAGTCCGGAAACTTGTCAATCTACCCTCGTATGTATGTACATACTTACTAGAAAAATATGCGAAAATTTCTTTTCGTTTATATATCTGAAATTTCAAACTACATAAAAAGTACGTGTGTAATTTTCAGGTATCAAAATCAACAAAAACTAATGGAAGATGTCTGCAAAGAACTTGAAAACGAAAGCGAAGCCGATAATGCGGATATGAAACGCCAAAGATTTGAAAAAGTATTAAGTTTAATGCAGAAACTTCAAGACTACGGTCAACCACCGTCTGATCTGGTTGGCGATGCTGGACCGGGAATCCCGTTCGATCCGCAGGGGAATCCCGAACAATGTAGCTTGATGTAGCACCGTTTCTTAGGAAATACACCGATAATCTGTTATGCCAATGTAATAAAATATCAATCTGATATTAGAGTTTAGAAGTAAGCTTAAATTTGATAACATATTCTGATACGTCTTTTGTACATATGACGAAGTTTGGGTGTCTTTTTTTAACTGGATCTATCTCAAAATGAATAAATCGTCTGTACGAATGGGGGCATGCCCGAATAAATATTTATTCGTAATATGTGTATTTGTTGTTATTCTTTGTTTTATTATATATGTTACTGTAATAAATATTGGAATTATTATTTATTTATTTTTACTTTACTCTGACTTACAGCCGTTTTAATGATTTTGATCTGTTTTCCCCCAAATTTCCGAACATAACACGCAACGGCTCCTTGTAATGCGAAATGGGGGCAATTATTCCAGAAGTATTTCAAATTCGATGTATACATGTTATAGCAGCCACACTTTCAGAAGTACATATTACATCAGCACAATAGACGAAGTAAGATATGGCTTTGTAAGTTTGTCTACGCCTCTGCCATTTCGTTCGCGCCGGTTGACATGAGGTAATATGTACTTCTGAAAGTGTGGCTGCTATACACTTTCGTGATCTAATGTGTCCCAATTTCATTTTTTGTAATTTGTAAAGTATTTGCGTTTCAATACATGCAGCATTTTTTTCTACGTAATAAGTAATAGATTAAATACTAACTCAATAAAACAAATCCTTTAGAATCAAGGTAGGTATGTTATCATTATCAACTGCGAAGTTATTTGACAAGTTTTCATGGAAGATAAGACGATTTCTTGTAAATTTGTTATTTTAATGGACAACCTATTAGAGAAGTTTGGCAAAGCAGTATTTGGAGCCAAATGCGCAGATTTGAAGTAACCATAGGACTCATTTCCAGTTACTTGCGAATTAGCTTACAAATCGCGTATGTATTTAAATTGTGGGAAATATCGGTTAGTGCAACCTCAAGAAAAACAGTATGAAGATGGTTTTCACTACAGAAAGTAAAATATGTACCGTCTTTAGTTGTATAAAGACAACTGATAATTCGTTTGCACCTTATTCCGTGTGTCTGATTCAACCAACTACAACACCTGCGCAACAGCCCCTCCATTCAGAAAGTAACAGAGCCGGAAGCCATGCTTGCAGTCGCGAGAAAGCAGACACCTGTGACTATTATCTGTTCAAATCTACAGTAGTGAAGTGTTATCTGATTACAGAGGCTGCCTAAATGCCATCTGAGAAATGGCAATCTACCTTGAATAGTCAAGGTTAAATGCACAATAGAGCGGTAGGTAAAACAAGCTGGAAGCTCATCTGCGATAGGAGGGCTACTCAAGATAGAATTGGCCAGGCATACCATAAGTTGAAGTTGTGTAATTGATGTTTGATCAATTTATAATGTACAACTGTTCGCAGCGGTAACCGATGACTTTTTGCCGCAGCAATGGCAAGAATAGCATTAGTTCGTATATTGGCGGCCGATATGCGTACTAATGCTATCCTTACGGCGGCACTTAACACCAATCAACGCTGGTCGCAAAGTATATTCTTTTTTGACCAAGACCTGGTCATATATTTATTATACCAATATTGCTAATTCTCTAACCGGACAATGAGCGAAAACCGTGGCCTACAATACGAGAGGTATACATCACTATATCCTTTTCTTACGGGTGAATTGTGTTTACTGGACATGCGCCACCGAAACAAATTGGCGGTTCAAATTTGAACAAAGTAACGAATTATTAATCTAATATAACAAAGTTTAGTTAATGTAATAATATTTACATCACTAATTTTGAAGTATGATTGAATGTGGAGTGGATTATACATATTTGTTACTAAATTTGTATTGTAATTACCGAAAATGGTATAAATATGGTAATAATAATAAATGTATGGCAATGATAAATTTTTGATATAGTTCCTGATTCGGATGACGATAATAACATTAATATTACTTTGATATAGATTATAATCGGTTAGTACATCTGCAACTTCTTTAATCGAATCGAAGTGGAATGTAAATTGTTTGTTTTTTAATATTAAATAAATATTCTTGATTGATGATGATGATTTTGAAAGGTAATTTTTACAAATATTTGTTTCTTGTATTTGACTAACAATATTATACTTATGTAGTTATGGACCAGTGTTTTTATAAAAATGTTCGTATAAAATGTTCATATAATTACAAAATAAGATATACATACATATATACACAAATAAAAAAGTAAGTGCAATTTTAAACACATGGTATTGGTGCATATTTGCAACATTGATTGATTAAAAAAATCTAAAAATTAAAAAATTAAAAAAACATCAACCGAGTTGTAAATTACTGATTTTTGAACAGGATCAATTTCGTCTACTTCTGCCTAATAACAGAATATTTTTCACTTGATTTCAACCGTGCCTCATGATGAAATCTAATTTTCACATAAAATTGTGTTATTAATTTTGAAGATTATCTTGACGTTTAATATGAGTACCCATAACGTCAGAATTAAATACATTCCCAATTCCATTAAATATTATGGTTATTAAATATCTTTTCATATTGCTCTTTATAAAAAGCCTGTGCATATTCTCTCTTATGTATGTTTCTAGCATTTATTTTGTAAATTAAGCAAGCACAACCTTTGTCAGACACACTGATTCACAGACGCCGACAAACGCTAATCACTGTGCTAATTGCTAATAACTTTGATATTTTAATCACGCGTGATCTGACTCACATTTCACTTGACTATGCAGGATGGAAGGCACAAATCAGCGCAAATACAAATACTGGCAATTTTTATGATGGCTGCCATTGTTGGGTCAATAAGTTATGTGGCGCATGCGCATTTTAGTGAAATCACCCATTAAAGTGGGATGGTTAGATATTCCGCTCTCATATTGTTGCTCATGATTTTCTCCTTCAGTAAGCAATATAGGTATAATAAATATATGGGCTTGGTACCCATTGGGTGTGCAATGTAGAGTACTCCTTCTCAGTAATACCGCATCGAAGAGGTAGGGAAGTAACAGCCGCGATCGAGCTATACCCCTACTCTAGTCCATCGTTCTCCTTCGTCGTGTTTTGTTTTGCGCTCCTTCTGAGTAGTGTCACAGAAAACAACGGAAAACTAGTGTGTATTACTCAGAAGGAGTGATTCCATATCTCCCGCCGAACGGAACTGTGTACTGGAGGGGGAAACTCTCGAGCGAGATGTAGAGGCATGGCACTATTCGGTGTGGTATTACTCGGAAGGGGTAGTGTATATTAAAAACTATAT
Source organism: Chrysina gloriosa (assembly GCA_038088585.1). Lineage (NCBI taxonomy): Eukaryota > Metazoa > Arthropoda > Insecta > Coleoptera > Scarabaeidae > Chrysina > Chrysina gloriosa. The sequence goes on from CM076095.1 coordinate 9,267,039, forward strand.
ACATATCTTAGGTACGAGGTGCCATCAAAAAATATGGTGAATAATTTTATTACGAACAAAGTGGTAAACTTACATTAAATTTGAATTAATCTCCTTCAAAGTGGTCACCTCGACTAGCGATGTACTTATTCCAACATTGGTGAATATGAAATGATTGGAAGCATTTCTGGAAAATTTCTTTCGGAAGGGCCTTCAGCTGCTCCGCCGTGGCCCTCTCATTGTCAGGAATGGTGGTAAAACGTTTTCCTCTCAGCACGACCTTTATTTTTGGAAAGAGCCAGGAGTCGTATGGTGCTACATCCGGAGAGTAAGGTGGATGTGGACAGACAGGAATATCTTTTTCGTCCAAAAATTTGCGTGATGAAGAAGGAAGCCATTGGCCCATTCTTCTGGTCTCTTTTTCCGTACGCCCTTGTAATATTCGAAGTTTCAAGTTGTCCCCCTTGGGACGAGCTCTATGTCCTCATGAGCATGACCTTAACGTTCAACTTTGACTGATATGCCTTCTTAGGGCGAAGAGGCCCATTCGTTTTCCATTGGGAATTCTGAATTTCTGTATCAAGGTGATAGCCATACAGCCAACTTTCATCTCCAGTTATAATTTTTGTCATGAAGTCCGGATCTGCATCAAGACGATCCTTCAATTCCGTGTAAACTGACACACGATGTCCCTCCTGTTCGTCAGTCAAAGAAAAAAATCTCGCACTCACTCGTCTCATTTGCAAATTATCGGTTAAAATGCTTTGCGGGGATCCGTACGGGATGTTCAGTTCTTCGAAAAGTTCTCGAATAGTCAATCGCTTGTTTGAACTACCTATTCTTCCCACATTTTGCACGTTTGCGTCTGTTTTTGAGGTAGAAGGACGTCCCGATCGTTGCTTGTTTTCAACCAACTAATTTCCGCTTTTAAATCGTTCATATCACTTAACCTTCCTATACTCACGCATACGGTCTGTGAGACCGATTTATATAGTATAGTATACGTCTTTCATTTTGACGTGAGTATAGGAAGGTTAACAGTAACGTAAACAGTCTTTAGAGTCACAACATTAGCGCCATATACTGATATTAACATTGCATGTGCTTATCTGGCACTTTTGCAACTTGAAACAAAACTTACCTACAAAACAACTGTCAACGCGTTGTGCGAAATCCATGATTCGCAACAGACACAGTAAACACAACCTCACTCTTATGACTCCGAAAGCCGACTGACAAGTCACAACTTGTTCTAACGTGGCACTGTCTCAACGAATCAGGCTATCGGATTTATTAGTTGTCAATGTAGTGTTAGCAGTTGCTATAAAAATTCATTCATTGTAGTTTTTGATCACACCTCGTTTACTCATCAGCAGGGCCGTCTATATTATGAATTCTAGTGCACGGGTTCAAATTTCAAACAAATTCAAAGTTTAACGGTTAAACCTAGCATTATTTAATTAATTGGGTAACATCCATAAGAGATGGGTAAGTTGGAAATATAATGTAAATAATTCTAGTTTCGGGATTTATGTGAATAAACCGCGTTCTAACCGCTGTTGCTTGATGAAAGTTGAGTATACTAAAGTATTATTATTATTGTCATTATATTAAGGTCGGCTTATCGACTTGTCCAAAGGGGGTTATTAAAAATTTAGAAACGGAAGAACTTGAGAAAGTCTTCAATGAATTTGTAGAATAGCGTCAGCGAGGATGAAATGAAGACCTATCTATGGATAATAACTCTATAGCTAACAACCCTCAACAAGACAAAATCGAAGATGACAAGTATGGAAACTGTTGACAATAATTATCAAGAAAAGATAGCTCAACCAGCTAGTCAGACCAATTCTGCTGATGATGATGAGCTAAGTACAACGAATAGAAGGCGTGAACTTCCCTCGTGCAGCAACATATAGCCACACAGACTAGACGCGAAAATCAGTTTAGGAAACCAGGCAAATAATATAACAGCTACATCGAATTGTTGTTGTAGAGATTACCAGTGACGTTTTTTATAAGCTAGGAAAAGAAAGAGAAGTAATGAGGAACTGTTTTCAGGAAATAATTTTCTGGGTGTATTGGAAAACTTGTTTGTTTTTGAAAGTGTATCGGCAAAAAGGAAAAGTTTACGACAACACGCAAACGACCAATCCCTTTTAAAGGTTGTAAAAGATGTAAATGTAAAACTAAATGACGGACAAACAAATGTAACTATAGAGCTACTGAAAATCTTCGTAGTTGTAAGCCCTATTTCTGTACAATTTACGATTTCACTTTCCTCACTTTTGTAAAATCCTTTCCTGATCGAAAATGTTGTTCAAACATTCTTGTCCTTATCATTGTCGGTATATCTAACTTCAAGCGATTTACCCGGTTAACCTGCGAAACATGAATTATTGACATAATAGTTTAAACTCTACCCGTGTTTTCTAATCCTAATCCTAGGTTTAACTAGGGCTTCCATATGTCCTTTTTTAAGAGGACAGTCCTTTTATTTGCATCAGCGTCCTTTTTTGTCCTTTTTTCGCTACTTAGCTTAAGTGGTTCAGAATTACCGATTATCCGTCGTCTACTAAGTGGCTAATGCTGAAATCCGTCGAAACAATATCGTATGAAAATCTACAGAGTTTCTAATGCCAGAAGTTTCTGTGAAAGATTCTTTATTTGATGAAACTAGCCTTTTAATTTCAATGCTGAAAGATTCAAAAGAAAGTTCTCACGATTTACCGTTTGATAAAAAATGGGCTTTTCTATATCAAAATGAATCGTTTTTGGATTTAAAGAAATTGGTATACGCAATCTTTGCCATCCCAACATCGAATGCTGCTATTGAGCAAATTTTCTCATTGTGCAAAAAGCAATGGACTGATGACAGAAATTTTCTCAAAATTGAAACTGTTAAAAGTTTAGTACAGGTCAAGTTCAATTATCCGTTAACTTGCCCCGAAATGTACGATTGTTTGTTGAAAAACGATAACTTACAAATTCAATCGAGCAATAAGTATGTTCATTGATCTGATCGTATTGGTCTTGTATTAATTTAGTTGTGTATGATTTCAATAAACGTTTGTCAGTTTAGACTTTTTACGAAAAATGTCCTTTTTCTGGCAGAAAGTGTGTGGAAAGTTCGCGTTGTCGAGGTGGTTCTTTGCAACAGATTTTACTTTAGTGGTTCTTTAAAAACAAGGGGTTTAAGGAAGACGGCAAGAAGAACAAGATAAAAGAAAAAGGAAGGCAGTATAGCACACTGAGAGTGGGTACGTGGAATGTGAGAAGTGTGAATGGGAAGGAGGAGGAGTTAGTGATGGAAATGGAGAAGCATAAGATAGAAATAATGGGAATTACGGAAACGAAAAAGAAAGGGAGTGGCATAAAGAGAATTCACAAGGGATACTGGATGTTCTGGTCTGGAGTTAGAGAGATAGAAAGAGCAAGAGGCGGGGTTGGATTGGTAATAACGCCAACTAGATTGAAAGACATGATGAAAGAAGAATATATAAATGAGAGATTGTTGAAGGTAGAAATTAGTATATTGGACGAGACTTGGACACTAATAGTGGCATATGGGATAAGTGAGGACGTTTGTAAAAAGAAAAACACGAGTTCTTTGAAAGACTCCAGAAAACAATAGACGAGGGGGAGAAAATATTATAGTATTGGGAGACCTCAATGGCAGAGTAGGAAATCTGAATGAAGGAATCTATGATATTATGGGAAAAGAGGGAGAACAAACAAAAAATAACAATGGAAGCAGAATAATAGAAATTTGTATTGAAAACAATCTATTCATAGAAAACTCGAAGTTCAGACACAAGGACATTCACAAGTTCACGCGAGTCGAAGAAAGCAGGAGAGAAAAATCAATTATAAACTATTTCTTAGTAAGCAAACACCAAGAGGAAATGATACAAGATATTAAAGTAACACGCAGTGCAGAAATAGGAAGTGACCACTACTTGGTAAAAATGGATATGAGAGGGAAAGAGAAAAGAGAGGACAATAGAAGAACGAAGATACAAAAAAAAAATTAAGAGTTACAAATTGAAAGAAAGAAAATATTATGAAAAATACCAACGAATATTAGCTAAAAGATTTGATGACCCGGAAGGAAGCGGAATTGAAGGAAAGTGGAATCATTTCAAAAACAGCTTATTGGAAGCAGCAAAGGAGAGCTGTGGAGTTAAAAATATCAAACAAGACCGGAAAAAGAACAAAGTGGTGGACCACTGAAATAAAACATATTGTAAAAGAGAAGAAAACCAGTTGGAAAAGATATCTTGAAACAAGAAACCTGGACGATTTGGAAGAATATAAGGAGAAACGCAGAAAGGTCAAAAATGAAATTAAGAAAGCGAAAGAGAGGTCTTGGATAAAATTTGGAGAGAAAATGACTAATAATTATAGAGAAAATCAAAAATTATTCTATGGAACGATCAAACAATTAAGACAGAAAAGAGAATATAACATGGTAAACATAAAAGATAAGTATGGTCGTATAATTAGAGAGGAAGACCAAATAATGGAAAGATGGCGGCAACACTTCCAAGAGCTGACAGAAACTAATGTCGTGACAAGGGAAAAAGAAGAGGAGACAGAGGAAATACAAAATATAGAGCCAATTCAAGAAGAAGAAATAATGGAGTTCGTAAGGAAGCTGAAAATAGGAAAGGCTCCAGGAAGAGAACAACACCAGAAATGATCAAATATATGGGAGAAAAAGAAATAAGACAAATAACCAAGCTAATGAATACGATTATACAAGAAGGTAAAATACCGAAGGAGTGGAACTCAGGAATAATATTGCCCATTTATAAGAAGGGGGACAAGAGGGATTGGGATAACTACAGGGAAATTACACTAACAAGCGTCCCAGGTAGAATATTAGCGAGTATTATAGAAAAAGAATAAGGAAAATAACTGAGGAGAGCATAGAAGACACTCAATGTGGATTTAGAAAAGAAAGAAGTGCACAAGATTTAATATTTGTGATAAGACAAGCAAGTGAAAAGATAATTAACAAGAAAAAGCAAATACATATATGTATGTTTTATAGACTTAGAAAAAGCTTTCGACCGGATAAGAAGGAAGACATATGAAATGTCCTAGAAAAGAGAAATATAGACAAACGAACAATAGAGTTAATAAAAGCGATGTGTAGGAATAACACAAATATAGTAAGAACCAACAACGAAGAATCTAAAGAGTTTACAACAAAGATTGGGGTAAAGCAGGGCTGTGTGCTTAGTCCACTGCTGTTTTCTATGGTACTAGATGAGGCCATAAAAAGTGCTAAAAAACAAATGAAACCACTAAAAATGGGTAACTGGAAAATGAAGGAGACTAACTTGTGTGAACTGATGTTTGCGGATGATATGGCAATTCTGGCTGAATCAGAAGAAGCGCTACAAAGGAACCTTGAAATCCTAAATAAGGAAATAAAGAATATAAACATGAAAATAAACATCGAAAAGACCAAATCAATGATAATAGCAAGAGAAAGTAAAAGACATAACATTAAAATCGATGGAGAGGACAATAGAACAGGTGAATAACTACAAATATTTAGGAACAATAATTCAATGGGACGGAAAAATGGAACAAGAAATTAATGAAAGAATGAAAAAGCGGCAAGAATGTTTTATATGATGAGAACTACGTTTCTGGGGAAGAAGGAAGTGCCAAAACGGATTAAAACGGAAATTATGAAAATAGTGATAAGACCAACAATAACATATAGTAGTGAGTCCTGGACAAGGTCAGAAAAGGTAAAATCGCGGGTGAACGCCATGGATATGAGATTCCTAAGACGAATAGAAAACAAGACCAAGAAAGACAAGATTAGAAACGAGAATTACTGGCAAAACCTAGGAGTAAAACCCATATGGAGAATAGTGGAGGAGAATCAGCTGAGATGGTTCGGCCATATGTGTCGTATGAGTGATGATAGACTGAGAAAGAGAGTGTATGAGACACGAGTGATAGGAAAAAACAAAAGAGGAAGGCCAAGAAGAAGATGGAATGACGATATCAGGGGAGCAGCGGCAGAGAGGGGAATTGAGTGGGAGGGAATAAAGAATCAGACCGGAGACAGAAAACGGTGGAGAGAACTATATGGAAAATAGGAAACTTGACCCCATCCAAGCCTTACACCGAAAGGTAGATAGGAATATGATTAAGAAGAAGAAGAAGGTTCTTTAAAATTTTAATACAATTATTGCCAAGCGTAGCAGCAGGTTGGGGTACTCTTGGGTTCTTATGTTGGGAAAACTTGACTCTTTAAAGGACTCCCTAGGTTTGCAAACAATCGAGGAATTCGTTGGTATCATAGTCGTCTCGCGCGCATACACTAAATGTGTGATTTAAATCATACACATTTCTAGTGTAACTTTACTATTATAGTATATACTTTATATTAACCCATATTGCCCATGATCTATTTACTCTTGTAAAATCTTTACAAAACAAACTTCGGTTATGGGGAAATAAGATTCGTATGAGAAATACATATCATTTTCCAATCCTAGCTGCTTACAAAAATTTCGATAAGAATGGCTTGCCCAGGAATTATCTTCACTAAATACAGAATAATAATAAATGAGATGAGATTTGAGGATTTCCGTTCACGTGAACTTCTAATCCAAATATTCATGACTCCTTTCGACGTGGACGTGGAACAAGTAGAAAGTTTGTTAAAAAGGCGGTACCGGCAGTGGCGCACCGCAAGTAGGTATGTAATATACAATATTAGTGGAAAATAATATTGTTATACTATCGTTTTGATGTCCACTGTGGCAATAGGCAACCGCCCTGGTAAGCTCCGTAGAATTGCAACATCAGCAACGCTTCCATTTTTCTACTTTTTAATTTCTACTTATTAAATATGTGTTTATCGTTTTAAAACAACGTACCACTATTATTTATTTTCACATCAAATACTTTTAGAAATTATAATGTAATATAGGAACATGAAGTGAGACCCGCGCCTGCATACGATACTTTAATTGGCTGTCTAATAATGGGAAGTTCCGAGCTATGCCTCGTCTCTGACCGGGGACTCCCCGCGATAGCAGCTTAACTCTACGGTCAATAACCGGGTACTCGAGTAACTTTTTCAAATTAAAAATGCTCGCATTTTTTAATAATGAAAATATGGCTATGAAACTTCAAATCGCCGCTATTGAGGTCTTTGAAGACAATAAAAAAGGAAAAAATATACATATATATTATTAGTTAAAACTTTATTTCAAATGGTTCTACATTCAACACCTACGCCAGTCAATGACCGGGTACCGCGGTACCCGTACAAGTTTAATTTGTTTTTCTACATAACTCACTTTTTTAAATTATAAGAGCAACAGGCGAAGGCTTATAGTAAATAATTTAAAAAGAACAAAAAGATACTGTGTGTATGCAGAAGAGATTTCTCTTTATAGTTACATTTGGCTTAGCGACAGAAGACTAACAATAAACGTAGCGACTTAAAGCAAAAAACTTTCGTAAATTTATTGAACTAAATTGTTTATATATACCTTAATATATGAACGGAAACACCATCTACATATTACTGAACTTAAAACCATAATTTTTAATATAAAAGTGCAAAAAACTGCATAGGGGTACCGGGCTACCCGGTTATTGACTAACGTATGTTTTTTGGTTATTGACCGTAGGGTTAGTGGCAACTGATGTTGCCAGACTAAATATAAACGAATGAGCAGAAACGACAAAGATGAGGAATATTTAGGTAATTAATTTTATAATATAATATAGTTTCTCAGAAAAGAAAGATTTTCACGAATTTTTCATTCATATACTTTCGTGCGCCAAAGAGTAGAATATCTTTTAAAAAAAAATCGATATATCAATTTTTCGATATCTTATGGCGAAAAACAGATGGAATTGAGAATGTTCTAATTTATTAATTATGGCGTGCACTTTTGGATTTTCCATACTTTAATTTTCGGCTTTGACACGCAAGTCTACTTTGGCACCGCGAGGCCGTGGGCTGTGTCCCACACCGCCCACGCCTTACGCCACCTCTGCAGGACGCCCTGCTTTTTTTTGATACTGAACAGAATTCATTTCACGTTCAAATTCCTTATACCATCGGTTAATCGTAGCCAAGGCAGCTGCTTATTTACTAAAAACTTAATTGAAACTCTGTTTGCGCTCGTAAGTAGGGTACGATAATCGTGTCATCTCAGCATAGACGTAACAGCTGGAGCAGCCAACGGAACTCGGCACGCGCCTCTCTGATGCGATGCGTAAACATCTGCCGGGTAGCAAAGCAGTTCAAATTCGTACACACATCAATGATGGCTGTTCCAGCTATTAGAGCTATGCTAGGACGACACGGTCTTACCTAACCCAAAAGCGCTTAAACCTCTTTTAAAATCATAGTAAATTATGATTCGAAAGTGCTCTCTGGTTGATTCCATTTTATTTTACATTTAAAAAATAGGTAGGTGAGTATGTAACTTCAACTAAACGTCAAATGACATAAAAAGTTGCTCTGAATAGACACGGTGTGATTGTTTTTCACAGTCTACTTAGATTTTTATTCTCAATAAATTCAGTATTCAGTTATCCCCTCGTATTTCGGAACGGAAAAGTTTGTTGAGGAATACCACATTTTGAATATTTTCTTTGTACTTCCCTCAATTCAAGAATGACCTCTCATAGTTTTTCCGCAACTGACTCATTCAGCAGTTATTCATCTTACGCGGCGACCTCTCTTGTAAAATCGTACGTAGCACGGAGATAAATAGAAAGTTGTCAAGCAGTCCCGGGCGCAATTGCCTGCGCATCACAAGCGATCGGAGCGGTGGTGGGGCTCGTTTTCACGTGATTATTTGGGCAAACGAGCAAATTACACCAGAATACGACCGCGAAACGCCGATCAGATGTCTTATTCGGTCGTTCGATACGTCGTCTTTTCCGTATCGTAACCGTACGTTCGGTCATCATCAGGGAAAATTGGAAAAATCGCCTCCTTTTCCCACCGTTTGGGCGTGTATTATCGGCGAGTAATTCGTGCGTGTGCTTCTGTGTGTGGATTCGCGTGACGTCACTAGCGCATTGCCTGCGATCGCGTTGCCATTGGTCGATATCGCACGACACACGTGATGGTGTTGTATGTTGTGACCTGGTCAGTTATACGGGTGCGTCTATCGCTCACGGCGAACGCGTTGTGTCATCGACGTTGAAACAGTGCTGCGAATACGCACAGGTGCGTCCTTCATGGAAACTAACAGCTGAGAAGAGAAAAATCATCGCGGCGAGATACCCCCAGAACAGGTGAGTTCTAGTAAAGAATAGTTAGCAGGCTTTTGTTTCAAGGAGACACCCACCGTTACACCCACAAATAAAAAGTGACGATCGCCACGCGAACTTGAACCACCGGGTTCAACCCCTGGCCCGTTAATTAGTCGCGTTTCCTCAATCGCCTTTCGAACCTTTCACGGTTTCCAACTCGACCTATTACTCCGTTCTTGCTTTACGCGGTTGCCAAATTATTCGCACATTGCCGTGTTTTTACTCCGTTCCACTCCAATATCCCTTAATCGCAACAGATCGGATCGTAAGTGCGTAAAAAATGGGTTTTTAACCGATAAAGATGCGTTTCTTTGTTCTGTCGTCTAGTAACGGTGCTTGACGTGTAATTTGGCAACGTCGCGACCTCGCGGTCAATTCAGCAAGGTGGCCGGGTACATGCTTCATGGGACGAACGAATTTCGATCTTATATGCGACGTGAATACGGATCGGGGACGAGGCGCAAACTCCCCGAATATCAACGAACCTAACACGTGCTTTGTGGAACACGTCTTCCTTTGCCACGTGTGTATTTGTGTAATGTATATACACTAAGGAGGGGCACACCACATCTCCCATCCATCCCATGACTCGTATTCTGCGGTCGCGTAAGCTATTTTTTTTTTTTTCGTGGGTCGAAATGGCCGTATCAATTATGATATTACATAATCTATTTTTTCGGGAGATTACGCCTTTTACTATTAGTTCGATTCCATTCGGGGAAAAAGGGCGGTCGTTTAATACGGGACATTCTGAAATGATAGGGAAATACGTGTCTAGCGTGGAAATATTGGGAAATATTAGGAGAACGAAACGCATATTTTTATTCATTTCCCTTTGTGGGAAATTTGAAAATTTCTGCTTTGCTATCTAGCCGTTTTATTTTGATTTGGGAGTATGTATGGGTTTAATTCCTTTTAAGCAATAATGATTTGTGCTCCATCAAATCGGAATAAATGCACTCACTATAACAATTTAAATTAATTAGGGGGACCGGGGCAAATCCGGCACTTTTTTCAATATTGAATTTTCAATAATAAAATTTGGTTTTTCTGCTAAACGAAATGTATGACGCGGAAGGATGTACAGTGGAAGCTCTCATAACCGGACACTCATGATCCCAGTGTTTTCGTCCGGCTATGGGAGACGTCCTCCTATGGGATAGTTCGAAAAAATTCTTTATTTGACGTGCATTTGTAAGATAATGAATAAAAAGCTTTTAATTGGTATACAACGTGTCCCAGATAGCATTTCCAACATGGGGATCTCGCTTATTGTAAAAGATACAAGTTTGGTTAAATTAGACAAATTGTTCGTAAGGACTAATGAAATTATACAATATTCTTCAATTTTCAAATTTCCATGTATTTTAGGATTTATGGTGAAAAAACGAAAATTGTCAAGCAATTTGACAATTTTTCCTTGTAATAACTTTTTGTTCTAGTAGATACATAATTTCTTTTCACACTTTCTTAAGATACTTTTTATGTAGAATTTAAATATCCACTTGGATTTTTTCTTGCACTTTTCGTTTGTTAGTTTTGATCCCTAATTTAATTTTTTCTTATGGAACGTCAAGTAGGCTTTGAAATAATTGAACGTATTTTTTCATCCTCTTTACAATGATATATCACATGTACTATCTATTTTTAAAAATATGGTGTACGAAGATTGGATGTGAAGGTTCCGAGCTTGTAATCCTCAAATATAAAACTTGCAACGTTAAACATATTTCTAAAGAATAGTATCACCAAATAAAACTGAATTCGATATATTTCATACAATAACTTCACAACTTCCCCAGTACAGTCCGTTCTGGTAATAGGGCCTCTATCAATAGGGCCGTTTCCCCTCATTCTAGCTTGAGCGCTACCTGCACTACTGGCTCGCCTTGGGCTTCATATTCGTCTCTGTCAATAGGGCCGCCTGCTAGTTCAATGAAATAAAGTATAATTTCGCTGCTTCAAATTTAATTTAGCGCGCCACTAGTGGGGGTACCCGAGTTTCAGGAAAAACACTCTCACCGTCCATGGTTGGCCCTATTACCAGAGCGGACTGCATATTAATTTGATATTACATTTTACCTGAGCAGTACTGTTGAAGTGGAGGCTGGGGGAAGTTATGGTTGCACTAGAAGGACTACAAGCTTTTCTATCTGTTGCCACATAATACAATTTTCTCACTTCCTCGTCAACGGCTTTTTCCACATTTGTCCCATTTTTAAGATTAGCCCACAGAGCATTAGTCTCAGTTTGTAAAGTTTGCTTTGTTTTCGTTATCTGATACGCTTTTTTGTAAGCCTCGTAAAGATGAGAATATAGAGTGTTATGAGATGTCTTCATTTGAGATCGAGATAAAAAATTACCGACAACAATAAGCAACAAGACATGTACTTTGTAAAACAAAGCACACATTGCGTCACGTGTATACGTAAAAAGCTAATCTATACCACTGGTTTTTTTTTGTACGAGACAAAGATTTTTGGCTCCGTACAAAGATTTTTTAGCGTCTTTTTACATTGTACAAAGATTTTTTTGAGTAATACAAACTAAAAATCTCTCGTACAAATATTTTTTCCGATCTTTGTACATGTACTTACAAAAAGCTCGTAAAAACAATGGTCTATACTTAAAACCGTGCTGTCATCGAAGAATCATAGCCCGCTTAGATTCTATTATTTACTAAAACAAAGTCAAAAATCCATGTAGTCATTGATATAGATACAAGTAACTTATTGATATTTTTACATATATGTAATATATAAACGTAAAATAACATTTAAAAAGTGAAATAAATATTTTATATAACTAATATCCATTATCTCCTCTTCCGTTTTCGATGACTTCCTATTCTATAATTTTATTGCCAGATTACTGAAAAGATCAAAAAATTTTGTTGCAAATGCCTTGGAAACCCAAAACTAGGTACAAAATGTCCAGATGTGAGAAAAACATCTCGTATCATAGACGAATACATTATAACTGGCCAAACGGGGATTCCACTAACAAGGGAACCTGATTTCGATGAAACTTACAGACTGAAAGAGTACCTTGTCACAAAAACAACGCAGTTTTTTAGCGTCCGAATCCCCCAATTTCGGGGTACAGCCCCCTTTGTAAATATCTCGGAAACTATCACAGATATATTTCTTTTTTAAAATATAATTTGAAGTACATATATTACACAGTTTCAAGGCTGGCGCAAATTATTCTCGGAAAATTTAAGTGAAAGGTGACCGGGCGCCTCCTATCCTTCTTTTTGCATTTTTGTTAATTATTATTTATCACAAATAAAGTCGATTTTACGTAAAAAGAAACTGTGCTGAATAACAAATTTAGACAGCTAACAGTAAAGATATTAAAAACCATAATGAAGTTTCAGTTGTCATTGATTGATGTACATATATAAGTGTCATTCTAAATATAAAATACTTTGAATTACTAATTATTTCGATAACGTTTGAAAACATTACGAAATATATTCAGATAGATGTATATATATATATATATATATATATCACTGAACAGAATATAGCCTTGCCAGTAGAAATAAATTAATTTTATTCAGAATTATCTTACAATAAAAATTTTTCACATGAAAATTCAACGCCACAAGCTGCGTACATATTTTATTGACCAAATGTGTATATACTTCGGTAATATACTAATGAACTTAATTTTTTGCTTATAATGTATTTATTGCGTACTACTTTTATAGAAAATCACAAAGAGCAATTACAAAATTAAATTAAACTCAATTAGAACAAATTTCAATCTGGTGCACACATAGGAATTTTGCACCTGCGACAAAAAGTGTTACTTCTTTCGTATTTGGAATAAGGACAGAACCTACACCGACATTGTTCAAGGGTCCAGAAGCTGGTCTTTCTGGCTCAATTAGTAATTTTAGGAGAAAATTGCATTTTTCGTTGACTCTACTACCGTTAGGCCAAACAGAAAAAATTTGAATTTAGCAAGTTATGCTTCATAAAGGTATTTTGAACCATTTTCGTGAAAACTTAGTTTTGTGGATTTTGTCTTTTATTTGACTTAAAAAGTGGTAGAAGCAACCAGAATGATAACTATTGTACATAGGTCACGAATTATATATTTATACATTTAATTCCTGAAAGTGCTTTTTCATATCCTGTTGCAAAAACCAAATATAAATAAAAGAATCAATCAACTAAGAAATAATACTTATAAATGTAATTCAGTTTGAATAATACATATTTAAATGCATGTAGGAAATGTAATTCATTCAATTTAGTTCGAGTGATTCATCAGTTTATATACATTTAAGTAAAAAAATGTGTTATTGGATTTTGTAATTTTAGATGGACCGTTGTTCATATACTCGTGGCTCTTGCGTTTGCAAACGCCGCCGGAAGCCCTATTTACATTTCTTAAGCGTAAATTCCATTGACGAGCTTTTTTAATCCTCTTTTTAACACCCAGCCTTAAAGTTTCATATTGAAGCTTCAGGTCGTCCTATGCTTACATACATAAATTTCAGCTAAAGTGCGAAGAGGAAAAAATACTGCTTGTAAAAGACAAAGTAAATATTGAGAAACAAGAATCTTACTTTATGTTTAATTCACTCATGTACGAGGGTAATTCGAATATAAACGGTAATTTTTTTATACATTTATTGGTTAATAATAAACACAAGTGAAACCTTCAGTTTTTCTCTACATCGCCTTCTTCACGTTTTACACACTTTTGTCCACGATTGGGAAGCTTGAACATTGCTTGTTAAATAACAAATTGAGAGGGCATCGTCAACCAATTGGGCACGCGCCCCTCGTCGTCTTGATTGGATTCCAATCATTACCCTCCAAGCGATTCTTTCATGGGCGCAAACAAAATATAGTCACAGAAGGGGGGGACAAATCTGGATTGTAGGGAGGGTGATCGAGAGCTTCCCAGTTTTTGATTTTCGGCTAACAACTTCGGAGCCCATCGGGTGCTAATTGTTCTAAAGCCAAAATGTTTACTGCTAGTAGTACTAATAGTATGAGCACTCCCAATGTTGATACCAGCTTCTGACGTGATTTTTGCAACATTGAACCGGCCATCACCTTCGATAATCTCTGGAACGCACGTTCTCATCTCTGCGGCTTGACCTAGGGCGTCGATCATGATTTTCGTTTTACAGCACTTTCTCGGCGGCACTTAAATTTTCTGGTCCAATTAAACACTAGGTTCTGGGACAATGACAAACACTGCCCTCAATCGAGTTAAAATCCCCGAGGATTTAGCCCCTTCATTGGTTAATAACTTCATAATAATATGTTCTGCAATAGACAGAGGAGCCTCCCGTTCACTCATGACTATACTGAGTACAGAACAGAGCGGAGCAGCTAACTAACAAGAGAACACCGGTAACCCGGACTCCCCCAAAATTGAAATTTTATGGATTTGTAGAGGGGCCCAATGTTAGATTCTTACACAAGTACAATAATCTTACATTGAATCCCTCTACAAATCCACAAAATTTAAATTTTTTGGAGGAATCCGTGTTGGCCGTGTTCCTTTGTAAGCTGGTTACCCCTTCCTAACACTAAGCGAAATTACCTTTTATATTTGAATCATGCTCGTCTCTTAGTGAGCGGGAGTTGCCATTTGTATATTGGGTCAAAGAGATATTGCTTGATGCGTACGTATATTTCAACTATCAGGTATTAAGATAATATAAGACAAAATCAATTTAGCAGATTCGTTTACAGAAATATATTTTATAAATAGAGTTCTTCGTGTTATTTTCTATTAATGAATTATTTAATTTTATTAATACTGATACTCAAGAAATTATGTGGAATTTAGGAAGTTACACTCTCAGTCCCAAGTCAGCGGAAATTTTACAAGTAGCTACTGGATTTTGACTTCAAATTAATTCTGTACGGGTAAAATGCCAGCGATGCGTCTAAAATTCTAGGAATTTGGTTATAATTTTTGTATGTTGTCAATTTTCATCAAAATTACAATGTCGTTTCTCAATATAATTTTCATTTTATTGAATATCCGATCATGAAACTAACCGTCCTCAAAGGACTTTTCCCGAGTCTCTGCAGTCCACCTATTTATAGCAAGTTTTATCTTTCAAATTCGGGATCCGATGAAAGTTACTAGGAGCCAGATCTTGTGAATAGGGTAGATGTGGGAGCAATCCCCAGCGGAATTTGTTTAAAATATCCTTTGTTCTTCGTACAGTATGAGGTCTTGGATGATCCTGTTGCAATAACGGACGCTTATCCACTTTTCCCAGGGCGTTTCTTTCAACGATTGGAGTAATATTTTTGCATTAGTTGTAGTACCTTTTGGTAGACAATCCATAAACGTTATTCTCCCGCAATCGCAGAATACAGTAAGTATTACGTGCTTTAAGCGAAGGCTCGTCTTTTGGTTTGCGCCATTCTTTCCATTGATTTGTTGGTTTCAGGATCGAAGTAAGGTATACACATGTTTCATCGGTGAAATCATTTAATACGATGAAGTCGTGTAACACCTAGTTGTGGAGATTGCTTTGTTAATCGCAGAATACTATACCGTACTGAAGAGTCCTAATAAGGACAAAACTAGTCTACGGTTGAAGTGGAGTGGGATTAACAAAGCACAAATTCCTTCCGTGACAATTATTGGCATATGCAATGTAGTATGCAATGCAGCCATGGTAAAACTTTCTCTTTTTATATATTAGTATACCGCCATAATTAACATTGACAGAAAATACATTTGCAGTATTTCAATTAGATGAGTACATTGTACCCTAAGAATATGATTCATTTGACACAATTGCAAATATCTCATGATAACGAAAAACAATAATAATAATAATAATAATAATACAGGTTTTGAAATTAAAAATTTCAAATGGTTAACTTTCATAAGGTCTTCAAAGTCATCGACGTTAACGATCTTCGGGTCAAATTTGACCCAAGTAGAAAATTGTATACATAGACAACAATTTACTTTAGTTAAGATATTATTAGACTTCAAATACTTCTAATTCTAACTATACTCATTGTCAGTATATGTTAGCTGTATTTTTAGTAAACATTTATTGTAGATAAACGAGTACATTGTTTTTGTAGAGTTAATTCCAGTAGTAGAAGTATGTATATCATATATAAAAATTTAATATATAAATATTATTGTTAATTATTACACTGGTTACAGAAAGTAATTGTTTTAGAGTGCTGTCTGAACACAATTTTTTTGCAATTTTACTAATGGTATTTTATTATCCGTTTTGGGGCATAATTGGTAACGACTTCCTTTAATTGCATTTTTGACTGGTTCACATATTATTTCTTTAGATTTGGCCGAAGTTGACGGCGACTGATCCTGTTCTGCTACATCACGTATTTTTTGTGCTATTTCTCGTAAAATGGTGCTCTTGGTAACGTTTTTGGGTTCTTTATATAAGGTGTGGCAAGCTTCAAACCGAAATTTTCTAAGAATTGTCGACGTTTGGCAAAACATTTTTCGTTCCATCCATGGTTGGTTGATGTAAATAATATACAAGCATTGTAAGCTGATATATGTTACTAAATACCACTTGAGGCCATCAATTACTCTGCCTTTTGCAAGTATAACATGACACAACTTTATCCAGCGTATCTACTCCTCCTTTACATTTATTGTAACCTAATATTATCTGCGGTTTTTGTCTTCGCGATTAGTAACTTCTGGGTTGTGATGCAAGGTGCTGAGAAGATTCACAGACTTATTCTTTTTAGGAATATATAAAAGTAGGGTAGTTCCCTTGGCAAAACAAAAAAATGATGAAGATACAGGTCTGCCTTTAGTTGCCAATATCTCTGGCGGTAGTTCAGTTTTATTTTTATGTATAGTTCCTACTAGAGTTGTTTGTTTTTCTAGTAATTTTTGTCCCAATTTAGGATATAAAAAAATATCTGAAGTCACATTATGACCTTTTAGACCTACTGTTAAATTGGGAACCACACGCATACCTTGGTTTCTTTCAGGCATAGTTCCTATTCCTTTGCCTGTATACCGTTATATATTCCAGGCATAACTAGTAGCAGAATCGCAAAGCACCCAAAATTTTATACCATATTTAGCTGGTTTTGACGGAGTATATTGCCGGTACGGACATCTTCCTCTGAATGCAACTAGCTGCTCATCAACTGTTACATCTTGAGATGGATTATAAAGTTTGGGCAATATGTCAACCCATTTATTCCACAATTCACGTATCGGTACAAACTTGTCTAGGATTCGTCGTTGACTGCGAGTATACTTATTGTCAAATCTTATTACTCTTGAAAGGGTTTTTGAATCTTTTCAATGACATGATTGCTCTAAAAATTGGTCTACCTTTCTCAGAATTCCACAAACTCTTCGTACTTTCGTTATTTGACCTATACACTCCAGCTAACAATAGTGTACCAATAAATGGGAACATTTCGGTGTCGTCGACGTCGATCCAGTCATTACCAAAAACATTTTTACCTTCATTATTGGTATATTTCAAAATAGTGTTCATCACAGGAGGTGGGAAAAATAGTTGAAAACTAGAAATCTCTTCCTTTCTAATTCTTCAGCAAGAGTAACGAGTCAACCCTGGCGTCATGCTGATAATGTTTTCCGTTCGGACTCTTCCATGTGTATTTGTAAAAGGCTCCTTATTTCGCCATTTTTCGATGTCATTTCTTGAGTAGACGCAACCTCACTTTCATTCTCACTAGAACTGTCAGATAACTCAGCATATTCCAGATGATCTCCATTTTCCAAACAAGTTTCTTCCTCGTCTGATAATGCATTCAGCATAACTTCTATTTCACTAACATGCATTTTTATACAAGAAATAGCAGACACAACACTTCCAATCTTTGATACGTTTTATTTGTTCTGTGTTTATTCTACAATTGATAACAATATTGCAGTAAGCGCACAAGAAAACATTGCGGCATATCTTTGCTATTTACCGTTTTCAATGTTCAGCAAGTATGATAAGAGGAAAAGAGAAAGATACATTTAGTGGTACCAACGCTCAATATATACATATATTTAAATTACGTATTACTAGGGCCCAAATTATGTCGCAAATTGTGCTGTTCGGCATAACATAAACTCAAGCTTTTACTCCAGGTCAAATTTGACGCGAAGACCTTAAGCGTAAAACATTTAATATATGCTCTTTTTGCAAATATATTTTTTCAAAAAGTTAATGTAGCTGTTGAGATTTGAAACTTCTTCCTAAAATGGGTTTACATACCATAAGAAAATATAATACACACTAGCACATGATGGTTGTGGTTGGTCAATACAACCAGTATTACACAATCTTTGTGTAATGCTACTAATAATTGGTTCTGATTTGGCAGTCATAGCAGCAACTCTATTTACTACTTGGTTAACAGAAAATGCATACTAGCCCGCTTATTGAAGTGAATACTTCTTAAGGGGCGCCGTACCAGCGTAAGCGTAAGAGCGTTAAATTTGGGCGGGGGTTCGCTTCGTGTGAAAGACAAAGAAAACAGAAAGAATGCCGTGCGAGCGAGAGAAAGGATACGTGCGTACTTGCTTCGTCTGAAATAGAAGGAGAGACAGAGAGAGCATTGTGTGCGAGTGGAAGTATTCACTTTAGACGTGCGTAAACGACACACATCAATTTTTGTTTTCTTCCTCACAAAATTGAATTATTCTCTCCAGTAGAGTTAAATCATCACAACTCAAGGATTTTCGCTTTGCCATGGCAAAGTCAAAAAGTAATAAAAATACGCGTGAATTCATTTCGTATATGAAAAAGAGGTTATGAAATTCCTTACTTAATTTTCTGCTCAAACAAATAGTATTTAGCTTTTAACAAAGTGCTTTTTGTAAAGCAGCAAAATCATAGATAGAAATAAAAATAACGAAGTAGAAGCCAGTTAAACTAAATCGCACACAGAAACAGCAAAATTCTGAATAGGACTGTCCAAGTTTCAAAATTGTAGACCAGCTGGGCGCGCGGCAAAGAAACTGCAAATTAGTTGGCATATTTCACGTCTGCCAATTCGACTTGGTTTTACTATAGAATCAAATCACAAACATTCGAAACGCCCCTCGTAATGTTGAATTAATAGGTTCGTTCCAACACAGCAGAAAACCAGTTTGTAGATCGTTGGGTACATGCGCAGAGCAAATATGACGCTCCAAATTTGCATAGAATTTTTGCATAAAATCGCATAGGTGAAAATGCAGTGAAATATCTAATTAATTTTAATTTGTCGTACAGTTACATAAAAGCGAAGTGTGGTTTTCGGGTTTGTGATTGGAAGATATTTCTTACTTTTTTCCACAAAAAGATCTAAATAGACGATAAATTTTTTCCAACGCTTTTTCATTGGAAAATTAAAACTCGTACACAATTTATTTCAATACTGGATTTTAATCTCATATCGTTCCATATACAAGCTCTTAAAGCAATTAATAATCGTAGTAGCAAATTAACGATTATAAACTATTTAGATATTACAGTAACAATAACAAGCAAAAACTGTTTACTCTTTACATAACAGGATAAGAATGTACGAGCAATTCCAGCTTGTATGGTGTTCATATTTTGGAACAACGTATTCTTCTCATTGTCAGTTACATTACGGTCGCTGACTACTTCAAACATTAAATAACGTTGCCTAAAGATGAATAAAATCGTTGTTTTAACAGATTTTAATTTATATTGTTCCCATTTAATAAGATTATAGCCTTTATATTACAAATTCTTAATATGTATTTCATAATATCTCCACGATGGTTAATCATTGAATTGATTGAATGTGTCGTACAGAATAATTCTAATTAATATTGCTTTTATCGTTTCTTTTCTTTTGTTTTTCAGTCCTTGGCTTTCAATCGATTCCACACGTTTTCAATGGAGTTAAGGTATGGTGAGTTTCCGGGTCAAAATATTATGGGTATTGGCTTTTGCAAAAAGAATACCTACTTTTCTAGTTGTATCACAGGATTGATTGTCTTGCACAAATATGTATCTGACCGGACAATGGCTTACAGTCAGCTTAATGGCACAAGCCAGACACGTACAGTCTTACATTTGAAGTGCGGGTTTCTTACTGACTTATACGAGACAAATAACTAGTAGGCATTAAAAAAATAGATAATTACAAAGGATATTAGGAAAGTTTTGCAATATGACGCAATCATGTGTCACAGTAGTCTACTCGTTGGTGCATGTTCATACTTGCACAGTAATCGCTGCGCCAAGTCGGTGGACTCAGTTATTCATTAACAGTGATAGTGTAAAGTGCTTTCGTGGTTACGAAATGATATACGGGCAGTTTTGCGGTATAACTTCGCGCGTGGTTTAAACGTAGACCAGTGCTTAGAAGAAATGATTCTTGCACTAGGTGATGTTCATCCACATATTCGGGTGGTAGAGAGAATTTGGAAAGGGAAATTTCACTCTGGAGTACGCTGAGAGGGCGAGAAGGCCACGAACGTCACGTACAGAGGAAAACGTTACTTCTAGTGAGGACAATGACGAACACAAACGAGCAGTCATGCCTCGTCTTTTTAATTTTAAATTATTTGTGACCGTTTGCTTTTTTCTTTCAATTTTTTAAGCGAAGTCAGAGTCATCTGTCATCAAGTGGGAAAAACTATAACGAAAAGTAGGGGTAGAATCATATCATAGAAATCTGTTATCTACTCTAAGAGAGGTGCAGATGGCGCCATAAAAAATAATGGATTTTCCAATATAGTCATTACTAGAATTTGTTAAAAGGTGTATGACGTGTTAACTGACGATGCCACTTTTACGAATTTTATTATTCAATGATAATTAGCATTAAATAATAAAATAAGTTGTCATTGAATAATAAAGTGGTATCGTCAGTTAACACGTTCTCCACCTTTTCACAAACTCAAGTCACTATTAAGGTTTGTAAAAGAGTGGATGACGTGTTATCATTAAGTAGGGTAAGCCAGTCTTTGTCTCCACTTACGTACAAGGCGTGACATTAACATTCGGGGAAGTAGGTGCGTCGGTGCGGTTTACACTGCTTAATGATAACTAAGGTTTGATAAAAGATGGCTGACATGTTATCATTAAGTAGTGTAAACCTGACTCACGCTGTCACTTCTACGAATTTTATTATAACACGTCATCCACTCTTTTATCAAACATTAATGGTAACACGTCATTCACTCTTTTATCAAACCTTAGTCATTATTAGAGTTGTTCATTTTGCGCTAATAGTACTACACAGAGGCGTAGCCAAGGGGCGGTTTTGGAGGTTCAAACCCCTCCCGAAATGTGGATATTTTAATACCTTTCATAACCTATCAATGCTACCTTTTTTTTATTGAAAAAAAAATCAATTATGGCAGCAAAGCCTAGAAGAGTGGATATCGTTTTATAAGCAGCATTTGTGAAGGTTTTTGTTTGGTGTAAAAGTGAAAATAACATTAAAAATAATCTACGTACAGCATTATGTAATATAATAAAAAAACATACACGTTAATTGCCCTATTTTCTCATCCATTCTTTACTTAATACAAAATTTGAACGAATCACGAACCCCCGCCCCCGATTTTTTTTGACTACGCCCCTGGTACTACATCTATCTGAAATGGGTGTACTACAATAAAATAAATTTGCGCCATACGAATACAGATGGCTTCGTACTATATATTGAAACTGAGAACGTGTTGTACAGTCGTTTCAGATAGTTGTAGTGCTGTTGCCGCAAATTGAACAACTCTAGTCATTACGAAGGTTCGACAAGCAAGTGCGTGATGATGTAGCGTAAACCGGACGGATGCTATCACTCCCCCGAATTTTAAAAGTGAGTTAACTTCACACCGCTTGTAATTCGGGAGAGTGGCAGCGTCAGTCCAGTTTACACTACTTAATGATAACATTGACAACTTATCATGCATTCGTTTGTCGAACTTTAGTAATTAATATATTAAACAAACCATACAGTTAACCATATACGTGCTATTTTATACTTTACAGTTATGTTTTTCTAATAAAAATCAATCAAGGAATTTAAATATTGAATCTGCCGAATTTTAATGGCATCTACAGATTTTTTACGATCGAACCTACCAATTTGAACACTATTCGACCTGGCAGCACTGCTAGTGACTTATCAGCAGATTGATGATACCTTAGGCCTAAATGCACCAGCAATTCGTTCGATTCTGCACGATCATTTGCACGTGAAGAAACTTTGTTGTCTCTGAGTGCCGCATAGTCTGACGACGTGTGACATGGTGAACTCCCTTATATTGAAATTTTAAGCATAGTGCATTCGCCTTGCCACCCTCACCGCCGTATTTAGAATCGCCTTGGCTCCACCCATTTGATCGCGCGTGCGAGCCTTGCCACAGGCCAAAGGTAATTTGTACAGATTATACCGAACAGTTCGCTAACTCCTTTGTATTGAGTGGAGATACCAATTTTACCGGTTTAGTTATAGGTGTAGTTTAAAATCTCAATACAATTATTGCCCAGCGTGCCAGGAAAATCGCGTGCTCCTGTGATCTCATGTACCAGCCGCCTCTGCTCCGAAGTATTTAATAAAAAGAAATAAGGTCATCGATGAAGTTAACCAATTACTTCCTAAATGTTTTTAAACGTCAGGTCGTGCGAGTTGAAAAATGAAACGGGGCCATTATCCTCGCACAGCTATTTACTATGAACCTTTGTGTACAGCATACGGGTATGCAATGATTTGTCAGTGTTTTCACTATGAGATTCCAAAAAAGTCTCGGATTTTAATTATTTTTACGGCTGATTCCTCCATCATTTATGTATACAATGTTCTAAATACATTTTTCAATTGTTTTCGTTTTATTTAATGCGAATTCTATCTTGTTGAAAGTGTAAACGTCCATTGATAAGATAATGGCTGCAATCAAGGAAGTTTAGCGCGACCGTAAAGCTAACTACATATGTACTCTCGTAAAAATAATAATCTAAAATAAATGATCAACGAGAATGCGCGTGTTAATACGGCAGATAGCTTTTCTATAAATTCAGGTGTAATATCAACTTGAAAATTCCAATAAACGAGCGGCTTATAAAAAGAGAATGTGTACCTACATATTTCTGTTGCCCGTTATTGGGAAATCGAAATCGATGATTTCGAGTCCGAACTTATTAATAAATTGCTCCAATTCTATCTTCTGTTTGTGCTTTGTAGATAACTTGTTATTATATGCTGTATAGACGTGTAGTTTCAATCAAAGCGTACTGTAATTTTATAAACTGTTGAGTTGTTACGTAAAAGATTAATACAAAAAGAACACTGCATTTTATGTAAATTTAATTCGTATTGTTTACCCAATAATTTGCAGCAGTAATAATCATATTATCGCAACAACAAAGATTTTTACCATTATACATATTTAAGTAAGCTTTACATTTCCTTTATCTGCAAAATATGCGTGCCGTGAGCGTATAAATCATAGATTTTTATATTATTTAATACCAATTATTTTTATATCAAATATGACGACCTTCCTTGATAATCGTATCTTGGTAATTGTTAAAGTTATCACACTGCGTTCCAGATAAATGTACGATATGCTATTGGAATTCCCACACGTTAACTGATTGATGTATTCTGGCCTCCTCGACCTGATGGACGTTTATGCAAATATTTTTTTTTTGGGATAGTATCGTTTATGCCACAATTTTCTCCAGTACATTGGTCACTATAAGTCATAGCGGGTTTTTACCCCTTTCTTTAGAAGCGCACTTGCATTGGGCCGAAATTTTTGATTATTTACTGTTCTGGCTTGGGCGCCTTATAAATATCAGGTAACCAAAAAAGTTCGTGCGGTTTTTGATGGTACACTATAAGAACTGATTACAAACCAGAAATACACTGTTATTCACTTAAATAATTACCATCAGACTCAATTACTTTTCTGCCAACGTGACACCAGTTTTGGTATGTCGGCATTAGAGAAATCTACGGATTTTGAATCAAGAAATAGAGGAAATGCATTTATTATATTAGTAAGTGCTGGATTTCGTATGTCTCATACAATTCCCAACAGACAAGAAAAATGATAATCCCTGGATGAAATGTCCGGAGAATAATAAGGGTGTGGTAATGTTTCTGGATGAGTATTGCTTGTATTTACTGAAGCTGTTCACAATAGACCTTAGCAGTCAGTGATGGTTTGACCCACTTATAAAATTTCATAGTGGACAATGTCAGTTGGTGTCCACCAAATATACGTAGAATCAAATCAGTTTTGAGTACAAAGAAGTGTTTGGTGTATGTGATACTGGTTTAAGGGCCTATTACACTACCCAATAAGTAGGGTCCCTAACCCTAATTCAGGTTGGTGTAATAGCGCCTAGGGCGTAAGGCCCTGCCTGTAGGGAGATCGGGTCGTCCCTACCTCCCTAGCTCCCTATGAACTCCTTCGGTAGGGCGGTGTAATACAAAATAGGGTCCCTAGTTGCTCAGTTGAGTTGACGCGCAGGCACCAAAACCAACAGTACTACGTACGTGTTTGTATAGCGACCATATATTGCTTGCAAAATGGCGTGTACTAAAGAGAAAGAAGTTTTGTTCAACGTGTGCTCGATGTTTATAAGGATATGTCTTAATTTGTGGGATAAGTGCCACAATGAGTATATGAATAAAGAAAAGAGATCGGAAGGATTTAGAATGCTTCTCGAAATATATAGAAACTTTGATGAGAATGTGACGGTAAAAGTGTTACGTACGCTCTACGCCAAAGAATCGCTAGAAATCTTAAGGTGACTACCAATCTTTCCCAAGCACTGACACTTTCTCTTAATGTCGTGTCTTTTGTCTCAATGAGAGGAGTCACTAACTTCAACAACTCTTCAAATTGTGCCCCTCCTACTCTTAAATAATTTATAGGATTTTTATATTAGAGAACTTATTCCGTAATATTAGGTATTCTTTGACCCACACCTTCCTCTTGCGTTTTTATTTTTAAAGAACTAACCACTATAGCAGCGGCTAGCGCTGTTTTTTATTTCTCGTGGGTGTCATAGCAAACACTCAAAGTGCTTGATGTTTTCCCTGACTGACAATGAGATAGGGCCTAACAAAGAGGCTAATCAGACTGGTGTAATAAGTGCACCCTAACTAGGGGCCACGCGCACCCTATTCCCAGAGACCCTAGTTATTGAGTAGTGTAATAGCGGCTTTAGTTGGTTACAACGAATGATTCGAACGCTTACAATTAGAGTACAGTATCCACTTCTTATCGCAAGTTAACAACCAAACAAGAATAAATACATTTTCAGTGCGTGCTAGATTTGCTGACCAAACTGTAAGGCGGTTTAATCTGTTATCATTTGACAGTTCACGTGGTATACTCATTTGCTTAACTTTCAAGTCTTTTCTAACCGACGAAAGTGTAAACGCGTGGCTTCATCGATTACACTGAATGTTTCTTCAAGTTCAAAGCACGTTGTGTTGCTTTGGTGCTGAGACATTTTTTGAAGTTTTATTCGTTGCCATTTTCGATTATTTAAAAAATGGGAATTAAATAATTGGCGTTAATTTTTATGTATCAAATAAATACATTAATACTAAAGCAGATGACACTCTATAAACATGTGCTGTTGATAAACAGTTTCAAAAGAATTGCACGCAATCTATGTATTTTAAATAAAATCGCATGAAATTGTTCGGTTACCTGATATTAAAATCTTATCTTTATGCAAAGGTTTGCGATAAATATTGTTCAGAATAGTAATATTGAAATAAGCCTTTTATAAATACTGCAAATAATATTCGATCACTATTAGGATTTCCTAGACATGAGTTAATAAAAATAGCATCACTAATAAAATATTCAAGCGTAGCAGTCTGAAAGATTAGTAAAGTATAACTTACGGGGGACAGCTAAATTTGTCGCAAGATTTTTGTGATTTGAAAGCCTACCAGTATTGCCGAAGTATGTAAATCAAACTTATTCCAAAAGTACCCTTCCCCCACCTAAAAAAAAATTGAAAATTACAACAATTTCCTGTTATAATAGTAGATAATACTTATTGTTCAAATTGAAGGTTAATTCTGTCAAGTCAAACTAGCAAACTCATTGATGATATCCTCACAGAATGGTTGCCTTTCCAGCAATTCTTTGGGGCGATCTATTTTCGTTTTATTAAAACTTTCGTCAAGTTTAATACTCTTTCTTATGACATTTGCTACGTGTTTCCTCACGTTCCGTGTATTCCACAAACTAAAAATATCTAAAAACAAACGAAAAGAATTCCTAAGACGCCTGAAGATGAACGACGAAATACGGCGTTCAGGAAGTAGGTGGATGTTAGATTGTCTTGGAGGGACGTGTTGACACGCAGAAACGTCAAGCCTAGCTGCAGCGTAGGATCGTAGGTGTAAAGGTATGCTTTCATGAAAACAGCTATTAAAAGCAATGGCTGATGGTATAAAAATTTGAAAAGGGCGCAACTGATTCTTGAAGGTAACTTTGACGTTTGCGCTCCGTCGCGTACAAGAACCAGCTTGAATCGCGACGGTTTGTCGTCCAGAGAAGGTACTTGATAAAATTTTTCGAACGAAAAAGGTGCTTAAGTTTCTTTTCTCTTAGACAATCTTACTGCGAAACATTTGGCCTGTAAGGAAGGGGTTAAATACACGAAACAACAAGAAATGAAGCCCAAAATATTATTGAAAACACCGAGTTTACTAACTCAGTAAATTTTAATTGATAAATGATTCGAAAAGTCAAATGAAAATCGTAAATTAAATAATGTGGAAAGTAAAATAAATTTGACGGTATGGAAATTGAAAATCACCGTAGCCATACTTGGTCCACACGTTCGATTTACAACTAATAATTAAACACAAATTATAATAATAAAATTATGCGAATCTGATATTCGAAATGGTTGCTTATCCGAAATGTTCCCAATTCCGTCTATTTCAGATATGGGAGGTTTTACTATATAACTAAGGGCCTTACTATGTAATATCACACTTTATCGTAAGTTCAGAATCACATTAGCTGATAATTGAAATCGGAATGCAACCAATCAATTATCCTTGAGGAGAACCACTCGTTAACGGCAAAAGACCAGAGGCGTTGTCCAATGAACTGAATCTGATATCTCTGAGCCAAGTGGGATTTGAAAATAATTAACAGCTCCGTACTGATGCAACCAACAATAAGATCATGTGATACATAATCGAAGATATTACTCACAAGGCAACTGTGAAATTCTGATTTCGATGAAACTGTACAGACTGAAAGAGTCCTTGCTATGAGAACAACGCATTTTTTACCGAATGCTCCGATTTCTGGGTAGAGCCCCCTCCAAAAACTTGCACAATTTTTGAATGTTTGTAAATATCTCGGAAACTTTCACAGATATGTTTTTTTTTTAAATATAATTTGAAGTACAATATATTACATAGTCTCAAGGATGGCGCATATTATTTTCAGAAAAATTAAATAACAGGTGTTGGACGCTCAGTACCCCCATTTTTTAATTTTTTTTTGTCTATTATCGTAAATAAAGTCGATTTCACGTAGAAAACGGTGCTGAATAGCAAATTTAATTTTTAGTTGTCATTGATTGATGTACATAGATAAGTGCCGTTCTAAATATAAACTATTTTGAATTACTAATTATTTCGATAACGTTTGAAAGAAATACGAAATACATTCAGATAGATATGGATTAAGTACTTAAGTGCTTAAAAGTGGGGGGTATATGGCGCCCGATCACCCGTCATTTAATTTCTCCGAAAATAGTTTGCGCCATCCTTGAGACTAAGTAATGCACTTAAAATTGAATTCTAAAAAAGAAAGATATCTGTGATAGCTTCCGAGATATTTACAAGAATGAAAAAGGGCGCTGTACCCCGAAATCGAGGGATTCGGCCGCAAAAAATTGCGTTGTTCTTATAGCAAGGCATTCTTTCTGTGTGTACAGTTTCATCGAAATCAGAATCTCTTAGTTGCCACTGTTCCCTTGTCAGAACTATAAAAAGTGAGTGACAAACTGTGTAATACTGATATATTTCTTTGAAAACAAGAAATATTTTTTAGGAATACGATTTTTGGAAGTGCAAAAGGAACAGTGTAAGGATGACGGATGACTGGAAAGAACTAGGGATGTTTACGATAAAACGTAAACACTGTGAAGTGAAGAAGGCAATTAATGAGCGGGTGTTGGATGTTCGTATATATGAGAGTTCAACTGCGAAATTCGGCCATAATGTACTAATTACGCATTTTTGCAGCTATTTTGATTCTACAGAAGCAGACAACTTGTTTTGCCACAAACTCCCGTAGTAGCTGCAATCGCGCACTCGGCTAGCCCGCCGTGGGAAAATTGTGCTTAATTAGAAAACTACTTTCATTATTCGCAGACGCGCATTTCGCGGTCATACCGCTCATCAGTGCGACTGTGTGAAGTAGTTTTCATTTCTATAGAAGCTCTATATAAGCCCGGGTGTTAGATGTTCGTACATATGAGAGTTCAACTACGAAATTCTGATCAAAATAGCTGCAAAAATGCGTAATTAGTACATTATGGCCGAATTTCGTAATTGAACTCTCATATGTACGAACATCTAACACCCGGGCTTATATAGAGCTTCTATAGAAATGAAAACTAGTAGTGAAAGTGAATAGTGAAAGTAGTTTTCTAATTAAGCACAATTAATGAGCGGCTTATAAAAATGGAAATATGTATACCTACATATGCATGCATATCTCTATTGCCTGTTATTGGGAAATCAAAATCGATGATTCTTAGTCCGAACTTATTATAAAATTGCTCCAATTCTATCATATGTTGGTGCTCATTCTTTATACCGACCACATCACCATGTATCATTCCAGAATGAATTGGTAAGCAACAATCTAGTGTGGAAATACAAGTACCGCATTTTTATCCAATAATCCTAAGAAATCCAAACCACAGAAAGACCGTACGAATGTTCTTAACTATAAAACATCTAAGAAATAATATCACTGGATCGTATAGAAGAAATTGATAGAAAAGAAAACAAAACTAGCGAAAGCTAAAGACATAACCCAAGAATGAAAAGTATAGGAGAAATAGGTAAATAATTCAGTCCGACATCCTAAGGGGCATAAAGACGCTTGCAGAAGAAGAAGAAGAAGAAAAAGAATTTTTGTGTTGATTACTATTACACGAGGGCTCTCTATAAACGACCTAATAATAAAATTAGGTTCGTTAATGGACAGTACAACCGTGCAAAAGCTTACAAAGTAAGCACAATTTGCATATGCCAATAATGCTGTAGATATATATATATATTTCGTGACCTTTTATACTTATCTTATATGATAGATCTTCTACCACTAATAGGTCAATAAAACAAGGCTGGTTTGAACGATTGAATTATATTTGAAAATATAACTATCGTTCAAACCAGCCTTGTTTTATTGACCTATTAGTGGTAGAGATCTATCATATAAAATAATGCTGTAGGAAATGTTGACTATGTCAATCGCAAAACGCAACTGCAGACTAATTAGTTTCGTCCTCATCAGGACTCGTGAGTACAGTATATCGTTCTGCGAGTGACACAATAAACATTTCCAGGTGATACGTCGATATCTCGTCGAGATGGACGGTTACTTGTTAACTGCCCATTAACGAACCTAATTTTATTATTAGGTCGTTTATAGAGAGTCCTCTACATTTTATTTTATTAAAATTTTGGCTCTCGAAAATACATTGCTCTTTTCCTTGGTCGCTGAACGCGATGTTACCGGGTATGCCAATATTTCTCCTGCTCGGGAAATGGGGTCATTATTTTGACCATATCCATCTCGCCGAGATATCAACGTATCACCTGGAAATGTTTATTGTGTCACTCGCAGAACGATATACTGTACTGACGAGTCCTAATGAGGACGAAACTAATTAGTCTGCATTTGCGTTTTGCGATTGACATAGTCAGCATTTCCTACAGGATTATTGGCATATGCAAATTGTGCTTACTTTGTAAGTTTTTGCACGGTTACTTGTTAACTGTCCATTGACGAACCTAATTTTACTATTACGTCGTTTATAGAGAGTCCTCTACATTTTATTTTATTAAAATGTTGGCTCTCGAAAATACATTGCTATTTTTTATTATACGAGGGTAAATTGAAAAGTCTCCGGAATGAGAATGAAAACAAAATAACACGGATTCAAGTTATATTTTATTTTTCAATATAATCCCCTCGAAGCTCAACACGCTTGCTCCAAGGTTTCTCTAGCTTCTCGATTCCTTTCCGGAGGTAACCTTCTTCGAGGTTTCTAAGCTAATCGTTGGCAGCCTCTATCAGTTCTTCGTCCGACCAAAATCTCTGTCTACCCAGAAATGTTTTGAGTTTCGGGAACAAATGGAAGTCCTCAATTATGTGCGAATCAATTCTCTCAATTTGTGCTGAACGATTGCACGTGAGGGAATGTCCCATATGAGGACACCTCTTTAAACGATGACAACTCTAAGTAAAACCGTTATGTCTTTTGTACATAAATATCACTACTAGAAGCCAAATAAAGCTTACTATCAAAGGCACGTGGCAAAAAGAGAAAACAAAGGGTTATTTTAGTGTTTAGAATTTCGGATTTCTATTCGGTTAACTTCTTTAAAAGATTATTGTTTTGTTCGTATCTGTTGATTTAAAATTTGGTATTATCGATTGAATAGTTTCGAAATAGTCTGAAGAAGTGTGTAAAATCATTAGATTGGGCAGTTTCATTAGTATACCCGTTGTCCCCAAGTGAGGACACCCATTTTTATCAAAAGTTGATAATTTTTTTGTTTTTTTATTGTATTTCTTTTTTTTAATCAATAATATGTCATGTCATGTTTCTTTCTGGGGTGTTAATGGGTTAACCCAATCCTGGGCGTTTTTCCTGAATTGCTGCTTTCAATTTGTCCCAAGAGTGTTGTGTAATATTGGCCAGTAACAGCTTAGCCATTTTCAAGATAACCAATTATCAAAATTCATTTTGCATCCCCAAAAAGGAAATCTATACCATCACCTTTCCAGCCGAGTGAATGGTCTTTGCCTTCTTCCGAACCGATTCACCGCGCGTAATCCACTGTTTGATTGCATTTTTGTATCTGGTGTAAAGCGATGAATGCAGATCTTATCCATGGTCACGAATCGTCTCTTGAAATTCGTTGGATTCCTCGTAAACAGTTCCAAAACAATCGGTTGACGTTCGAGCTCGAAGCGTTTTTGCTTCGAATTGAGCAAATGCGGCACCCATCCTGTGGAAAGATTTTTTTAACACAATTCATTATATAAAATACGAACTACTCGATCCTAACAGATGCCTACGGTTTCCTCAATTTCACGCACTTTTATTCGGCGATCTGCCAAATCTATGTCATGGACTTTTTCCACAATTTCTGGGGTGCTAGCCGTTTTCTGGACGTCCTGAGCGTGATGCAGCACTTGTATGCGTGCGGCCACGCTTGAATTCCGATATCCAAAAACTCGCGGTGGAAAATGAAGGTGATAAATCCTCAAGAACGGCATCTAAGCTTGATTTGACTTCCGTCGCGGTTTTCCCTTCGAAATAGAAAAATTTGGTGACCGCTCGAACTTATTTTTTTGTTTTTATCAATAATTGAAAACACAAATAGGTATTTGATTTAAATGTTTGTCAAAACCAGACTATTTGACAGATCGATTTAGCATTTGCAGTCAATTGATATGAAACGGTTGCCAACATAACGACATAAAATATTTGGAAAAATAGCAATCCTCGAGAAAGCGATTTCGGAAGTTACCCTCGTAAGTGCGCGCAATATAATCTAATTTTGTATGTTTAATATTAAAATTAAAGAAGGAAAAGAATGAGGAAGACATGGGTGGAACAGATCCATACAATAGGGAAGCAAGGAAACAAAGAAATGAGGAATAGGCTAACGCATAATAGGAAAGAATGGATAGATAGATACTTTATTTTTACAAATAGTGTACATTGTACAGTAAAAGAAAATGTCAAAACAATGGAGACAAAACAAGTGTATCGATGAAGTATCTACAAGTCAACAGTTAGTTAAATTAATTGAAAAAAGCGGGCAATTAATTATTAAGGATTATTAGTTAGTTTAAATAAAATTTTAAAGTATTTTAAAAACTCGCTAACGTAAGATCACAATTTCGCATATATAAAATATATATAATATGTCATAATAAAATAAGAAATAAATAAATAGTATAAAATCATACAAATCGGACGCTACACAAAACGACTGAAGTCTTCCGGGAAATATTCCTCCATGAAGTAGATACTGCTTAAGTGTAAGATGTTGGTAATGACATTTTTAAAATTTTGGTGTTGGCATGGATTTCAGGAATAGTGGAAGGTGATTATAAAGTTTAAGGGCCAGATAGTTCGATCTAGTCGGGGGCCGGGTCAGACGGTGGTAGGGGATAGTATAATTGTTCTTGCTGCGGGTATTATAACCGCGGTTGTCTTTATTTTTTCTGTATTCATCCGATGAGTGGACGTGAAGCAGGTTTGCCAATATATAGCAGGATGGCAATGTAGGTATTTTTGGCTTTTGAAAATATCCCTGCAGCTTGATTTTGAGCTCGTTCCAACAATTGCTCTTACTGCTTCTTTTTGTTGGACGAAAATTCTTCTTCCCGATGTCGATCCACCTCACAGGAGAATTCTATAAGTAGCCCTACTGTGAAACCCCGCGTAATATGCAACTCGAGCAGCCTCTTCGCCAGCAACCTTTCTAATTCTACGAATTGCATATATCGAACTAACCAATTGTTTCAGCAAACCAACAACGTGGTCCTCCCACGTAAGTCCTGAGTCGAAAGTGACTCCTAGAAATTTTACCGATCCTTTGTTACCCGGGCAGGTACAAAATAACAAAGATTGCGTTTTTTGGTTATTCAGTTTTAATTGGTTAGCAGCGAATCATTCTTCAGCCTCTGGCATTATCATTTCTACAGCGTGGGTCCCTTGTAAATCCCTTTCACTTAATAAAAAGTCGTGTCATCCGCGTATAGGATGGTCTTGTAGCAGTTTATATTTACAGGCAGATCGTTCACATATACAACGAAAAGTAATGGACCTAAAATTGAACCTTGTGGGACTCCTCTATTTGTTTTCTATACTCCTGACATATTCCCATTCCAGTATACCTGTTGCTCTGTATCACCCAAGTAGTTCCTCAGTAGTTTTTGGGGTACTCCACGAATCCCATACTGTTCTAACTTGTCGATTAGTATATCATATGGAAGCAATGGATACAGGAGAGCGGTACTCTAAATCCCACGCCTTGGGCGAGCAGAAGAATAATGTGAAAAAGAAGATGAATATTAAAATTATGAAGTTTTTGGTTTCAAAATTTACATACGGAAAAGATATGAATATTGAGTAAGAACCCAATTTGGAGTATCTCGATGACTTACTTGCTTGGTTGCCTTACATTAAAAACCAAAAACAGATAGGAGACCCGACCACATGAGGTTTGTGGTCATCCCAAAATTGTGTCCCGAAATTATCCATCTTCAATGATACGATGAAATTAAATGTGGCACACTACATTTGGGTAACAACTGGACCGCAATCATGATTAACAAGTTCCTTCTCGAAATGCGTATTGTTTTTTTCTTTTGCAAGTCCAATGAGGTAAGCATTTATATTTGTATTTTTGCATACCTGTTAAACCACAATTTCCTACAATTGTTAAGGCGATTGTTTTACATTATCGTGTCGGCGGCCAGCAGTGTTAAGAAAGTTAATTTGCACAAGTTTTTAATCCAATTCGAATTAGCCGCTACAGCGGAAACAATCACCCGTACTAAAACCGAAAGGATATTAAATAGTTTTCTAAACATGGTTAACATTACATCGTCCTCAATAGCTTTGAACTTTATTGAACTGACACTGTAGTAGTAATGTAGAATTAGTAATAACGGTATTAACTAGGACAAGAGCTGTATATTTTCTTTTCATAACGTCACACATACAACATTTCAACCATTTGGGCAATTTTATTGTCTTTTTCTTTTAATTGACACGGTCCTATTGTGGCTTAATGATGTTTTGTGCGTATTCCACTCTCAACCCGTTTCACAGAAACTTTCTATTGTTCACATCCTTTTGTTTTCACACAAAGTTTTGTAATATAGTTCTCTTCAGACATTGTGCAATATTCGTTCGTTTTACATCAGTATCTAACTTGTTTAATTATCAATTTGAAATGTTAATGTGCCACGACACGTTTTGTATTCTGTTTCGTTTAAAATTATCTCGCGTGGAACTAGTTCCAACGATTAAAACAAAATATTCACTCGCCATCAATCGGAGTATATGTACACATTATACATACATACACATGTAAGATGCAATTATTTAATTAATTAAGGCACATTTTCTGTACACGTCGCGATAAAACGTTATGAATCATGATTATTGATATCGAACGTACGTATTTTCTTTTCAAGGATGTCTATATACGCGTTGTCATTCAATTTTGGCCTAATCTTCTGTAGGGAAAAATAATACTCCAATAAACCAACTTAATTAGACGTTTGTGGATTCTTTTTAATTATTCCAACAAAATGTGATTACGATCTAATCTCGATTTGTTTTTTAAATGTGGTATTTATTTTTAGAAAAAATTAATACGTAATTGACTGCCAAGAAGCTTACGAATCCATTCGCACATGTTAGCGCATATAACTAATTTTTTTCTTCCAAAATTATATTTTTCAATATTATGTATCTCTCTACGTTAAATTTGGAAACGTGACATTGCTAATGATATATTACATTTTTGTGTTTGTCTTCATCTGTACTTGATTGAATATAACTATAATAATATACATATTGATGAATTTCTATTTTTATTCGTTTACAGTCCCTGGCCAAATTATTCGGAGCACTCAACAATATCTGATTGCTCCTTTATAACAACAACCACACATGTCTTGTAGCTTTTATTATGAAAAATTATTTCTTTATGTATGTATACTATGTATATATTGTAATAATAGGTTTACGTCAATATCAAATAAGTTGTTAATATTAGACCTACTTTTTTTTATCAGTGGAGACTGAATTATATGTTCGAGATTTGACCAAACTATGTACACTACCGGCCATAAGTATTTAGCCACATATGTTTTTTTCTTAATTCTTCGATATAAATTATCTAATGCAAATAATGACACTAGATACAAAGAGTACTCGTATGTAGGTGCATTAGTACCATGTTTCATTCATATACAGTACATTAGCGAGTTCATGGAAATATAAATTAGTTTTCGGTACACCTGAGCGGTAACAGTTAATGGGCTTTTTCGTGGAATTTTGGTGCAATATAATTTAGTTTTCAATTATACTTTCTAATACAGGGTACCTTATACCATATCAGTGTAATTTACACTACTTGAAAATTTACTGTTGTTGTGAAAACACATAAAATCGAGGTGTGATTTGTGCGTTCTCTTCTTAGTGTTATTGGTGTTATAATGCCGAAAACAAAAGGGCTGTCTGTAGAAGTGCGTGCTTTAATTGTCGCCTATCATAAAACTGGAAAAAGCAACCGCGAAATGGCAGGCGAATTGTATATTAGTAGGCAAACAGTGGACTACAATGTCAACAAATTTGCCAGTAGCGGCAGTTTAATAAACAAAAAGAGGAGTGAACAACCAAGAATAACGATGGCAGCAGAGGATCGTCGAATCGTAAGAATAAGTAAACGAAATCGACGAAATGCAGCACCGGAAATAGCAGCGGAAGTGAACACGGGACGCACGAAACCGATTAGTGTGATTATAGTGAAACGGCGCTTAGGTAAAGCCGGACTCTACGGACAAATAGCGGTAAAGAAAACCCCTTATTAGGGAAACAAAACAAGCAGAACCGCTATCATTGGGCACTAGCACATCAGAATTGGACCATCGAAGATTGGAATAAAGTGCTGTGGAGTGACGAGTCCAAGTTCGAAATTTATGGCTCACGCAGACGTGTTTTTGTTCGGAGGTCGCTGGGAGAAAGAGTGTCGCATTAATGCATTGTGCCGACCGTCAAACACGGAGGAGGTACGGTGATGATTTGGGGATGCTTTTCAGGTGCTACTCTCGGAGAACTAGTAAAAATGGGCGGTATTCTTAGAAAGGAGGGGTATAAGGCTATTTTAGAAAATAATGTGGTGTCATCGGTGTTGCGCTTGATCGGAGAAAATTTCACATTTGAGCAGGATAATGACCCGAAGCATAAAGCTAGAATATGCCACGATTATTTACAACAAAAAGAAGAGGAGGGCACGCTCACAGTAATGGAATGGCCTCCCCACTCGCCCGACTTGAATCCAATCGAATTATTATGGGATGAATTGGATAGGAGAGTTAAACAAAACGCTCTAACATCTTCCGCAGCATTATGGACACTTCGCCAAGAACATTGGAATAACTTTTCATCTGATATTCTGGCAAAATTAATTGCTAGAATGCCGCGATTATGCGCTGCAGTGATAAATGCGAAGGGCGCCTATATTGATGAATCTAATATTTTACATGCCATTTATATATGTTAATATGAATGTTTTTATAGACGTATTAATATGTAAATAGTTAGTATATATCATTGAATCCTTTATCCACTATTCAAATGCGATTTTATTTTAAAATTCTAAGAAAAAAACATGTGGCTAAATACTTATGGCCGGTATTGTACATATATACAGTCGCGGCCATAAAAGATAGGCAGGGTAAGATTTTTAGATTGGTATAAAACGACGCAATAAAAACTAAAATAAAACACATATAGATGTGAATACACTTATTTTATTAATGAAAATTAATATTTAATTGTGCCTCCTTTGGCACGAATGACTAATTTAATTCTATTAGGCATAGTGGACGCTAGCTTTAAACATATTTCTGGCGAAATTGCAGCCCATTCACGATATATCGCCCCTTTCAGTGCCTTTATTGTTAAATAGGAATGGGTACGGATCTTTTCTTTTAAGGGGATATTACTCTCTAGAAGCATATTTTGAAAGTGATTTTTAGAAATTAATTTTGCGAAAACTATCAAACCTACAGTGTCGGGATTTTTCACTCGTTTTAAGACATGTTTGAACTACCAATACATATTTTTATGAAGGGCTTTATTGAAATTTATACAAGTTATGCGCTGTTATGTAGGTCGCGGCGTAAGACGTTCGTCCAATCGGGCGTACGGATTGCTACAATGCTAATCGTTTGAAACTAAAAACTAATCATTTTTGTAATCTATATGAGTGTAGTTATCGTCCGAACTAGGACTAAGTGGAAACAAATATTTTTATCGAAATGGCAGCTATTCAAAAGTTCAATTTTTTCGAAAAATTGTCAACCAAAACATCAGATTGGAACTGAAATATTCAAGCTATCAAAATAATCCTAGTTCCAATCATAAGTGAAGGTTCCTTCAATATGTGTGCCAAACCGCAAGTCAATCGGTTCGATAGTTCTTGAGAAAAACGTACGTCCGTCTTGAAAAATGCCGTTCCGAGAAAAACGCGTTTGAAGTTTGCCATACATGTAGCACTGATGCGGCCAAACTTACGGTGGATAGCAACTAATTTGAGTAACTTACCCTTAATCAGCTGTACCGGGACCATAGACACCACCTTCCTCAGCTTCAAAGAAAGAACCCCAGACTATAATAAAATGCAAAAAAACGAATTTTCCCAAGCTGGCATACCGGGTAAACAATGGACACAACGGTCGAGGGTATAAGTGACGCGCCGCAGTTCTAGCCTCTGTAACTATTAGAGTTCTACGTATTTCGAATTAATATTTTCGAGGCACATTCTGAGAATCCCAGACTATAATAAAATACAAAAAAATCGAATTTTCGAATTTTCTAGAGAGTAATTCCCCCTTAAAATATGATTATGATAAGATTTTCAAATGGCGAGCGGTCCGGTGACTGAGGCGGCCAATCTATGCAGCTAACACCATTGCTGCTAAACCACTTGTTAACTTGGCGTGCTTTGTGGCAAGGCGCGTTTCCTTGTTGGAAGTAGAATTCTTCCCCAATATCCTCAAACAATTTGACGATAGATGGTTCCAACACCTCCTCTATCATGTCAATATAGCGAGCACTGTTCATGCGTCCCTCAGCAATGTGTACTTCTCCCACTCCGTGGGCAGGCATGCAGCTCCAAATTATCACGCTAACTCCGCCATGTTTAACCGTAGGAGTAATGCATTCAGGTATAAATGCTTCTCCTACTCTCCTACCCACATGACTGTGCATCTGTAATATGTAAGCAGAAGTATTGCATTTCAATTTATTTTTTCCTGTAAAACAGAAATAAACTATAGCATGCTCTTTTGCATTTATTAGATAGTGAAAGGGTTATATAAACTAAGCTCTACATTTGATTTGTCCTATCAAATTATTTTCGCCCAGTCCTCGACGCTCCAATTTTTGTTTTCTGGCCCATGCAAGACACTGCGCCTTGTGTCACTGAGTTAACAGCGGTTTGTGCCGCGACTTTCGGCCATGTAAATTAACTGACACTAATCGTCTTCTAACCGTACGTACCGAAACATTGATGTTATGACCCTCTCTTAGTTCCGCAGAAATTTCTTTTGCCGATTTTCTTCAAATTTGCATAGCAATTCGCTCAATCAACCGGTCTTCCCGAGCGGTTGTTTTACATTTTCGTCCTGGTCTGGGTAAATTCGAGTAGGAACCAGTTGCCTTGTAGCGTTTAATAACATTTTGCACAGCACATCGTAAACATCGTACCTTTTTCGCAATTTGTACTTGCGAGACGCCCTCTCCGTGCAACAGAATTATTTGCCCACGTACCGCTTCTGACAACTGCGGCTTTTTCACCATAATTTGATATAATAACACAGTACTTATCACTACACAAAATGCTATATGCAACTATAGATTTAACTTCTTGCTGCCAACATTACACTCCTACGAACTGCATACAACTATTTTAGAATACACGGAATAATCACGTATGCAGCTACTTCAATCCAGATTTCTTAGAAATCGCTCTTAAAATTGTAATAAAAATTACTACAAAACAATTTCTCAGTATTGCCTTTCCAAGAAAAAATATTCGTTGTACAAAACAGATGCTTTGTTTGGGTGCCTATCTTTTATGGCCGCGACTGTATATCTGAAATATGGGCAAAATATGTTGAAAATATTCCTAAAATAGAATATGTTAAAGAATGTTGCAAAAGTATTTGTAAAAGTTGCCAAATAAAATACATCTCAGTGAGATAATTTATGTGAGAGTACGTGAAATTTTATTTCACTTTTTTTGGTAGTATTTAAAACTCTCTCCAACCTCTTGTAAACTATTTTTCAAATTTGCCATATACCGTCCAGAAGTATCTGTGGTTTCAACAACTATAAAATATATAAAACTGTTATTTACAGTTGGCTTGATTTCATTAATTACGTCCTTATATACATTTGTAATATAATTTTTCCTTAATGTACTTTCATCAGCTACAGTATTTCTGCAATGCTTTGGAAAAACGTTTTAGAATTCCGGTTTCGTAACTTAAAAGTGGGATATTAGCAGAAAGCAAAGCTTTGGTTAATTCCGAATTCAAAACTTGTTGTTCACTCTGATTGTGTGGAAATGAAGATGAACCTACTAGTGACTGACGTACAGACATTTGCACTAATTTTGACTGTCTCATTATTTATAACTTTCATTTATGAAGGTCAGTCGAGGGATGTTGAGTAATTTGGGATTTTTTCTCCCATCCAATCTATAAAAGAAGAAAATTATAGTAGAAAATGTACAGATCATGTTAGATATAAGATTAGAAAATGATTTTGAAATTAAAGGAAAATATTTTTATCAATGAAAATAATTTTATTCAGCAATCCAAAGCAAGTTTTTCGAACCAGTTGTATGGTAATTTGAATTGAATAAATGAAATAAAACTGTAAAATTATCAACTTACCATTTTACCGCACGCTTTGTAGAATACTTTTTCTTCGTTCAAAACTAATTCTGGAACGGTCTTGATCCAGGAGGCTACTAAATCGCCTCTTCACTTTTGGCATTTTTGGATAACATTCGGTTACAGTTCACTTTATTCGGTGTTTGTAAATGATGAAAACCTTGAAATGATAAATGCTGAAACGTATACAGCCCCTCCCTATTTATTTTTAACCAATCAGAACTCACCTTTATTCGTTTAATTTCCGATTTTTATTCTTAGAAACCGTAACAAAATAATCTTTCTTCTTCGATATTAATAATGATATTTCGTTTGGAAGTTTAAAAGCAATTAACAATTTTTTAGAAAAATGTAGAAACGTAAATTTCTTCGAAATAGCATTAAACCCTATTTAAGTAATATTTATTTTATTATATTTTACGAAACATTGGTAATCGTACGTTGTAAATTTCCCAGAAAATCGTCTATTATATTTTTTATAAGAATAACATGATTTTCAAACGGAAAGATATGGGAAATAAATGTTAAAATGCTCGAAATATGTGGAAAAAAGCTAACATATTCTAAATATGTAAAACTAAATTAGTTCTAAACGCTTTTATTTGCCCTAATTGGTGTAGATCCTAAAGCGTTATAATCCGCGATTAATGAGATGTTAGAAGTAATTTGGTCAGGAACTGTATACATACCTATATTGGCCAAAGCTTTTATATTGTGAAATATTCCAAAAAGATTTATGGAAAAAGGTAATCTACATCAATATGTATACGCTGGTAGATAAACACCGCGGGCGCCGAATATGTATATTGCCAAACTTCATTAAAATTCAAACTAATTTGTTAAAAATACTTCGACGTCAATTTTCTACCGCCAATAATTTTCGAATAATATATATATATATATATATATATATATATATATATAATAGTAAAGATAAAAATATATAAAAAAATTAGAAGCACTTAGATATTCTTTGTAGTAATCATGTAATGAACTTTCTCTCTCACGTGGTTAACAGTTATTATTGTCATATTTGAAGACCAATGTATTTGACATCTGCATACTCCCGATTTTGACCTAGGGCGCACAGACCTGATCGCTGACGACGGGTCAAAATGTGAAAGGATAAAATATCGAAAACACAGGGACCTATGGAAAGTTCAATGTTAGGTATTAGTCTGAGAGATAGAAAGACACATTTATAGATAAGGAACACAACGAAGGTGAAAGATGTGAGGCAATACATTGCGAAGCTGAGGTGGAGTTATCCATGCCACAATGCTAGACAAAGTTACGATAGGTGAAATGAGGTAATACAAGAATGGAGACCATATCTGAGGAAACGAGGGAGAGGGAAACCTCAAATGAGATGGAGCAACGACCTGAAAAAAATAGGTGGATTGCAGTAAAGAAGAGGAGCACAAAACAAATGCGAATGGCGCGAACTAAAGGATGGGCTCTGTCCAAATTTGGACGAATTAAGGGCGAAGAAAAAGAAGAAGATACCGGGTGAGCCAGAGTGATTTAATGTTTTTCACCTTCTTGTATTGATGATGCGCGTACGTTTGACAGGTTGATATTCTATTTGTGCATGGGCACTCGTTGATTTATTTTGCTTCGTTTATTTGGGATTTGAACAGCATAACATCCAGAACTTATCCTCCATAGATTTTTATTTATTTCCATATTTAAAACAGCAAAGTTCCTCAAAGTCGTATTCACGATGTAGATGAGTTTCTAGAAGCAATAAAACGAGGATAAAAGGAGTAAGAGGCACTATACATAGTATTTGACAATATGAAAGGTGGAATACAAGTGTGTACTGCAAATGAAGGTTGACACTTTGAGCTCCTAATTTAATTTTTCTGCAAATGTTTTTTGTGCTGTATTTAATGTTCAATAAACCATGTTCATTACTAGTGTTAAATTTCGTGACTATGACAATTATAAACTTATGTTTTTTTACAATAAACAAATATTTCGTTCCTGGTTGTTTTTTTTTTCAAATTTGCATTCAATTTCAACCAAATACTTGTCTCAGGGGCTCACTGTTAACAAGTTTAACAAGTGAATTCGGGAGTTTAGCACTTCCGAGGTACCCGGAGCTAAAACCCAAACTAAGGTGTAAGGTAACGTGCCGAGAGTTGCGTGGAGCTGGCAAAGCTTAAGGCAGGCCAGGATTCTATTATAGAGGCATATAACAGCATTACGGAGCAAGGGCTTCAAGTCCGCTTTTAAAAATATACGTATATGCGGAAGAACCGCTCTCAAAGCTGTCAAGTCTAATTAAAGGAATAAAGCTAGAGAACGCACTCTAAGGAGGCATGAGGACCACAATAGACCTGGAACGGTCGCAGTGGAACAGGCATCAGTGCCACCTCAAGTAATCTAACATCTAACATCTTCAACCAAATACTTCTTCGT
Organism: Chrysina gloriosa; assembly: GCA_038088585.1. Taxonomy (NCBI): domain Eukaryota; kingdom Metazoa; phylum Arthropoda; class Insecta; order Coleoptera; family Scarabaeidae; genus Chrysina; species Chrysina gloriosa. Next base: position 9,309,720 of record CM076095.1, read on the forward strand.
CTTCTCGTAAATCCTTATACCTATCAGCGACGGATTAACCAAATACAAGAAATGAAATATTTATTAACTTAAATAATGAGTCGAAGATTTACTATTACTTTTTCCTATTATTTATTTTAAATCTACTAGTATTGAAATAATTACAATTTTTATAATTGACTTTCATTAAAACTACATTTAAACTTTTAAATTATATTTCATTCTACGCCACTGAGTGAGCTATGTTTCTAATTTTGTTTAGTATGGACAACTCATATTTTTAAAACGTTGAGCACGAAATTCAAACTTGGCTCACATGTTATATGGAAACACTGAAGTTTATGTTCGTTTCTTAAACGATTATTACTGAACGATAATTAATATAATTTGCATTTAACGACAAACTGTATAGGATTGATATGTTAAATGAAAAATAAGACGTGTCTGGAAAAACATAAGACCAGAAGGAACGAATGTAATTCCTTTATTCAAATGAAACGATTCAAGTAAAAGGTGCAAAAATTATAAAATGAAAAAGAACAGCGGGTCAGAATACCAAAACAAGGTCAATTAAGGATTAAATTAAAAAGTGGACAAAACCATCGAAGATAGATGGAATAATTAATAAAATCGCTCTTCGCGACTATGAAGAAATTTTCGTAACCGTTATTACCACTGATATTGCGACTTCGTATTTACATTTTTTATTTTACAGCTGTGAAACCTCAATTTGCATGGATGTAAAGCTAATAGAAAAATATGCTGTGATATTCACGGCAGATGAAACTTGTGATTACCGAGTCAACAGATCTAAAATAAGTACAAATTATAAATGTACTGTAAAACTTCTATTTATTATTTGAACAATATTAATGAGTAGGTACACACGGAGGTCATTCAAAAAGAAAACCTCCGTTTGATGACCAATGACTGACAATCGCGGTTATTTTACTATATGAGCCAAAATGATTGTCGCCGGTTTGAGTTTCGCGCTCAACGTTTAAACAAGCTAAGTTGGCTATACTAAACGAAATTAGAAACATAGTCCACTCAGCAGAGTAAAATTAAATATAATTCGGAGTTAAAATGTACGTTTGATAAAAGTTAACTAAAGTTAAATTCTTCATGGAATTGGTCGATATAAAACTGGAAAGAATAGCTCCACGTGCTATTTGTGTTAGGAGTGCCACTGTTAAAATGACCTTTTACAATAGACACTTCTTGCTCTCGTGTGAAAGGCATTCTTCACTGAAAGATATGTTGCAGTTCAGCTTTAAATGAATTTAATCACATAACCAAAGGAAAAGAAAGAACGAGACGGTCTATACGTCATTCACTTTAAAAGTGCAGTGTAAGTTTTATGGAGAAACTTTTGTAGTTGCCAAATCTTAGAAAGGCAACTATAGATAACTTCTAGTTGTTTAATACATCAATATACAAAATAAAACCTGAAATTATGGATACACACCAAGAAAAATGAATGGAAATATAGAACAATACTTACTGCAAGACAAGCACTTGTTGAAGGACTATCAACAGGTTTAAAAATCTTGAGAGTGATCGTGCAGTTCTGCGATTGTAATTTGTAATCATTGTAATCTAAATCCAATTGAATTGGTATGGGCACAAGTAAAACACCATGTTGCTGTTAATAACAAGACCTTTAAATTAGCCGAAGTAACAACGTTATTATATGAAGGACTCAACCTTGTAAATGCAGAAGCATGGGCAAATTGTATAAAACATACCATCACGGAAGAAACGAAAGAATGGATCTGGATAATATAGTTGAAGATAAGGTGGAACAATTCATTATTGTAAATACAGAATCATCACCCGAACTATCATCAGAATCTGATTTTGAATTATAATTAATTGAAACTGAATGAAGTACAGTCGAACCTCTCAAACTCGACTTTCCGAAACCCGTTCCTAATAAAAGATCACTTATTTATTTGTCTTGATATATTTTTGTAATTGAAATTGAGAAATTTCAATTACAAATTACAATTGGTTAGCATATTTGACATTTTATAAATAAAATATTGAATTAATCAAAAAATTGTTTATTAATTTTGCTTTTATTATATTCATTTATTAGAAGACAGTTAAGTATCCTCTGCTTTTCCCTTATATCATTTATTCTTTGCTGGCTCCATTATTGAAGTTTAAAATCTGTAACGATAAAGTCTTTATTTTTTATCACATGTTAAACTCTCCTATTTACCATGAATACTTTTGTAAATAGCTGTCAGAATTCTGAACAGAACGATCGATACAAGCGTAGAGTATTTCGATTGAATAAAAATAGTACAAAATAGCATCAAATAATTTGCCGATAAATAACAGCTTTGGCAGAAACAATTTGACAGAAGTTTGACCATCGTTATGAATGAAAAATTCTGAATAAAAAGCAATATAAATTTGTCAACAAGGCGAGTGTAAGAACGTAATAGCGCTATACAATTTCTTTACAATAATAAAGTAAGTAAAATAGCCCTATAGAGCCTCGGCTGTACTCTTAAAGTGAATGAAGTATATAAAGGAATTGTTTGAAATTATCCGAAACACGGAAATACAACAGGACATAAACAAAGCAATCAAAATATACCAACAGAAGCCAATTAACGAACGCTCATGCACAAATAGACAATCTGTCAAACATACGTCAATCACCAATATAAGATGATGAAAAATACTACATATATTAGAGCGCGCGAAATTCAAACCGGCAAACGTTTTGTTACGAAAAAACAAAAACAGAAGATATACTTGAAATATGGAAAAATTCTTCTCGAAAAATTCACAGATGTAGGAGATCATACAGATATATTGTCGGAAGTAGGAACACGGAATGAACATAAACAGGAAAAGCCTGCGGTGCGGTTAATATAGGAACGAATGGCGAACGAACACAATTCCTGCGGATTGGGAAAATAACCTCATCCCTCCCATATATAAGAAAGGCGATCAAAGTCAGTGCGAAAACTATAGGACAATATCGACAGTATGTTCTAAGGTCTATACCAAAATAATAGCGGAACGACTTACACATTTAATAGGAGACAAACTGAGAGAAGAGCAAGCAGCCTATAGAAAAGGGAAACAAACGAACGATAACATCCACATAATTAAAAACATCATAGAACGTAAAATTGAGACAGGGGAGGAAATCTACTTCAATTTCATAGACTTGCGAGCAGCCTTCGATACAGTAGATAGAGGGAGTATAGATATCTGTCTAGAGAAATGAGAGAAAAGAAAAATGCGCCAAATAATCAATAGTCTATACTGCCAGGTTAGGGGGATAGTACAAGTGAACGGAAAAAGATCAGCAGATTTTGAAATGCAAGTGAGAATAAAACAAGGAGACAGCTTAAGTCCATTAATATTTATTATAGTAATGGACAGAATCCTGCAAAATACGAGGAAACGCACCGAAACTGTGAAGACACTGATAGGATATAACAGACTGGAACCTGGGGCTGTGGATGCATTACTGTAATGTAATAATGGTGATAAATAATAAAGAGCCAGCCAGTAATCTAATAATTAAAATAAACGATAAACAAGAAGAAATTGTCGACGCATACGAATATTTAGGTACTATTATATCGAAGGATGGAAAAATTGATCTAGACTTAGCAAAGAGAGGACGGAAAGCCAGAAACATGTACCATGCTCTGAATCAAACCATCTTTGGAAAAAAAGAAATAGAACCCAAGATCAAACAGATAGTATACAATGCAGTAGTAGCTCCCACAATAATGTACGCAAGTGAGTACTGGACAATACAGCAAAAACACGAAAGCAAAATAACAGCTGTGGAAATGAAATTTTTGAGAAAGACCGTGGGGAAAACAAAAATGGACAGAACAGAAAACGAACAGATAAGGAATATGATAAATCAAGAAGATATACTAAAAAGAATTGAAAAATGTCAACTGAATTGGTACGGCCATATAATTAGAATGGAGCAAAAGAGTTTAACAAAGAAAATGATAGAAGCCAAAAACAACAAGAGAAGAAAAAAGGGAAGACCAAGGAAGAAATGGAGTAAACGTAGTAAACGAGAGTAAACGAATTAGGACGAAAGCGAGGGAAGACCATAGAAGAAATGAGGGAAATGAATACAGACCGGGCACGATGGAAAGAATGGATTAAATCGTCGTAGGATCCAGAAATAATCCGACGCTGAAAGGCATAAGGATTGATGAGAAGAAGAAGAAGTAGTTACCACGAACTTAAACATTCTCTGTTTATAATTTGCGTAATATACACCTATGTACTTCTTACTTTAATTTTGCGTGGTTTACTAGATCTCGATGAACAGTACCTGGTATTCACTAGCGTCGCCCCGTTTTGTAGTTTTAATTATTGACAATTATTGATTAATAATAATTATAAACAACTTAATAGTATAATAATTATTTTAGAAAACAAACCACTAAGAACCGTAGAATAACTAATTTATCTTTTTATTAGTCAGTTTACAATAGGTTTTATTTAATATTCAATTATTCCTTCGTTATTCTTAATAACATTATTCATTGTCGGGTATTATGTCTATGAAAGTTTTTTCCTCTGCTTCATTTTCGCTTGTTGTTGGGTTTAATATTTTTTGAAAATACTCTTTCCACCTTGCTAATTTCTCTTCTGTATTTACTATAAGGTTACTTCCTTAACTAGAAGACAATTTCCAGAAATAAATTCGGATATTCATTTCGAATGTTCTAAGCGTCACACATCGGATCCTAACCTGCATCGTCTGCAAACTGGAAAATGTCATCGAGTTTTCTAGTGAAGATGATTGGCATATTTTCAAAACGGAAATAGCCCTTGATCCGAATTATTTAGATATGATAGTGTTGCATGTGATTTTCCAGATAGTATGAACTAAAACCCTTTACTTTATTCACCGATAGCTTGTTATGATAGGTTGTGTAAATCGTTTTCAAAACCTAAGCTAAGATTAAAAAATAGTCTACCAATATTATACTATACGAGCAGATACCCGTCGTGTTTTGAGTTTTCGGTAGGTGTGTAAGGCATTTTCTAAGTTCAAACCAGCAACACTTACCATCTTGTTCGGTTGCACAATTTCGGTGGGTCTAACAATAAGTTGCGACTGAGCATCAACGGTGAACCAACTTTTAAAGTTAAGATATGTGGTCGCATTCCAGATGGTTCCAAAGAGTTTGGAAACTCTATTAGGAAGTTGACAGCTTGTTCCTCAACTATAACTGTGTCAATTGATTTGTACGTGACAACTTCACCGGGTAGCTTGAATTAAATTTGATGATTTATTTTGTTGACGTCATCATTCTTCGGAGCCAAAATTACTCGTTTTTACTGTCTATGAGATTTTTAATACTTTTTAATTCGAATATTTGACATGGTCGACGCGATAACCACAAATGCTAAAACTTTCTGATGACAGTGACAGATCAATGTTTTTGTGTTGACAGTCTGTATTCGGAAAAATTATTGTATGGGAAAAGTCGAAAATCCACTTCATGAATGGACCGAATGCATTTTTTTAGTGGTCTAAAGTCATCCTCGCGTTATTGCCGTTCTAATGAAACCGGTTGGATAGTTTCGAAGTCTGTAACCGACATAGAAACATTTTTTGTATTTTATATACATATATAGATAGATTGTGCTTTGGTTCTGTTTTCCTATACCTTTGATATCTCTGTAAAAGTTCTTAATTTCTTTTCTTTGGTATTCATCCTCTATATTTATTATTTGATAGTTTAAGTTAATAAGGTTTTACTTTCTTCCTTTGATTATTATATTCAGTAGTGCTCTTTTCATCTTTATTCTGTAGCATTTTTCGCCTTAACAATCTTTTCGGCTTTATCTCTTCATTGCACTAATCATCTAACCATTTAGCCGTTACGTGCATTTTTTTCCTGCTTAAATCTATATGATCTGTTGGTATTTGTGCAATTCCTCTCCAGTTTCCTTCCACGGTCAATAATTGAGCTTCTTCCCACTTTCGTAAATGTGCCACTATATTTGATGTATATTTCCTTTCAGTGTCTATCTTTTTCAGATCATTTATATCATACAGTATTTCTTTGTTTCTTTTTTCTTTTCTCTTCTCAATTCGTTTGTACCTAGAAAGTGATCCGAGTCAATGCCTGCCCTACGATATGTCCTCACTTTTGTGATCAATTTCGCATATTTTTCTTGAATCAAGACGTGGTCGATTTGATTTGCTTCGTTTCATCCCGGGATCTTCCAAGTTTCTTTATGAATGTTTTTTTCTTTGGAAGTGAGTGCTCATAATGCTCATATTTCTTTTAGTAGCTAATTTTATGGGTCTTAGTCCATTGTCATTTGACTTTTGATGCTTGCTCTCACCTCCTGTTATCGTTTTCTTATTTGATCTCTTCCCTACTTACTTTAGCATTCGCATCTCCAGTAACAATTACTATATCTCGTTGTGGTGTAGTATCCGTTAGCCTCTCTATCTCTTCATAGTGGATGGCCTTGATCTCCTCTTCTTTCTCCTCCGTTGGTGCATGTATATTTAGAATAAACATATTCTCCTTTTTACCTTTTATCCTAATGCTACATAATCTATCCGATATCGGTATGAAATCAATAACCTTATCTTTCTACTTGCTGTTTATTAGGAACCCCATTGCAAAAGTTATGTTTTGGCTTCCGCTCTTCAAGAGTATATACAGTCGACTCCGCTTAAATGGGTCCTCGGATAATTGGGACAACCACTTTATTGGGACATTTCTAATAAAATGGAATCAAAGATAAGTAAAACTTCACCATTTTATCGGAACAAAACAACGAATAATTGGGTGAAATCCCCAATTCTCCGAGAAGCGAAATGTAAATTGAGGGGACAAAAGTCGACTCATTTCTTAAGGTGCGCTCTTCCAAATATATAATACAAATTGAGTGTGGGCTCGTGTGTTCAAAATGCCCCGTAGAGACTTAAGTGTTGTTCAAAAAGTGGAACTGTTAAACCAAATAAAAGAGCATCCAAACACATCGAATCGGATTTTGTCGTAAATTTTAACTACGATTGCGCGAATTCGTGGAAACGAAAGGAAACTCCGTGAACAAATTAGCATCGAAGGTGCGAGGGGGCGAGGAATTCAGCAAGAACGTAAACGAGAAGGAAAAGATACTGCAGTTGACGGAGCGCTCAGCAAATGGTTTGACATTGTTACTAAAAGAGGGGTTCGTGTGTCCGGGCCTATGTTAAAATTCCAAGCCGAAGACCTTGCAAAATAGCTGGGCCAGGAGCATGAAAATTTTAAGGCGATCTCGTTGGAAAAGAGACACGGCGTCAAGTTTAAAAAGTTCATGGGGAAAAAGCGAGTGCTGATGGTTTGTCTGCTGATAAGTGGAAACTCGAAAGGCTTCTAGAAATTATGAACGAATTTTCACCGGAAAACATTTACAACGCCGATGAGACAGGGCTGTATTATAGAGCAACTCCAGATGGTTCTCTTTGTTTTAAGAAAGACAATTTAGCAGGTTCGAAGAAAGCAATGGAAAGAATAACTGCCTTCTGCTGTACGAACATGATTGGGAATGGAAAAAGCGAAAAACCTCGCTGTTTTACAGGATTGGATATCGAGAGATTGCCCGTCGAATATCAGGCTAATTCGAATGTATGGATGACGCCGCTCACTTTTCTAGATTGGCTGAAAAGTTGGGGTAAAAATTTGCTACTCCAATCCAGATCCATAATTCTGATTCTAGACAATTGTGCTGCTCATTGATACACCGCTGTTCTAAAGAAGATAACACTTGAATACCTGCCACCAAACACAACATCATTGACTCAACCTTTGGACATGGGCATTGTTAAAAACCTGAAAACTAAGTATGGAACTAATTTAGTAAATTTCATTTTAGAAAAATTGAAAAAAATGTATTGAAATCAAACTCAACAGCTAAAGATATAAGCAGTAAAGTCAACATTTTGCAAGCCATAAACTTCGTTGCAGACAACTGGAGGGATATTAATAGCAAAACAATAAAAATTGTTTTGCTTATTGCAATTGTAAAGTGAACGCGCAAAGCTTAAGTGAAAGTCCCGAGAAAATGGACGAAGATATCAACGATGACATTGTGTTGAAAGAGACGGGAATACAAAATCAAGAGGCATTCATCGATTTGGACAATGATTTAAGTTGCTGCGATGAAAAGGAAAATCTCGATGAAGATATCATTGATGAAATGAAAGAACGCCTGCGAAATGGCGAAAATTTTGATTTTAACAGCGAAGAAGAAATCGAGTCTACTCCGGTTTCTTTGCCGGCTGCACGAAATTGTATCGAGAGGTTAAGACAATTTTTTTTTTTTCAGAAAGGGAATGAAGCAAGTCCTTTAGACGCCCTTATCACATGCTCTAATTTTGTTGATGCTGAGTCACTTAAGAAAAGAAAGCAAAGTACTCTTGATTCTTACCTGATAAATAAGATGACTTTTGTTAGGTTGTTTCCGCTTTATTATGTATTTATTTGTTCATTATGTATTTAGTACTGAAGTCCACAATACTAAATGTATATGTTTGTAAGTAAACCGGTCAATACACATTAAGACGTTTTTCTTTGAGTTTATTCATGATCTCCGATTTATTGGTACCTCCGGATTATTGGTACGAAATACTTTCTCCCTCTGTGTCCCGATTGAGCGGAATCGACTGTAATTATCCATTTCATGAATTCCATATTCTGTTAGATTAGTTTCTTGCACGATCACTATGCCCATTTTGTATATATCCATTTCTTTAATGGGTATCTTGCTAGGTCCTTCGTAGATACCTCTTACATTCCATGTTCTTAGATATAATAATTCTTTTTCCTGTTTTTTGCCGGTATTTGTGGTTTCTGTTGCTCATGATCCTTATTCATTGCCATGTTCGTTATTTAATATTTTATACTACTCGTACGATTTAGTTCTAGTTTTTTGGGATTTGAATTAATTGTTCCTTTTCTTTTTCCCATTTCCATTCCTCATTACCTATATGCATTTTCCTTCCCCCTCCGATTTCGATGAAATTTGATATACGTGTTATACTAATTGAGAAATTGACAAATAATAAATTTTTAGCCCCCTAAGTCGACAGGGGCCGAAAATACGGAGGGTAACAATTTCCCCCAAACTTTCATTTTTTTCTATTTTAAAGTTCTTAATAAGCTCTACAAGACTACTATAACCAAAAAATTTTTGAAAAAAAAATGAGAGTTACCTCCTAATTTAAAAGTCGTGGCAAGGAGAGGGCGAAAGGAGGGGGGTATTCCCCGATTTCTTTGGAACTTTGCGTTCTCAAAGAGTAAGTCCTAAGGAGCATATCGTGAAATTTTTATCTTGGGACAACAATGGGATCGCTCGAACGGTTTCTGAAAAATTGGCAAATCTTCCGCATTCTTTCATCGCATAAAATCAAAGTATTTTTTTCAAGGAAACGAAGGAAAATTTGAAAGAGTGTGAGTTGGCCATTATTTGTGATTTTGCTGAAAATTATAAATTTGTATTACAAGATGAAATTCAACGTTTTCATTGGAATAATGCTCAAGCAACAGCTTTTCCCTTTGTCATTTATTGCAGGTTTGAAGGCAAGCTCATCTCAACAAGCTTTGTAATCATATCTGACTGTCTCGATCACGATGCAATTGCAGTTTATATATATATACACAAAGAATGATTACCTTCTTGAAATCAAAATTTCCTAAAGTTGGAAAAATTTATTACTTTTCTGATGGAGCCTCCTCTCAATTAAAAAACAGAAAAAACTTTATGAATCTATGCAAACATACTGAAGATTATGGTATCTTGGTAGAATGGCATTTCATTGCAACCTCGCATGGTAAAGGAGCATGCGATGGAGTTGGTGGGATGGTAAAAAGATTGGCTGCTCGTGTGAGTTTACAGCGATCCTACCAAAATCAAATAATGACTTCTCGCCAGTTGTTTGATTGGAGCGAAGAAAACATACGTAACATAGATTTTAATTTTGTTACTGCTGCTGAGTATGAAATTCAGAAAGAGTTATTAAGTGAGAGATTCAGCCTGTGCCAAACGATTTCTGGTACGCGAAAGTTTCATGCTTCCATGCCTCTGTCAACTTCAACCACAATTTTGAAGGCTCAAACTTTTTCTGGATCTCAAGACAGTATAGAACTTTCAACTATTGGAGAAAAAGTAGAATCGGAAGATTCTATTTTGAAGCTCGATGATGTTCGAGGTACAACTTAGTCATTAAACTGCGAGGAAGTAGAACAAACATCCAAGAAAGTGCTCAAAACAAGAGGCAAAGTAGCTTCAGGCATTAAAATACCACAGATGTGCTGAAATAATTAAAAATGTTTAATTTGTGTCTCAGTGGCATTTTTTTAATTTTTCAATAATGAAAATTTTACATCAAACACATATCGAATTGTTTTATTTTTGACTCTTTTCTAACCCAGAAAATAACACTTTCCCATTGATCCCATTGTTGTCCCAAGATAAAAATTTCACGATATGCTCCTTAGGACTTACTCTTTGAGAATCCAAAGTTTCAAAAAATCGGGGAATACGCCCCTCCCTCCCCCTCGACGACTCCTTGCCACGACCTTTTAATTAGGGAGGTACCCCTCATCTTTTCTTCAAAAATTTTTTGGTTGTAGTAGTCTTGTAGAGCATATTAAGAGCTTTAAAATAGAAGAAAAATGGCCTCTGTAGCTACAATAGAACCGAAGATATTGAATTTTGAAGGTGCAAGAGTGTCGCGACTTGGAGATTTTGGGGGAAATTGTTACCCTCCGTATTTTCGGCCCCTGACCTTTAAATTAGGAGGTACCCTCATTTTTTCTTCAAAAATTTTGTTGGTTGTAGTAGTCTTTTAAAGCATATTAAGAGCTTTAGAATAGAAGAAAAATGGGATCTGTAGCTACAATAGAACCGAAGATATTGAATTTTGAAGGTGCAAGAGTGTTGCGACTTGGAGATTTTGGGGGAAATTGTTACCCTCCGTATTTTCGGCCCCTGTCGACTTAGGGGGCTAAAAATTTGTATTTGTCAATTTTTCAGTTAGTACAACTAAACCAAATTTCGTCAAAATCGCAGGGGTCAAGAAAATTCATGATTGATTTGGCATGGAATGACCCAAAATCTGTTTTTACCTTAGTTCCCTTTTTGCTTCTCTTCTTTAGCTCAAATTCTTATTTGTTCTTGTGTAATCCTACTATTCTTTGACAAGAAGTCATAGATGGACGAATATTTATGCTTCTAAAGGTAGGCGTCCACCTATCCGCATCGTACGTATCGGACGCATCGCATCAAACGGATCGTAGTATTCTTTACATAGGAAGCCATAGAAGTGCGTCCACCTATCCGCATCGTACGGATCGCACGATTTACCCGTCGGCAATGCCGACGCCGTTGCTCCGAGAGGCAACTTTTGCGATGCGTGCCGATGACTCACTACGAAAGTCCGATAGTTGCGTCGGCAAATCCAATCGCTGTCGATACTGTGAATGAATTGGAAAAAATAATCCGTTTGATGCGATGCGTCCGATACGTACGATGCGGATAGGTGGACGCCTAGCTTAACTGTAACTTTTGCATGTGCGTCGTAAACCGATGATTATCCTGTATTAATAACCAGTAGACCTCCTGAGCAGACCTATTAAATAATGGTGTTTTTCTACCTATATGTGTGTAATGCTACAGCTCGATCTATACAACAATTTTCATTTCTAAAACCATTAAACTGCGTCTTATACTAACCATCATCCTCATTAGTCTCGTTACAGATTCTCTCACTGTTTGCGTTAGTAATATCTTTCGTACGTATCCCACTACACGCAGTAATTAATGCAATTAGGCGAAGAGACCTACAAACTTTTCACGTTATGGTGAGCATTCGGCGATCCAACGTTGATCCGGTGTATTACCGAGCTTTTGCAATTAGCAAACGCCGCCGGTGCGTTCGCTGAAATATATAGGCCAAGGACTGCCTTAATTCATCGTTTCTATACCGTATGATATAATTTCGCTTATTCACTATTTCATCGCACGAACGCCGAGCTTCCCTAATACAAACCACTTGTTCGCCACGCTTACGGAATTAGCGCGCGAAGTAGTAGCGTCGAAAATACGCGCGCATACAGTGCCGTCGAAAAGTTTCTTTTTTACGCTAGGCGATCTTGTATAAAACACTTTCTTTCGCGACGACCTTGTCTCGAAACTCGATACTCGCGTCGTCGGTCGTTCGGTTTCGAACTACAAATGTTCAATGTGACCGTTACGTAACGTATTAATTACGGGATTAAACATATACCTACAAATTGCCAACCGTCCCGATACAAGAGGATATATTGTTCTAACGAGCGGTCGTCGAGAACGTTGCGAAGATTACAACTGCGAAGGAATTCTATAACGAGGATCTCACGGTCGAATTTTTTCTTTTTAGTTTATTACGAAAGTATTCTATTGTTCTATCAAGATGTGTAGAATGTTTTATAAATATTCCGTCGCGAATACGATAAAACTCGGAACGACCGTCTCAATAAACGGCCACGTCCTTTTAGTGCCATTTTACACATTCTATACGCGCTTCGCTTTATGTCCCTGTAACGTGATCATCCTTTAAAAGAGGATACGCATTCAATCCTCCCCTTTTGAAATACGTATACGTATAGGTGCGGTGGAGTTTATTTTTTATACAATTTCGATCCGGGTATTTAAATGTAATGGTTGCCGTGACAAGTGGTTTAATGACGTACCTTCTTTCGTCTGCATATGGATCATTCTTTTACAAAATCGGACACCTTTTTCGACTTCGTGATTTGGACACGTTAAGCCCGTTTTACATTATCATATTAAATTATAGCAAACAATTGAATACTATTTTATAGTACAATGTAAAACGCTTTACCAGTGTTTTGTACAAGATTATTGTATGAATTTAGACTCTATCATTCGTCAAGGCTACTACATATGTATTATGAACTTGTACAAAAATTCCGTTTATGATTCTGTGCCATATTACATCCTCGTTTCAAATTGCACCAGTATCACACAGTATTTATATCTAATATATCTCATAACCTCCAAAAAGATTAATTTCATGCTTAGCTAATAGCACTAATACTTTTAGTAAAACGCTCAATAAGAACATTTGATGATACGACCACAGGATAATGTATAAACACCCACGTTCATTTTATACTGTAACAGGGCTGGAAACGACGTAAACATAAGAAAATGAGGTTAGATTGGAATACGTGCAATGCAAACTAGTGAGCAGGCGCAAGTCAAAACATTTAGTAAGAAAATAGGACAGGTTCTAATTTTATATAATGATTTTGCACAGAAAAATAGTAGTGTTTTATATTGTACTATAAAATAGTATTGAATTTTTACGTACAATTTAATATGATAATGTAAAACGGGCTTTAAGCAATTTTTCTATCACTTGTATACATGAAAAAGCCAGCACCTATATCGAGATTTCGTTCGTAAATGTGTATTTTTCAAAATATCTATATTTTACGTTTTGATCGTTTGCATTTTTCCGGCATTGAAAACCTTGTTATGCTGGCTTAGGGTCATTCCATGTCAACTGAACCAGGGGTCCCTACTCGACCATCTCCAACTTGGCTGAAAATTTATACGGATGTACATATATGTTTGAAACGAGGTTCTGCAAAGTTTTAGTCCTAGGTATCACATACCTGGAGCTCCACAGCGCTTTCTGTGGAGGTCCCACCAACCCCGCGGCGTCAACCACGAAGACTTTGCAAAGTTTGACATGTGGCCATTGCAGAACTATGGTAGCTGTGATGCTGAAATTCAACATACTAGCTCAACTTGTGCCTATGAACATGAAACATTTGGCATCAACATCCACAAAACAATATATAGATCGCAATTTAAGCTCAAAGTGACTTCAAAATTACGTAGCGTAATGCACAAGCTACATTTTGACACTGTACAACTCAAAAACAAAAACAGTTGGTGGGTTCTGCTTTTACCGGTACACTACCCACCGGCAAGACAATATATTTCTGCAATATTAGAACAAAGGCTGGCATACTTGTGGAGATATTAACACACAAACATGGTACAAAACACTTAACCTTCCTATACTCACGCATACGGTCTGTGAGACCGACTTATATGGTATAGTATACGTCTTTCATTTTGACGTGAGTATAGGAAGGTTAAAAGCCAAATCTAACCTATTTCCAAAGTCAAATGTCTCAATGTGGGACCACTCCAAATTCATGTGGCCATTACAGAACTATGGTAGCTGTATCTGAAATTCAAGACACTAGCTCAATTTGTGCCAGTGAACAAGAAAAGTTTACTGTCAATACTCGCAGAACAATATGTTAATCACAATTTGAGCTCAAAGTGGTTCCAAAATTACATCGCGTAATGCACAAGCCATACTTTGACAGTGTAAAACTGAAAAAGAAAAACAGTTGGTAGGTTGTCATTTCACCAGTCCACTAACCAGCTGCACGACATTGTACTACTGTAATGTCAGAACAAAGGCTCACATACTTGTGGAGATATATATTTACACGCAAACATGGTGCAACCCGAGAATACGTTTGAAAGCCAAATCCAACCTATTTTCAAATCAAGTATCTCTAAAAGGTTACCATTTAATTTGATTTATTTTGGTGCCATTTGAAAGAGCTAGGCGGTGCACCATTGTTATTAGAATTTATCAAAATTCACAGTACATACAGGCATGTAGCTGGCTTAGTCCCCCCAAATCAAAAAATTTGGCTTGGTCGCCCCAAATTGGCAGATCCAGCTACGTGCCTGTAGGTTGAATATTAGTTGGCGCATTACGCGATGTAATTTTGAAGCCACTTTGAGCTCAAATTGTCTTTCACACATCGTTCTGCGAGTGCTGAGAGTAAACTTTTCTTGTTCACTGACACATATTGAGCTAGTATGTTAAATTTCAGCATCACAGTTTCTGTGGCACCTTAATAGCGACTGGACAAATTTTGCAAAATCTCCATATCTAAAAAATGCTGTAATTAATATTGATTTCGCGAACGAAATAGCACCATGTTCAAAGGGATTTCTCTTCCTTATACCAAAAAACACTAAAATAGAAAAATATGATTCTGGTAGAAAAAGATTCTGCTCTTTCCAGTGGTATAAAAATAAATGAATTTGGAGTGGTCCCACATTGAGATGTTTGACTTTGGAAATAGGTTAGATTTGGCTTTTAAGTGTTTTGTACCATGTTTGTGTGTTAATATCTCCACAAGTATGCCAGCCTTGGTTCTAATATTGCAGAAATATATTGTCTTGCCGGTGGGTAGTGTACTGGTAAAAGGAGAACCTACCAACTGTTTTTGTTTTTGAGTTGTACAGTGTCAAAATTTAGCTTGTGCATTACGCGACGTAATTTTGAAGCCACTTTGAGCTTAAATTGCAATCTATATATTGCTTTGTGGATGTTGATACTAAATTTCTCATATTCACAGGCACAAGTTGGGCTAGTATGTTGAATTTGAGCATCACAAGTACCATAGTTCTACAATGGTCACATGTCAAACTTTGCAAAGTCTTAGTGGTTGACGCCGCGAGGTTGGTGGAAAGAGAAAGCGCTGTGGAGCTCCAGGTATATGATACCTAGAGCTAAAACTTTGCAGAACCTCGTTTCAAACATATATGTACATCCGTATAAATTTTCAGCCAAATTGGAGATGGTCGAGTGGGGACGATTTTCAAAACTGGTCCACTTAACATGGAATGACCCCTTTCTATTCGAATGCTACAATGCGAACAGTATTTCTTGATCGTTATTTAGTATAATATATCGAGTGTATAACTTACAAATTATGGATTTAAAGAGATGGCGTAAATTGTATTAGACAGCTCAGATCCATACCGCAAATGCTTTCATGGCAATACTTCATCGTATGGCTTTACTTTAAGTAGTTCAAAGCAAAGAGCAATGCTAGCAAAGCAAAACGATTTGTGTCAATTGAAACTTACTGATTTTTTTAAATGAATAATAATAAACATAATTTTCCAATTTTGTTGTTTTTATAATATTCTACTCATAATGTAAATATTTCTGAGAAAAAATATGTATTTATTTTCTCGGTTACTTACAACTTTTTATAGCTATGCTTTAATAAACCGGATGTTTCTATTATCCGAACAGGATCCGTTTTAATTGATGCCGGTTATCGAAACATCACTGAATAACCATACTTTCTACCTAATTTACCCATATTTTCAATACACACCTGACTGAAGTGTTAATTAATAAGAAATAAAAATAGACAAAAGATGTTTAATAGAAGAAAAAAAAAGAGTGCAACACAATTACACGACAATAATTTACGACCTTCCTCAATACGAGGGTGGTCGGCAAAGTTCTCGGCCCGATAATGAAAATAACAATTTATGTTTTCAAAAGCTTTTTATTTTTCAACATAATCTCCCTTAATATTAAGCGGTGTTCTATGGGCAGTATCCCATTTCTGTAGTGTTCCGTCTGAAGTGCTGCAAAATACCCATCTACAGTGGCAATCGCTTCCTGATTGGACAAAAATCGTCGACCAGCGAGAAAGATTTTCAGGTTTGGGAATAGATGGAAGTCCGAAGGACCCAAATCAGGGGAATAGGGTGGATGTCCCATCATTGCATAACGCAAATCCCTGAATTTTCCCATGGCCTAAACACTTTTGAGGGCCGGTGCATTGTCTTGATGGAAGATAATCTTTTTCTCCTGCAATCCGGGTGCGTTTCTACACATTTTTGCATCTAGTTTCGTGAACAGGTTGGAATAATATTCCCCAGTTATCTTTTTTACTTTTTTAAAGGGCAGTCACTCAAGAAAATACCTTTTGCATCCCCAAACACCAATCTCGTGACCTTCCCCTCCGATGGCATCGTCTTCGCCGTTTTCGGAGCCGATGAACCAGCTTCTGGCCACTGCTTCGACTTTTGTTTTGATCCCGGTGTGTAATGGTGAACCCACGTTCCGTTCATTGTCACAAATCGATGCAGAAAATCACACGTGTTTTTTCGTAAAATGCGCCAACAACTATTCAGAAAACGTCATGCGAATGCTTTTTTGATCAACAATGAGCAGGCGTGGCACACATCTTGCGCAAGGCTTGTTCATGGGCAATTCTTCGTGCACATTGTAACAGACGTGTTCTTTTGAAGTTCCTACAGTATCAAGAATTTCACGCACTAAAGTACGCCGATTTTCTAAAATCATATCACGCATTTTTTCGATAATTTCTGATGTGACTGTAGTTTTCGGACGTCCTACACGTGGATCACCTTGGACACTTCCACGGCCACGTTTAAACTCGGCCGCCTACTTCTTCACGGTGGAAATTAAAGAAGAAGAGTTACCATACACATTTATGATCTTCGAATGAATTTCGATCTTTTACGAAAAATTGTACCTGCACGGTACTCGATTTTCTCCATTCCTTATACAAGAGACGCACCAGAACTAATTCAAACGACTACCTACAGCAAACAGCTGGCTGGAATGACATTTGCAATTTCATGTGACGGTTACTAAGAATTGTACCAACATGAAGGAAAAAATCGTGCAGGTAGTGCTGCCATCTATGGACTAGGTCGATAACTTCTCAGACCACCCTCGTATGGTATAATATGCTAATACACTCGTTCAGAGACGATTTTGCGATTTTAACGCATAATTCCGGCTGTGATGTTTTTAGAGTACTTTACTTCTGCTTACAATTAGCTCATGATTAGATGATATAAGTGTAACACTTCAAGATGATACCTTTAGTGGTCTCTATCTGACAGAGAAACACGATTTACAATATAAACTATGTAATTGGTTTGCTGATAACAGGCTAGTTATAAATGAGTAAACTAACTAAACTAAACTAAATTAAAACAATCTTTGTTCTGTTTTAGAACAGATACTACTGGTTGGTCATACTTTTATAATCATTGTGTTCTAATTGATAACAATCTATGTGAACATATATTATTACAATCCAAAAGTTTGCATTTAACAAAGTAAATAAAATTTATTACTTTTGATGACGAAAAAAGTTGCAATAGAGTGAACAATGAGAATCAAATCGGTACAAAAACCTGACTGTGTCCCGAATTGTGGTCTGGAAAACCATTAATAAATTGTATACAACCTACAGTTGAAAACAAATGTTCAAATATCCGAACTGGCTTCATTGAAGAAAAAGCAAATCATCAAAGCAATCGTCGGTTCTGGTCGAACATCGTTAGCACTCAGTGCTTTTATAAAGTATTTCTTGAGAGCGGTATTCTGGGAAGACGGCTTCCGTTTTTGGTGGTCTCAATTTTTGGAAGTTTATTTACGGAAATCATTAAAAACAAAAAAAAATGTATAGTGGAGTGCTGAGTTGATTCACATACAAAAAGCTAAATTTATGCTTAGAAAGAGGGTTGTTACACTGTGTCAATTTGTCAAATTTTTCACTGAATCCCTTTCCATTCATATGGTCGGTTACCAATCAAGGCTCTTCAAATCATTCATTGTCTTGCAAAATGTCGACAAAAAGGAAATGAGTGAGGCTTTCCACTGGTTTTGATCAGGAAATCGAAAAACCCACGTTGTTTTAAAAGGTGAATGTTTCGTTAATATATACGAACCAAAAAGAAAGGCGCGGACGAACAGCGATTTGTTCACGGAATGGTTTGAACACTTCATTCCTGAAGTTAAAAAATTCTGCGGCAAAGAAGGCAAAGTGATACTCCTCGTATTGGACAATGGTCCGCCATATCCATCACCTGAATCTTTTAAGAAGGTTAATGATATATTCTAGATTTAAAAAAATTCTCCTAATGCAACTTCTTTAATTCAACCTATGGACCAGAGCGCCATCGAAACATTGAAGAAACTCTACCGAAAACATTTCGTGCGTTGTCCGCTTTTAGGGGATAAAAATGACGAAGAAACAGTTATTTCTAAAGAAATCGATTCAAAAGAATGCTGTTATATGTTCATCGAAGCATACAATGGAGTAAAAAAACAGCATCTTGTGTAAATCGTGGAATACGCTACTGAAACCATCTAAAGTTGAAATACAAATCGACTAACCTGTTAATGAACCCGCCAAAATGTTAGAGGCGTTAAGCAACGTTCGTGTTTTCACTGATTGTGATGAAGAGAACGTGAATGGGTGGCTATTTGTGGATAGTTGTGATCCGGGGTATCAGATGCTGACAGACGACGAAATTGTTCACGAATTATTACATGACCACAATCACACAGAGGATGGCGATACAAATGACGATCCAGCTGTAGATGACTCGAGCTCATCTCATGATCGGGCCTTTCAGGCACTGGATTTGGCATTCCGGCGGTTCGAACGGCAAGAAGAATGCGATCACACCCAGTTATTGCAATTCAAAAGAATTAAAAGATCCAGCTGCCATAAAGAGTAAGTCATCATTCAAGCAGACCAGCATTACGACTATTTTTGTATCAAATTCATCTTAGGTATACTATAAGTTTTTGTGTCGTTTATTTTTTCCACTACTACAGTTGAGTAAAACGTTGCCTATTACTGTTTATTTTATTTTTTTTCTCATTTTTCAGTGATTTTTATTATCCGAATCAGCGCGGACATTAGTTCGGATAATCGACGTTATACTGTACTTATAACCAGCGGTTATGGATGTACAGCTCTCGCAATGTAAGTTGGCGAAGGGTGGGAGTGAGTTCGCGCAGATAGAGGAGGGATAGATTGCCTATCATTCGTCCTGCAACGTTCCCGTATCAGTGGCGTACCTGAAGGTTCCTAATTGTTAATTAAATTTATATTTTAAAATACAAACAATTTCTTTTTAAACATAATTGCTTTTTAATTTACTAGTGGTCGTAATGTGTTAATTTTTTAAAACAATTTGTGTCCTAATCCGTAATTATAATATGCAGGTAATTTGATTTATGAACTTATATGTCGTTAACCTTCCTATACTCACGCATACGGTCTGTGAGACCGATTTATATAGTATAGTATACGTCTTTCATTTTGACGTGAGTATAGGAAGGTTAAGAGAGCTATCTGAAAGTACCATGATTATTATTTATTAATGAAAATTTAATGGAGTTACAAAATGAATGAATTAAAAGAAAGTTAAACTAATCACTGTCATCGAAGTATAGTTCATCATCGCTATCTTCATCTAAATTAATAATAAGCTGTTCACAGCGTTCGTCAACTAGGATCTCATTCTGTAAATATTCTTCTTCTACTTTCATGACATGCTCACAGCGTTTCTGCCAGTCCTCGATTGATATTTTTGAAAACTCTTGCTCTGCTAATTTCTTTACATCTTCTGATTTAAATGTGACGTTTCTTGCTCCCACGTTATTCTTAATCTGTGCCCATACCATCTCAATAGGATTGAGGTCTGGGTGATATGGAGGCAACCTTAAAACAGTATGCCCCTTCTGTTCAAAATATTCATCAAATTTGTAAGTAACATAGCGCTCTTTATGTGACTTGATTATATGATATAATTGTGATTTCAACATATTAGTGTCAAAGGGAATCCTCTTAGCTGAAAACCATTGAACCATTTCTATTTTCCTACTGGCCGATGTAGGTGCTTTGTTTGCTTGAACATTATGGTAGGGAGCATTATCTATGACAACCACAGACTTGCCAGGCAGATTTAGAATTAGTTTCTCATTTACCCACTTTAAATAATTTTCGGCGTTCATATCGTCGTGGTAATCACCAATTTTTGAGCCAGATTTAAATGTTAGTAAGCACTCTGGAAGAAAACCCATACTACCGCCCGCGTGTATTATAATTAGTCTTTGCCCTTTAGATATATTTTTTACAAGACTTTTTGCACTTCTATCGCTCCAATTTTTCGATGAAGTATGACCACTATGAATATATGTTTCGTCAATATACACTATGGGACTTTTGTTTTGTCTAAAACAAATTATTTTCTGTAAATAATCTATTCTTCGTGACCTAATATCTATTCGTTCGATTAATATTTTTCTGTTATTTTGCGTACACCTAAATTTGAATCCCATATCTTTCACAATTCACAATCGCAGCGAAGTTTCTGAACCCTTCCATTCTAGTTCTTTACTCATCTTCTTATGTAAAGCTCCTATAGTAACACGACAGTCTTCTGTACGGTGAAAATTATGTAAATTATGTGTCGCAGCTCTCTAATTTTATATTCCGGCAACTGTGTAACACAGCAACGCCGCTGTCGCTTTTTTCCTGGATTGCGAAATTCATTTTCTCCGGGAGTACTTTCGGCTTTGCCTTCCTGAACAATTCGCTCGATACTTCTTATAGATATACCGGTTGCATTCGAAACACATTCTTTTATATCTGATAAGGACTGTTGTGCTGTTTTTAAACTAAAAGAATAATTATACACATTAAAAACTATTTCCCGCGCTTGACTATTTATCACTTTTCCTTCACCTACGGAACTGATATTGATACGGCAATGGTAATTCCTATGCACTATCTGAATCAGACAGGTGGGAGGTACGTGTCCTAAATACGTTTACGGCGCATCTCCACCGCTCGCCAACTTATATTGCGAGAGCTGTACTCAATAATCGCTGCCGTTCAAATTGCAAAAAAATAGGCAAGGATGTGGTGGCGTAGCGCATTCCACACCCGCATTTAATTACTGCACCGGCTTTAATTTACTCATTGTTAAACTCAATTTCGTTAACACGTCACGACGTTGGGTCACAATTCTTTTACCAACTTGATAAAAGAGATGATTACAATCCACTAGAAAGTTTGCTTTTAACAAACAAAGTAAACAACATTTATTACTTTCATTGACGAAAAAATTGCGGCAGTGTGAACATTAAGAATCAGATCGGTAGAAAAACCTAACTGTGTCTTGAATGGCGGTCTAGGAAACCAATGGTAAACTACATACGAAGCAGTTGGAACTGGTCGTTATGGATGTACTTAACCTTCCTATACTCACGCATACGGTCTGTGAGACCGATTTATATAGTATAGTATACGTCTTTCATTTTGACGTGAGTATAGGAAGGTTAATAATATTTACATCGCTGCTATTTAAATTACAAAAAATAAGCGTGAATGTGCGGCGTGGCGCATCACACACTCCACATTTAATTACTGCGCCGATTTTAATTCACTTAAACTTAATTCAGTTAACTAATCACGGCGTGGCAGTGTTTAGTATGAAAGTTCCATTGCCTATTATTTTTATATTAAGATACCCGTTTGTGCAGTTTTATTGTTGTTTTAGTTCTATATATATATATATATATATATATATGAAGTTGTGAAAGGAATTTGACGTCACCACAATTTGTTCAGCAACGCATGTCCTTTTTGTCCACATCTACGAGTGAGTCCCTGTATTTCAAATAATAAATAATAGAGAAATTCTTGTTTGATTTTGTTTATTATTTATAAAACAAAACGCAGATGGATTTTCTGGAAGCGTTAATTAGTAAAAGGTCTACCATATCAATGCACTGCAACGTTTACCACGCGTACTTTTTATTTTGAAATGAAAATATTGCCAGGAATAGGATGTTCGAAACAGTAAATGATAGTTAGCATTGTCTAAATTACATAATGAAATGATTACAAGTTGACTTAAGTGGTTTCATGTAAATTTCATGTATCGTGCTAATGAGTCAAGTAGAATGAATACAGTGGCTCATACCTAATATGGTGTAATTTGTAAAAAAGAAATTACACATTACTTAGAAGAAAATGAAAGTATCTAATACGAACACTTTAACACTAGAACTTGAATGAACTAAAATTAGAATTAAATTGGTGTAAAAATGTATGTAATGAATAAAGTCGGAATATACCAGGTGTACAAGAATGAAATGCGGTTTTCAGGCAACAGATGGGCACCATCCATGCAGTTTGTGTTATGAGGATTTGACACTACGCAATTCTGTTGTGTCATCAACAAGTGTCAGACGCCCACGAGTGATAAATTGGAAAACCGTGTGCATAGTATTGTGTTGTTGTGCTCAATATGTCAAGATTTATACCGAACAAAGAGCATTCGTGGACAGCATTAATTTTTTGCTGTCAAAAAATGCTGCTGAATCATACCGATTACTTCGAGAAGCTAATGGTGAACATGCTCCATCGCAAGATACGTGTGAACGATGGTCTCGGCGATTCAGAAGTGGTGACTTCGATGTTGCAGACAAGAAACGTGGAAAACCGCCAAAAAAACAAACGAAGATGTGGAATTGCAAGCGTTGTTAGACGAAGATGAGTCACAAACACAAAAACAACTCGCCCAGCAATTGGGCATTAGTCAACAAGCTGTTTCCAATCGGCTACAAGAGATAGAATATATTCTGAAGACCGGTAGGTGAGTACCTAATGAGTTGAACTACAGGCAAATGGAAAAGCGCAAAAACACATGTGACATTTTGCAAAGAAATCATGGGTAGACCCAGACGCACCATCCACATCTACCGCAAGACCGAATCGTTTTGGCAGAAAGACGATGCTCTGTGTTTGGTGGAACCGGAGGGGCATGATCTATTATGAGCTGTTAAAACCTGAAGAAACGGTTAACCTTCGGTATACGAGGTGATATAACACACCCAAAAAATTTTTAATAGTTCAAAAATAATAAAAGCAGCCGACTTCGTTTTCTCAGCAGCTGCAAATGCGACATTGTCCTTTCGATAAGTATAATGTATACAGTCCGGTCTAGATCAACGTGGTCGCAATGCGAAGGGCCATTTTGGGCCAGACCCCACCTCATTACTATACAATGCAGTACAGTCCGGTATCACCATCAAAGCACATGATAAGTGCATATAGTATGCTTGGGCATCACACACCCCA
This sequence comes from Chrysina gloriosa, assembly GCA_038088585.1. NCBI lineage: Eukaryota > Metazoa > Arthropoda > Insecta > Coleoptera > Scarabaeidae > Chrysina > Chrysina gloriosa. The sequence goes on from CM076095.1 coordinate 9,333,557, forward strand.
CTTGGTATTGCGCGTGGATAAAAAGTAATGTTTGACTATAGGTTTGTTCGTAGAGTAAATTGGAAACCGTTGGCAAATAATATTCAATGCGCACGCCCGACTGGAAACAGTTGCAAATTTGTCCTGAATTTAATGCTCTACGAACATAAAAGAGAAGAAGCAATGCGTAGTTTGCCCTGAAGGTGGCGCAAAACTCAGTTTTTGTAGGTCTTTTGAAGCATTATTTATCTAAATGTAGTAAGAATGTGGAGAAAACAACAAAAACGGCACATATTCACAAATGAATATCGTTAACGTACAGATGTGCGACAGATCATGGAATGTTTCACCACAGATTAACAAGTAATCTGGGAGTCTACATTACCAAAGTTGGCGCTTGTCATTGCGCATATCTCAAACCAAAAATTTTCAATTCTGTAAGAAATTATTCTGACGGTTGCCAATCGATTGGAAATTGAATAAAATTCACTCTGCGAACGCCGGATTTCTAGTCATCAGTTTGAAATTTTACTCTACGAACACAAATATATAAATACGCATGCGTCTGACGGTTGCTGATAGTTGCTGATTGCTCTACGAACAAACCTTATATTTGTTTTCTTATCATTCCTATATACATACATTTGTGTATTTTACATATAAAGGTAATAATTTCATGTAAACATGTCTGGGTTAACAGAGTCACAAATACTAAGAGCCCTTTTAGAAAAAGACGATGATTTTGATTCAGAGTACATCAGTGTAGAACAGGTATCTGACGATGTTTCTGATCATTTGAGTCTTCAAAGTAACTCAGAAGGCGAAGTGGATGCTGACATGTCATCTTCTGATACAGACGACATACCACTCTCGGAGCTGCAAACCACTGCTTCTGCTGAAACAGAATACTATAAAGGTAGATTAACCTTCTGGCCCCTTGCCTTTTGGAAGACCTGCGGGAGTACTGCCCTCCAACTTCGCCTTTTTGGACTTCCGTTCTTTCTTTACGTTTAGTAGCCTCCGCCGTCTGTTGAGGCCTAACTTCCTTATCTAGACTAAACCTTGCCCTTTGTGCATGCCTAGTGAAGTTGGCCTTGATTATGGCTTTTTTAGCCTGTATGTAATCATGGCCCTGTTTCACAAGCTTTTGCACTTTAGCCTTGGAAATTCCAGATAGCGTAGCTCTACGAAGAGTAGCTAGGGATTTTTATGCCTCCTTAGAGTACATTCTCTAGCTTTATTCCTTTAATTAGACTTAACAGCTTTGAGAGCGGTTCTTCCGCATATACGTGTATTTTTAAAGCGGACTTGAAGCCCTTGCTCCGTAATGCTGTTATATGCCTCCATAATAGAGTCCTGGCCTACCTTAAGCTTTGCCGGCTCCATCTAGGTGGCTGGATACTCGTTGCATACTACCGCGATCCTCTCCAAAGCAGCCTCTTTGAAGGTTAAACCTTCTGGCCCCTTGCCTTTCGGAAGACCTGCGGGAATACTGCCCTCCAACTTCGCCTTTTGGACTTCCGTTCTTTCTTTACGTTTAGTAGCCTCCGCCGTCTGTTGAAGCCTAACTTCCTTGTCTAGACTAATGCCCCTTTGTGCATGCCTAGTGAAGTTGGCCTTGATTATGGCTCTTTAAGCCTGTATGTAACCTTGGCCCTGTTTCACAAGCTTTTGCACGTTAGCCATGGAAATTCTAGATAGCGTAGCTGTACGAAGAGCAGCTAGGGAAGTATCTGTCCGCCCAATCAGAGCCCCGCTTGATCGGGTAAGACTAATTACAGGGGTTTTGCCTGGTGCTCCCAGGGGAACGTTAAATACCGCACACCCCTGCGACCACGCAACTCTCGGCACGTTACCTTACATCTTAGTTTGGGTTTTAGCTCGGGTACCTCGGCAGCGCTAAATTCCCGAACTCACTTGTTAAACTGGTTAACAGTGGGCCCCTGAGGACACTATAAAGGTAAGGATGGGCTTACAAAATGGCGAAGAAATCCATAGAGGACGCACTAGAGCTGAAAATATTATTACCTATGTACCTGGTGTAAAATATAAAGTCAAAATAAAATGTCACTTATTCAGTGCTTTCCATTATTTTTTTCTGATGATATGATTGATGAGACCAATCAAGTAATGACCTCAAAATCGGAAACGCCGTAGGAAGAAATGAAAGCGATGTTTGGTTTGCTTCTTTCTATCTGGTTTGGCACGTTCTAGTCGTCAGAACACTATCAACTTGTAGGCCACCGATGGTGCAGGGATGGATATATTTCTAGATACAATGTGCAGAAATAGATTTGCTTTCATTCTGAACAATTTGAGATTTGATAGCGCTGCCGTACGAGGTGAGAGAATAAAAATTGATCGATTAGCCCCAATTAGAACTATATTTGAAGAATTTGTAAAAAGTTGTCAAAATGCCTTCATTCCAAATGAAAACCTTACTTTGGATGAAGAACTGGTTGCCTTTAGAGGACGATGTGGTTTTCATCAGTACATACCATCTAAACCTGCGAAATACGGTATTAAACTATATGCTTTGGTGGACAATAAGACCTACTACGCCCTAAATATGGAAATATATTGTGGCAAGCAACCTGAGAACAGTCCTTATGCTTTCAGTAACAAATCACACGATGTAGTAGACCGATTGGTGCAATGTGTTTCACAATCTTCACAAAATTTTACGATAGACAATTTAGACAAGTTATGAAACCAGTACACATTTATTGAAAAATCATAAACTCACAGTAGTCGGAACTTTACGCCCTAACAAGACTTGTATTCCACCTGTTTAAAAAAAAAAATCATGAAGTGAATACTACAATGTTCGATTTCCAAAAAGATGTTTCAAAATGGTGTATATGATGTCGTCATTCCATCACGACAAAAAAGATAATGAAACCGGAAGTCAGCAAAAACAAGCAATTATTACATTTTACAATCAAACTAAAAATGGCGTTGATGTAGTTGAAGAGCTATCAAGGACTTATGATGTTTCGCGTAAATCTTAAAGTTGACCTCTTACGATATTTTTGCATTACTTAATCATGCTGGAATAAATAGTATGATTATACACATGTTCAATAATGGCGTCGAAATCAACCAAACTAATTTGAAAGGAAAATTCATTCGGGTTTATCTCTATTAAAGAATCATTTGGACACAAGAAGATAGAACCAAAGGATTCCCAAAGAACTGCGTCACACAATTGAAAAATATTTTGAAAAGCCTCCTGAAGAGCTACAAAAACCACCTGTAGAAAGGCCAAATATAGATGTTCAATGTGCCCCAGAAAAAAGAGATAGAAAGACTAAGTAGATCTGTAAAAATGTAATACGGCGATATGTTCGGAACATGCAGTTATTTTCTGCTAAGACAACCTTAGCAGAAAATAACTAACTTAACCTAACCTAACTTAAATAACTTCGAGGTTTATGATCTGGAATAATATTTTTGTTTTTTTCTATAAATTGTTCATAGGTTATATATATATCTTAGCCTCCTCTACCGCTTCCGCAGTGTGGGGGATTCCGTGTCCATTTTTTTCTATTCTTCAATGAATTCTTTCCACTTCTTGTCGAGTGCCAGCTCTTTTGCGTCTCTTGGTGTTTTTCCCGTCACCCGTCTATTCTCTTCTAATCTTTGTAAGTGGCCCCACCATCCTAGCTGTCGACATCGGCTGTATTCCCAGTTCTTCTCGTATCTTCTCGTTCCTTATTCTGTCCAGTTTGGTTACCCCTCTTACTCTTCTTAGGAATCTCATCTCCGCCGTTTATAGTTTACTTTTATCTTTTTGTGTTAGCATCCAAAGCTTAGAACTGGGCGATATATGATTTTCAATACGCAGTGCTTGGTTAATTTGGATAGTATTTTATTATTTATGATGGTGTTTTTAAGTGATTGATATAATTTTGCCGTTTCCTCCATTCTTTTGTTTATTTCTATTTCCATTTTTTCGTTGCTGTTTATTTCTACTCCTAAGCACTGGAAGCTGGTCACTTGCTTTATTTCTTCATTATCGATTCTAATCTTCATTGACTTTTGTTGTCCGACTATCATCACCTTGGTTTTATCCTTGTTCGTTTCCATTCCAGCTCTTATTAGTTCTGCGTTCCATACTTCCAAATTCTTTTGTAGACTGTTCTTTGAATCTGCTATAATCACCGCGTCGTCGACAAAAGCTCCAGTCGAGACTTCGATTTTTCTGATATTCTTATACCCCACCAATATCTTCCCTGCTCGCTCACTTTTCCTGATTATCTCGTTCATGTACGTAATAAACACCGTTGGGTTTAGCGCTCCGCCTTGTCTTAGTCCGCTTCTTGTTTTAAATAAATCTGAATTTTGCTTGTGGGTTATAGCATTGGTGTTATCTTCGTATATATTTTTAATGATTCTTCCCATTTTGTTGCTGATTCCTTTGTCTTTTAATATTTTCCATAGCTCTCTGTGCGGTACCATGTCAAATGCTTTTTTCATATATATGAATGCCAGATAGATTGGTCTGTTGTGCGGGTGTGTCTTTTCTATGAGCTATTTGATTGTGAATATGTGGTTTTGGATACTTCTTCCTTTTCTGAAACCACTGTGACAGTTGTTCTTCCATTTTATGTTTTAGTCTTGTATTTATTATTTGTTCGTATATTTTCATTCCCACGCTATATTAGATTAATGCCTCTGTAGTTATCGCAATCCTTTGGATCTCCTTTTTTATATATTGGTAGTATTAGAGCAGTTTGCCAATCCTTCGGTGTCTTTTCTTCTCTCCAGGCCTGGTTAATTATTTGTAATAATTCTCTTCTTCCATTATCTCCGAGATTCTCAATTATTTCCCCCTTGATTTTGTCCTCCCTCCCCTCCCTCCCCTCCTCCCCTGCTGCCTTTCCATTTTTTAGTTTCCGAATTACTTCTTCAAGCTCTTCTGCTGTTATTTCCTCTTCCCCTCGTTCGCTTTGTTCGTCATCTGTCTCGTCCGTTGGTACTTTATCTTCTCCCTTGTCCATGAGCTCCTTGAAATACCCCTTCCACCGGCTTCTTATATCTTCGTCCACCGTTAAGATTTCCCCCTATTAGCTTCTAATTGCTCTCGTAAACGGTTTCTTCTTTTTGCTCATAGGTATTGTCTTATAAAATAGTTTTATATTTGCTTTAGTAGCTGTTAAGCCTGTCCCTGCCAGGCAGGAAGAAAAAGAAAATCTGGTTGGCAGAAAAAAGCAAAAGATTATTTGCCACGCCCCTTTTTCGTCTTAGTTCTCCGCCCACAGGCCTAAAATCAAAAATCCGGCTACGTTAGGATGTGGCCTAGGCGTTTTACTATATGCATGCCAATTTTCAGCTTTCTAGCCCATCAGTGGGCTTCAAAAAGCCCTGGATAGACAAAAAGAGGAACACACAAATAAGGAAATTATATGATGTATAGATGATTTGCAACGCCTAATTCCATATGCGAACGTCATTTTTTGCATTTGAATTACATGTTTGTTTCTCATTCTGAAAGGGAAAGCCTAAGGTGTTTGTTTCGTTTTGTGTCTTTGAAAGGATACATATTACTTTATTTTTGTTTGAAATAAAATTTAAAAAAAAATTGACTGAGTGTGTGAAGTTTTTAGAAGATACGACGGCGATTTGCAAAGTTTCGTTTCCGCCTGGTGAGCCTGGAGTGGGGATATCGGCGCGATCGCAACGCCGCGGTGTAGTCTGGTTCAACGTGAGTCTGGAAGTGCTAGATTCGGACATTCTTTCGTGGTATTTTGCTCGTTTAAAATTGCGGTTGCAATTGAAAATTCCGCCGGCTGTGAACTGCGTGCGCTTATCCGATTTCTATGTGCAAAGAACAAGAAGGCTGCTGAGATTCATCGTGAACTTTGTTCTATTTATGGTGAAAATGTCATGAGAGACAGTGTGGTTAGTAGATGGCGGTGTATGTTTCGAGAAGAACGAACAAAATATCCATAACTGTCGAAGAGAAAATTCGTGAAAATAGATCACAGAACTGACTGAGCGATGAAGAGCTCTAGGACAGTTTTATAGAATGGCTTAATTCACAGGCGGCAGAGTTCTAGGAAGAGGAAGGAGTGAGAAAGAGGTTCATGGCGTTGAAAAATGTCTCAAGTTTAATGGCAACTATGTAGAAAAATAGCTGAAAATAGTAGCTTTAAGTTGAATGTAATAAAAACCACTTCGTGTATGTTTTTTAAAATAACAATTGGAACTTACTTTACGAATCGCCCTCGATGTAGGGGTATCATGACTTTTGCTGTTCCCTGTATCTATTGAAATTAAGTTTGCATATAAAATTACACTATTCAACAGACCAAAGTTTAAAAATTCCCATGCGGTAACTTATCAACTGAAAATTCTAATCCCCCTCACTTAATTATAACACTTATGAAATTGGCGAACGCTTATGTGAGTAACTGAACGTATGTATGTATATCTAAATCTATGGCAATCTGCGCGGTTTAGTTTGTCGTTGCACGAAAACTTATGAAACCTTCATTAATATGTATGAGTTTAACCTCAAGCTGGTTTAATTTTCCAGATCCTTATTCTTAGTATCTGGCGTTTCCCAATAGATTCAATTTTAAAAATACATTATCATAATGGCGTTATAAATTGGAGCGTTAAAATTCGCGTTCGTTTTTTGTGCGTTAGTGATTCATGGATCTATTAAAACGCGCAAGACGAAGTGGACCGCTTACCGTTAAAACGGACGATCGCGATAGGAAAAATATTACTTAACCCCGAAACGCGTTTCATATTCTAATAGATATACGCGAATGCCAATTGGCCACTTGACGAATTGCGTTATTTTTAATTTGTGTTTGTTTTTTTAAGAGATGTGGGAGGGAGGGAGAGATGTAATAGCTGGGCCGCAGGAAGTAATACATTTATCGAGTTATTTAAATTTCTCAATTCATTTTCGTTGTACCGTGTTTTTCATTCACGTTTACGGTAGCATCATGCGTAGAAAATCGTACCGTAATACAAAGAAAAATGTTTATGTATATTCGTTTCCACCTTAATATGAATGGCAATTTATACAAGGACTGTTCTCTTCTAGCCGAGCCTAGTTAAGCGATACAATACAGTAGGACCTCGATTATCCGCTGCAATAACTTGTTTTAAAGTGCCGGGTAATCGAAAAACACGGATTATTAAAAATAAATTGGGATTGTTACTTTCTAGTACATTTCATTTTAAATAAGTAAAGAAACGAATGTAACAACAACTCATATGAAGCTTTTATTCTTTTTTTTTATTACATCAGTATTGCAAGAGTCGTTTCTTCTAAGCACTGGTCTACGTTTAAACCACACGCAAAACTGCTCGTCTCTCATTTCGTGACCACGATGCCATAGCAAGCACTTTATTCTATCACTGCTGAACAAATAACTGAGTCCAGCGACGTAGCGCAGCGGTTACTGTGCGAGTATGAACATGTCTCAGCATGCACCAACAAGCAGACTCTTGCGACACATGATTGTGTCATATTGCATAACTCTAATACCCTTTGTATCTCTTCATTCATTTTTGCCCAGTAAAACATTTCTTTGTATTACTTTGCTTTTTGTCATACCAAAATAAGATTTAGTTAAAAATGTCAGCATATCATCTCGTAAATTTTGTGATACTAGCAGTCTATCCGTTGCATATGCGATGTATGACTCAAAGAAGCGATAGCCGAAATAAATTGAGGTGAAAAACTCAACCAAAAGATATTACAAAAAATAATTGGTGTTTTAAATTGCCTTAATAGATTTAAATCCATTTTCTTCAGAAATGACAACTATTTTTAGAGAACTTTTGAGAAAGAAATGTGTGTTTGAGTAGACTCCTCATCTCACTAAGGCTTCCAATAAAATAAGATATTTTAACCACACAACCTGTTTTGGGTAATTATGGTTCTCAAAAAGACATCAATATGCAAACACATGCACCTAAAGATTGTATTTGTTGCTATCTCATGCAAGAAGGGAAACTTACAGAACGAGTTATAAGAAAATTCCGTGTTCCTCAAGGAAAATGTGTTATACAAACAGTAGGCAATCCATCACGACTTATGGGGAGACATTCCCGTGTTCTTGTACGACAAACTTATGCTCAAGAAATGCAAACTAGGAGAACGTAGCTGTTTGCAAGCATACATAAATATGTATCACTAGTTGACCCGGCAAATTTCGTTTTGCCCAAAATTTTTTCCACTTTTCTTTTTCCTAAACCTTCGCGTATCAATTACGAACAAACCTGCAGAAGGAAGTATCCAATTTAGTCCAGTCGTTTTCAAGTTTTAACCCTGCAGAACTCGCGTCATCGAGTGAAACGGGAGCACTCGCGCGTGAGCATTTTCCTCACGCTTCATATTTTCCATATTAAAGCTCAGGATATAAATAAAACCAGTACTTTTCAAGTTGAATTAAATATTTATTATTTTTTAAAACATTTTAGTTGCTTACACGAATTTGAAACCGCTAGCATTTGCTAATAAAACATAAATAATGAATTGTACTACCTAGTACCTAATTAAAAATAAAATGTAAAAATCCTGTTTTCAGTAAGAAGTTAATCACTCTGATCTGAGAAAATGTTCACACTGTAACACGAAGGACAGACATATTTAAGGTGTTCTGTGCAAATAACTTTATTGCACGCACCACAATGTTTCTTGCCTTTTCGATTTTTTCTCCTAGGGCAAAAACGCTAGGCTTTTGTGTTTTTCTACTTCACTCACAACTACTGGTTCCTCGATGTTCAAAATTTTTCGAATTCGCGTACGTAAAGTCAACGGCAAATTCTGTTTTGACGATCGATTTATCAAATGTGGTTTGATCAATTCGTGTGCCAACTCTTTCAAACAAAATCTACGGTCTTGAATGTTTCCTGTATTACTTTTATATATTATTTGAGAGTTGATACCGTCTATATCCACAGTTGAGAAAAATAATCTCCGTGGCCCTCTACAACAGAACCTAGAGACAGATTATGTTGACTTTAGCTGGTCGACAACATCGACACCGCCTTTTGTCAAATTGTAAAATATGATAATCTCCGGTTTTGAGGCATCACCAGATTCTTCATCGATTTTATCATCACTGTGAAATGTAGATAGCGTAGAAACGATTTTACTGGGTTTCGGTTTGTATGAAACCAAAACAATGGGCTTGCAAAATGCAAATATGCTGCTATTCAATGACCTAATTTAGTATTCAGTTAGTATTTAGTTGTTTTCATTAGAATCATGTCTTTCGCAAGTGGTACAGATATGAAATACTTGCCGAGTTATCCAATTTAAATGGCCCTTCAGGCTGTTGTCCTGCATAAACTTCTAAATTGCATGTGTAAAACATTCTAGAATCCACTAAGGCCCATATCTTCAAACCATATTTTGCCGGCTTATTTGCGATGTATTGCCTGAATTTGCAACGGCCACGAAAACTATTCAGCATTTCATCGATTGTGCAGTATTCACCAACTTGATAGCTTCTTTGGCATTTCTCTACAAATTGTTCGAATACTTGCCGAATCGGAGCTAAATTGTCATATTTCTTGCTTTCGGCTCTGTTATTTATGTCATCAAATCTCAGTGCGCGTAATAAAAGGTGAAATCTCTCTCTGGACATTGTAAGCCTAAAACATTCTGGAGCAGTACCATCGCTGGACCAGAGTTCCCGAGTGTTCAAATATTAAGCCTTTTTATCCCAGCCATATATAATAGTCCAATGAAAATTTTACACGCTTTAGGTGATGAATGTGATCATCATTATTAATTAGATTTGGTCTGTCCTAATGACCATTAAAAGAGAAATTAAAGTAATTAACATTCTTCCTGATTAAATAAATAAAATAACACTTTTCTATAATTAGTTAATTAAATTCCTGCCATTTTCAATTTATGTATTCATACAGCATATGTATCTACTTTCCAGGACGCCAAGAAATGTTGTTGATTCCCTGAAACGCCCTCTTCAAGTTACCACTGTCTGCCCATTCAGAATTTAAGTAATTGTCATCATCATCAGTTTCCAATTTCTTCAGTTCCTCCTGCTTCCTGTAAGCGTGCAGCATCATCTGTTTTCTTTGCTCTTCTGTCATAATAGGTTCTCTTCCGGGTGGACCATCGCCACGTTTAGATATCTTCATTATTACCTTACAACTTTCAATCTTCCCTACGTAATCGCGAACAATTTTACCATCCCTATACATCTCTTTCCCACAAAACCACAACTGAGCCGAAGCTGGATCGATCACCTCCATAGACGCCTGAGTCCCACTCAAATCTTCCACATTCTCAAATTCCATACGAATAACGTCGTGCGGTGGTAACTTCATCGGATACACGATCATCACAGCACCTTTAAGCAAATCGATGGCCTCTTGGATAATTTTCTTCGTTAAACATTTCTCTTGTTTTACCAAATTCTTGGAAATCTTCTCCTTCGCTTCCTTCCACCCAAAATTTCCGGAGGGTACATGGTTCCATGTTTTGCGAGCTCTTCTATTTCGGGACATATTCGGTGAACTTTTAATCTCCCATTATATATGGCAGTTATATTTATTGCTAATTCTTCGACGGGTGTATTTAGAGTTGCTTCGTAAAGAAATTGACTTTGATCCTTATTTTTGACATGAATGACAACCATTTTCAGGATGAAAATTACAAAAAAAAAAAAAAATTTTGTAATTTTCATCCTGAAAATGGTTGTCATTCATGTCAAAAATAAGGATCAAAGTCAATTTCTTTACGAAGCAACTCTAAATACACCCGTCGAAGAATTAGCAAGAAATATAACTGCCATATATAATGGGAGATTAAAAGTTCACCGAATATGTGCCGAAATAGAAGAGCTCGCAAAACATGGAACCATGTACCCTCCGGAAATTTTTGGTCTAACCGAAGAACAAGTCGAAGAATTGAAACTGGTCGATCATTACGGGGAGAAATGTACTCCAAGCGGAGGATATACTCAAGTTACGGATCCCATTGGACGTAGAAACGGGAAACAACCACGAAAAGGAATGCAAGATGTTTTGAATAACACCACAAAGGAAGCGAAGGAGAAGATTTCCAAGAATTTGGTAAAACAAGAGAAATGTTTAACGAAGAAAATTATCCAAGAGGCCATCGATTTGCTTAAAGGTGCTGTGATGATCGTGTATCCGATGAAGTTACCACCGCACGACGTTATTCGTATGGAATTTGAGAAAGTGGAAGATTTGAGTGGGACTCAGGCGTCTTTGGAGGTGATCGATCCAACTTCGGCTCAGTTGTGGTTTTGTGGGAAAGAGATGTATAGGGATGGTAAAATTGTTCGCGATTACGTAGGGAAGATTGAAAGTTGTAAGGTAATAATGAAGATATCTAAACGTGGCGATGGTCCACCCGGAAGAGAACCTATTATGACAGAAGAGCAAAGAAAACAGATGATGCTGCACGCTTACAGAAAGCAGGAGGAACTGAAGAAATTGGAAACTGATGGTGATGACAATTACTTAAATTCTGAATGGGCAGACAGTGGTAACTTGAAGAGGGCGTTTCAGGGAATCAACAACATTTCTTGGCGTCCTGGAAAGTAGATACATATGCTGTATGAATACATAAATTGAAAATGGCAGGAATTTAATTAACTAATTATAGAAAAGTGTTATTTTATTTATTTAATCAGGAAGAATGTTAATTACTTTAATTTCTCTTTTAATGGTCATTAGGACAGACCAAATCTAATTAATAATAATAGTCCAATGAGAGCATATATTTCTGTCTAATCTGTTGCACGACAATCCCTATCTCGTGTATAATTTGCGCGTAATTTGTTTAATAATAATAATAATAATAATAATAATATTTATTTGTGCCAACAGAAAATTCCAAGGACACTAACTAACAAAAGAAAAGAAAACGTGTATGATTACATATTAAATAATTACAATCAGCATAATTTAATTTAGAAAAATATTTGTACAATTTACAATATGTTGAATCATATCAGGCGGAAAAAGTAACTCCCAGCATTCCCTTACTGACTTTGCATTTTTTGCAAGGGATTTGACACCGGGTAAATGACTAACAATATTATGTCTCAGAGTGCGCTTGTTAGGGCGAGGAGGATGAGCCAGCCAGCGAGTTGTGGCATCTTTACCAATATAATGATGTTCTCCATCAAATTGAGTCTCCGTGTCAAGTATCATGTTATCATTTTCTTCATTACTATCTGATTCTTCTGTATCTGTATTATGGTCACTATGATCACTGGCAGAGTCACTCTCCACTTCATAATGATCTCCATCATCTTCCAAATTTTCTAGTTGATTGTCAAGGTTTGGTTGAGGAGCCATCCATGTTGGTTGTGGGTTTAATTCTTTATATTGTTGTCTAGCTAATTCGACAATTTTCTGACTTCTACTCATTGCCATTATACTAAAAATATAACATTGTCATATATCTATGCCATTTTCAATGATATAAAACATTTAGCACACGAATAAATACTAATAAATGCAGTACTCACGTAGAGAAAGACAAAAAAACACGTCCAATCTGTATTAAGAGAAACGCTCAATGGGCATAACAAAACACCAACGCGAGAACTAGCGCCGTGAGAGAAACGCTCACACGGTCTGCAAGTGATGGACGAGTTCTCTCAAGAAATTGTTGAAGACGACTAATTGTTGCTCAGGTTGCATTTACAACTAGCAGCGATACATAAACTCAGCTAGAGGGCGCGCTGATCCTGTATCTCAACCCCGTTTAAGTATGGCAATTTTAGCATAAGTGTGAGAAAATGCTTATAGCGCTAGTGCTCCAGAGTTAAGCATCCAAACAAACCACGATCAATTTTTATATATACAAGATAAACGACGTCGGATATGTGTCAACATTATAGTGCAGCATTATGTGTCAACTCTTGCTTGGAAATTCCTCATACGAAGAAGAAGTACTACCTCTTCTTTTATCATCTTTGATTTAATTATGCCCAAAGAAATATTCATTTATACACCATGTCCAAAATAAAGATGAACAGCATGGGAATTTTTGAAATAACGTTTATTTTCTTCGGTCCATTAAAAAAACCTGATGATCAATCTCGAAACGGAAACGTCCTACATCATTTTTGTCCACGCCACGTTGAGTGTTGAATATGGCAACGGCAAAGTGTTATTTCCTTTTTATCACTTATAATAATGTCGGGAAAAATAAAAACGAAAATGGAAAAATTTCATTTTTTAGATATCTTCAAAACCCAGCCGGGGAGATTTGATATTTGTTTGCGTACTCTCCTAACTCCGCAACTTTTGACCCGTTTAACCGATTTCGTAACTTTTACCGTTTCCAAGATCCCCACGCTGTTCACCCTTGTCTTGGACACAACGTGTTCATAATTATTTTATACGTATTGTATTGTAATAATTAATTTCCTAGTTATGTTATACGTATATAATCAATAAAATCAATAAAAAATGTCAATCAACAATACAAAATTCGTATCTTAACCATAAAACTACATAGTACGTCAAATGTTTCACTATGGCTAACAACGTAGCCATACAGATACGGCCCACGTTACCAGAAAAAGTCTAGGCAGACAGCGGTAACAGCGTACAATTACGAAATAAGTTACGACTTACAACAGTCTACTACTGACTAGATAACTGGGTGGGGAGTCGGCGATGATGTCGTAACTTATTTTGTAATTGTACGCGGTTACCGCTGTTTGCCCAGACTAGTAAGGTGTATAACGAATAATGCTTTTTGCAACTGTCATCGTGTATGTACGGTACTCGGCCTTTTAAAATTATTCATCAATTAAATCGTACTTCTACGGCAACGGTTCAAAAGGGTTAGACACAATTTGCACAAAACTTATTTACGGACTGGTTTAAATCTTGTTTTTGCCCAGCAAATAGTAAAATCATTGCGAGCTCTTTCGGTGTTGAATAGTATTCCGTATCATCCTGTGGATTGACTAATTGTCAGTTCAGTGATTGTCCCGTTGAAATGGTATTCTATCCTCCGAAAACCACTTCCATCTTACAGCCTACGAATTAAGGCATATTATCAGCATTCAACGCTTACTACTTAAGATAACCGATGCATCAACTCGTTGAAGAAACTGATTGAGGTGGTAGAGATACCATACCATGTGAAAACAATGTAATATAAAAGTTATCAGAAACATCGATGAAGCGTGGAATGAAGTCACCCAGTCGTATGTGAAGGGTATATGAAGGGGAAAAGGTTTTTCAAAGAAGATGACATGAGATCACAAAAGCTAATTTCTGATTACTAAATCCTTTCAACTTCTTCACGAGGATATCGCGAGTTTATTCTCATGATCTTTATGTTTTGTAATTAGAAAACTACTTTCACCATTTGCCGACGCGTTTCGCGGTTATACCGCTCATCAGTGCGACTTTGTGAGAATTATTTTGATATTGTTTTGTTTACTGAGACGTGGCTGTGTTCAGATATTTTGGATTCTGAGATATTTGATAGCTCTTTCACTATCTACAGAAAGGACAGGAGCTTTGCTACTGTTGGGCGTACTACAGGCGGTGGAACTTTAACTGCAGTTTCTAATAATATTAAATCTTCTCAGTACAACATTAACCACTTACTCACTTTAATTCCCTCTATTGATATTATTATCTGTAAATGTTGCATTGGCGAGAATAATTTGTTTATTGTTAATGTTTATGTACCTCCATATGTTGCATGTGATGAATATGAAATTTTCTTTGATGCGTTGAGTTTGGAGCTTCTTCATAAGCAATTGTTGATATTCGGTGATTTTAATTGTCCGGATTTTAATTCTTGTAATACTACCGATCGAAAAACACGTATACTTACTAACTTCATATCAACATTAGCTTTGAAACAGTACAATAACGTCTTAAACTGTAATGATAGAACTTTAGATTTAGTTTTCTCTAACCTTTCTTGTACTATTGCCGTTAGCCATGATATTGTTCCGCTTATACACGAAGATGTGTTTCACCCTGCCCTAATTGCAATCCTAGATATTACCAAGTCTAAAGCAGGAAATAACGTCCCGCCTAATAAAAACTTGCGATATAATTTTTCAAGAGCGGATTTTATGTCGCTGTACGACAGTATCTTGCATGTCGACTGGACCTTTCTGAACAGTTTTTCTAATGTCGACGATGCTGTTTCTGCATTTTACAGTCAACTATTTACTACTATTGATCTTTTCGTACCAATATACAGAAGTTCTCAACGAATATACCCACCTTGGTTTAATACAGACATTAAGAAAAACTTAAAACTGAAACATTATTATCATAGGAAATGGAAAACAACTAAGTCTTCCATTTATCATAGCGAATTTTCACGATTACGGTCCTTAATTAAGACACAAATTAATGGAGCTTATAGGGAATAGAGAATTGAAATGAATATAGCTGGTGATTCAAAATTATTTTGGAAGCTTGTAAACTCTAGGCTATCTACCTCCAGAATTCCTGGGTGCTTGGATGTTGACAACTCAATCCTTGAGAAACCAATTGATATCATTCAAGCATTTGCAGATGTGTCCTCCAAAGTATTCACTCACAGCATACTTACTAATCCTAGCCATTTTTATTCGGACTTTAATAGCTGTTCTTTTAACATTGGATACCTTACTCCTAACGAGGTTACTAGTGCCTTAAGAAAGCTCAAAGCGACCATGACTCAAGGAGATGACGCTTTACCTAGTTCTCTTGTTCGGGACTGTGCTCCAATTTTGTGTGAACCGCTATGTACGATTTTTAATATGGCTATCAAAACGTCTACTTTTCCGTCTTCTTGGAAAATTAGCAGGATCACCCCCGTCTTAAAAAAGGTGACACGCGTAATATTTACAATTATAGACCTATTAGTATACTTTCAAACTGTGCTAAGGTTTTCGAACAACTTCTCTGTGAAAGATTGTATACCTCCATCAAACCTTATCTATCTATTCATCAACATGGATTTTCTCGTGGACGATCAACTACCACCAACTTAGCTGAGTTTACCCAGTACATTAGCGAGAACCTCGATAAACGAATTCAGGTAGACACTATATATACAGACTTCAGCAAAGCCTTCGATACTATTGATCATGGAGTGTTAGTATCCAAACTCTCTTCAATTGGATTCTGTCCTGGTGCTGTTGCGCTAATGCAATCTTATCTTCATGATCGTACATATTACGTGCACTATAATGGTTTTCTATCTCGCTCTTTCATTGCGTCCAGTGGAGTCCCTCAAGGCTCAAATTTAGGTCCACTTCTTTTTAATATATACGAGAATGATCTTTTGCTCTCTTTGGATTGTGACTTCCTTGCTTATGCAGACCATCTCAAAATTTACAACAAGATTACTTCAACGTCTGATTCCTTGATTCTACAAAAACCTCACAGCAATTAATAATTGGTGGTCTCTCAATAACATTCAATTGAATGTTGATAAATGTGCAACACTTACCTTCACTCGCTCTTCTCAGCCAGAGATATATAACTACACAGTCTCTAATGCTATAGTTCCTAGAGTGAACCAATTCAGAGATATTGGTGTACTGTTTGATACACAGTTGTCATTCTCTTTACACATACAAGCTATCGGTTCCTCAGCTTCTAAATCACTTGGGTTTTTATTTCGAACTTGCAGACACTTTTCCGATGATGCAGCGTTAAAGGCTGTTTACTACTCGCTTGTTCGCTCCAAGATGGAGTATGCCTCTATTGTATGGTATCCTCACTACCATCATCATCAACTGCAGCTTGAAGCGGTTCAAAAGATTTTTGAAGTACCTCTCTTATAAATCGGATGGTGTCTATCCTCCTCGTGGCATTGATTATGGAAGCCTACTTCAGAGGCACAATCTTGAATCTTTATCTCGCCGCAGGGAAGTAGCTAGTGGTAGGTTTCTCTTAAAGTTGATCAACCATGAAATCGATTCGCCATCTTTACTTTCCCAAGTATCTTTTGTTGTTCCTCAATACAATTGCAGATCTCTGGATACATTTTGCATTTCACGAGCACATACTAATGTTTTATTTAAAGCGCCACTGAATCATATGAGTAGGAATGCGAATGGTGCGTATCCTGACCCTTTCAATCTTTCTGCCGCACATTAGTATTTCTTTTTTTTTTTTTTTTTTTTGGTGAAAACTATTATTTGGAAGCTTCTTTTATGTTTAACATATTGTAGCGATCAGTTTTTTCAATCTTTTTTTTGTTCAAATTGTTCCTTTTAAGTTTAGCTTTAGTTTAAGTTTACGTTTAAGTTTTTGATTTGTAACACTGCATTGTCGTTTCTTTTTTGTAAATTGCCCTCTTATTGGATAATCTGTTGGATAATAAAGTTATTATTATTATTATTATTAGCTTTCATTCCCAAATAAGCGCTATATGTGCTAATACGTTTGATGTTTGTAGATATCAAAATTCAATTAAGATTTTTTTTGCAGCTATTTACTTATATAGGAATGGACAACTAAGTTTCCACAGACTCCTGCAGTAGCTAGTAGTAGAAGTAAATAGCTGCAAAAATGCTCCTTTAAGTATATATTGGGGAAATTTCTTAATTAAGTTCTCATATGTACAAACATGATCCTTATGTTTTGTTTATAAATGCTCCTTTAGTTTATTAGATTTCATACCGTCAGCAGCCAACATATTTAAAGATATTATACACTATGGTCCTTCTTCACCACTAACGACTATATTTACAAAACCCAACTTCAAATACACGTCACAATATTTACTAAACCCTTTCAACTTCTTCACGAGGAAATAGCGAGGTTTATTATCATGATCTTTATGTTTTGTTTACAAATTGCGTCTTTAGTTTATTAGATTTCATACTGTCAGCAGCCAAAATATTTAAAGATTATGCACTATGGCCCCTCTTTGCCACTTACGACTATATTTGCAAAACCCAAATTCAAATACACGTCACAATATTCCTAATTTTTACTGACGCAGATGTACCTACTTGAACGCTCCAATTTACGTTTAGATCGGATTAAGTACTTTGACATCTTTGACAAATATTTGTACAAAATGTAAATCCCCTTGGTTAAGTACAACATAACACAAACGAAATACTACGCACCTACTCACTCTCACTCTTCGCTAAACTAACCTAACTGAGCACCCACCACGGTTTTATACGTTCTGTCTCTACTATGACAGTTTCTGGACCATTCTACAGGGATCGGAAATTTTCCAGATACCGTCTTGCTAGAATTGCGTGAATTATATCACATTTTAAAAGAGGGCCACGAAATCTAAAAGTCTGCGAAACGCTGCCTTAACTAATGAAGAGCTGCAGGAAATAGACTATACACTACGTCTCAAGAAAATGCCGTCTCAGAACCTGTTTCCCATGAGACACTTGAGTGTCAAAATCAATGGAATGGCCCTTTCTCTTCGCAGCCAATGTATGGAGTTGTTATTTGGGAAACGACGAAGAGTACGATCGAGTGAGTACTGTAAAGGCGAGGTTGTAATTACTTGACATTGATCGCCAAATTTTGCTTAAGAAAGGTAGAGAGGCCAAACAAGGGAATCCAGATTCGTTTTCGCAACGCGGGACAATAAGAATGAATTATGTTATGTCTGACAGTTTTTTTGTTATTAATAATATTTTTTCGAATATTAAAATGATTTGCAAGTCCCCCGTTGATCATGCAATTTCGCTTATCGCGGCCATACCCAGAGTGTATCATTCGCGATAAACGGGGGTTACCTGTAATTATTACTCTAAAACAACGTACTACATTCGCGAAATATTTAACAGCATTATAAAACGCTTCGTAATACATCTTGTAGTAAATATGTAGAAGCTAAAAAGGAAAGGGAAAGCACTTAAATACAAAGAGACCGTAAGAAAATTCAATATAGGAAATAGCATTTACTTTACGAAGCCAATACCGTTATCATTGAATCCAATCTAATAATAATTAAAATATTTCTTCTGTTGCAGAATGAATGTAGATACGTTGTTAGAGGCCGCCAAATATCTCGAAGAACAAGAGGAAAAAGCAAAGCAACAAAGACAAATCCAAACGATACCCGACATTGCTCCGCGATTGCCCATCATTCACCAAGAGAATCACGTCCAGATTCACCACCAACAGCAACAAACGCAACCCTTGCAAAACTTACAGAATCATCAGCAGACGACGACCAGCCTTATTAGAACTTCAAAACCAGGTTTGCTTTTGCAGTTTTCCCTTGATAGTTCCTCTTACTAACGCGAGTAAAGTTTGGAAGAAAATAGAAAATTCTGTGAGGTTAAAATCATTATTAGCGACTGGTTATTGAAGGAGTATCGGATTGAAAAATTTTGCAGTAAATGTGAAACGGAAATGTGAACAATAACGTTTAGTCAATATTCGATCAAATTGGCAATGCAACCGTGTATTGTTATTATTCAAATTTTCTTTTTTTCTTTTCCTTTCAACGCAATTTCCTCGTATAATAGTTTATGTAGTTGACCTTAATTTTTCAAGGTATTTTTCCACTTCTAAGCCAACCAAGGAATACAGTGTATGTAACAGATTTCGATATTTTTCTTTCTAACCTTTCCCATTTTGTGACGTATTCTTATTCAAAATTCAAATCATCCTTTGCTAAGTATATTAAGTAATTGGAAAATCACTCGATTTGCATTATTTTCCTCGCGATGTCAAGTTTCCCTGTGAAAACAAGAAATATACAATCTTACTTACCGACTTACTTTAGTACTAATTAATTGTCGAATTTATTAATTCAAACTTTCAGAACTTCAGAGTCCACCCTTAACGGTAACAGCGCCATCGCCCACCCCGCGTGTAATCAAAAACAGTTTCGACATCATCAATCGGCTAGTGATCGACGAATCGGGCGAACAGAAACGAAAACAGCCGCCGATAGTCTTTAGGGCGGGCACCCGGGAAGTCCACAATAAACTCGAGAAAGATCGCCGCGCCCACCTTAAAGAATGTTTCGACCTTCTCAAGAAGCAACTGCCGAAAGCGCAAGACGAGCGAAAATCTTCGAATTTGAGCATCCTCCGTTCGGCCATCCGTTACATCAACAGTTTGAAGAAGAAAGAAAGAGAACTAGAGCACGAGATGGAACAGTTGGCCCGACAGAAGATCGCTCATCAGCAGAAGATCGCCGTCCTGAAGAAAGATTTCGTCGGCTACGAGGTGATGGATTTCGCGATGTTCATGCCGGAACTTACTGGACATGGAACGGCGCCAAACGTAGGAGGATTGACGGACGAGATGATGGACACCGAACCGATACCGGAAATCAAACTGGAACCGGACGAGTCGGTCCTTGTCGAGCACAAGGGTGTCAACAATATCACCGCTGTTGTACCCAGAACGCTGGCGCAAACGCAGCCGATGAATGGTATAAAAGAGGTAAGAAAAGAGGCAAAGATTATAGTTGCTTTTAGAATCACATTTCGATTTTTGACTTAGTTCGATTCCTGTCATATACACTATCGGCCAGTGTACAACTAAGGTCTGGAATGACAGCAGTGCGAGCGAGAACGAATAAAGAGCTTTACTGTGACTATGAGATCGAATAAAATAGAGCGTGAGGAGTGTCTAACACACCTCACGCTCTATCTTGTGTAATTTTATTGTCGCTATCATTCAGTGTACTACTTACCAGGTGTACATTATAGGAGTGGGATAGTGCACGACTTTTCGATTTCGATACGCTAGAACCTATAACTTTTGTGAGGTTCAAAAAATGCTTGGGCCAAAAAATAGAGGAGGTGGGGTGGGGACAAATGGCTCCTCATCGGGGTCAAAGGTGGCGCTGAAGTAAAAATCCACAAAAAGCCTCACAACTGCCCCGGAGAAAATACTGAAACCACTAAAACCGCTGAAAATACTGAATATCCTCTACAAGTTTGATAATATACGTTTTTTTGGATAAGTATGAAGGAAAAAAGAGAACACCCCGAAAAACCAGATCAAATCTTTGAATTTTTATCTATTTTGTTATAAGTATATCTCAAGAAGTAACAATGATAGGTGAAAAGTTTATAGGGCTTAATTTGTAGATCATCGGAAGAGAAACAAAACATAACCGAACAACAAATCTCTATCTCGACGGAGAACCGAGTTATCGCGGAAACCATGCCAACCTCGACCTACAGTTCTTTCTCAAACTTAGATGACCACAAGAACTCTAAGATCCTGAGTGGTTTCAGTGATGGTACATTTCAGGTCTCAGGTCCTTAGGTAGTACAATTTGCAGCATGAGAATGTATTGCAAAGTCTCAATTGCGTCGTTGCAGAATCTGCAAGTGCTACAATTTACTTTAGATCATAATTTCCAAGAATAGTCTCTCTCAGCCTTGGGAAACTTATCCAGTCTTTTTCACTATTGCGCCTTTCTTTCTTCCTTGGCATTCCAGGAAGGAAATTATCATTGCTCACTTAAATCTCAAAAAGGTTCGGATGCCACGAACGATGATGATAAACTCTGCCTTGCTGTATTATCGCGTGCTTCATTACGCTGTGCCTTCTTGTTTCCGCCATGTTGCGGTTAGCTCAAATCTAGAGTTACTTCTTAAGCTTAGATGACCACAACAACTCCAACATCTTGAGTGGATTCAGTGATGGTACATTTCAGGGGTGTCAGGCCCTTAGGTAGTACAATTTGCAGCATTCTTTGAGAATGTATTGCGGTCTCAATTGCGTCGTTGCAGAATCTACAAGTGCTTCATTTGACTTTAGATCATGATTCCCAAGAATAGTCTCTCTCAACCTTGGGAAACTTATCCAGTATTTTTCACTATTGCGTCTTTCTTTCTTCCTTAACATTCTACGAAGGAAATTATCATTGCTCACCTAAATCTCAAAAGGGCTCGGATACCACGAACGATGATGAGGAACACTGCTTTGCTGATTTGTCGACTGCTTCATTGCATTGTGCCTTCATGCTTCCACCGTGTTGCGATTAGCTCAAAACTAGAGTTCCTTCTTAAGCTTAGATGAGCACAAGAACTCCAAAATCCTGAGTGGATTCAGTAATAGTACATTTCGGACGTGTCAGGCCCTTAGGTAGTACAATTTTCAGCATTCTTTGAGAATGTATTGCGGTCTCAATTGCGTCGTTGCAGAATCTACAAGTGCTTCATTTGACTTTAGATCATGATTCCCAAGAATAGTCTCTCTCTGCCTTGTGAAACTTATCCAGTATTTTTCACTATTGCGCCTTTCTTTCTTCCTTAGCGTTCTACGAAGGAAATTATCATTGCTCACCTAAATCTCAAAAGGGCTCGGATACCACGAACGATGATGAGGAACACTGCTTTGCTGATTTGTCGGCTGCTTCATTGCATTGTGCCTTCATGCTTCCACCGTGTTGCGATTAGCTCAAAACTAGAGTTCCTTCTTAAACTTAGATGAGCACAAGAACTCCAAAATCCTGAGTGGATTCAGTGATGGTACATTTCAGGGGTGTCAGGCCCTTAGCTAGTACAATTTGCAGCATTCATTCAGAATGTGTTGCAGATTCCAGATATCCCGTACTTTTCACTACTGCGCCTTTCGTTTTTCCCTAACATCCCACGAAGGAAATGCTCACTTAGATACCACAAAAGGGTTCGGATGCCACGAACGGTGATGATGAACCCTGCTTTGCCAATTTATTGGCTGCTTCATTGTCTTTGACTCCGGCACGATCTGGTATTCATTGTACCTTCTTATACCTACTAAGAATATTAAGTTTCTTGTGTTTTTCCCAGACCAACCGCCTTGAATTAGAGGTTTGTGAGTTCAGCGCTCGAAATCGGTAGAAATGATAATCTTTCGGTTCACATCGTTTCTTCTGAGGTTTATATCAGCGCATATTCCTATAGAGTAAATTTCCATCTGGAATACACTAGGGTAATTTCCCGTTGGCTCGAAGCCTTTGAATCTGGGCCCGTATACCCATGTCCCTGTTCCTTCAGCGGTCTTAAATCCATCTATGTACCGTTTTATTGGTTATGGTCTGAGGGAGCTCTTAGCGGGATCGTCACACCAATCTCTCTTACTCAACCGCATAGAGATTTTTTCCTGAAAACTATTCTTTTGCGTTATTCAATCTCTAGGTACTGTAAGAAGGCATCAAACGGAAGGGATGTTAGCTCCCCTAAATTGATATTAAGTGCCTGCCCTGCATCGCTCCCTACTATCCTGATAAGAATGCTTTTTGCGGTTATATCAACAATCAGATATAGTGGGAAGAGATCTAACAAGACCTTCGTTGCTGCAGTTGGGCAACTCTTCATTGCTCTAGTCATACAGATGCATGCTATTCACCTGCTTCTTGAAAAGAAATCCATTTAAAGGAAGAAATCCTGGAATTAAGGCGGTAACATCAGTAACAAACATTTACAAAAAAAAAATTGTGGTTTGTAGAGGGCTCCAATATAGGGGCACTGCACTTAATTTTATCGTGCTAATCGCCGGTAGGTAGCGTAGAAAGCGCTCTAAAGAAAATACAACCCCTTGGAGTTGTATTGAAAAACACTTTAGAGGAGTTTTTGAACTGATCATCAAATCAACACTTTTGGATCGTAATGACGGTTTGCCCCATACCTTTAATAAAATAAACAATTTAACGAAGAAAGAAACGACCCGTCAAATTCCATTTTATTTGATCATCAAGGGGTTAAGAATTTTCAAATCCTATTTAAATTCGAAGTATTAGTTTTATATCAACCCTTAAAACTTCTATTATATTTCTCGGCGTAAATTCTCTTTTTGTGCATATACAGGGTATTAGTGGCTATATGCCAATCAAGTTATTTTTATTTCTTTTACTGAACTGAACGTTAGTTGAATGGTCTGTGCCTCCCTTCGTATCTGCCTCCGTCGTCAATTAGTGGTAGCACCTGTGGCAGACTTTCTTGGTCTTATCGATGTTAGGTAAAAAGTAGGTTTTCGGATGTTAAGAGATCGAGTAGCGCCCATTCAGTTTATTATGATATTGGAGATACACCCACCCCGCCTCCACTGTTAGCTGGTTGGCCATGTGGAAACCGAATTTGAGAAAATCTGAGGTACTCCTTTGAGGAGGACGACACAGATTCTGCAACACGTTCTCAAAGAACGCTGCAGATTGTACTACCTAAGGGTTGGACACCTCTGATACCACCAGGTTGAGGATAAGAATGTACCATCACTGAATCCACTCGGGATCTCGGAGTTCTTGCTGGTATCCAGGCTTAAGAAAGAGCTGTAGCTTCAGCCAACCGCAACTTGGCAGAAGCAAGGAGGTTCAATGGTGGTACATTTCAGGAGGAAGAAGGTATCAATACGAATAGTAGATGAAACATGGTGGTGTTTTTAACACTTACTATGATGCGGCCGCGACACACGAAAGCGATTTTTTAAATTACTGCTATTTAACTTTTCTTATAAATTTTCTTTTTAAGACCGTTCTCTCTCTAATTTCAGAATACGCAAGTCCAAACGACGCAATTATCGGTCGTTCCCTTACCCTACCAGATGAGTCAGGTACTCCTGCAGAAAGTGGCCTTGGTCCCGAAAAACATCACCGATTTATCGCCGCTGGTATCCAGTTCGACGGTGGCGCATCTGATAACGCCTCAGCAAATCGGTGGGAAAGTCGTGCCTATAGTCAACGCTCAATACGTCGTAAAACCGGTCGTGGTGGTCAGTACCCCGTCTCGGCCGAGTTAATGCAAGACGACGACGCTTGCGTTTTATGCCTTTGATCGCAATCGGCCTTGGTAGCCTCCGCATCTTCCGCCGTTCGTGAAAGTTGCGCGCTCACGCCAATCGCATCCAATTTTTGACTAACGAACTATCATCCCCCTCGGGCTTCGTTCGGTTTTGCGGACGGTAAAGACCGGAACTCCTGTACATATATGTAATATATAATTTATGTAATATTTTAAAGTGGACGATGTTGATATCTCTTTACAAAACACGTTGATCGCCGTTAGTGCTGGTGATCGATTAAGGGGATCACCGATTTCTCAAGAAAAGAAAATCAAAATTTGTGTGGAAAACTTATTAAGTGTATTATATTACATATATTTTTATATAAGACTTGACGATCATTTTTTGATGGTATATACATACATACACACATACGGGAATATCAAACTTTGTACAGATTACCTACTGTTGTTTTAAGAATTCACACAATTATTTGAACAGCTGTGTGTTATTTAAGAAATGTATAAACATTTTGAGCAAACCCCTTTTGGTCGATGCGCGAGAAATGAAGATTTTATTGTAAGTATATTTCCAGATTTGGCAATGGTGTTAAATTTCTTTTTGGTTGCGTTAAATCAGTGTTTCTCAACCTCTAACAAATCATGCCCCCTTCAATAAAGCCGTTACGTATTATCGCCCCTTTTACCTCGAAAAAATTGTTGGGTTTATTAGTTTATTTAATAATTATATACTTTGTAAAAAATTACGCATTTATTTACTCGTCTTACATTTTGATATACAGTAATGTCCGCATATAACGAACCTCAAGGAACCGACCAAAACGGTTCGCTATAAGCGAAGTTCACTGTAAACGATAAATATCAGAAGTTCATTCTTGTTATTAATGCATACCGACATATAAGTACGTACATGTTTCAAGTAGGTACATAATGTTTTGTAAAACATATATACATATGTACATTAAGAATCTTATTTGGAAAAAGTCAATTATGTTACATCGTTTTATTTTTTTGGCAGAATCAAAACTATTCTCATTCTCCTGGATTTTAATATTGCATTTAAAATATCAATAGTAACATTTTCCCCGTCACTATTAATAAAATTTACCATTTTCGAGAGAAGTCGACGATAATGGCTTTTTAAACTATAGATAATACCCTTCATTACTCGCTAAAATACCGTTTAAAGTTCATTATCACCGAAAACTAAAAATTTAGGTTCGTTATATGCGAGGTCGATTCGTTATAAACGAAAGTTCGCAATAACCGGGTTCGTTATAAGCTGCTATTACTGTAATTAACAAAATTAAAAAACATAAGTATTAACATTTTAACAAATGTAATAAAAAAATTCGCTCCCCAAAATATAAATTTTTGCGGATCCCTCTCCCTCCCCACCCCCACAGATATGGAAAAACGCCCACATGGGGGCGATATCGCCCTCGCGGAGAAACACTGCGTTAAATAATGAACTGCACTAGTCACTTACTTCTTCATGTTAAGATGATTTCGTTAAATTCAATTGTTTAAGGGTTCTGGATAGTAGGAAACTCTGTGATTTACATAGAATGAACTTGAATGAAATGATTCTTAACCTTATTGTACTAGTTCGCATCTTTTCAAGAGGTAAGGGAAGGCTCAGTCTGATTTTCAAGTGCCACGAGTCTTGAAGAAAAGATAGATATCATCAAATCTTCAATCCCAAAGAAAACGATTTAATCAAAAATTCCCTAAATTGTCCCTTGATTGATTGTTCAGGGTTTGCATTAATTTTTGATTTTCCTTTTTCCGAACAAGATTAAGTATGTGTGTTCATGAATGGAAAGAAATTATTGATTAGATCGCCTATACAGTGACGAAAGTTGAGAATTGGCCATAACAATAAAAGTGTCTTGTTTATAAATTTATTAAGTATAATACGAGGGTAAATTGAAAAGTTTCCAGAATAACAATAAAAACCAAATTATACAGATTCAAATTATATTTTCTTCTCAATACAATCCCTTCGAGCTTTACAGGCTCTATCCGTTCTTCATTTGAACAAAATCTCTTTCCACACAATATTTGGGTTTCGGGATCAGATGACGAAGTCAAATCAAGCGAACACGGCGGATACGGAAAGATTTCGAACTTCCATTATGTCAATTTTTCCTAAACGATTGCACTTAAATGCGCGAGCGCATTGTCGTGATAAGACGACACTTTTTTCTTTCCCATTCCCGAGCGTTTTTTCCCCTGAAGTTGCTGCTTTCAATTCGTCCAAAAGTGTTGTGTAACATCGGCCAGTAACAGTTTTGCCTTCTTCAAGATTACCAATGAGCCAAAATTCCTTTTTGCGTCCCAAAATACCGATGCCGTTACCTTTCCCGCCGAGTGAATGGTCTTTGCCTTCTTCACCGTGTGCAATCCACTGTTTTGATTGCATTTTTTGTTTCTGGTGTGCAGTGTTGCATCCAGGTCTTACGCATGCTCACAAATCATCTCTTGAAATCCGTTGGATTCCTCGTAAACACTTCCAAACAATTGGCTCGAGCTCGAATGCGGGTTTTGCTCCGTATTGAGCAAATGCGGCACCCATCTAGCAGATAAGTTTTTTTAAACCCAATTCATAATGTAAAATACAAAGTACTCCTTCATAAGATATGCCCATAAGTTACTCATTTTCACGCACTTTTATTCGGCGATCTGCCAAAACCATGCCTTTGATTTTTCCAGCATTTCTGGCATTGTAGCTGTTTTCGTATGTCCTGAACGTAGTTCGTCACTTGTTGCGTGCGGCCACGATCGAATTCCGAAACGCAAAAATTACCGGAGGAAAATAAAGGGGATGCATCCCCAAGAACGGCATTTAATCTTGATTTGATTTCCGTTGCGGTTTTCTTTTTATCCATAATTGAAGACACAAAAAGGTACTCGACTTATATGCTTGTCAAAAACCAGACTATTTGACAGATCGATTTATCATTTACAGTCGATTGATATGAAAAAGTTGCCAACGCAACAAAAACTATTTGGAAAAATAGCAACTCCCTGGCGGCGATTCCGGAAACTTGTTAATCTACCCTCGTAAAATAGAATTTTTCACATCTCGTACAGGTGTAAGGTCGTACTATCTTTAACTTCAAAATCCGTGCCCGAAAATACGTTGCACTTACAAATGAAAATAATAGAGAATCGCTTATAACTAGAGCCCGGTTGTTCAGGTACTAAAAATCATTCAATACCATTTTATGGGGTACTTGAGAATCGTGCAATATCGACAATTTCTTTCCTCTCTTTATTTAATAATCGAAGGCTAAAGAATCATTTCATTTTAATCTTGAATTTGGGATGAAGTCCGGTGAGTATAAGAACAACCCGGAAACAAACCAAAAAACGAATGTAACGAATCTGGTTTAACACGTACCTATTGCAATTACTCTCGGCTCGCCAACTTTTATACTTACAAAGTATGTATATACGTATTTCGATAATCAAGTTGGAAAATAATCAAAACGAAGAGAAAGCGCAGCTCAGGAAGTCTTAATTAAAGTTTAGGAGACGTCATCTCTCCTTTGAGATTTCTTGTTTAAAGATGACGAGTTAATTGTCAAAATACGTATTTATACGCGTGACAAATGAAGTTGTAGCTCTAAAAAGCAATTCATTTATCCTGAAAATCGCACCCGAAAACCCTAAAGAATAAATAAAACAAACAATTTTTATTAACATCGACCAATCGGGGTTGTTTCTTTAACCCTTTAATTCCTATTAATTAGTTTTCACCAGCACTAATAGTCAATTTTTAAAGCCAAGTATTCCTTAGTTCGTTTTATTCTATTAATACTCTAATTCGATAATGTAAGTGCAAAGTTATCGTACTGAATGCTACCTGATGCGCTATAAATGTATGTTTATACAGGATGTGTCATAATTTCAGCTTGAGAAACCAAGCGAGATGTCGTATTTATATTTTATACTTGTTGATTAAATCATGTAAACTGAGTACTTCTGGTTTACCAAACTATGATTGTAACAAGCTTTTATGCGAAAAATAGAAAGAACCAATTTCAGTGCAATAACACCAAATTTTCCACGATTTAAAGTAAAAAATGATCGTTGATTGTTTGGAATACATGGATCGCTCCGGTAATGACTTTTCTTTTTAGTTTTTGTTTCCTTTTTTAATCACCTTTTTGAAATACGAGGTATTTTCTGGTCATCATGTGCCTAGTAAAGGTATGTTTTCGGTCATAATTTCAGCTTTATAAACGAAGCAAGATGTCGTATTGATATTTATCCTTGTTCATTAAATCGTGTGAACTGAATACTTCTGATTTAGCAAACTGATTTTAACAAGCTTTAGTGAGAAAAATAGGAAGAACCAATTCTAGTGCAATAATACCTGATTTTCCACGTTTTAAAGTGAAAATAATCTTTGATTATTTGGAATACATAGATCGCTCAAGTAATAATTTCTTTTTATTTTAGTTTAATTTTTTCAATAAATTTTTGAAATACGAGGTATGTTCTGGTTATCATGAGCCTATTAAATGTGTGTTTCCGGCCATAATTTCAGCTTGATTAACCAAACAAAATGTTGTATTTACATTTCATCCTTGTTGATTAAATCGTGTAAATTGAATATTTCCGGTTTACCAAACTATGATTATAACAGGCTTTTATGAGAAAAATAGGAGCAACCAATTCCAGTCCAATAACACAAAATTTTCCACGTTTTCAAAGTAATAATAATCGTTAGTTGTTTGGAATAGACAGATCGCTCCGGTAACAACTATTTTTTAATTTAAATTTAATTTTTTGAATAAATTTTTGATATACGAGATATGTTCTGGTTATCATGAGCCTAGTAAAGGTGTGTTTTCGGTCATAATTTCAGATTGATAAACGAAGCAAAATGTTGTATTTATACTTTATCATTGTTGATTAAATCGTGTAAATTGAATATTTCCGATTTACCAAACTATGATTATAACAGGCTTTTATGAGAAAAATACGAAGAACTAATTCCAGTGCAATAAGACTTAATAGGGTATACGCAAGTTTGAGCTTTACCCCGAAATATACCTTTATTGAAACAAATATATAATTAGGAATCTATTTGTTACATAATATCAGTAATATTTTATAAATCTTAATTAAAATTCAAATTATTCGAATGTCTCCGACCGATACCCGGGACATTGCGAGTGGTCTGGCGAGTCCTGTAACGTCACTAGATTTATTTACAAGCATTAGTTCATTGTCAGCTGTATTTAATTGTATTAGAAGCACAAGTTTTCTAAAGAAATACTTATTTGGAATGCTTTAACACGTGCTTAAGTTCTCACTTGAAACCTTAGAATGTCTAAAATTATCGAAACCGCATTTGTATAGGTACAAAGTGATAATTTACTGAATATTGACCTGTTTATGTTCATGAAATTCATTCGCTCAACGCCGCCGTAAGGGCCGTAAATGAATTAAAGATGAATCGTAAGTCGAATTGGTTAAACATGTAATAATTCAATAGAGATACTGTTATTTCATAATTTCCATATTATAACACGTAATTGGAATATGAAATTTATAGATTAGTGGTATATGTCAAAAAATCTTTATAACTGTCAGACTAACTGTAGTTAACCATGGAAACACAGAACATCAAAAGTAAATAAATACTCATACGTCACACTTGTTTTGGCGGGAATTCAAAATAACATTTTTCAATAACTGTTTTATACCGGAAATAATGTATTTTATACAGAATTTATAATGATACGAGTAATTACTAACGTTAAAGTATTTAATTAAATTATAGACAGAAATCATGCGTATACCCTATTTTCCACGTCGATTATTTGGAATACAGGGATCGGTCCGGTAATACCTTTTTTTTTTTCATTTTGTTTAATATTTTGATATACGAAGTATGTTCTCGTAATCCTGAGCCTACTAAAGGTGTGTTTTCAGTCATAATTTCAGCTTAATAAACTAAGCGAGATGTATTTATATTTCATCTTTGTTGATTAAATCGTGTAAATTGGATATTTCCGGTTTACCAAACTATGATTGTAACAGCCTTCTATAAGAAAACTAAAATACATGGATCGCTCCAGTTAATAACCTTTTTCTAATATACTTTAATTTTACTTTTTAAATCAATTTTTGAAATACGAGGGATGTTCTGGTTATCCTGGGCCTGGTGAAGGTGTGTTTTCAGTCAAAGTGTCCGCGATTACGGTCAGCAGTGTCTTTTGATGTCTTTTGATTGAAGAGGAAGATCAAGAAATGGAAATAATGGTATCTGGTGAAAGGGGGTGGAATATCTAAGTTACATAGTAGTCGACCTGAAGAGGGTTATTTCAAAATATAATTGAGGATAGTTCCTCACTTCTTCAATAAGAAGTTCATCTTCTGACGAAACATCCTTCGTTATTTATTTACACTTTTTCAAAGCACCCCTTCTACAGTCAATGCATTTTTGGATCAGTGAAACCTCCAAAACTTTTTGTCCAATTATCTCGTGTTGAATTATTTATTTCATGCTTTCGACAAATCAAATATAGGAACGCGCTTCAAGGTCAGGCGTGCGCTGGGAAAATGTAAGTTTCCACAACGCACCTCGTTTTTCCTTGTTCTTTGGAAAATACTTAACAAAAGTGAAAAAAAACAATTTTAAGTATTACCTCTTGTGTCGGGTAATAACGGTCACGTATACGGGTAGTGAAGATCACGGTTAAATCTGATAAAATGCTTGTCGTTTTTTGAAGAAGAACAGAATACAAGGTATATTCCAAAAAACCTTCCAGTTAAACTTAATTTTTCCATATCCCAATGTTTCGGGATTACTTAGTTTTCCGATGATATCATCTTTTGTAACACAGCTGACATCATCAACTTCCGGGAAAACAAACATATTTTCCTGACCTCGATATCGTCTCAAAAACTAAACACCCATCCCATGTTTACACAATTCAGTCACCTGTGCAGCGAATTCCTTTTACACGTTTCATTAGAAACCATTACAAGAACAAAATCGTTGATGAATTTTGAGAAAGCTTATCTAGCACATCTGAATTGGAAGAAGAAGTGTCATCTTGCTTGCGTCTCTTAGAACTATTGACTACTAATCTATCACATCTAATGGCTGTAGCCTACGTGAAGAATGAGGGATGCTAAAAGCGAAATTCTCGTTCGTCCAACCATTTACAGCAAGTGTTCTTCTTGTGTTGCAGCCATTCGCTGTCGAGGGTAGATGAACATTGGAGAGTGGTAATTCCCAGCTGCGCTCATACAACAAATTACAGTAGTGGTTTTGTCCTTTTTATTCCCATAATTATGCTTGTTTCATGTTCTTGAAAAAACTGGTATTGAGTCATAATTTTCTGAAGATTAAAGAAAAATTAGCCTCATTCATCACCTGCTAGAGAGGCTCAGGGGAGAGAGAAAATCCTTCGTATTTATTTCGTTGTGTAAAGATGAACGAATATTATATCACATCGGCAAACTCCTCACCACAGTTATTTAATTAAATCAGGTGACACGTGTTGCTCTAGCAACGAGACAAGCATCTTTAAACTGGAAGTAAACTTCCCTCTGTACAACTCGAAGAGAATTTTTTCTTCTTCCTATGTCAAATCTCATACGCCCGTTCCTTTATGTTGACGTATCTCTTTTTCAGGCAATTTTCCCATTTTTTAAACGCTCATGTAAAAGGCAAACTACTTCACCCAATAATAAATTCAACACTAATGACCGTTCGACGGAACCATCGTCTTTCTTTAATGATTTCTTTTACGTCTATATACGTTTCATACCCATCTTTTAAATTCTAGATTTTAATATCGTACCCTGTGTTATTCATATGCTTCGCAACACGTAACGAATCTATTTTATCATATAGTGTGCCAGGTGTTTTTTGAATCGGGTTGCAAGTGCGCGTCTGGAAGGCGACTGCGATTTTATCGCATTCACTCAATTTTATAAACTACCGACTGCCCTGCAAATTTGTTTACCTTTCGGGTTTCCCCAATAAATTCCTTAAGATATTCTTCGCTGTCGAAGACGGCCTTATGTCATTATTTGTTTTTCTATAATCTAGGTGACCCGGCAAACTTCGTTTTGCCCAAATTCTTTTCGACTTTTCTTTTTTCCTACACCTTCGCGTAGCAATTACGAACAAACCCGCAGAAGGAAGTATCCAATTTGGTCGTCGTTTTCATGTTTTAAGCATCCGAACAAATCACGATCCATTTTTATTATACAGATTACCAATCCCTTTATTCGGTAAGGATATGTTTGAAGATGGTTGCTTCGTTCCATGTTACCGGATTTTATTATATAATTGTGATATATCTAGTGTTAGTACACCAGAGCCTTTGTAATCACTATTAATTAAAACAGAATTTGTAATTTAGTTTGTTTCAACATTGACTGTGTACCATTCCGGTACCAGTGACTGAATTTTATCGTGTTCCTATTTAATTTGTGGGAAAAGTGCCGTTGCAAATTTAAATCGTGTCTAAATTACCACCAAAGAGCACGCGACCAAACATTTAATATTGGGACCATCGAAGCACATATTTAATATCTTTAATATATCTTTTCGAACTGTTTATACCCCTATTTAAAGAAGGAAAATCATAATGAAAACATTAGTTCTTGTTTTCTAAAAGATTTTCTTTAATAAATAAATAAATGTTTTTTCCTTTGGAATTAGAGGAGCATAATTAATTATTGAAATAGATTTGAATTAGTTTTTTCTTCATGACCCCCATTTGAATACGACCAACAATTTCGAAAGCTTGTTATGACACACCTTGTATAACACTATGTATAGTATATAATTTATTCCAGAATTTTATTTAGATTCGACATTAATTGTATATATGTTTTATTGGCGCCCATTTTATGAATTTTGAGACCAGCATGACACGCTGCGTGTAGCGCTTTCTTATCGGGCAATTATATTTCCTTCCTTCGTCTACCTATATACACGGGTATTCGCCGTACTTTATGTTAATTTAACACACAAAGAAAGCTTAGCCCGTACATTTTCGTCGTTTTAATCCGCATTCGTTAATCTATTAATTAACATTTTAACCTTCAATAGCCGATCGTCGCGAGCAGACATGTATAATTTAAAACATCTACATATGTAAGGAACATTTGATTGTGATGAAGATGACGCAAGTAAAATGTACTTTTTACTTCGTTCTCTAAGCAAACCTCATCTGAGGTGCAGCTATTTTTTGTAATAGCTGTCGTCTTTATTTAAGGATACAGAAATATCTGTATAGATCTCTAGTATTGTATAAAATAGAAGAAATGTATATACTATATATATATATATATATATATGATTATTATTATTGAAAAATATACAATCAATATTAATATTATTGTAAACTTATTGTAAAATATAAGTGTCAAAAGAATCGAAGGTTCATTGTTGAATAACTAAATTCCCAAGAAACGTGTACATACAAATATACAATGGTATATGTATATGAAGACTTTGAAATTGGTAGCAGCAAACGGTTTCAACCAACTGTAGTAACTTCCTTTCTTCACCTGGCACCTTATAATTAGAGTTGGCTAACACGGGACGAACACACGAGCGTCACAAAATGGAGCAATTACGAAGATAGATTGACAAGTGTCCGGAATCGCTGCAAGGGGGTTGCTACTTTTCCAATACAGGATGGGGCGCGGTAACCACACATTTTCAGTTGCTTTAATGCTTGGTTGATAAAAAAGGTAAGATTGTGTAGTAGATGACATTGAGTTCCTTGAGTAAAAACATTTAACTTTGAATTGGCATCAAGGAGCAGTTTATACATATCCTTCCTCAAAGTTGACCTCGTTACTAAGAACATGTGCCATAATTTGAACAGTTGCTGTTTTTCTTTATGTGCACATTACCGGAACTGACTGTACATACGTTTCAGAATATATTAAGCTGTAAGTGAACTTCTAATTCAAGATTTAAACTATTTTCTTGTATTAGGTATTCTTCCAATATTTAACCTTCAGATGCTAAGTAATATTAGAAAACACGTTCGGAACGGTACTATACTACTAAATACTGATGATGCAACCACCAAGAGTTATACTAAAGGTTGTATCGAACTCCGCCACAGCTCGTTGGGCCTTGTAAGCAACTCAAGTTATAATCAAAATAAGCATTTTGAACACAATTTAAAAGAAACTTACTTTTCATTTTCTCGCTAAACAGATCGTGGGTTATCATTCCATACCACACAATTTGAGATGGATTTAGATTTAACAACTAATTGCAGCATATAATTTATTTATTCTGCTGGTCTAACAGTCATGGTTACATTGACACCAAAGCAAATAAATTCTGTGAAATTACAGTAAATGTTCAAAATGTGTGCCACTCTGTTGAATATATAACAGTACCCCTTTTCAAACTGTCAAATACTTTTCGCAAATCTTCTAGTGATATGTTTAATTGCATGCTGTATAGCTGCTTGTAGCTGATCAAAATTATGTAGGCATTCTCTATACACGTTGTAGAACTAAAAATCTAGAGCAGGTCTGAGCAACTCAGCGACTCCCGAAAAATTTTAGAGCCACGGAGGCCCGAGCGCAAGCTCGTAGAGTAAAGGTGGGCAATGACAGAAAAAGAGCGAGGCCTAGAAACGCGCTAACGCGTCTTCACTCTGTCCAAAACGACGAGTTACAAGTAAAATGTTAAAGTTGTAGAAATCCAAAATAGAAAAATACAGTTATATGACTAATTTGATAATAAATATGTCAAGAAATGCTCGATCACTGCGTTTAAATTTGTTTAAATACGCTTGAACATGTATGCCACATAAAGTCATTCCAGTTGCCTGCCGGCCTATCACTATTCTTTGTAATTGGTCGAGGAATGGGACAGAGCTGCGACTTCTCCTCTGCCTTTGTAGTATTTCCCCTTGTCGGAAGTTCCTGGTTCAGCTCACAAGAGCCGCTGGCTCTTAAGAACCGAGCTGCCGGGTCTTGTTCTAAAAGTGTTAAATCGGTTGATCCTGCAGGACATCTTCCATAACCAATAATAGTATTGTCATAAGATTATTGTAGGAATTCCAATGTATCTAATGCTCTAAGAGCTGCTGTCCATTTTACTGTAAATATCCATCCATCAATTCATCATCATGCAACTGTTCGATGAATAGTTGTAAAATATAAATGCGACACCATAGATATTAACTAAGTGATTTAACATTAGCCCTTTTTTATATCAAATCTGACACAGATGTTCGAAAATGTAGCGTTTTGTTTTTTACATCAGAATATCAATTACTACGAAATGGAGATCTATTAAATATTTCTCCAATTCCCAATCCTATTGTCCCTGTGGAATATATCTTCAAATAAAATTGTCACGGTATTTACTAAGTTTCTCACCTAATCCTAGTCCATAATATGTATATTTATTCACATTTTTTAAATTCACTTTGCCTTGACGTATTAAGTAGACCCCAATAGCCAGTAGAGAACTAGTACATATTATTTTACACGATAAACATGATTCCCTTTCTTTTTTATCATTTTTCTTGTAGATAAAGTGACAAAAATATCTTACCCTAACCTACTACTGCCTACTACTGTCATAAGATAATAAGATCCGCTAGGAACTTCATGTCAATACTAGGGTCGGTGGGGGATTCCTTACGCCCTTTTATCTTCAGGTGTAGGCTGCTTCGATCACGCAGCCTGGGGAGAGATGAGGTTGGTTAGCGAAGAGCTAACTGGGGAAGATGACTTTTCACCTGTAACACATACGAGGATTTCAGACTGAAAAATAGCCGTTTATCAGTCGTTTAGAGGACGATGATGGTAGTCGAGGGAATAATAAGATCCCCAATAACGATGACTAAATATAGTTGCTCAATTTGCGCCAATAGACAGTGGCGGGCGCGTAGAAGTTTACACTTAAAATAAAACATTGATCGTTTCCGTGACATTGGCAACAGTTCTAAAACAAATCTAGAACTGCGAAACAGTCTTTCAGTCTTTCGCCGGCAGATCTCATCGAGTCTCGCAGTTACACTGAAGGTTGTATCGAACCCAGCCACTGCTCGTTGACGCTAGTGAACAACTCTACTAATGACCATATGCCATAGGTTAAGATAAGAATGCCCAAGTCAATGTAATATGTTTCTGTCGGTCTAGCGCCTCAAATATCTGGAAGAAGAACTAATGTAAATTGGTGGCGAATTTGTTAGGTATGTATTGAAAACTTGCAATTTTTAATAATAAATTAATAGGTTCTAGAGGAAACAATATCTTACTTTAAAATCACGTATTCTATTTGTGGGCATACAATACTTTCTAAAGCGAAGCTCTTTTAGAGAGGTCCTGCGGCGGGAGTTAACTGGGAAAAAGTGAGACGCTTGAAATCGTCAGATAGACGCTTTTCTTCTATCTTTCTTCTTTCATTAGTTTTTTCTCGCTCGCACACATACATACACAGACACGTTTGCGCTCTTATTATTCGGACTCGAATTAACTTTAAATTCAACTTCAACTCATTTACCATCGGTTTCGAAATGAACTACTTTTTCTTTATATATTGTTTATTCAATTATAGAAATTTACCTTTTATTCAAATACACATCAAATGCGTAAAGAGCTTCGCTCTTGTCGGGTATCCCACTACACCTCCCCTTTTTATCTAATAGAATGAAGTATGTATCTATATTTTGAATGAGTAATAATTATAATAAATAACGATAAGGAGATTGTGATTAAAATAATATATAAAATAAATGAAATTACTCTTACCACACATTTCGGAAGTAATACTAGATACGTATTTCGGCAACTAAGTTGTCATCCTCAGTAGAAAATTGGAGTATTAAGTATCGCCAGCGATATCCAGGCAACGTCCAAAACGAACAGCACGCAACGAATACTATACAACTCTCTCAAAGCACTTCACAATGAAGATCACGCATTAAACGCCCACTTGAAACACCAAAACACTGTTGGCACTGAACTCCCATTATAAAAAGCGTGTATTTATGCTAATTCTAAATCTAAAAATTATGTTCTATGGTGTATAAGGCCTTACTCAAAGCCATAAAAAACGTTAGGAGTATGAGCAAAATTAGTAAATTTAGTACGTAAACAATTATTATTGCTAATTATAAAAACAGGATACCCAACGGAATAGGGATTGGTAATGTAATAAATAGAGAGGAGATAATGACAAAAATCTTTGCTTCCACATATACAAAACTCTACCAATCGAATTAATTCTCCATCACAATACAAATACATAAATTACTTAGGTAAGTATATGCTAAACAAAACCCTAAAGTAAGGCGAAGGATAGGTATCGTTTTAATTTCGAAATTGTTAGAGCCCCTGTCAGCATCGCAAAGACTAAAATCACTGGAGGTGAAGCACAAGAATATAAAAATGAGGCATTCCTCAAACAAATCAGGGACAAAAGGAAGTTACAAGTGCGACGCAGACTTATATAGGAAATGAACAACTCAAATCCTCGAAGGTGATTGTTCGTTAGTAACCGGTATTCTGTGAAGCACTAACGCCACCATCTACTAGGAAAACCAAAATCGGGAAAGAAGAGAGTAAAAAGTAAGGAATTCTTTTAAAGTCCATGGACACTGCCAATGGATTCTCTAAAAGTTACGCAGTGCAGCCAACATTTCAGTTGTTTGAGAGGTATACATTTTTGTGTTTTATTTGTGGACTGATTTTTATCACTATTAAATATGTAAGAATAATAGTGAAGTTATTTTTGCTTTATATTTAATAATTTACTTCATCTAATACTAATTTCATTTATTGGATATTGTTTTTTTCCTATTTTTGATTTTCTTTATTTATCCAAATTTTATTATTCAATGACAACTTAACATTAAATAATAAAATTCGGAGAAGTGACAATGTCAGTTAACACGTCATCCACCTTTTTAACAAACTCTAATGATAAGTTATCATTAAGTAGTGTAAACCGGACTGACGCTGTCACTCCAGTACTTGTGCCCACTTATGTACCTGCAACGCGCGACATTGAAATTCGGAGGAGTAACAGAGTCCGTCTAGTTTGCGCAACTTATCACGCACTCCTTTGTCCAACTTTAGTGATTGATAGTGAATTGAATATGCTTCGCATAAATCTACTAAAATGACTTATTCACTTTAGTCTCTACTCCACTCATTTTATCTAGAAAAAGAAATTTAATTTTGGTAAAACTTTGTAAATTTACTGTTAATTTCCTCCGGAGATCAACTTACTAGACGACTTATTTTTACGAAGTTAACAACAATTAACAAGTTTCAACATTCAGTACTTCAACGTACGATACTTAACCTCAAGCATCCAGGAATGGTACTATGATGGTACTGAGACCCTAAACTATAGTAACCTAATTAATTAAGTTGTTATATGGAGAATCATCCAGATTTTATTTTATTAAGTTATATTCTTGCACACTTGTATTTTCTCAAACACGCATGTGCAGCTTCTACTAAAAATTCTTGTAAAGAAAATAAAACAGCGCCAGTTGTTAAACAGAATAGATAGAAGCGACAAAGTTAGAAAATCTTGTGGGAAATTCTGTACGCGCATGGCCGGAAACCATGTTTTAAATACGACGACAGTGTTATATTTGGCTAGCTTCATTAATGTTATTATTCTGGGATGGTGTGTGCATATTAAAATTAAAATATACTATTATTGTTATGTATCACTGAGTTTTTAGCAAAGGCTATTCTTCTAACATATCCAAAACTCTAATATTTTTCAATTAATACGAACAAATGTGCATCTTCCGTTTTTTTTTTCAAAATGGCGTTAGCTAACTTCTGAGCTATTTCGAGGACATTCAAATGTCGCTTCTGTCTATTCTGTGGTTTTTCTGAGAAAGTTTAAAGTATTGTTTTAAGTCTGGCTTCTCCGTTGGAACTGTTTCCCTTTAATGTCTGTAATTATGCGAGAAAGAAAACTTGTGTAAGAACTTCTGGTTTGTGTCCATCGACCTTTAGATACGAAAAGTCAACGTATACGCAACGTTTCAATTCGTCCGGATAATAAAGTGTGGTGCTGTACATTTACGGAATCGAAATTGAAGTAAAGTTTGAAGTTTGGATTATTCTTGAATTAAATTGTTTATAAAGTCCAAATTTCTGTTGGATTTGCTCGTTCGAGACGTGTCTTTGTTTCAGTTGCCAAATAAAAAATATTTACGACAGATAAGCGATTTAGATCGCCAAAACACGATAAAACGAAAAATCCGAGAACCTTGTTCCTTTTCTCGATTGGCAAACGGGTATTGCGTGGAATTTGCGTTTTAATTCTCATTGCCTTTAATTACAATATAGTTCAATGTGTTATGAAATTACATACGTGCAAGGCCCTTTGGCATTATATACATGTAGGGGATTTACTGAGATGAGATGGCCCTCATTGAATTTTCAATTAATTAAGTTTATGGAACAAATGATTTGTTTCATAAAACAATTTGAAATAATCTGCGATCATAAACACGTGTTCTATATTTATAGACTTTCTATTTACAAACAAATATCCGCCAGTCTCCAGTTAAATAAGTATGTATATTTACATAGTTATTTTTATTTTTCGACTACGATAATGACGATGATTTAAAGCTAATTTAACGTGCGTCAACTGTCAATATCAAGGTTATTTGGTTATTTTCTGCGCGTGTTTGACGTATTATACATCATTGTGCTATTGTTATTCAACTGTGTTTTTGTTCACTTACAAAAATTACCAAATATAGAATTTCATCGTTTAAGTAAGACAGGCATGTAATTTCCCTTACGTTCTATTCCATTTTTTACGTTTTGAACCACGTTAAAATCATGGCTAAAGAGGAAGAAGAGGATAAATTACCCGATAAAGACGCTGCCAAAGAATTTTACGCGAAATACGAACCGAAAGAGATATTAGGAAGGTATTGTCTTTGTTAATATATCTCTCTATTTTACAGCTCTATCAACATTACACCTACGACTGTAAACAGTCACTTACATTAATGTCGTAGGTGAATCCTGTAAATTTGCCATTGTTTCCCATAAAATCGTCCGCTGATATTAATACGAAAATAATTCCATTCTAGAGGAATCAGCTCGACCGTTCGCAGATGTATCGAGAAGGAAACCGGAAAGGAATACGCAGCGAAGATAATAGATTTAAGTACGGACAATACCGATGTGCATTCATCCTACGATGCAACTATGCAGGAAATATCTATACTTAAAGATGTCGCCGGACATCCCTATATCAGTACGAAAATTGTCTTTTTACTGCATGTGATTTTCATTTAAGAAACGTTTTATTCTAGTTGAACTACAAGATGTGTTCGAATCTAGTACATTTATATTCTTAGTATTTGAATTGTGTAAGCATGGAGAGTTATTTGATTACTTAACTAGCGTGGTAACGCTTTCGGAGAAGAAGACGAGGTACATTATGAGACAGATATTAGAAGGTGTTCAACATATACACAACCGACGTGTAGTACATCGGGACCTGAAACCTGAAAATATACTGTTAGACGATAATTTAAATGTAAAAATTACCGATTTCGGTTTTGCTAAAAAATTGAAACCAGGAGAAGTATTAAGTGGTAAGTTTCTTTGTTTAGAATCTTTCTGGTATCGTAAATCTACATGTCGAATATAATTTGAAAAATTTATGTAAAATAAGATATTGCTGGTTATGAGATGTTTATACACTTTTCTTGTGTTTTGAGGTTTGGCTAATTTAGTTGATTATTAATTCAGTGCATGCTGCGTTTGCTATTATCATTTGCTTAATATGTTATCATGTTACTTTTACGTTTGTAAAATCCTATAGTTAATATGTACATAATACATTTCCTATAATAGAATCACCACAACAGTTATTGTTAACATTTCCATTGGTTTCTGATGATAATTATTTCCAGTATTTAATAATTAAATATTTCTTCTATTCTGGGAGAGATAAATTCTTAGACCATTTAAATTTCATTTTCATTATGAACATTCCGCGGAATTTAGAAATTTATTTCTTTTCGTGACTTCTAGCAGTAAGTGTTACACAGTGTAATTCAGACGATGGTTGTCAAAATTTAAGAAAAATGCTAACGAACCTTGG
The DNA here is from genome assembly GCA_038088585.1 of Chrysina gloriosa. Taxonomy (NCBI): domain Eukaryota; kingdom Metazoa; phylum Arthropoda; class Insecta; order Coleoptera; family Scarabaeidae; genus Chrysina; species Chrysina gloriosa. The sequence continues at coordinate 9,375,359 of CM076095.1, forward strand.
ATATTCTAAGACGCGGTGTGCAGCACAGGGCAACCGAATTTAAAAAGCATGAACATGAACAATTCATTAATGTTATAAATTTAAATCAATGAGAATGCTAATCATTTTTTTCCAATACGTACAGTACTAGGTAATCGAATTAGCGTCGCTATCTTATTTGTGCAGTATTCCGAAAAATAATTTATTCAACGTTGGCTTTGGGAAATTTTGTTTTGTTATGTTTTTACTACTCAAGTACAGTATTTCTTTATAAAAGTTATCATTAATTTCCTGTTGTAACTCTTACAATCATCCTTTATGAGATCACCTAGAAATTTATAAACCCAAACACAAACTTTCTACTTTCCTTTAATATTTTATTTCCTAAAATCCCGAGATGTAATTTAAGCAATAATAAAAAAACGATTTTTATTTTAAAAGAATTCTAGAGTGGTTTTGCCCCTTAACGTGAACGTTAAAATTGATATTTTTGTTAATATTACTAGTTTAGCTAAAAAAATGTTTTTAACATCTGTATCAATTCTACGCCTTTTATGTTATTGTAAGCACTTTTGGATTTCAAGAAAGAATTGTGTAAGAATATCATTTTTATAGTATGCTGTGATAGTTTGCTTTCAAGATTTGTTATGTTCTCAGTCTTGTCGTTGTAATAGAGGAAAATGGCGATCAGGTAGAACATTTTAATAAATTTCTTTTGAAAAATGAAACACATGCAACTTGTTCAGTTAGTTGAAATAAAAAAAAATGCATTTCTAGATTCAGCAGCTTCGACTTAATTTCAATCTAATTAAAATTTAACATACCTTCAAATTTCTCCAAAATCACAAGAGATAGGTATAGGGAAACCTAATACAGTTTGGGTAAGAAATGAAAAACCTTTCTCTTAGTCTAAAAATATACAGGGTGTTCCATTTTAAATAACAGAGTGATACACTATTGAAGTTGATACAAATGAAGCGGATCTATGGAATCACCCTGTACATTATTGTGAAATTACGTACCTGAAAATAAGTAGCCCAATATATACCAAATTAAGGCTAAAAACATGATTTGAAAATTTCAATTAGTTTGTCTGTTATGTCAATTTTTCGTCTTACTTTTTCGAAAATCATCAAATACTTTGAAAACGGTAAACTATAGGTATAGGGAACATCGAAGTAACTCAGCTTTCTTTTTCTATACCATTCAGCAAACAATATATGGTGTTCCTAACCTTCCTATACTCACGTCAAAATGAAAGACGCATACTATACTATATAAGTCGGTCTCACAGACCGTATGCGTGAGTATAGGAAGGTTAAAAAAGCATAACCTTGATACTTTACGCTTTCTTGGGACACCTGTATAAATGACAATATTTTCTAATTATGGCCTTTATAAACAAACACCGTTCTGTCAAAAGAAATTTTAAAAAAATATTATTTTGGGAGCTACAGTCCCACGCGCTAGTCGTGAGCCAGCCTGTATATATATATATATACATATGTGTGTGTGTGTGTGTGTGGGTGTGTTTAGTTCTTTCCCTCTCTTGTTATTGTTGAATATATATACATTTTGTGACCTATTTAGGTACTTATCTTTGGAGTTACCTCTACCACTTTTAGGTCAAATAAAAAAATTGTTTTGCAGATAATATTTCTTTGTAATTTTCATAATTCGACATTTATCCTGTTTTCTAAACTTGACACAATTTTTTTATTATTATTTTGCCGTCATTCATATAATTTTCTTTTGTTATTCTGTTTCTCCTCGAAGTTTTATTACATATTTACATATTGTTTAATCAATGCGTCTTATTTCCTGATTATATTAAATATGTTAATCCCTTTTCAATACATTCAGAGATATGTTCAATTTAGTTAAACTGTTCTGTGAATGTCTCGCTAGAAAGTAACGTCCAGTGTAGAGAATTATCTTAATGCAGTACACGTGCGTCTGTTATTTTTGTTGATATCAAATATAAATATTTTTAAAAGGAAGTATTAGATTTTATCTCTAGTAATCCGTGTGTTTTATTTTATTTTGTTTATATGTAAATGAAAATATAGGTATGATAAGTTAGTTTACCAGAAAAAAAAATGTAAATAATCAGTTGTGTATAAATCCTTGAAGTTACACGTGTTTGAAAAAGCTATTAAAAAGTATTAATAAGAAACTGAGTGAGTGGTGCCAGTCAAATTTTTAACTTTAAGTCATGCAAAGAACAAGAAAAGCAGGTAATGTTATAGAACAAAAATTATATTTTCATACAAAATAAATGATAGGATGTTTAATAGTTTGGAAATACAAGGGTAGATTGAAAAGTTTCCTGAATGACAATGAAAACAAAATAATACGAATTCAAGTTATATTTTATTTTTCAATATAATCCCCTCGAAGCTCGAACACACTTGGTCCAACGTTTCTCTAGCTTCTCGATTCCCTCCCGGAAGTGACTTCCGTCGAGATTTCCAAAATAATCGTTTACAGCCTCTATCAGTTCTTCATTCGGCCAAAATCTCTTTCCATACAGAAATGTTTTGTGTTTCGGGAACAGGTCGAAGTCTGACAGAACCAAATTAAGCGAATACGGCGGATGTGGAAGGATTTCGAACTTCAATTCTGTCAATTTTACCAAACGATTGCACTTGAATGAGCGAGCACATTGTCGTGGTGTAACAACACTTTTTTATTAACCATTCCCGCGCGTTTTTCCTGAATTGCCGCTTTCAACTTGTCCACAAGTGCTGTGTAATATTGGCCAGTAACAGTTTTGCCCTTTTCAGGATACTCAATTAGCAAAATTCATTTTGCGTCCCAAGAAACCGATACCATCAGCTTTCCAGCCGAGTGAATGGTCTTTGCTTACTTCGAAACCGATTCACTGTGTGCAATCCACTGTTTTGATTGCATTTTTGTTTCTGGTGTGTAGTGACGAATTCAGATCTCATTCAATCTCACGAATCGTCTCTTGAAATCCATTGGATTTCTCGTAAACACTTCCAAACAATCGGTTGAGGTTCGAGCTCGAATGCGTTTTTGCTCTGAATTGAGCAAATGCGGCACCCATCTTGGTGAAAGCTTTTATAAACCCAATTCATTATATAAAATATGAACTACTCGTTCATAAGAGATGCCCACGGCTTCCTCAATTTCGCTGACATTTATTCGGTGCTGCTAAAACCGTGTCATGGACTTTTCCACAATTTCTGGCGTGGTAGCCGTTTTCGAATGTCCTGAACGTGATTCGTCATTTGTATGCGTGCGAAACTCAAAAACTGTTCGAACTACGTTTTTATTTATAATTGAAAACACAAAAGAGTACTTGACTTACATGCTTATCAAAACCAGACTATTTAACACATCGATTTAACATTTGCAGTCAATTGATATGAAAGAGTTGCCAATACAACGACATAAAGTATTTAGGAAAATACCAATACCCCTTAGCAGCAATTCCGGAAACTTGTCAATCTAACCTCATAGTGTATTATAGTCATAGGATTGTGTTCATCTAATATAAAGAAATTACTTTGTTCGCATACGTTTTAAACTGAGTATAATTCCGGAAGGATAACGTATTCGTCATGTTTTACTCACTTTATGTTAAAATCTGGGAGTTTCATTGTAATACTATCGCCTACAGCTTGAGATTTGGTATGCCATTTGCAAGTACAACTATTATACTTTGCATGTGCTAGTTGTAGTGGTTTTCTTTTCAACAACACACACATCTCACATTCTGGGTTTTGAGATATTTGTGATATTTATGTCGTTTTCTTCACTTCATCCTTAATTTACGTTTACCAAAATGTACTAACATTTAAAAATTGATTTGTTTTTGCCCGTCAAGTGATGCAATCTTCAATTTGATATCCACAAATTTTTCAAACAGATCCTCCAATCTTTAGGGTATTGCATCAACATCGTCGTGAAAAAATGAAGATGATAGATATTCTTTGTTGTAATCATTAATTTCCGAGCCACAATTTTTATAAAATTTAAAAAATTTTATGAGTCTGAGTGATGGTGTTAGATCATAGGTGATAAAAACATTAATGATTAGAATAAATTGTTTTCTAAGCAACCTACAGCAAAGTTACTTTTTGCACATTATACTAACCGAAGATTTCGTTTCAGATTTATGTGGAACTCCTGGATATTTAGCGCCGGAAACATTAAAGTGCAATATGTTCGAGGACGCCCCTGGATATTCTTTTGAAATAGATGTGTAAGATTAGCAAAATTTGATCCGAATAAATATGAAATTATAATATTAATTTTTCGTTTAGGTGGGCGTGTGGTGTCATAATGTACACGCTGTAAGTATAATATTCCTTTAAAACTTATCTATACTTCATTTTCCATTGTAGTACAGTAAAGTATTATTTTACTTTTAGTTTAGTAGGTTGTCCGCCGTTTTGGCACCGAAAACAGATGTTGATGCTACGGAACATTATGGAAGGCAAATATTCGTTCACATCGCCCGAATGGGCCGACATATCCGAACCGCCGAAAGACCTGATTAGGAAATTGCTGGTCGTAGATCCCGCGAAAAGAATTGGTATCAGACAGGCTCTCGAGCATCCATTTTTTCAAACTGTGGTAAGTTTTGAAAAAAAAAGACAGTTCAGGACTTATCGAAAATATTCATGTTTATCCCGTTTTATTACTCGGTATTATTTCGAGTTATGCCGTACGAGCTAATTACATTCACTACTTTGTCATTGTCTACGAGGGTGGTTTATTATCGTTTTTATTATATACGAGGGATGTTCTCGTACCGCTGAGCCTCTAGAAAGCCGTTATGTTTTTCCACAAATTTTGTTTGGATTTTTAAGACAATTTAAATACATGAGTTCAAAATGATCCTTCGCATAATAAATCTTTGAATTGAACAAAGAGCTGTGATTTCTAACAATTCCATACGTGCAGAGTTGGGACTTTTGCGCGTAGCGAAAACGAAGTATAAGCTAAGCTAATGCACGCGTAGGATGAATAGCGACACATAATGAAGGCAACTCTTTCGCCTTTGGATTTTCAAACCTTGATGTTAGCAGAGACTGTGGTCTATTAGCATTAAACTCGGCCTAAACTGAACTTGAAAGATCACTACTTTCATCACTTGCCACTGTTTTCTTCTGGCGTTGATTCTTCCGTCAATAGTTCTTGCAACAGGCGGTGTTACTAGCTTTTAAAACTTTTGTTCAAAATGAAAATAATAAAAGGAAAGCCAGAAATGTGACCGATATACAGTCACAGTGCGGAGAATCCGCCTCGTTGATGATAACGATGGTGATCCAGGCCGTGCTAGCCCAATAGAAACGGCGTAGGTTCCAGTTCGAGAATTTAGTAACAACGCCCCACTCTCCAATCATACAACTGGATCACATCTAAGCGTCGGGAGTCAGAAAGACCATCCAGTTTCAGTAGTAGGTAGTACGAAGTTATCCGAATCGTCTATGTTCTCGACCTTTATCTTGTCGTGAAGCGACTAGCAAAAGTACTCGAAAACTATTTAAAAATAACATAAACAAAATAAAAATAAAACGAAATGAGGCGAGAGATTGACGTTTAACAGCACTTTATTTTTTTTTTTAATTAAGCCAGTTCGTTATCTGCTTTACACCCTTTCGGTAATTGATGGAATTCCAGCGGCCTAACAGCCACCTTACAGTTTTAGCTGAACCTAATTAAAACCAAGCATATATTCAAGTGACAAGTACAAAAGAATTAAATGTAGTACTAAATAGCCAACGTAACGAAAAACCCTTTTTACTCGGAAGCAGATCTGAAATGCTCCCCCACTCCACCCCAAATACTGAATGTTTACAAAAGTAAGAAAACCCCTGTTTACTGCCACAATGAAATCCCCCATTTCGACGTCCGTACGGCGTGGTATTAGGTATCGGGACGGATGTTGTCCAAGATGGCGGGTTTTCTTCCACTTGATGTAAAAATGTAGGGAAAGCAGCAACCTTAAGACTAAGTTGGCTTCTAGCTTGTACGTTAGTTCTCAGATGTTCTCGAAAATAAATCTTAGGATATACTAGTTATCCTAGCCTACACTAGCTCACACTAGTTTACTACAACAACCTGAAAGATACGATAACGACATTGTAATTAACAAAAAAGAAAAGACTTGCCTCCAATTGAGGGAAAAGCAACGTGGACGATTAGTTTGAACAGCAAAACTTGTGGAAGCGAAACTTCTAATTTCATTCCCAGCGTTGAATTTCAGTGTATATCCTCGACAACGAAATTCAAAAGCGAAAACGGAATAAACTAGTCACTAAAACCGATCCCACAACGATTCCCACTCAACGTCAGAAGCTGAATCTCCATGCGTGCATCCAAACGACGACACAATCCGTATCGAGTATTGTTGGATCAAAAATTACGAACGCGGGACACCATCTACACGTCAAACGTTGAAGCGAGAGAGAGACTACAAGTAACAATACAGAAAACTAATAATTGGCCGTAACAGTGGTTTTGTGCTTCTGTAAACTTTCCTGAGTTTGTAAGTCGGATTATTTTAAAACGAGGGTATAAAAGTATGAATTGGCTATAAACTAAATATTTTTCCACTCCGGCAAACCAATTACTCGAGCCTTTCATAAACTTATTGCTGAGGCTTATGAAACTTTTGAAACTCTCATTATTTTCTTTCAAACGGTATTGTTTCAATAACAGTGATATTATAATAATTTTTGAAGCTGTTACTCGATCTTCGCTACTTAATTCTTCTGTAATACAGTATAACTTCACTAAATCGGACAGATAGGATTTTCTCCCTGTCCGGATTAGTGAATTTCATGGATTATCGAATATGTATAATTGTACATACATACACAAATAAAGCAAGAAAGATATTTTTAATGAATTCTAATTATTTTTATAAATACAAACTAAACCATATTCATACAGAATCATTTTTGTTAAAATAAACACTGATATATTGCTGCTTCGCATTTTCTCAAAATTGCTTACTGGCATTTTCTTTCAATCTTCTGAACAAAAGAACCTCTTGCATTGGAATGTTATTTTCTTCTACCTATTGAATGTTTTGGGAAAATGATCGAACAGCATCGCTGTGCTTGATTGTATTACATGGATCTTCTACAAATTCACATTCAGAACGGATAATATTATTCAACTCATTTTCGTCACAATTAAATTTTGATTCATCTGTTTATTTTAGCCAGTTGCCCAGTTAAAAACTTTCTCAAAACTAAAATGTAGATCAATAGAACTCAACATTTCCACATACAATAAATATATATATATATATATATATATTATAGTGGTAGAGATCTATCATATAAGATACAATAAATATGTATTTGCAGATTCAGATTTCCACTGTTGTTTCAACTGATCCAAAGGAATTTCGTCCTCTTCGTCCCATTGTCCTTTTGGCCAGAATAGCGTCCAACATTTACTGATATTTTTTCAGTTATAGCTTTTCATGATAATAACTTCATTCAAATTGTAACTCGCCAAAGTCTTTGTTAAATCATCGTCTTGCGATATTAAGTGCGGCAATAATTTTTTCTGTAAGCCACTTTAATATTTTGAATTAAATTTTGATCCATTGGCCGTATTATGGCTGTGCAATTGGGGGATAAACACATAATTTTGAAATTTCGATCAAAATTTAATACATCATCTGCTTGATGTAAGGGGGCGTTTCTATTTAAAGAAGCGCTTTTTGAGGAACATTTTTCTCGTCCAAAAAATTTTTTTACGTGTTTAATAAATACTTTTTCAACAGTCCATGAACATTGGTTGGTCGTCCAACCTTTCTTGCTAGCTCTATACTCGACGGGAAGATTTATGTTTTAAAAGCATCTGGGGCGAAGGGATTTGCCAATAACAAGTAGTGGTAACTTGTGGGTGCCTGCCGCATTTGAATATCATTTTTAGAAATGTTCCTACCGGGAGCTGACTGTTCCCTCTCACGAACCCAAGTGGTAGTTGATAAAGTTTTCCAAAATTCAGCACTTTCGTCAGCGTTATGCAGCTGGCTTTTTAATAAATTCATTTTGTTAACCAACTGTAGGAATTTCTTTTGGAATGGCGCTACCGTACATGTGTCACTAGATACATTTATCCCATAAATTTTTAAAAATCGAATTCCATTCCTCGTTTTAAATTTATCCAACCAACCGGAGCTTGCTAAAAAGTCACCTTTCCCAGTTATTTCTCTACAAAAAATCTGATTTTTTTCACGCAAAATTTACGATAAAATTGGTATATGAAGGTTTTTTTGTTGTAAGAACCATGTGTACAAAGCTTTCACCACCTTAGGACGATCACCTTGACGAATAACTTTTTTGGAACCTACATACAAACCCTGTTTTATTTTTTGAATGTATAACTCAAAAACTGTACATACATACCTGTTCCTTGAAATGTATTTGAGACAAACTGTCTAATTTTCTTTTTCTTTTGTTTAATCATTGTTGTCATATATTATTGATTTCGGCACTTTAAATCTTTCGGCGACAAAGCGAATACTTTTCTTACTCTCGAGAACATCTAACATTTTGCACTTCTCTTTAAGAGTAGTGTTTTGTGACGTCGCATCATTTTAACTAAAAAAATGCACATGTAACAGATATAGTTTCACTAGCGTCCACAAACTGAGAATGGAATCACGCAGAAAACGTAAACGCAAGTCATTTGAGGTAGAAAATGAGGGAATTCCCTGAAATTTATTAACAGTTGAGATACATATGCATCTGTATGTATGTATGTATGTATGTATGTATGTATGTACTAATTTACACGATTTTAAATGTGTCCGGATTATAGGGGTAAATGACACAAACTGTCCGAATTGTAGTAAAGTTTTCAGTACGTACATATGTATTATTTTGACAATAAATAATTTCAAGACCAAATCATTCATCTGATTTGGCCTGATTTGGTTTTGTCAGACTTTTCTGTGTGGAAGGAGATTTTGACCGAATAATCAACTGATAGAGTCTAAACCATTATTTTGGAAACCTCGAAAAAAGCCACTTCCAGGAGGGAATCGAGAAACTAGGGAAACGTTGGACCAAGTGTGTTGAGTTTCCAGGGGATTATATTGAAAAATAAAATAGAACTTGAATTCGTATTATGTATTTTGTTTTCATTGACTTCATTGTCATTCTGGAGACTTTTCAATCTACCCTCGTATTATGTATTACTTTACTAATTGTAAGCTCAGTGTAAGGAGAACAACCCTTGTAACATTATAGTAGTGTTGATGACGTCTGGAAGTAAAATACGAAACTAGAAAGGAATTAAAGTACTAAATTAGGTTTGGATGAATACGTGCAACGCGTATTTTTAGAGATATCTCCACATAAACAGTTTGTGGCGGCTAACCTCTCAGTAATAGAAAGTATAAGCGATGAACCACTCTCCTTTTACATAACTACACAATTATGCAAATTCGCCGGGACGAATTTAAATATTTAATAATTCCATCTTTACAGCAATTATGGAACCAAGACATAGCTCCCTTGAAGCATTCGTTGCGAAAGAACAGCCGACGTGCTAGTAGAATATCAGAGATGATGGCTCTGGTAAATGATATAATTTAAAACAGCGGTGTGTCTAGTCCATTGCGCCGTAAATAATCGCCGACTGCCATACTAACAATTGCATTTTAAAATGCTTGTGCTTATTACCTATACGATATTTTATTTTTGTGTTTTTATTTTATGATTGTTACGGCCGGATATTTATTTTATTTCTATTACAGAGATTGCAACAGAGGAAGTTCAATCCGAGACAGAAATTCAAATGGGCCATTTTGGTCGTGCGTTCTATGGTCAGATTACAACGTCTGAGGTTCACGCCGGAACCATTGAGTGTAACTGTAGCCAGTAGCGATCCTTATAGGATAAAACTTCTCAGGAAGGTGAGTACTAAGATATGTTGTAAGTATTTATTAGAGTTGCTCGCTAGCGCCAACGAACATTGACGAAGATTCGATACAACCTTCACTATAACTGCCAGTTACGATGAAATCTGTCCTGTATACATGTGAAATGTGTTAGTGTAGATAGCGGACTATAGTTTTCCAGATGGTCCCTTCTTACTTTCTTATGTATTATTCTGACCAGACATTTTTAGTCGATTACAGAACACGCCCATCTGCAGACATTCATGAATCATTGGCTCCATTATCACAGCCAGGTGCACAGTCTTTTATAAGTTAGTTTAGTTTAATGGGAATACCATCATTTCCTGTGCTATACGTGTTTTTCAATTAATGTATAATGGTATGGACTAGACGTAGGATGTGTCACCATTGTATGAGTATTGTAAGCTATATTGTCAGTGTCTCTGTGCCCCGATAAAAGCCCTGCACATGTGTGCTAATTGTCTGTTATTATTTGTCGAGTGATTAATGTACTCCGAATTAGCCTTTCGTTTTTCCTCTTGTATTTTAATACCTATTTTTTTACAATAACTTTTGTAATCTTCTTTACTAATTCTTTCCCGTATCATATCTTCATAATCAGCCTCTTTGTAATTGTCATCTGCATAATTTCGCTCCTCAACCATCCTCACTTAATCGGCCTCAATGCCAGTGTCCATTCATGGCATTGATTAAGTTGACCTTATGGGCATCAAAGAAACCTCCATGTATCAATTTCATAGGAAATTTTACGTGTAAAATCAAGATTTCTTTTATAGCGAAATAACTGGGAAAGATGACTTTCAAGCAAGCTCCGGTTGATTAGATATATTTAAAGAGCCATGGAATTTGATTTTTAAAAAGCTATGTGGAGAAAGTATCTAGGGACACATGTGCGGTGGAATCATTGCAAGAGAAATTCCTACAGTTGGTTAACAAAATGAATTTACCAGAAAACCAGGTGTATAATGCTGACGAAAGTACTTACTGCATATTGGAAAACTTTACCAACTACCACTTGGGTTCATGAAAGGGAAAAGTCAGTTCTCGGAAGGAATATTTTGGACGAGAAAAATTTTCCTCACAAAGGGCTTCTTTTAATAGATAGATTTAAATTTTGATCCAAATTTTAAAGTTATGTGTTTACCACCCAATTGCGCAGCTATAATACAGTCAATGGATCAAAATTTATTTCAAAATATTAAAGTGGCTTATAGGAAAAATTATTGACGCACTTCATACCCCAAGGCGATAATTTAACAAAGACTTTGAAGAGCTACGATTTGAAGGAAGCTGTCGCGAACTTGCATGAATCATGGAAAGCTATAACTGAAAAAGATATCAGTAAAAGTTGGACGCTACTCTGGTCAAAAGGACAATGGTATGAAGAGGATGGAATTCCTTTGGATCAGTTGAAACAACAGTGGCAATCTGCAAATACAAATTTAAAAACCGTTGTGGAAATGTTGATTTCTATCGATCCACATGTTAGTTCTGAGGAAGTCTTTGATTGGGCAACTGGGCAAAATGAGAAGATAGAAAATTTTACGGATTAAGATTTAATTGTGTAGGCCTCAAAAGTTGGCGATAATGAGTTGAATAATATTACCGATTCTGAATGTGAATTTGTAGAGAAGATTCTTGTAATACAATCAAGTACAGCGATGCTGCATTGAATGGGCAAAAGAAAATAACACTCCAATGCAAGAGGTTCTTTTGTTATGAAGATTGAAAGAAAAGGCCACTAAGCAATTTTGAGAAAACGCGAAGCCGCAATACATCAATGTTTATTTTAAGAAAAATGATTCTGTAGTTATAATTCATTGAAAATATCTTTCTTGCTTTATTTGTGTATGTATGTACATATTTGTTTTAAATATTTCGATAATAAAATATAATAAAATTCACTAATCCGGGTAAGGAAAAATCCTATCTGTCCGGCTTAGCGAAGTTATACTTACCGTACTGCTCATAGAACCTTTAAAGTCAATGCTGGGTACATTCTCTACGGGAAAAGTATCCGCAGATCTTGGTGGTCGAGGCAAAAGATTGACGTGGTTCTCTTCAAAACGATTCAACGTAGTCCTTGCCATGTTAAAACGAGAATTGTCTTGTAGAAACGTAAGGTTCGTCAGCGTTTGAAGAAATGGAAGAACATCAAGTTGTCCTACTTCCTGAATGTATCGCTGGGCGTTCATGTTGCCCCGAATGAAAACCGAAGAAAATCCATTGCCATAGGCAACAGTCCTAAACCGTAACCCACACAATGCCAGTGCACATGCATTTCGGCTGAAAATTGAATGTTGAGCTTTTTCTCACATCTTCGTCTAACCTTCACACGGCTGCAATGAGTTTCCAAACATAATCTTGATTCGTCATTATGGTTTGACAAACGCGCGTCTTGTTCGCTGAAAGAACAGTTTATATACAGCGAACCAGACACGCGTTTGTCGAAAGAAGACGATAGACTTATAAAGAGTTTTATATATGTGACGAAGCATTCATATATAAAACTCGTATAGGTCTATCGCCTTCTTTCGACAAACGCATGCCTTGTTCCCTGTACGTATATAGACTGTTCTTTCAGTGAACAAGACGCGTGTTTGTCGAACTTTATTTATCACTAAGGACGAATGATTCTTTGTACAATGTGCAAAGACATTAAAAAAGTCTTTGTCCCGTTCAAAAAAAAAAAAAAACTGGTTGGTAGGAGAACGAACCAAAAAATTTGGCGAATTCGGCGATGAACAGTGGGAAGACATATGGATGGCCTGTACATTGAAACCATCGTCGACAATAGACCTGGTGGTAAAGAAAACGGCATGATTTCTGTTTACGCGGTTTGCAATTTATCTGAATGAAGAACCTCCTTTGCGCAAACCAGTAAGTCGGCCTATTTCGAAATCGTTTACTTCACTAGAATTTGCACGGTGCCTTACTCTACGCATTGTAACATAGCGAAAAAAGAACCATTAAATTGAAGTAACAGACAGAAAAATTGAAATTGAATTTGCGATATACGATGCAATGTTATTTAAAAACTAACACACTAACAAGGCGACATCGCGACCAAATACCAATCTATTTCAACGAAATTCCTAGTGATTAGTAATTATACCGACTAATAAGTCTGTGTAGTAAATTTTTGAACTAAGGTAGTAGCAGTAGTAAGCTACCCTAAAATGTCGTTTAGCGCAGTTGTGGTATTTCCGACCAATAACCGACGGTTCGCTGGTTCGTATTGTAAGATATTTTTTTGGTTACATTTTATTTGCTATTATGCAAACAATGTATACTTATTCATTAACAGACTTTTTTAGTTTATTATAGATTCTATATTTAGTCATATCTATATGGTAGATTTTCTAGACTAAAGTGTAAACGGGAAAATGCATTTGTTTTATTTGTTTAAACGTTTCTGCCAAGTTTGGTACAAAAATACGTATCCCTTCTTGGTGTTTGAATTTCCATATCATGTAGTATACTATACATTTTTATGTGATAACAAATACAATGTAACCAAAAAAAAAAGAACATGTAGGATCGGAAATCACGCGTCTCTAGATTTTTGTTCATTTATTCACTTTTCAATAGTTAAAGGTTTCTGTTAAATTATTAAAAAAATTCCAAAGCCTTGAAAATGGTGCAATATCTATTATATGATAAGAATAATGATCTAAATTGCAAGCAAGCAATAGCCTGATTCACTTTGGAAAGGATTTTGTAAATACTATTCTTATTTTTCTCACTATAAACATCAACTGCACTGGACAATCAAGAAACTGGTTGCGATGCTGCATGAGAAACATGCATACACAGCTAAAGATGTAAATAAGAATAAGGAGACTGTGATTAAAATAATAAATAAAATTGCGCGTACTACACCTTTCGGAAATAATTCCAGATACGTATTTCGGCAACTAAGCTGTTATCCTCAGTGGAAAACTGGGGGAATTATCACCCGCGATATTCGGCTAATACCCAAAACGAACACCACGTAACGAGCATGCACAATGAACACAATGGCATTCGTCTTGGACCCTAGCCGGGTATCGCTGATGATACTCAATTCCCTCAATTTCGCACTGAGGATGGCAACTTAGTTGCTGAAATACGTATCTGAAATTATTTCCGAAAGGTATAGTAAGGGTAATTCTATTTATTATACATTATGTAGCTAAAACTAACAAAAAATAAATAAATAAAAAAATCGAGATGATTACCTCAAACATTTATCGAAACTTTCTCTTTATTTCACAGGTGATTGATGGATGTGCATTCAGAGTGTACGGACATTGGGTGAAGAAAGGAGAGGGTCAGAACCGAGCGGCGCTTTTCGAGAATCTACCAAAGACGGAGTTAAAACATCTCTACGTAACAAATCTTAGTCGATAACAATAATATCGTATAAATTAAAAGAAGATTTTTAGTTAAATTTTTACCAAGAATCCTTGCCTAAAACAAATAACAACAGATACCATTTTGTATCTCAGACGCTTGAAATGAGTGTGTCTATATCGTTAAGCACACTTACTCTCTTTCCTTCCCCCGTAGTAATATTTGTTGTTCTATAAAACTGTATTTTTGACATATGTTTTCATAACTTGTAGGTAATAATTTGATTAGGAACAATCGTTTTCCTATTTAGTGACAATTATATATTTTTTGATTTTTTTCCTTTAGGAATGTGATACCCAAGTTAGTTAAGTAGCAACTGATATTAATATATTTTTTATTGAAATAAAAGTATTAGAACTCATAAACTACTTACTATGCATGTAAATCATATATTATGTGATGATATATGTAATAAACTCACTTCAGTTTGTCTTATGTACTGCCGTTATTATTGATTATTAAAATATGTAATTTAAAAACTATACATGAAGAAATATTAATTGTAGACTAACTCCTCTAAGTATACCGATTGGAAACAGTTGCTAGGGTCAAAAACGCTATTACGCAAGCAGACGTACGATCTGATGTATAGATGGCGGTTATTTAATTACTAGATATGCAAAATACCGTAATACCTGTGTGAAACAGAGAAGTGCATTTTGGACCTAAAATGGTGGTTATGACAAGTGAAGAATAATCTTTACATTTCGAGTCGAGTTTTATAAATTTTCGTATGACAATTTATAGTGCAATTGACTACTTGCCACTTGTGTTCGATTACTTTCCGATGGATGAAATTGATTGTAAAAGAATAATATAATATTTGCCTCCAATTGCTTATGCTATGTAGTTAAATTATTCACTATTAATAATTTTTCTAACATACGACAATGAGATAGAAATGATTTGTGATGAAGATTCAGACTCAACTGAAACTTCTGTTATTCAAATTGCAAAACTGAAAAAGGCTCTGCGTCAAGCTTGGCAGAAGTGTTAGAGTTATAAACCACAATAAGAACGCAAAACTTAAAATTTTGATAAGATTTTTAATGATCAACTGAAATATCTGACATCAGGTTCACATAGAGGAATAAAATAGGCACAAAACTATTACTAAGGCTTTAAATTATATATGGCATGCAGTTAGAAGGGATATGAAGAAGAATTACAAAACTATGCATACTACAGACTATTTGTGAACTAGTAGTTGTCATTAAACAATCTCCATGAGATATAAAACTTATACCTTGTTTCAGCAATAGACGAATTTCTGAACGAATCCCAGCCCAAATTACACACTTTAAAATGTGGAATAAAATTTACGCGGCAAATTAAAGCGATACTTCGACAGAGGCAGAGAATAAAGAAAAATATAATAAACGCGACACTAACCATCGGAAATAAACAAACGCCAATACATTTGACAGACTTACGTACACGATACGATCATAGTAGGATTGCTACAGTGCAATTTGGTGCTGCTTTCGACCAATCAGAATGTATTATGAAAGTGGTGTGTTCAGAAATTCGTCCCTCTATTTTTGAAAGAAGGTATAGTAAATTAGCAATATGAGATGTGTTGTATTTCTTTTCCCTATATCTATAGTCCGCTTTTTCAAATACATATTCCAATTTTAGATTTTTTACTTAATTTATTTATTAAACCACTAATTCTTAACCTTGGATGAAAAGCGCAACAGATAAAATAGGGTATTCGCATGATTTCTAGTTATAATTTAATTCTTCTTCTTCTCGTCAATCCTTATGCCTTTCAGCGTCGGATTTATAATTTAAGTAAATACTTTAATATCAGTAATTACTCATATCATTATAAATTCTGTATAATATACATTATTTCTGGTATCAAATACTTATTGAAAAATGTTATTTTGAATTCCCCAGAAAAACAAGTGTGACGTGCGGGTATTTATTTACATTTCGATGTTCTGTGTTTCCTTGGTTACTTACACTTAGTCTGACAGTTAGTAAAGATTTTTTGACATATAGCACTAACCTATAAATTTCATATTACAATTACGTGTTTATAATATGGAATTTATGAAATAACCGTATCTCTATTATATTATTACATGTTTAACTAATTTTACTTACGATTCAGCTTCAACTCCTTGCGGCGGTGTTAAAGTAATCTCTTGAGGGAATGAATTTCGACATAAACAGGTCAATATTTAGTAAATTATCAGTTTGTGCCTTTACAAATGCGGTAATTTTAGCCATTCTAAGGTTTCAAGTAAGAACTTAAGCACATGTTACAGCATTCCAAACCAGTATTTCTCTAGAAAACCTGTGTTTCTAATACAATTAAATACAGCTGACAATGAACAAATGTTTTGTAAATAAATCTAGTGACGTCACTGGACTCGCCAGGTCTCGGGTGTTGGTCGGAGACATTCGAATAATTTGAATTTTAATTAAGATTTTTAAAATATTGTTTGCGTCAATAAATGTTGTTATGTAACAAATAGATTCCTAATTATATAATTGTTTCAATAAATATATGATATATATGGTATCATATATTTCGGTGTAAAGCTCAAACTTGCGTATACCGTATTATCTTACTGGTAAGTACATAGTATCCATACCAAATTTAAAATTGCCGCCTATTTCGGACCCAAAATAGATGGATATTTGCGGTACTTCATGTATCCAGTGATTTTAGAAAAAATACTACGAAAGTCGAAAGTAGCATTTGTTTAACAGCCATCAATAGTGAACGATCTCAGTGAATTTGTAAACATGGAAAAATTGGTCATCGTTATGTAATACAATAGTTTAATTTGAAAGGTCTCAGTCTAACCAATACCAAAGCTGAGCTCCCTCGTTTACAAGAATAAAATATTGGATGGCAGAGTTTAAAGGAGCCCGTACGAACTGCCAAGACGAACAACGTAGTGGTTGACCAAATTAGGTGACAGTGCGGGAGTTAGTAGACATGGTGGGTATTTCAAAAAGTAATGTACCACGCATATTCACTGAACATTTGGATGTGAGAAAGGTGGGTGCCGCGTTTGCTCACAATGGAACAAAAACAGCGCCGTAAAGATGATTCAATCGAGTGTTTGGCGATGTTTGGCCCCAAAAAGGCGAGTTTCTGCGTCGATTCATAACCAGAGATCAAACACTCGACTGTACGAAAGTACAATCGAGACTTGTATAAATAACCAAATATATGTAGTACTCCCCTAGCGGGAAACACGGAACAAGTTGAACATGTGAATCAGATTGTAGTGTATGTACATTCGTATAGTTGTAACATGTAAAATAAATAAATTTATAAAAGCTTCCTCTGACAATCAGTTGTTGCTAAACTGGTATCAACAAAAGATACAACAGAAACAATGGACTGAAAGGGGAGAATCAGTTCCGAAAGAGATAGTTTCATTAGTTTCCTGGGATAATTTTGATTGATTATCTTCAAAAAGGAAAAATAATCAACGGCGAGTATTATGCGAAATTATTGTCGCGTTTGAGTGATGAAATTAAGAAAAAGCGGCCTTATTGGACGAAAAAGAAAGTGTTGTTTCATCAAGACAATGTACCGGTTCACACATTCGTTATCGAGGTGGCCAAAATCAACGAGTTCAATTTTAAACTGCTTCCTCACGCACCCTATTCGCCAGATTTAGCCCCCTCGGATTATTTCCTCTTTCCGAACTTGTATCAGTTATCCAGTTCACAGATAAATTCATTTCCTTGTATACTTTACGATGCTATTCGTATCCCTTCGGTAATTAGATTTTCATGTATCAAATTTTAAAATAAGGGGATTACTCAAACGTTTCCACAGTAGCAGGTTTTTTTTTTTTTGGAATCTGGTACATTTTGTTGAGAAGTCATTGTGCAACTTTTGGATAGAGTTTGAAAGATTTAATCAAATTCGTCAGCTTCACATTATTCGTTGAAAATGCTACGGAATTTAGATCATTTCGTTTTACAGCTCTAATTTTGTAATCCAGATCAATACCACTGCTCCCTTCTTCAGGAACACAGGCAATATTTTCATAATCGCCTTCTTCATCTTCCACAAAATAGCGCTTCACGTGGTTCTTCTAATCATTCAAACTCCAATCCTGTTACATATTCAAAAAAGAACATGTTTTCTTGTTAAACACTTACAATCATATCCTTTAATGCATCATACAACTCAAGTTTTTGAGACGTCAAATGAATTATTGCGATGTTAGCTATTTGCAACGTTGCTTGTAACATGTTTAACACATTAGCTATATTAATCGCTGCAATTGTGCCATACTATAAATTTACACTGTGCGAAAAAATGCTGATATATAATTCGGAACGGCGACCATGTATGTATGCATTCCTACACCGGTATACGTGACACAATGCGTGTATTTTTGTTTATTGATATCTATCTACATTAATCACTTAAGTACTTAATTCATATCTATCTGAATATATTCCGTATTTCCTTCAAAGGGTGTCGAAATAATTAGTAATTCAAAGTATTTTATATGTAGAATGACACTTATCTATGTACATCCATCATTGACAACTGATATCGTTTTTTAATATCTTTACTATTAACTGTCTAAGTTTGTAATTCAGCACCGTTTTCTATGTAAAACCGACTTTATAAAGAAAAAAGAAACTATTAAAAAAGAGGGGTAGGCGTCGCCCGTTATCTTTCCCAGTTACCAGGATCGTCAGCTTGTTAGCATATTCCTGCACGTACATTCCAACACTTTCTAGTTTTTCTAACACTGGTTCACCAGTCCCGGTGCTTCCAAAGCAGTGGCGAAGGTTTACCGAGTTGAATGCGGAGTTGTCAAACTCAGCTACACCTAGAAGGCTTCCAGTATTTCTTTTTCACTGATTTCTCTATCCGCTGGATAAGTTAACTAATATATTACAGATTCACAAGATTTGTATGGCTATCTTAGTTATACACCTTGCCAATCGCATTATGATACCTACCAGTTTTTTCTTCAATAATTTTGATGACCACTACAAAAACCAAATAGATTCTCTGCACTTAAAGAACAACAAAATTCAACTTTGTAGTTGTATTTGCTTAGTTTACTACAATACTCCTGTACAACTCTTATCTTTTTATAAAAATATGTACTTAATAAAAACAGAGATTCTTCTTTGTTATCCTAATTTACAAATGGTAATCAGTGGAATAAGTGTAACATTATCGATAAGGGCAACCATTAGCCCAATGTCCAGGATCTCCACAAGAGAAACACTGTCCATACCCACCATAGTAAGCACCAGGAACTCCATTGTAGTTAAAATCATCTGCGTCATAGTCCTCAAAATCAGTAAATTCTATAAAATCTGTGTCTTCATAGCTATCGTCCTCTGATGAACTGATTTCGACTGTAGCAGTCCTAGATCTAAGTACTCTATCACTTCCAGCAATGGTTTCCTCCTGAACAGGCAATTGTTCTCTGCTTTGGATTACTTCTTGTCGTTTTTCTCTCACATCAGAAGGTGCAGATTCTAATACTTTTGCTATGAAGTTATCTAGCACAATAGTTGGATTGGCTGTTATGATCCGTGTTCGACATATTGGACAATTTTTATTCTTTTTTCGCCATTCTTCTAGACAATGTTTACAAAATGAATGGGAACAATTTAATGTTGTAGCTTTGATAAATAATTCTGTACATATAATGCACTGCAGTTCATTTTCCACCTGTTCTAATGTATCAGGAATTTTCTCTGCTTGTACTGCAGATTTAGTCACTTCCTTAATATTCTCTTCTTGGTTATTATTTGCCGAACTTGTAGATGCAACAGGTTCAATTTGTTTGCTATCTGTTTCTGTATTTTTATTCATGACACTAAGATCTATATCTTGCCTATTACTCACAGCAAGATAAGCATGATCGTTGCTTACAGCTACTATCGCAGAATTACTTAAACTTTGTTCGGATAAATTCGATGATACACTAGTTTCTTGATTTATATCTGGCATCTTAACGATATCTGATGTAACTACCTCTACTTCGTGATCGGTACAAGTAATTTCGACATCCTCTATAGCAGATAAATCTATATTGTCCAAACTGTCATTTCGCATATTCACAAACACAAATTCATAACAGTCTGTTAAGGTGATAATGTCTCCACCAGATAACAATTGAAGAACATTTGGTTGAATTTTATTCCTGTTGAGCAGTGTTCCATTTGAGCTCTGTTGGATGTTGTACCTTTAAAAACCGTTGCGTTTTAAACAGGAGGAAACTCACCTGGTCGCTAATGTACCAAACTCCATTCTTTTCCTCAAACGCACAATGAATTCTTGATATCTTTAAATCCTCTAGAACATACGAATTATTAAGTCCTCTTCCTATTGTAAACTAAAAACGGAAGAAATGAATATTGTTGGTTAAATACTACGCAATACGAGAAGAAAAAAACCTTAGGTTGATCGAGTGTTATCTTTGTGTTACTAGAAACAGATAGGAGGTACGCTTCTGATTTAGTTTGTGAATTCATTATTATATCAGTTTATAACTTTTTCTGTAACGTAGACACATTTTCAAAATTTCTTATTTACTTATTATCCACTTATTATCCTTTTCTTCTGTATTGTCGATACTGTAGGAATTTATTATGAAACTGTCAACTATCTGTCAACTTCAATTTGACATTCTTTGACTTTCTTTTAACAATGAAACTACACGAAGGATGCTTCAGAAGTTCTAGAAATTTTGGTTAGGACTTTTATTTTATTAGTTTCATTTCTTTGCAATGGGACTACAGTCCAAATGGAACCGGTTTTACATGTGGATTGAACATACCGATAATAAGGATCTAGTATACCCAGTGATCCAGAATAATTGACGATCACGTGATAACTGTATTGTAGTTATATTATCAAAATTACTTTCCAAGGAGAAATTGATATTTCAATTGATTCGTTTTAATTCGTTTTGATGATCAGAGCCCTCATCATAGGCGGGCAGATAAAATTGTCAGTTGTCATTTTATTAGTATTTTAATTTAGAGATTATTCTGATCGTTTTCACTTATTTTATCACAGGCATTCTTCTTCAAGACTAGAACGGCAAATATAGTACACTTTGGTAACTGGAAAATGTTAATCAGTATTAACTCTCAACTTTTACGTTACGGTAGTTTTGACCACCAATCACAATAAGTTCCCCGTCGAGTTCCCTAACCTTGTAGTTCGTTTTTGTTATGTTTGGGCAAATAAAATAATAATTTTCGTTACTTTTTTCATTCTTTTTCGTCTTATTTCGCAGTTTTTAAGAATCTGACTTAAATTCTGTTTTAAAATCCAATAATATAATACATAAAGTGACAAGAGGAATGGATTATTGGCACGCCTGGGCACGCCTATGGAATTTATCATTAACGCATGCATGTGGACCGGCAAATACCGGAAGATTTTTAATGATTGTCCTGATCCTACACTAGTTTCCGTAGTCCTCACCCCAATATTTACTTCCATTTAAACGGCACGTTGTGCAGCCTTGTGGTTGTGGTGTCTTTTAGATAAAATATGATTATGCAACTTATCGTACACATTGCTTCTGTAAAAGTTTGATGTATCAATATTACAACTATTGAATATGCAATTTTGTGATTATTATATGTATGTAACGGAATAAAAGGCGACAAACACGTTTAGTCTTGAGAAAGAAACTAGCACACGTATAAAACTTGTTCATATTAAGCCCAAAAATACATATGGTACACCTATGAAAGGTGAGTGACAACCATGGCAGTAGATACGAGGAAATCCACTGGAAGTTACTAAAAGGCTAACTTCAGATAGAAAAATGGAAGTAAATATGGATGTCGAAACTGTGGAGAGAAGTATAGGATCAGGACAATTATTAAAAATCTCACGGTATTATCTTATTGGTAGTATAGGGCGGCACACGTCAATTATTCTGGATCACTCCGTAGAAACATGACAGGAAGTAAATTAATTAAGAGATATGTATGTATGAGAATGTGCAAATTGCGGCAACAAGAATCCGGACAAGTCTTATAGGCTATTATAACTATTTCTTAGCAGTATAAACCAACCGTTTGTCATGTTCATGTCCATTTTGATGGAGCCATTTCTTTTAATGTAGTGAATATTGCCTTTAGAGACTCCAAATTTGTTATCTAGTCTCCTTATCGATTATTCTTTCCCAAGTAATGTATTACTTGTGTTTTTTAGCAGCACTTAAATCCAGTATAATGAATAATTATTAGAGTTTGTTAAAAAGGTGGATGTGTTAAAAGGTGTTATCATTAAGTAGTGTAAATCGGACTGACGCTGTCACTCCTCCGAATTTCATTATTCAATGATAACTTATCAATGACAACTTATCATTGAATAATAAAATTCGGAGAAGTAACAGTAATGATAACACGGCATCCACCTTGTTAACAAACTCCAATCATGACGTATGTCAATAATGATCTAAAAATGAAATATCATTTGATAAGGCAAAAGCCAGATTTAAACTACATTAAGTTTAGGGTCCGATTTTTTGTTGCTGCAATAGTACGGAGATAGGGCTAATAATAGCAACAGTACAATGAATATGCTATTGCGCATCCACAAATGACACAGTGGATAGCCAATCGTACAGTAGGTAACGCAAATGTAATGCATAGTACTACAGTCATAAATACGGTTTGGTAAAAGAGTGGATGACGTGTTATTATCACAGTGTAAACCGGATTCGCGCTGTCACTCCTCCAAACTTTATTATTCAATAATAACTTATCATCGAATAATAGAATTCTTAGAATGATAACACCTCATGCACTTTTTTATCATACCTTATGTATGTCAATTAACTTGGCATACCTGCAATTCTATTAAGGTGTATTGCCACCCCTCTCGCTTGAACTGAGTGCATAGACGTATGGTTAAATGGTCGCAAATCACACTGTCATCCATGTTGTTAGTTATCATCGCTGTTATTTTGCAATTTTATTGTTGCCCAGAGTTATCAATTTGAAGTGGAAAATGAAAACAAAAAGTAATCCAGAAAAAGATATAATTCTGACAGCAAAACGAAAAAAATTGATAGAAATATGTACGAAAATATATAATTCCGAATGTAAAATCAAACAAAATTTTCTGAAAACTAGATGTGTGGTATACTCAAAAGCGCTGTACGACACACTATAGTTTCTATACTATACTTTTTTCTGCATAGAGTTCTAAGAATATGCTCTTATGGGCAATTTATTCTTTTGTTTTAATTTGATGCATAAGTTGTGAAAAAGGACAAGATTTTTCTCAACTTATGCGTCAAATTCATATTTAAGATTATATGAAATAAAACTATGTCAATGAATGTAAAAGAAAAAAATTACATTTCCTATTCTACTTAAACGTTAACATTCTACATGGCCAGTTGTTTCGAAAATACAGTTTCAGTACGCCGCTATTATATAAATAAAGTTAATTTTATTAATATTTTTTATTCAATCTTACATCGTTGAAAACAGAAGAAAAAGGAGAGGTGTCGTGGGATACCCGGTAAGAGCGAAACTCTGCGCATTTGATGCTTATTTGGATAAAAGGTAAAATTCTATAATTGAATAAACAATGTATAAAGAACAACTATTTCATTTCGAAACCGATGGAAAATAATTTGAAGTTGAATTTGAAGTCGAATTTACTTCAAAATAATAAGAGCGCCATCTGATGGGAGAGGGGGCGCAAATACGGTCCATTTCATAGTTGCTCTTGCGATGAGTATGTGTGTGTGTATGAGAGAGGAAGAATTAATGGAAGAATGAAAGAAAAACGTGTCTACTGACGATTTCAAGCGTCTCAGATCGAGGCGTCTTCCACATTTTCCTAGTTAACTCTCGTCGCAGAACCCCAGTAAGAGCTTCGCCCTAAAAATTCTATCCAATATGGCGGCTATTTAACTTAAGGAAGTTGATACGAGTACTTCAAAAGCAGTCATCTTGAATTTTTGTTCGACATGAATTTTATATTGGTCTTTTTTCGTACCTCTTATGCTTACGAAGATATTTGTACACTTGCTACTATACTTGCTTAAAATGCCTGAATTAACTGTCGAAAAAGAAAAAGTAAATCCATTAAGAACGAAGAACTACGAACAAATGAAAAACAACTAGAAATAAAGAAGGGTGCAGACTGCATAAAAATAGGCATTTGGAACGTAACTATATATACCTTGTTTCAGAAATAGAGAGACGAATTTCTGAACGAATCCTAAGCTCAAATTACACACTATAAAATCTGGAATAAAATTTAGACGGCAAATTAAAGCGATACTTCGAAAGAGGCAGAGAAAACAGCAAAATATAATAAACACCACAATAACTAGCGGTAATAAACAAATGTCAATACATTCGACAGAATTACGTACACCATACAATTATAGCAGGATTGGTGCAGTGTAATTTGCTGCTGCTTTCGACCAATCAGAATTAACTATAAAAGTGGTGTGTTCAGAAATTCGTCTCTCTATTTTTGAAACAAGGTATAGTAGATGAGTAGCATACTGAAGAGCCGATTAGTAAGAACTGTATTTGAAACAAGAAGAATAAAGAAAAACTTTTTAGGGATTAGGAACTGAGAGGACGTAATAAAGAAATACACGTTAAACTTTTGATATTTGCCTAAATGCATCATTTTAACTAATTCAAACGTCTTAAAGTAATCTGTCATTAAGATAGGTATTTAATAATTATGTATAAAATAAATAAAAGTGTCAACAGTGTTTTGGTATGTTTTGCGCGTTCATTGTGTGATGTTCATTATGCGATGCTTTAGTATTGTATAGTGTTTGTTGTGTAGTGTTCGTCTTGGGCATTAGCCGGATTCGATAGTGATACTGAATTCCCCAGTTTTCCATTGAGGTTGGTGTACTATAGTAATACTCGAATGGTTGATTGCCATTAGAAAATTCATCATTTATTACAATTCAAGATATCAAATTCACAGTTGATGTTGGGGTTATGGTTTTCATTTGACATTTGATGTAGCTTTGGGGTTCTATTTATACCCTTTTAGACACGACGCCCACCACCTTTTGAGCATTTTATTACCCTACGGGCGTTAGCTTCTTATTTTAACTCCAGCCAGAGACGTTTAATGTAACTAGAAATAAAATTAATAATTATTATAAAAAGCATCGATTAAAAGATAGAAGAGCATTGTAAACATTGAGACACATACATGCAACACTTTTACATTACAAGAATTCCTTATTACTGGATAATAACCAAAGATACATCGACATTCAATACAGGTTTCTATAACAACGATATGCCTGGATGAACTGGAGTTAAGGAGAATTAAAGTTTTCGTTTCGTGGACAACGGAGAAATAATGTAGTGTAGTCCTGGTTTCCAAAAAAAAAAAAAAAAAAAGTTTGTTTGGTTAACGACGAAGAAAATTGACAAGTCAACAAAAAATTCATAAATATATTTCGAATAAAAGGGTTTTAAGAAGAAGTACCAGTTAATAAAAGAACCTCACCACACCGGAGAAGAAAGCATTTAAAAAGGGGAAGAATCCATAGAAAATAGAGCTGCATCGAGAAAAGAAGTAAAGAGAGGAGACATAGGAAGAACCATCATCGAATAAAAGAAATTACACTCACACACACACAACACTAGATAATTATCTTGATTTTATGTTAAATATTTCTCAAATTTTGTAAATATAATTTGTTATAATTTATGCTTTTTATATCGTTAATTAAGAGCTAGGCCGGTGCAATTTTGTTTAAGAAACTGAATTCTCAGTACAATGGTAACTAGACGATATGCAACTTAAAAATCTGTAGTAATTGCAAGTGACTGTTCAAATTTTTAATACCAGCTATAGGTGGCGCTGTTTTGATATTATGGTTTGAATTAAATTTGACAACAAGTAAGCATATGACGTCACTTGTAATGAATGACGTACAACGGAACTTAGCCTACCTTCTCTATAGTTGCCGAAATACTTACCTGGATTTTTTTTTTGAAAGGTGTGGTAAGGGTAATTTTACTTATGTTGTATATTATTTTAGCCACAGTCTCTTCATTCGTATTTTGATAATTGTAGTCTAAATAATTACCCTCGGAAAATAACCGGAAGAACGAAATTTGACAAAATTCGAAATGGGAAAATAAGAAGTGACCTAAAGCAGGAATCTATAGTAGAAGTTATTGAGAGGAAGCAAATGGGATGGTTTGGACATGTATGTAGGATGAGTGAGGACAGATTAGTTAAAAACATATACGAGGCAAAAAGATCCAATAAGAAAGGGGAGACCCAGGAAACCATGGACCCAACAAATAGAGGAAATGGGAGAAAAGAGAAGAAGAACGATAAGAGAAATGAAGGAACTCACACAGGATCGGGGGCTATGGAGGAAATGGAACACACATTAAATAATTCAACTCCGATGATGTGTTAGGAGAGCAGGAGATACTGCGAAAAAAAGTAGTCCAAATGATAACATTTTGCCGAAAAGTGCGACACTCGAACGTATGGTGTTAATAGTGTGTTGTTTCTAGTTTTCTAAAGCGACTGCTGATTAAACTTATTCGGTTTCTTCTTTAACAATTACCTTGTTATGCACTTCCATATGCTTCGTCAAATGAGAACTGTATTTGTATTTCGAACTACACAAACTGCACGCAAACGGTTTTTCCCCGTATGGACGCGCATATGCGCCCTAACATTGGACTGAAACCGAAAATGCTTTCCGCACACGTGACAAGGATATGGTTTACTCCCCGTATGCACCATGATATGCCGCCTCAACGCGTGCCGATACACAAATCTTTTCCCACAAATAGCACAAGGGTGTGGCTTAACAGCAACGTGGGATCTCTGATGAGCTTTAAGGAACTTTCTATGGGCGAAACGCCTCCCGCACGTATCACAAGCGAACGGCTTAACTTCTAAATGTCTCGTTTGATGATCCCGCAATTCGCTTTTATGCGTGAACGCCTTGCCGCAATCTTCGCAAACAAATCCTTTGGGATTCTTATGTAGTATCTGGTGGTTCTTCAAAGCTATCGGTAACTTGAAAGATTTCTCACAGAGATCGCACTTATACGGTCTCTCGTTTGAGTGTCTAGCTTTATGTAAAGTTAACTTGTGCATAAACATGAAGCAAGCCCCGCATTCTTCACATTTGTACTCCTTCTTTCGAAAATGCAGCAGCATATGTCGTTTGAGAAAATGTTCTTTGGGGAAACGTAAATCGCACACTTCACATTGAAATGGGAGATTTCCCGTGTGAGTATGGATGTGTCTGTCAAGGTAATAGCCGAAGCAATACGTTTTATTGCAAACCGTGCAGAGTACTCGCTCTTTCAACCTTTCTCTTGGGGTGAGGTCGGATTCCATGATTCTCTTACAATCAGCATTGTCTGATAACTTCAGTTTCTCCTTGGTTTCTACTCTCTTCGGGTATAAGAGGGGATCAGTTTGTGTTGCCTTGTCCATGGAAACTTCATTTTTATCTTTAAAACCTGCGGATATGTCTGTTACGTCCGTAGTTATTATAGATATGTTGTGTTCCTCCAGGGCATCTTCCTGCTTAATCTCGGTATCATGACAAGCATCGCTTATGGTATCTTCCGATTCATTTTGAGCATGATCACTTCCGAAATGCAACGGGATTTTAACGTCGCTTTTAACATCCACGGTCTCCGCTTTTAAAAAATTTTCTTGTGAAGCTTGGTAGTGTGTCTCCCCTTTCGTCTCGATGGGGTATTGCGATGCAAGCAGTTTTCCATCGGATTCGATTATCATTTGCTTGAAATCGTACACGAAAATGAGATTGTCTAAACAACTTTTGCATATGTTGTCCGGAAATCCATCCTGCCTTCGAATCTGCAAAGAAAATGTGAGTTAAGGCAACAATAGCAATAGCCCAGTAAACATTTTTTAAATTTCGCGGATAGTTTAAGTTGGTAGGTCTGGCAATAGTGAACATATTCGCATGCATTGCGCTTAAAAATTGGCGAGTATTTCCACTATTGCCGGATCTACCAACTTAAACTGTCCGCGAAATTTAAAAGATATCTACTGGGAATAATCTTTTAAATATGCTGTACCACTTTTAGGGCAATCAAACAACAAATTGGAAATCAATAGTATCAAATGTATATTATCAGAACGTTAAAAAATAACGTCAACCTTAATTTCAAAATGCATAAATTTTTACAAGAAACATATTTTGTGACGTCATTATTGTCGCAGGTATTATTATTAGAGTTTGTTAAAAAGGTGGATGACGTGTTATGATTAAGTAGTGTAAACCGGCCTTCGTCTTCACTTACATGCAAGGCGAGACATTAAAATTCGTTGAAGTAAGGGCGTAAATCCGGTTTACATTACTTAATGATAGCACGTCATCCACCTTTTTAACAAACTTTAATTATCATATATATCAATCATTCAATATCATTTGAAAATAACATAAAAGACATATCTCGTAGTAGAAATGGCGGATTTTATAGTTTGTGTAAAAGTTATTATTGTATATGTTCGCTATATACAGCCTTGGTCAAAGGTATTAGGCACCCTACAATGTATTGCATATTTTGGTTATAGATGAAAATAAAACTACTTTTAATTACTTAGCTACTTTATTTGTATAAAAATAATAAAAAGGCATTAATATTGTGTTAGCCCATCCTTGGATTTAATCAGAACAATTCTTTGGGGCATGCTGCGTACAAGCTTAGCACATACAGCTGTAGAAATTGCTTCCCATTTCTGCACCAACACGTTTTTAAAGTGGAATTTCGATGATATGCTGTGCTCTCTTATTTTGCGCTTCAGAATGGTCCAAAGATGCTCCATTGGGTTTAGATCTGGGGACTGCGCAAGCCAATATCCAATAAGGAGCATTACCCTGTTGGAATTTGACTCCATCTGAATTGGTGTTACCGAAAGTACGCGTTAGCGACGAGATAAGAGCAATATCTAGCAAATTAATGTACTTTTCACTGCTCATACGGCATTCGCAAACGAATATTTCACCGATACCATCAGCAGCCAGGCAGCTCCAGATCATTGCACTGCCTCCGCCGTATTCCAAATACCTGTAAAAGAGAAAAAGAGCACGCTTTATAAACCTTTATATCGTTTAAGATTGTAGCACAACAATGATCGTTATAATTGTTTGATAGAATTGATAAACAAAAAGAACTAACCTCAAAGTTTGATTTATTGGACCAGAGCACATTGGATCAATCCTCCACCGTGAAGTGTTGGTGTCGCAAAGCCTATTGAAGCCGTTTTCTTTTATTATATTCGGAGAGAGCTTCTTTCTGGCTCTACAGCCTTTTAAACCTGCTTGTACTAGCCTTCTCCTTGTAGTTCGAGCACTTATTGACATTCCAATCACTTCACACAAAGCCGCAGCAGCAAGCCCCGAGGAAGTATTTCTCCTGTTTCTCACAGCCTCATGGATCAGCTTGCTATCCTGACGGTTCGTAGTCACGCGTTTTTTGGCTGTTCGTGGTTTATTATCGTGAGAGCCAGTTTCCGCAAACCGTTTGATGGCTGATTGCACTACGCACCGCGAACATTTTACCAACTTGGTAATCTCGTTTTCTGATCTTCCTTGCTCGTGTAAAAGTTGAACTTTTACACGATTTTCTAAGCTAATTTCGCTTCGTTTTGACATTTTAATATAGATCTGTACTCAAATTTATCACAAAGCTATAAATTTATAATCTTCTTCACGTTAAGACCGCCTACTGTAGACTAACAAAACATTCAACAGAGTAGAGAAAGAGCACGTGAAACCCAGGCATTTTATGGCCGCTAGCATCTGTTGCACATATGTTTTGTGACACAGGTGTCGCTTATATAAAGAAAATTTGTTCGCTGTTCAAATAGTAAAGATGCAAAGTAACTTTATTGGAGGGAGCTTAATACTTTTGGCCAAGGCTGTAATTCGGAATATACATACAGTGTGAACGTATAGATTGGAACAAAAAAAATTAATAAAAAACGATCGGACACGTCAAACTTGATTTCTAAATGGGCAAATTTTTACAATAAAAAAGAGGAATTTTGTGACGTCATTATTGTCGCGGATAACATCTCACCTCCTCTTCTTTTAAATAGTAACCCCAATTTTTGATAGCGCCATTTGGAGGAGAACTTGTTTCTGCATATATAACGATGATTTTTGAGATAGGTGGCACGACAAGATCCTTGAGGAAAAAAATATATTGAATACTCTTAACATTTACGTTCGGTTGTAATTTTTTGTTTAAAATCTACAATAAAAAAAAAGGTTTAACAAAAGGGTATAACAAAAGTTCTTAAAAATGAAGTTTTTGCTCCTCTTTTGTCACAATCCGGTCGTATTTAATTTTTGTTTAAACCAAAACGGTAATAAATTTCAACATGTGTAAAATGTATTGTTGCTTCTGTACTGTCAGGTTTGACAAATGTTATTTGTTTTCTGATTAATTGACATACAATTAAAAATCCCACCTTCAAGTGAAACCCAAAGAATAGAAATTTTAATAATGATTACTTTTGGACACAAGAAGAAGTTTGTGAATTGCTCAATAATAAGTAGCCTGATTGGCTTATTACACGAGCAGCAGTAAGTAAGATAGAACGCAAATTTAGAGACTTGGGTCACGTTAGAGATAACTTTACCAAAGGGCTTCCGGAAATTTCAGAAGCAAAACAATTGAATGTTGTACTGACGGTTAAAGAAAACCCTCACAAATCGAACGGTGAAGTCTCATTGCACCAGTCAATTAGTCACTCTACCGTTTTGAAATGTCTAAAAAAGAACAAATGGCACCCGTACAAAAATTGGTAAAAATTTGGTAAAATTGGTTCAAGAACTTCACGAGGGTGGTTTTGACAGAAGAGTTAAATTTTGTGGCAAACCTATAGGTAAGGTAAAGTGCTTTAAGTTCGCCCCCTGCCATAAATTCGTCCCGCTCCTTAACTGCGTTGGACAGTTCAAGCAATTTAGCGAGAGCGTAGGAAACTATTCAGAACTATTTTTTCAAATATAGTTTTTGTGAAAACGTAATACAGTGTGAAATCAGTCTTAAGTAATTTTAAATATAGTGACGATTAAAGGTAAGTGTTGCATTATTTAGTGCTTGTTAACAATAGCTTATCATTTAAATATTGTGTTCCAGTTATCAGAGCCGTGTAGCTGTGGTCGTCTGGTTAGAAGCAGTCACCATTTTTGTTCTTGTGAGAGTCCTTAATCCGTCCCCTTTAAGGTTGTCAAAATCCAAATCAAAAACCAAAATATCTCTCATCATTGAAGATAAAGATCACCTTGGATCATCAAAGCACCCCAGAAAGAAAACAAATAAATACGACTCAAGCTCAAGCGGCTCTAAGGATGAAGTTGACGTTCCACATGTGTTCACAGTTGATGAGGATAGTTCACGCGATGAAGATGCATCATGGCTTATTTGTGGAAAGCGTTTTTCCCAAGAGAAGCGAGGAGAAAAATGGTTAAAATATTTGAAATGCTTCAAATGGTGTCATGTCTTCATCTTCAAAAAAACAAAACTTTGTTTGTGATGTTGTGATGTTTGGATGTGTAAATATATCAGAGAAGATGATGTTTTAATCAAGATTTAGTTTTCTTGTATAAAACTATTAAATAATTAAACCTACACAAATTGTATTTATTGTATCTACAATTCATATCTCACCCAACCTCTATCAATTACCTTGCCCTTATCAAATTAATCTCTGATTGTGCTTATTTGTATGGCCTAACGATTTGTTTCTGTTCTCAAATGTCAAACAATAAAAACGCGGACAGCAATTTCCAGCACCTCGACGAGCTGTCGAAGACTTCAGAGTGGGAAAAAGACGTTTTGGGAATTGGTTTGAACGCATCCACAAGTTGTATAAATCTTGAAGGCGAATATTTTGAAAAGCAATGAAACAGTTTGCTCCAAAAGATTCTTTTCTAATTCTTGTACCAACTTATAAGGCGCTCCTCGTATAACCAACAGTACCTAACAATGACGATATGGTAACACAGATCTGATTCCCCAGAAGCCGTATGGTAACAACCGTAACAACGCTCGGTGGAACACGCTATACAACTTTACCCTCGTCGAAATCCTAATTGCCAATCAGGAATCTAATTGTATTAGTTGCATTTTCAGTTAAGGTTTAGTCAACTAATTTTTTCGGAAATTTTATAAATAGCCCGGATAATACGGATAGTACGCAGACCTTTAAACTGAAATATGTGGTACATGGGAATTAGATTTAGGTGTTGGCAGTACGACAATAGATTGCCACTTGCGGAAACAAGAGAAACAATTTATGATATGCACTATATACGGAAGTGGATAAGAATTAATCAGTTCTTATTTTATTAAAGCAGTACAATTTATCGGCCTGAACTCGATAAAGTAAGCGCAGTGGTTGTAAATACATACCTTAACCGGTGCAAATTCTGTTAATGATTCGGATATTAATTTTTCATTCTTGAAAGATTCGAATATATTGCAACAAGTTTCATTTGTTTTCAAGCAAATTCTGCATAAAAACTCCATAGAAACGTTTAGTTTTTTCTTTATAGCTACGTGCAGTGAAATGGGGCCACTAATAACAATAACAATAATACCAGAGAAAGTAAAAGTTGTAAACACGTACGATAAAAGCATTGCCCTCGTCTACCAGTTTGCCAAACTATAATGCTTTAGAATGAGTTAAATAGACATCATTAATCAATACAAATTCTTTATTCAATGGTGGACTACGATGCTGCAGATCTCTTCAATGGGGCACTGACTAAGGAAGTGAGCTGAGTTTATATGATTGACAGGTGGCACCATAATCGAGAAGCAGCAATAGTTTGTAGATTTCAAGTCTTAGGAAATAAAAATTCCTTTTAATAAATATAGTTCCAATATTATTATTATTATTATTTTGAAAGAGAAATTTTTAATATCGTTTCAACTTTGAATAATAATGCTAGTGCAGGTGATGATACCATTAACACTAAAATTGTTAAAAATTCTTTGTTGTATTATATCTCAACTTTAACGTATTAACTCTTTGCGGCACACATTTTTTGAACGAACGGTTTTTCATGAAAATTAGCAAATGAGGATTTTCGGGGTCGCTGATTACGAATCTGACTTTAGATTTTGGAAACTCAAGATGGCGGATCCAAGATGGCGGGCAAAAATTTGAAATATCACTGGATTTCATTGCAAATTATTATAGAGGGGTATTTTTGGATCGCTCATCACGAATCTGACTTCATATTTCGGAATTTCCGAACGGTGGATCCAATATAATCACTACAGATTTGAAATCTGACGGATGGTTTTAGTAATCTTGATATAATTTATCAAAATTCATTGCTGAAATTTATGTGAGTACAGCCATTTGGTAACTTCATTCTTCTAATCTATTGATTTTGTCTTTACATCTAGAGTTCAAAAAATATTTTTATTGTCTATCTCTTGAAATGGAAATTACTGATATTCCTAGTGATACGGAGTCTATAGATGGACTTGCTGATTCAGATAGTGACGATAATGAGTCGAATCTTATTTATGTAGAAAATGATTGTGAGGATGTTTTGTACGGATGATTCAGACGAAGATGAAGAAGAATGTTCTGGTAATGAAATATGGACCAACAAAGCGAAAGAGAGAACAGACAGACCATTTACTGCTGATTTTGGACCAAACATCCCAGATAATGTGAAATCCCCTTCAGAAATTTTTTCATGTCTTTTCCGACAAGATATTTTAGATGTAATAGTTCAGCAGACAAATATTTATATAGAAAGCAAATCACGTAATGCGACATTGATAACGAGAGATGAATTACGTACTTTTTAGGAATCAATATTCTGATGGGGATAAAAAAATTACCTTCATATCGTGATTATTGGTCATGTGATCCAAAATTGAATGATTGATTTATAAGTTCGTTGATGCCTGTTGTTCGTTTTGGATTCATTTTAGGTAGTGTACACATTTCTGATAATCGGACGGAACCTAAGAAATGTCAACCGAACTATGATAAATTATATTAGTTGAGGCCACTACTCGATAGACTTGAAGAAACTTTCAAAACATATTGGAAACGAAGTAAATATCAATCAATTGATGAGTCTATGATAAATTTCAAAGGTTGTAGTAGTCTCAAGCAATATTTGCCAGCGAAGCCGATAAAACGTGGGTATAAATGTTGGGTTCGAGCAGATGAATCTAGTTTTGTTTGTGAGTTTCAAATTTACTCTGGTAAAACGGAAAGTTCTGAAAAACAGTTAGGAGCACGTGTTGTGAAGGATCTGACCCGTGAACTTGTTGGCAAGAATCATCACGTGTATTTTGACAATTTCTTTACTGGCATTGACTTATTGATTTCACTGAAAGAAGAAAAATATTCGCTTGTGGTACTGTACGATCTAATCGAACTGGATTACCAAAATCTGTAATGCCTGACAAACAAATGGAATATGGACAATATGATTTTCGAACGTCCAAGACTGGTATTTGTTGGATAAAATGGATGGATAAAAAAGGTGTATATTTTCTATCAAATTACCATGATCCATCTGAAGTTACAACTGCAAATCGGAGGCAAAAAGATGGCACTTCAGTAAAAGTAGATTGTCCTGTTATGTGCTCTGATTACAATAAATACATGGGTTTTGTTGATAACGCAGATCGCTTGATATCCACGTATAAAATTGATCGAAAATCTAAGAAATGGTGGCACAGAATATTTTGGCACTTTATTGATGTGGCGGTTGTAAATTTTTTTATCATATATACGAAAATGAACACCGGTAACTCTGTGACATTGAAAAAGTTTAGACTGCTAGTAGTAAATGAATTGGTTTCTCGTACAAGTCCAACGAAAAAAGGGAGGAAGCGTCAATCTTCAATTATCGGTTCTCATAAACCACAAGTATCTATTGAAAAAAGGCACTCAATACACATTGAAAACAAAAGACGATGTGTGCTTTGCAGTACAAAAACGAATAATAAACGAACTCAGTGGATGTGTAATACATGCAACGTACCATTATGTTTACAATTTGAGAGAAACTGCTTCTCAAAGTATCATTCTTGAAAAGGTAAAATAAATAATGAAAAATTAACTAGAAACTAAGAAGAATAAAATGATAGAATGAGTAAGAATTGAAAAAAGAAAAAAATTAAAAATACAAAAAAGAAAAAAACAAAAAAAACAAAAAATGGAGATAATAACCGCTACGTCCTCGTTCGTATCTTCGGGTTCGGCTGAAAGCGGCTCTCTTTTTGATTATATCATCTCGGATTTCTGACAATTATAAATATCCTCTCACAAAAATCTGAGTTCAGATTCGTAACCATCAAGTCCGAATACTTCTATTCCGCAAATTTTTTGAGCACCCGGTGAAATTTACAATCTTATGTCGCCATCTTGGATCCGCCATCTTGAATTTCCAAAATCTAAAGTCAGATTCGTGATGAGCGATCCAAGAAACCTCTGTATAATAATTTTCAATGAAATCCAGTGATATTTCAAATTTTTGCCCGTCATCTTGGATCCGCCACCTTGAATTTCCAAACTCTAAAGTCAGATTCGTAATCAGCCCCCGAAAATCCCTGTATAAACTTTTCTGTGAGGAAACGCTCAGAAATTTCTTCAATAATGAATTTTTTCAAAAAAGAGTTGTTTTTTTCGAATTTGTTTATTATTATTATATAAATAAATAAATAAACAAATTCCTACCTTTGTGCATGAATTATAATTCTGTAACATCTCATCATCATAAGATTCCAAACAATATTGATTGAATCAAATTAAGACTACTTCAAAATCTCAAAAAACTGTTCTAAAAAAGGTGGCACCTCAGAGTGCCACTGTGCCGCAAAGGGTTAATATACTTCTCTATTGGAACGGGTATACACCGTGATAAATTAAAAAAGAGTCTAATAAAACTAAATTATAAAAAGAAAGATGACCCAGAAGATTTAAATAATTATGGGCCAATAAGTCTGCTTACTGTTTTCTCCAAAGTTTTTGAAGCAATTTTAAGTAAGAAAATATTACAATATTTTAAAAAGCGTAACTATTGGATTTTTTAGCAGCATGGCTTCGTACCAGGCAAAAATACCGACACGGCTTTATATTCCTTAACTAAAGAAATTTATATTTGTTTAGATAATAGGGAAAATGTGCCTTTGTCTTTCAATATATTTAACAAAAGCGTTTGACTGCGTCAAGCATGAAATCCTTTTGTATAAGTTGGACTTGTGTGTAGCTAGGGAATGGTTTAGAAGCGTAGAATAAGTATCCCCAACCATGTTCAAATCCACAGCAATTTGATCATTATTATTAATACTAGCCACCTCGGCAGACCCAAAGATTACAACAATATTTTTGCGTTGTTCACGATCAGTGATTTCTTGAATGATGCGCTCCGTATCAAGAAGAGAAACCGTTTTAGTAGTACTTGATTCCAATAACGATTGCT
The DNA here is from genome assembly GCA_038088585.1 of Chrysina gloriosa. Lineage (NCBI taxonomy): Eukaryota > Metazoa > Arthropoda > Insecta > Coleoptera > Scarabaeidae > Chrysina > Chrysina gloriosa. The sequence continues at coordinate 9,412,133 of CM076095.1, forward strand.
TCAAAACTTTCATATCCTCCTGAAGTACCACAATAACAGATTTTAGATCACTGAAATCATTTTCAAGTTACATACAAGACGGTCCATGAAATACCAGACTTTGAATGTATTTTATGAGCTTCAGAAGGTGAGATATCAACACACTCTACCCTATATTGCTTACTACAAATAGAACAACTAACAATTTTATGTGACTGCTCCACGGCGCCACAGCAAGCACATGAAGACATGATTTAATAATTCAACAAAATAAATACAAATGATCAAATAAAATTAAGGATAAGATAGGAATACGCACTTCACGCCAGCGGTGCCCGTCGCGGCGACTAAAAGTCAGACAATACAAGTACAATTAGTTGCACCCAACAGTGACCTACTTTTATATTATCAAAATATATCAGGATTGAGAACTAAAACCTTTGATTTCTACACTTCTATTAGCGACAGTGACTTTGATGTTGTCCCCATTGTGGAGACTTGGCTGATATATTTGATTCCGAGCTGTTTCCCGCTTATTATTCCGTATAGAGAAAAGATATGACATTTGGTAGTATTAACAAAGACCGTGGTAGTGGTGTACTTTTGGCTGTGAAATTTCACTTCAGTTACCAACAAATTGATTTATCTCACATTACTAGTACGTTCCCGTCCATTGATATTGTGGATTGCTCTATCTGTGTGGACCATACTAAATTCATAATTTATACATTCCTCCTTATACATCTGATCTGATTTTGAAAACTTCTTACTTCGTTTTGGGGAACTTAATGCTTTCTGCGAAAACAAAGTTATAACTTTAGGTGGTTTTCATGTTCAACATTACAACAGTGTGAGTAATGTTTGTACATATGAGAATTCAATTAAGTAATTCCCCCAACATGTACTTAAATGCGCATTTTTGCAGCTATTTAATTCTATAGGAGTGGACTAGTGATGGGTTGTTATTGAACTATCTGTTATTTTAGAACCGTTATGGACTCAGAAACGGTTGCAACTGTTACCTCGCTGGGAAAACAACGGTTCTTCTCGGACTGTCTACAGCGTACGCAGTTGAGGCGACAACTGATGGTGTTCTGCGAAATTATCAAATGTAAAATAAAAAATATTTATAAAAACTACAAATAAAAGCGTAATATTATATGGAACAAAAAAACAATTCTAATTACAATTATGAATAAAAATATATTCTTACGAGATAAAGTGCAACCAGTCATAAAAAATATGGTTATATTCGAATATAAATAAATAAAAATAAAGCTCATGCTAAAATATATATATATTCAAAAACGACAATGTTGTTATCACGAATTCTGATTATATTTATAAATAGGATGACAAACGGTTTCGACGGTCAGAAACCAATAATCCCGTTTTCGAAAACACCCTATTAGCGTACTGCAAGATCAGCAGTTGCACATTTGTGTAAACGATTAAAACGAGAGAAGTTAAATAAAACTTAATTTAATAATCGAACGAAAGTATGACGTCGGGAAGAAGCAAAATATATTTCAGATCATGCATAAGCGACGGAGGCCTTTTAAGACACGAACGTGACCCAGACGTAAACACTGACTCAGCTAGGCAGACCGTGACATATTTTATTGATAACATTTGCTATGTGCCATGTGGAATCAAGATGCGTTATCAAATAGAACTGTCGAGTACGAAACAACGATGACCTGTTATATTGCAACCGTTATTTCAAAATAACGATAACGGTTGGAACAGTTATTTTAAAAGGACGGTTTTTCCCATCACTAGAGTCGACAACTAAATTGCCACAGACTCCAGCAGTAACGGCAGTCGCGCTCTCGGCTAACCCAACGTGGTAAAATGTGTAATTAGAAAACTAGAACTGTAGAATTAAATAGCTGAAAAAATGCGCATGTAAGTACATATTGGGAGAATTTCTTAAAATAGATTCACCTGATCTGCTACAGCGACTCGGTTTTCTGGTACCTAGGCAGAGTTATAGACGCACATTTACATTTGACTGTGACAGACCTAGAACAAATGCGTTAGCTAGATCGCCGTTGCACAGAATGTGTTCTCTTTGCTGTCGATTTTGAGCGAATGTAGGACCAGTATTCTTTATATCTAGTTTTGAAGTTTTGCGTATTTATATTATTACTTATATATGCTATATCAATATGCTTATTATCTTCTTTTGTAATTACATGTGTTTACCTGTTGCTATATACGCTTGTCCTGTAGTTGGATTTTTTAAATCTGTGGGGCAATAAATCACATTGTTATTATTATTAAAAAAATTATACTTTCTTGTAGCGTAATAGCGTTCATTAGTGCAAAATGGTTTACATTTTTCAATGTGGAAAATTCAAAGAAATGTGTATATTAGATTAACATAAATGCTTGACACAAATACATGCTTAGCGTTTTTAATAATTAAAAAAGAATTCGATATTTCGACCTTCAAATAAATGCTAGACATGTTGTATGTTTGTACATAACTACCCGCGAATAATAATCTCCATTGTTACGTTGTTAATTACATATGTATATAACCTACTAGCTAGCAGTTCCTTGTATTGTTACTATAGTTAATACATACTATGGTAGTAGTTAATTCGTTTTTCGTCCAGGAGTTCAAGAAAAAATGAAATTATAGTTTTGTTAACCTAATTAGTCAATATTACCAGAAATACTCTACTTACAATTGCGGGTATGTACAACTAATTGTAAGGTATGCGTGTATATGAGTTATGTTCTTTCTTCGCTCTAGCAGCTATTTTTAGTTAAGATTATTTGTTAACGCCAGGGTTTACATTGCTTCTCGAACCATTGAATATAAGGGGTAAATCGCCAAATTTCCGGAATCGCTGCTAGCGGGTTTTTTGTGAGATACGCGGACGTTGATTGATAGTTGATACTAATAAAAATCATCAACATAAAGTGTAATTATAGGATACAGGATGCAACTGTGTGAATGGTTAAAAAGTTAGATAATTAAAATATATTCAATATTTGTTTAATAAACGTAGGGCCTCAAACGTACCGTTCACAAGATATTTATAATTACAGTTTTGAGTCCGGCTCTGTTATACAATTGTAGTGAGTTTCCAATACAACTAACGATCTGATCACTGATCGAGTAAGCATAAATAATTTATGAATACGCGGTCTACTAACAAATTTGCCAATTTTTCACACTGCTTGCACAGTGTATACATGTTACCTACGGTTTATTAGTCATTTTACTCTAAAAATTTTTACACAACAATCACATAAACATATTATTGTCAAACAGGTCTACTGTTAGCCATTTCTTGTGAAACTTTCTTCGTTTTCTTGACTTTACATTGTTTACCAATAAATAAATCTTTTTAAAAGAAAACATTTGTATCATTACCAATAAAAGATCATCGAACTTTTCAAATATAGGCCAAGTTCATGCAATGACACTGAAATAAAACATCTGTTTACTTTTCTGTAATAGTGACAAAGACAAGGAAGCATTATTGACTTGGCGATAATATGCTATTTACTGGCGGTGCTATTTCAATAAAACCATTTGCTTACATTGTAGAATACCCGAATACTGACTGAATGCCCGACTATTTATTTCGACTTTTAAAAATCCCATACCTCTCAAATAAACGTCTACGAGAGCACAGTACCGTAATGTAAAAATGTAGAGGTCCAAAATTCTATTAAAATTAAACAAAAATGTTTCGCGTGACTTGCCATTGTTTTTGCTGATTACGTTAACTATACCATACCAAGTTTACCATATTAATAAATTAACCATTTTCACAGTTACATCCTGTATACAGGAAATTTGTCTAATTTTAAGCACCAAATTCTTCCTGATTGTTTTAATCCATCAATTGCTTTATTAAGTCGACAAACAATTCTAATATTTCCCCTTTCTTTGGAAACTTCAAGGCCTTCTGGACATTCCATATATATATATATATATATATATATATATATATATATTTCATTATCTATAGAACCTCGAATGGAAGCTGTGATCCCCTTATCGGAAGGGTAGTCAATCCACGTGCGTGCGACATGTAACAAAATGCCGTTTTTTAGATCTAATATTAACCCGTTTAAGTTTTGAAAAATTATATTTTACAGTATTTTGGTCAACATTAAAGTACTAAGAGGGTTTGAAAAGCATATGCCTCTGTTTTTGAAGTTTTGTAGGAGAAATGATCCCCCTACCAAAATGGGGCGCTGCCATGACAGTGAGCATTAAAAATATGAGGCAATTGATTACATAATCGTTTTTAGTGCTACATACATGTATAACATAGATATACACATAAATTACAGTTTTAGTGCAAGTTATAGCTTATTGATATAGTTTATTGAAAATTCTCAAAATAATTAGCATGACAGCCAACATCATATTTACGACACTTTATTGAATGCTAATAATATTTTATATAGGCGAAGCAATAAATAAATAACAAAGAAACTATATTATTATGTAAATAATTATAAATACTCACTTATTATTTCGCGGTCACAACATTCCGAATCGCACTTAGCTATTTCACGGGTAAAATAGCGATAGATTGGCAAAACTGCATATATTAGTGTTGCCACATATCAAAATAACACAAGCATAAAGCTCTTACCCTAAATAAATAGTTATTCATTTTATAAATCGACAATTATACGGTGTTTGAAAAATGGGGCGCTGAGCGCATATGGGTTAAAACTAATTGATCAGAATGGCTAGTAAGTTGAGATCCCGTACAGCTTTTTCTGCTGATTCCAATGAAATTAATTTGAACATGATGAATGCAAAATTCAGTCGAACAAGTTGACTCAAAGTATGTATCAAAATCCGTCGCGACTCATCGCAACATATTTTGATCAATTTTCATACTGCAACAACTTCCATGCAAATAAAGATACGGATTTGACGTAGTACGAAGTGACGAAGTACTATGCATGTGCTGGATGTAGTACTGCCAAATTTACAACAAACAACTACTCAGCATCTACAGCCGCCTCGCAAGACCTCTTCAAATTTTATACTGTCAGCGCGAATGGTAAAATCTGCCGAAGTTTAAAGCCAGTTATTAAAAAATAGTCAGCCTGAATCTGCTTGTGATTAGTATCATCTGAAAGAGAAAATTTGGCTCTACAAGAATAATATATTTTTATTTTGCAAAGCTACTATTAAGTAGCTACTTTCTTAGGTCAAAGTATGTTATAGTTTGTACGCTTGATAACACAACTTTTTCTTTATTTCTGGGAATTTGAGTCTTAATAGTCGCTTAAAGTTATTGATATAATCATATATTCATTCGTATTTTATTTCTTGATTGGCCAATCATGTATTATGCACTCTTATCAGTGGTTGTGATATTTTAGGTGAATATTCTACCTTAATGAAATCTAATAAGTGTGTTTTTATGAAGTTTTTATCATTTATTTAGCATTTAATTATTAGATGTCGGAAGACGAGAAAGAAGAAGAATCTTTGGCTCCCTGTTCAATTGGAAAAAATTCTAGCGCATCCAAGTGCCATGTAATCTTTTACGCTAATGCTAAGAGGGCAGGATTCAAACGTTTTGATGATTTCACCGAACGTGACCAGAAGTTGCTTGTTATGCGTTCAGAAGTAAAACTTGACAAAGATTTCGTCATCTGCTTTCATCATGAAGCCCCATTCCTAAGTAAATACCAAGCTATGCAAAAGAAATGTTGCAATAAATTCAAGAAGAAGCATCATAATGTAAAAGCTGGTGATAGATATAAAATCAGGTCAGAAGTTTTGCGCTGCCTGTAGATCGATAGTAAACAAAAATTTCCTGAAATTTAGTCATAAACATTTCGGTTTTAATGAAGTGAACATCACGATTTTCAACAATACAATTATTAATAGGATTAAGAAACACAAGAGCAGGAATAATGCTAGCCCTGGAACGTCTGGAGAGGGAAGCACGAAAACTGGGTATGGAAATCAATGAAGCTAAAACAAAATACATGAAGATAGGAAGAACTGAGACCAACACGCGCGCCTATCAGAGAATACAGAACCACAAATTTCAGGAAGTTTCATCGTTCAACTACTTAGGTGTAATAATGGACAGGAATGGCAAATAGAGGGTGAGACAGAGAGTATTAAAAGGACTACAAGCGTTTGGACGAAATAGGTCACTACTGAAAAGCAAAACACTAACGAAGAAAACCAAGATGAAGATTTACAAGACTTTAATAAGGCCGCTCATCACGTATGCAATGGAGACTACAGCAATCAGTAAAAAGAACAAGAAGACCTAAGGATAGCAGAAAGAAAAATTTTAAGAGCAATATTAGGGCCGCACGTTACAGAACAGGGAGTAATAAAATCGAAAACTAACAAAGAAATAGAGGATGAACTTGAGGGAGAATATATTATAAGATATATTAAAGCTCAACGGCTCCAATGGGCAGGCCACATCATGAGAAGGAAACCAACGGATATTTTAAGAAGGATAACCCAGTAGATTCCGATATGGCCCAGAGGCAGAGGACGACCAAGGATGAGATGGAGAGATGCCGTAGAGGAAGACGTAAAAGTGATGAAGATAACCGATTGGAGATCAAAAGCAAGGGACAGGAAAGAATGGAGGAAAATAACTCAGGCCACCAGGACTCATAGCAAACTTTAAAACACAGGGAACAAGAGGATTAGTTCACCTCATCAAATAGAACTTCAAAAACGTCATAAGACGTTAGCCATAGCCCAGAGGGCTGAAAGGCTTGATGATGATGAAACTAGTAACCATACTTTCAAGACGTTTCAAAGCAGGGTAATTAATGCTGGGCCCATAACCTGTTATATATAATAATATATATAATTTGAGATGGACTTAATAAGATAAAATGGTAAAAATGTAATACTGAAACACACGTATTATCTGACCGTAATATGCCAACGGTGACTATGTTTTTCTATTTGTTATAATATTACAACTACTTCCCAGTACACATTTTTCAAATTTCGCGGATAGTTAAGTTGGCAGTAGTGAACATATTCGCAGTCATTGTGCTTAGAACTCGGCGAGTGTGTCCACTATTGCCGGAACTGCCAACTTAAATTGTCCACGAAATTTAAAAAAATGTTTACTGGGTTAGTGGTGTCATGGAAACACCTCTTTCATAAAATATTTGCAACACATATTGTTAACACGATTTAATTTCTTATAGGAGGATCAATATCGAAATGTTGACAGCGTTGTCGTTCATAATAGCTGCAACTTGTTTTTGTGACGCTGCTCGAATATTATTTGTCGCTCCTACGCCTTCATATAGTCATCAAGTAGTATTCCAACCGATATGGAAGGAACTGTCATTGAGGGGTCATCAAGTAACCGTAATAACTACAAACCCACTGAATGATCCGAAATTGACCAATTTAACGGAGATAAGTGTGGAGTTCGTCTATAGCATAATGGAAGTGAACTACAAGTTTTCGACAATATTAGATATGAACGATGCACCTTTGAAGTTCACCAAATATCTCTATAAAATATTTAGCAGACTATATCAAGAAGAACTATCGAACCTTCAAGTCCAAGAGTTGATTAAAGATCCGCAGGCAAAATTTGATGTGGTTATCGTGGAGTTCTTACTGCCGACCATGGTAGCTTTCGGGCATAGATTTAGGTGTCCAATCATCGGAATCACGTCTTTGGAAGGAAATATACTGAATTTTGATATCATGGGTAATCCCGCTCATCCTATATTAAACCCGGAACATACTTTGCATTTTGTCGACAATCCGACTATTTTCGAGAAAGTTTACAGCGTTATATACGCGGTTGTGTGCAAAGTCGGCTTCATTTTTGCTCTCCAGATGGAAGATCAAATTGTCGCAGAATATTTTGGACCGGATTATCCACCGTTGAGTGAAATAGTGAAAAAAGTGAACATGTATTTTCTCAATGTGAATCCAGCTTTTCATAACGTTAGACCAACTGTACCTGGAATTATTCACATCGGGGTTCCATGCATATTCGACCACCGAGAGTTCTTCCTGAAGTAAGTATAAGTTTTTGGTGATGTAGTAAAGAATCTGAAAAAGAATATCTTCACTGGGCCTTCGTTTGTTTCCAAAAGATTATTTTGGTTTATCGGGATTTTGGGGTCCTAATTTTAATTTTGATATACCGGGTTAGTTAAAAGTATGGAGACGGTGATTTATTGCCGTTAATATTCATTTTAGGAAATTATGTTCAATACAAAAGGTTTTTATGAAATTTCTATATACATTTTAGAATGCTTGAATTTTTTTTGAGTTACGCCTGTCCGCGTAATTATTTTTAATGGGAACATGTTAATTTTACTCTACCAAATCGATCATAAAAACTGGATGTTTTATTGGAAGTACCTGAAGATTCCCATTTATCAACCAACCAATTAGCGACCAAGAACAATATTCCAAAGTCACCGGTCGTTTCAATTTTAAAAAGTGAAAAGTTGTTACGTTCTTTTTCTTTTCTTTGCGCGTACCTCGATTTCGGTCGCTAAACTTGTTGCTATTAATTAATCTTTGTTCGGGGCCTATTCTATGCGACATCTATACGTTTTCGATTACTTATCGATTTACATTCTCACGGATAGAGGGAGCCTCCATGCCTGCTTTGGAGTGGAATTATTATAGGTTTTCCGATTGACGTATTACTCGGGCGCTTTTCGGTGTAAGACTCTGGTGCAGTAGACACGTTTGCTCGGCGAAGTGTTTTCCTCGAGAGATTATCGTTCGAAATCTCGGCACATTTGTGGATATTGTGGAAAAATACTTCTCGTTTCCGGTACCTCATTTTGGATAGGATTGCCGAATCGGTGAATAGTATTGATTAAGTATCGGAGGAGCTGATTAATTCAGTAGCAGTTGGAGCGCGTGTTACATTCGTAGCCAATTTGTGTTTTATCCCGTTCTACGGGGTTTTAGTCCTGGCCGTTTAATCTTGGCCATTTTAATATTGGGATAGCACAGTTTGATATCGTCGTAGTCTTGGGCCATTGTACTACCGGACCGAATCTTGGTTACTCATGTCTTTGGAAGGTTACGATCCCACCTCGCCGCGCAGCTCTGAGGGAACATTTAGCAGTCGCAATCGTTTGCCAAATTTTGCCTTATAATTCGCGTATTTGTATTTATTGAAAACCTGTTTAGCATTTACTCATTACTAAATTCGTAAATTGGCGAAGTATTTATCAATTCTGAATGAATATTTGGTTATCGGGAGAAGTTCTCGCATGCCTCCCTTATCAATCATTTTATTTAAGTAGACCTGTTGAAACCACTGTAAACGATACCGTTGGCCAGAGCAATCGGAACACGTAAATGTATAGCGATTTGAATATCTTGTCGAATTACGCCTAAGAATAACTACTCAATAATTATTAAAGACTCATTAACTCTCATGGTTCGCTTGTTCTTTTTGTGGTTGTTTTCTTTAATGTCGCAAATCATTTCCCACCCGGGTTACCTGAATAACTTCGTAGACTCCTGTTTATCCAGCGCTAAACAGGGTAAGTGTAAAACAGGTGGCGCCTTTAATATACAGCTCTTTGGATTTATTTAACCCACTCCCTCACCGACTAGCTGGCTGGCACCCTGAGTGATAGCAAATTTCCTTCCTGGGGCGAAATCGGTAACCGTTCTGTTGCAATTTTAAAATTAAAATTTCTCACTTTCGGGATTGAGTTCAGTCTGTAGTAATATCTTATATGATAGAGATCTACCACTAATAGGTCAATAAAACAAGGCTGGTTTGAGCGACAAAAACCAGCCTTGTTTTATTGACCTATTAGTGGTAGATCTCTATCATATAAGATAAGTATAAAAGGTCACGAAATATATATATATATGTCTGTAGTAATTAGATACGGTGGCGCTAATCCACGAGGTAACAAAGTATAAACCTTATAAAATACAACTTTTACACGAGTTGACGAGTTAATATTCAAGGAAGCACAAAAACGATGAATTAACTAATAATACTTAGAAAATTTGTACACATGTGCAGGGCTTTTAGCGTGGCACAGATAGACATATAACTTACAATACTCATACAATGATGATACATCTTACATCCAGCGAAGAAATATATACCATTATACATGAATTGAAAAACACGTATAGCACAGGAAATGATGGTATTCCTAATAAACTTATGACTTATGCCTTAAGACTGTGCACCTGAGTTCGCTGTGATAATGGGACCCATGATTAATGAATGTCTGCAGATGGGCGTGTTCCCTTATCGACTAAAAATGTCTAGATCTACTACACGAGTCATATATCAGCTCTTAGAAGAGGTCATTGGAGGAATAAATTGTATGATATTTCAGAAATAATATTACAACGTACCTATGTTATAGATGTTTACTTATGCTTCATTATAGTACAATAACATATTACAGAATCTGATCACAAGGGAAATCCATGTTATTACTCCATTAGGTTATTACTGATGTGCACATGCGTGTGTTTCTCTGTCCCAATGTTGCCAACTATGATACACATGTCATTGCTACCAACTTATAACACATAAATACCGGTCAGAATACGTTTGGGGTATTCATGATGGGGCATGGATGATATGCCTATTCTTTCCCATGGTTATTTTGGTATGGTCTATGGTAATAAGGTTTCTTTAAGATTCTTCTTAGAAAAACGTTCGCATACTCGACACTTCCTACTTAAATTTTCAATGTTTTGGTTTAGTAAAGACCAATCGAAAATTTGTCTTGCTTGAGACTTAGTCTTTCCCATTCCCATATGGCCTCCATGTAACTTGATTAACATTTCGTTTCTCAATTTAAGTGGTACAACTAATTTATTATTGTGAAATAACAGTCCCATCTGAGATACACAAATCATCTCTCAATTTATAGAAACCACGGGCAAATATAGGAATATCATTTTTACTCGTCGGCCATTCTACAAACTTTATTATTGTATGAAATGTCATTTCCGGATCATCATGAATATGTCCATTTAAAAATGCACGGGATAGGGTGTCTGCATTGTAAAGATATTTTCCTGGTTTATATGTAACTATTAAATCATAATGCAGCACTTTCAATAACATTCGTTGTAAGCGCGGGAGCACTGACGCGAAACTCTTTTAAATATTGATTGTACAGGTTTGTTATCAGAGCAAACTTTAATATTATTTATGCCATATAGGAAATAATGAAATTTTTCACGACTAAATACGATGGCGAGTAATTCCTTTTCTATTTGAGCGTGCCTAATTTCGCTCTTGGACAAAGTACGAGGAGCAAATGCAATCGGATGACCATTTTGTAAAATGCATGCTTCTAAACCATTCTTAGACGCATCTGTTTCTATTTCAATAGGCAAAGATGGGTTAAAAAATGACAACACAGGGGCTTTTGTCAGTAACTGTTTTAATTGTACTAAGACATGTTCCTGGTCTTGTCTCCATGTCCACTCAACATCATTACGTGTTAGATATCTTAAAGGAGCAGTTACTTTTGATAGATTAGGTATAAATTTTCCTAGATACTTAGCCATACCTAACAGTCTTAATAAATCGGGTTTATTTGAATGGCTTTGGCATGTCAATTATTGCTTTAATATAAGATTCCTTGGTGTTAATACCTTCTTTGGCATTTGCCATTTGGCAATTTGGTATTTACCTGTCCTAAAAATTTGACGTGTTTAGATTTAAATTAAATTTAACATTATATTTTGCAGCTCGATCAAATACTAACTGCAAATTTTTATCATGTTCTGACTCTGTTTCACCTGTTATGATTAAGTCATCAAAATAAATTCCTACTCCATCTATATCTCCAAAAAGTTCAAAATTTTTTCGCTGGAATACTTCTGGGGCTGAGGAAATACCAAACGGAAGCCTTACAAATTGATACCTTCCAAAAGGAGTTTCAAAAGGACATAATTCTGCAGATTCATTATCAATTCTCATCTGGAAATAGGCATCTTTCATGTCCAGCACAGTAAAATGTTCTTTATTGCATAATTTTATCTGCTGTAGGAATTAGAAAACGTTCTCGATGAATAGCCTTATTCAGAAATTTCGGATCCAAACGCAACCGTAAATCTCCATTTTTCTTTTCGAGTATGACCAAGGGATTTAGCCATGCTGTAGGCTTTTCAACTCGTCGAATAACGTCCTGGAGTTCATCAAGTTTACCTTTATCTTTGTTGTGCAAGGCTTGTGGGATACGTCTCATAGCTGCTACATGTGGAACATAATTTTCTTTAAGAATTATTTTGTGTTCTTTAGGAAATTGACATATGCCTTCAAAAACATGTGGATATGAACCAATAACATCTTTTAATCAATTAAAAGTGTTGTTAATACTACCCAACCGTTTAATTAAACTAAGACTTAAACACCCTGGCAAGCCTAAAAGAGGCATTTTATCATTTGGGACTATTGCAAAAGGTATATCTGCAACATGCATATTAACATTACACCTTAACATTACTTCTCCCACTGGCTTGATTCTAAAATTAGGATCACCATAAGAAACCAATGTAATATTAGATGCAACCATCCTTCTACAATATTTAATTTTATCTATGGATGAAAGCGGTAATACACTTACTTCAGCTCCTGTGTCCAATTTCAAATTTATTTCGTGCCCTTCTACATTCACTATTTTTGTTCACATCATATCCATTTCTTTTTCAACTACACATTCACATATAGCCAGTGAGCTTATGTAGAATTCAGCTTCCTCATTCCTTCCTGCCGTTCTCTCTTCTGCAGACATTTCATCAACTCGCTTAGCGCTTCTTTCGTTCTTCGTGGTGCTTTCCACCGTGTCATTCTTGCTATTGGTAATCTTCTTCTTGCACACTGATGCAAAGTGATGGCTTCTACCGCATTTCTCACAATTTTTTCCATATGCAGGACATTTGCCTTTTTGCATGATTGTACCCACAATAACCACATTGTCGGTAGCATTGGTTGTCTTCCATTTCTTCTTTATTTTGCTTTTTCCATTTTCTAACAGTGTTTACTGCTGCTTCATTCTGTAATGTTTGGGATTGTAATTTACTTCAATAGTTCTGCAATGTTCGACGACTTTATTTAAGGTTAATGCCGATCCTCTCAACAACCTTTCCTGAGACTGTTTATTCCAAATTCACATGACAATACGATCCCTTACCGAGGACATGGTCAGGGATGTCATTGCTACCAACGTATAACACATAAATACCGGTCAGAGTACGTTTGGGGTATTCATGGACCACAAAAGAGCTATTGACTGTGTCGACTACAATTTGTTGTATAAGAAGTTCGAGACGATTGGTATAAGAAGGACAGCATTGCAGTTAATAAAATATTACGTATCAAAAGGGAAACAAGGAGTAGTAGATAATAACTCCCAAGAAACATCTGAATGGGTTTTTTGGAGAGGGGTGTGCCACAGGGTTCTGTTTTCGGACCATTGTTGTTCTTGATATATATAACTGATTTACCGAAGCAGTCGTCACACAAAACCATCCTTTTTGCAGATGACACATCAGTAATCATAAGATCCGAAAAAGAACAAATAAAAAAATAAATAGCAACTGCTTTAAATATCTGCATCGACTGGTTTGATTAAAACAACTTAAAAATTAATATGGAGAAAACGAATTAATTGCAGTTTTCATATTTCAAGAGTCAACCATCGCAAGTCGACTACAGGAACGAGAAACTAAAAATACAAAATAGCGTGAAATTATTGGGGGTCCAGGTTTAATTACCCTTTACGGGCAATATCAAAGTCTGTGAATGAAGAAGCAGGTCTCTGCGGTTATTACGCTTATGGCATTCGAGGTTGAGATATGGCGTAAGTATTTTGGGGGTTATTAGTGGAGGTACCCTGAGTTTCACCTTGCAGAAATCATGTATAAGGAGTATCTATGGTCTAAGAAAAAGAGATTCTTGTAAGCAATTATTCCAAATTAAAAAAGAACGTGCTTTGTTTGTCAAACAAAATTATGAGTTCTTTCAAGAGCAACGACTGGAACAGAATTATTCTACGAGAGAAATGCGATCGGTGAATCTTGTGCCAGTAGTACAATTGTATTTTCCCTACTTTAATTTTACCTTAGCATTACCAACTTATTTACGTGGCGCGTGATTTAAACTTAGATACTATACATAGGAGTGCTGTTACACAATTAATTAAAGTGTACAACCATATTGCTGATGGCATAAGAAGATTGGCACTCAAAGCCTTCAAAAAGACGTTGGCGAGTGTACTAATTGAAAAAGCATTCTAACTCTCTAACTGTATGCATTATTCTTTTGACTGCTGACTTCTGCTCATTACCTTTACCTCTGACAAATGGTTTAAAATTGATTTAATTATATAATTTATTATTACAATTACAAGTGTAATATCTTGTCGGGTTAATATTCGTCCCTGAAGACCTGCAAGCCTTCAGCTCTAGCAATGTTGATAGGTTGCAGTTTCATTGTCATGCGTTCCATGGGAAGACTTTCTAATTGGCGTAAACTTTAGCACTCTTCCTATCCTCTGCCTTGAAATTAGGTAAGAATCTAACGCGATTGACAGAAAGGGTTACCGTGATATTGTGGAACTTATGGCACTTCATCTGCTGATGAAGCTCCTTATAATAACAGGCAAAACGTTGAGTTATTTTTGTCATTTGAATATGGCACAACCGAAACTCGGAAGCCTATTCGTTTATAATAATAATAATAATAATAATAATAATAATAATAAATGGCTTTATTGTGCGATCATTTTTTACATAAAGTGGAAAAAAATAAATAAATATGTATACATAAGGAAGAGAAAAAAACTATATATATATATATATAAAATGCAGAGGCACAACCGCGGGGCGAGGCCCAGTTACATGTACTACATGTACCTGCTCTTACCTAACCCCGAGTAACAGTAACACACTCAATAAAAATTATGATTTTGCAACATGATATAATGGACTAATAAAATAATATAGTGAAATAATAAGTAAATGCCTAAACTCTAAGTACCTAAAAACTAAAAAAGCTGAAGAACTTAAAATTAAAACTAAAAAAACTAAAACCCTGCTAGTGTGATCCCCGCCCCAGATGATACATAACAAAATAATTTAAATGTATATATATATATATATATATTTCGTGACCTTTTATACTTATCTTATATGATAGAGATCTACCACTAATAGGTCAATAAAACAAGGCTGGTTTGAACGATAGTTATATTTTCAGAACGTTTACAAACGTTTTCGGAACACCTTCGTCAGTGAAAATATACCTAGATAAATATATAAACAAACTTTTGTTTTTATTTGGGACTATCAACAAAATAACTAGTGACTAGGATTTCTTGATATAGAGGATGTGTAACCAACTTTTATATATATATATATAAATTATAAAAACTAAATTAATGTGTAAACATACATGCAAATTAAGTAAAACCTTATATCAAAAAATCTTTGTCGAAACCTTAACAGAAAGACACTAAAACTATTAATTTCAGGACCGATATTCAAAATTTAAGTAATGTATATAGCAATTTGTTAAAATGACATTTGCATTTCTTAAGAAGGAAACCTTTGGCTAGGTTTTTGAATTTGGTTTTCCCTAGTCCTTGAACAGAATTGTTAAGGTTTCGACAAAGATTTTTTGATATAAGGTTTTACTTAATTTGCATGTATGTTTACACATTAATTTAGTTTTTATAATTTATATATATATAAAAGTTGGTTACACATCCTCTATATCAAGAAATCCTAGTCACTAGTTATTTTGTTGATAGTCCCAAATAAAAACAAAAGTTTGTTTATATATTTATCTAGTTATATTTTCACTGACGAAGGTGTTCCGAAAACGTTTGTAAACGTTCTGAAAATATAACTATCGTTCAAACCAGCCTTGTTTTATTGACCTATTAGTGGTAGATCTCTATCATATAAGATATAACAAAATAATTAAAAATAATAGAGCAGAACAGTAATAAAAGGAGAAAAGAAAAAACAAAAACAAAAACAATAACAATGGTTTGCACGACCATCCAGCAAAGAGAAAAGATCATGATATTAAATTAGAGAAGAGTACAGAGCGGAGCTTCTATTTAAATTGTGCGACAGAGGTACACATTTTTAGATGTGTTGGCAACTCATTATATTTATTATAAATACAAAATGAGAATGATCTCTCATAAAGTGAGGAGCGGTGAATGGGCGGAGAAATCAAGTTACGAAATCGGGTGGTGACACTGTGAACATCCGTCCGATATCTTATTTTTTCATACAAATAAGGTGGCGACTTTAATAGTAAAATTCCATGAAATAGTGTTAGCATTTGTATTTCCCTTCGACTCTTCATATTTAACCATCCTGCATCGGATAGTTTGTGCGATATATGTTGGAATTTCCTTATACCATAAATATATCTCAGACAGGAGTTCTGAACTCTTTGTATACGATTAACCGTGATTTGATCTAAACGTGGGTGATATAATTCTGAGCAGTATGTAAATTTAGATAAAACAAAGGCATTACGTAATGTTTTTTTAATATTGGTGTTCAGAGTCGAGCGAAAAGGATACAACTTTTTAAGGTTTGCATATGCAGGCTGAATATAGCCACTGATCTGGTCTCTAAAGCGAAAGTATTGTCTAGAGTCAATTCGAGACTCCTCGCTTTTATTACTACTGGTATTTGCAAGTCGTTAATTCTGATGTCAACAACGTCATTAAGATGTTTGCATACCTCTTTGCTCCCCAAAATCAAAACCTGTGACTTTACAAGGTTAAGACATAATGAATGAGCAATCGATGTTTTAAAAGAGCCGCTAAATCTTCAATAATTTTACTGGTACTCATATCCAAATCGCACAGTCTAAACGAAAAATAAAGCTGGATATCATCTGCGTATAAATGTGCTTTCATGTATTTCAAACCATCCAAGAATGAAGACGTGTATAAAGAAAAAGAATAGGGCTCAATGTAGAGCCCTGAGGGACACCTCTCGACACTCCCAGAGACCCAGACTGAACGCCATCAATTCTGACAGATTGGGATCTATGCGACAGAAAGGACGCAATCAGACGCACAGCCCCACAATCAAAACCCCTGCTCCACAGCACATCAAGCAGTACAGAGTGATTAACTGTATCGAAAGCTTTCGAGTAATCTAATAAAACCAAAATTGTAACTAAGCCTCGATCAGTAGCAGCTAAAATATCGTCCGTTACACACAGCAGGGTCGTAGTACAGCTGTGACCCGCCCGGAAACCAGATTGCACATCTGGAAGAAGTTTATTTTCATTTACATACATTTTCATTTGTCCATAATCCCTTATCACATCCGAATTTTTATTGATACATAATTTTTGCTTTCTATTACATAACTTTTTAATTTTTACTAATTGGATAATTTAGTTAGAAAATGTTATATTACTAGGTGATAGTAAGTTTTAGTAATTCGAAGTGTTCGATAAGTGACGAAACGCATTTAATAAAATTTTCCGCCTTAGCCATATGCCATAAGTACCCTATGATAATATCTTATCAACCACTTTACGCATGATGATTTTGGCACGCTACATTCGATTCAGGCAATACACACAAAAACGCATTATCAAATACACTTAATTATAGATGCTTATCTTTAACACCAACTAACGATTAATCACAATAGTCTCAGTCAATATTCTTTCCGTTAACCAGCGTGTAGACCCATCAATCTTATTATCTCAAGATCCTTGATCAATTTCAAAGATAAATTTAAATCTCTTTTAAACAATAATTACCAGAGATAACGATCGTGTTATATTGTTAATATGTTCCGCATCGCTGCAGTTGCACATGCGGTTTCATTGCAAAATGTTGGCGAGTCTCTTGTTGATAACAACTGTGACCTATTGCTGTGACGCTGCTCGAATATTGTTTGTTGCTTCTACGCCTTCGTATAGTCATCAAGTGGTATTCCAGCCGATATGGAAGGAATTATCGTTGAGGGGTCACCAAGTAACCGTTATAACTCCAAGTCCGCTGAAGGATCCGAAATTGACCAATTTGACCGAGATAAGTGTGGAGTTCGTCTTTAGTTTGATTGAAACAAAGTACAAGTTTTCTGAAACATTAAACGCGTTAAAGGATGAACCATTAAAATTCAGCAAATTCTTAATCGAAGGGCTTAGTCGAATAAACGAAGAAGAACTATCCGATCCTCAAGTTCAACGTCTCATTAAAGATCGCGATGCGAAATTTGACGTGGTTATTGCGGAGATCTTACTGCCGACTATGATAGCTTTCGGGCACCGATTTAACTGTCCGGTAATTGGAATCACGTCTCTCGATGGAACCTTAACGGGACATGACATGGTTGGTAATCCATCTCATCCGATTTTAAACCCGGAAAGTACGATGCACTTCAGTCAAAATCCCACTTTCTTGCAAAAAGTTTACAGCGTGATTTACTCGGTTGCGCGCAGGATAACCTCCGTCTTTATTCGGCAAATCGAAGATCAAGTCGTGACGGAATATTTCGGACCGGGATATCCGCCGTTAGATGAAATGATGAAAAATGTGGGTATGTTCTTTATGAATGTGAATCCAGCTTTCCATAATGTTAGGCCCACTGTACCTGCGGTTATTCATATCGGAGGTTCTATGAATATTCGACCACCGAAACCTCTTCCTGAAGTAAGTAATCGCAAATGTAATGTTACTTAAAAAGTTAAGTATGTCTAGTACTTATTAGCATGGCTGTTATCTTGTACAAGAAATTGTTTATATAAAATATAAAAAGTAATTTGCCAGGAGGAGCACCCCAAATATTATTCAAATCTGAAAAGTCGGAATGTAATTTGAGGGAAAGTGAAATTATGAAGTCTGTTTCACTGCAGATACTTTCTTTCAAATAGAGCATTAAAGTCGTTTACATGTAACATACAAACGACAACAAATAAATAGTAATGAAGATTTTTATAAAATACATGTCAAAACATACCTCAAATTGGACTTCAACATGAAACTCATACATTAATTTTTTTATTGAAACTAATAACAGTATTAAAAATAAATTTTAGCAAATGTAACCTGACAAGGGAACATTACCAAGTGTCAGTCCTCGATTTGAATGAAACTTACAAGGGAAGATCCCGTACCCGGAAATTCAAAAAATTATGAAACTTTGGGAACATGTAGATCACATATAAGTATGTACTAGGCATTTTTTTCATGTGGAAAAACACTCTGAGTGTGTGAAAAAATTTTGGAAATGGAAACTTTGGCATTCTGCTGATGCGTATAACTCGCCAACGGTAAGAGATAGAGAAAGAGGTAAAGAAGTTTTAAGACAAAAATGGTTTGTTTGAATGAGTTTTATTAGACACACAAGAGACACCTTTTTGACAAGTAAACATCTTTGTGATTAATAATAGGCACTAGAGATTGTGTTTTTTCCGTCCAAAAGAAACTTTTCCAACCGGGTGCATGATTTTTGTCTTCTTCGGAATCGATTCATCGCATGCAATCGACTGGTTCGATTGCATTTTTTATCTGGTGTATGGTAATGAATCCAGGTCCCATCCATGGTCACGAATCGTTTCTTGAAATCCGTTGGATTCCTCGTTAAGACTTCCAAACAATCGGCTGAGGTTCGGGTTCGAATGCGTTTTTGTTTCGAATGGAGCAAATGCGGCACCCATCTTGCAGAAAGCTCTTTTGAACCCAATTCTTTATGTAAAATTCTTCAATTTTTCGCACTTCTATTCGGCGATCTGCCAAATAATGTTATAGATTTTTTCTCCAATTTCTGACGTTGTACTCGTTTTCGGACGTCCTGAACGCGTGGTTTATGAATTGTATGCGTGCGGTCACGCTTGAATTGTGAATCTCACAAACTCAGGGTGGAAAATGAAGGTGATGAATCTTCAAGAACGATGTTTAACCTTGATTGGATTTCCGTTGCGGTGTTCTCTTCAAAATAGAAAAATTTAATGACCGTTCCAACTTTATTTTAATCCAAATTGAAAACGCAAAAAGGTACTTGACTTAAATACTTGTCAAAACCAGACCATTTGACAGTACGATTTAACATTTGCAGTGAATTGATACTAAAGAGTTGTCAACACAACGGCATAAAGTTTTCGGAAAAATAGCAACTCTCCAGCAACGATTCCGGAAATTTGTCTACCCTCGTATATCAATATTGAATGTTGTTAAAAATCGTCAAAGCCTGGCGTAGTTCAATGAAGATGGTCATGCGGTCAATTGAGGACTTAGTCAGATGCTGATCAGGTGTTCAAAGGCGTCACCAGAGTTTAGAATCCTAATCCAAAGATTTTATTCGACAATTAATATGTATCCCTGTGGAAGATACAATGTTCAAATCAATATCAACTGGAAGTTGTTGAATATAAGTCAACAGAAAATTTTCTATTAACAGCAACCACATATCAATAAATAAAAAGAAATACCTCAACGGTAGAAATGATTTAATATCCAATAGATCTTGATGACAAAATAAGAAAAATCGTTGTAATAGAAAAAGAAAGAAATTCAATGCAATGTCTTTAGAACAAAATGCACCAAATTCTCTCACACTGCTGCTTTGGAAATGTTTAAATGATACGCCCTGTTTTGAATTTTATACATGAAGCCTGCCTAATTAGTCTTATTACCGAAGGGGTACGAAATAGCGAGCGAAAAGAACGAAGAAGCCGTAAAGTTTTTCAAATTTTGCTTGCTTAAGTTCATTACACACTCTACAGAAGTATAAAAAAATTAAGGCATCAGCGTTCAATAGATAAATACCTTAGAAATATCCACAGAAATTAAAAATCAGGTTTGCAAATGATCGCAGGTGTTTGTGATTGACTGTGATCTAAATTTACTTTTAGGAAGTTGCAGGTGCCACATTTCAAAGTATTAGATTTGGTCTTATTGATTTCTGTCTGAATCTAATTAAAATCTATTCCATAAATTATAATACAACACATTCTATTTATAGTTGAAATATTGCTTACTTCAAATACATACGAAGCCACCTGCAATATCAAAGTGGGTGGAGAAATTCAGAAAATATACTCATCCATTTTTATTAGAAAATTTAGTTGATAAGACTTATTTAGGATTATTTAAAAGTTCACCTTTTGAATTTAATACGATTTATGTATAAGGTTATATCTAACAAGTTGTGTATGTTTTTGAGTGTGTATAACTTTTATGTGTATATATTTTTTTCGTGACCTTTTTATACTTATCTTATGATAGTTCTCTACCACAATTAGGTCACTTAAACAAAATTGGTTTGAATGATGAGTTATATTTCCAGAACGTTTACAAACGTTTTCGGAACACCTATTTCAGTGAAAATATGAAAGTGTTCCGAAACGTTTGCAAACGTTTTGGAAATATAACTATCATTGAAACCAGTCTTGTTTAATTGACCTAATTGTGGTAGAGAACTATCATATAAGATAATTTTTTATCTCATTCACTGTAATTGGGTTTCCAGGTATAAACCTAATTGCCCTAATGGACTACTTGTATTGTCACTTTTACTTCTTTTTCTTTTCTCTTTGTATACTTAGTAATCTCCAACTAGTCTTGCGGTTAGGTATTTTCCCCATTAACTGCTATTAATTTAAAACATATTTGAAGTCGCCTCCGCTGTTGGCAGTGATAGAGGCGATCCTTAAAACATTGCGCATCATTCTGGATGACATTGTTAGAAAGTAGGAATATCTCTTCCTGGATGCCATACTATAATAATATATAAATTAAACACGACCTTTTAAAGGTTCCCAAAAAAACCAAATCAAACAGATTTCATTCGGGTAATCTAGTTGGCCATTTAATTTCTCCTTTTCTTCCTATCCATCTTCCAGGAGAAATTATATTTAAATCATTTACTACTAGACGATTGTAATGGGGAGGTGCACCAAAGTATTAAAACCGAATATTTCTAAAGCTTCTCTTATACTTACAACATTAAATGCAATTCACCAGCTAAAGTACTATCGATAAAGAAATGTTAGATGACTTTGTTTCCAATAATGGCCGCCCAAACATTCACTTTCCCGATGTACTGGGTATTTACATCTTCCATTCAGTCAGAATTTTCATCATGGCTGTTTACATTTCCATTTAGGTAAAAGATCGCAGCTTCGAAAAACAGAACACTGTTGAAATTATTTCGATTTTCTGTATGCAAAATTTTGAGTCGCCTATTGCGTTTATCTTCAGAAAGTTCTTGTAGGCAGCTTACTTTAGATCAGGTATGGGCAACCTCCGGCCCGCGAGCCACATGCGGCCCTCGAGTAAGGTTTGTCCGGCCGCTACTGAATTCTTTCGTTGCATATTAGCACGGCCCGTCTAAACTTAATTCATAATGAATCATAAGGATACTACAAAAATGTATATTTTTCAAGATTACTCACAGCATAAAACTTCTACAAAAAAGGTTGCCCATGCCTGCTTTAGATGGATGATAGTTACCTTGTCCAGACCCGATCCTAGATGATTGGCCGCCTTCGTGCTAAATAAAAAGCTGCCCCTATTTTCTTTTGAATATTTTTTATTACTTAAGTAATACATCCAGACATTATTATGTACTCTCTGTTATTTATTTTGTTTATTATGTACGACTCTGAACACCAATATTAAAAAAACATTATGTAATGCCTTTGTTTTATTTAAATTTACATACTGCTCAGAATTATATCACCCATGTTTAGATCAAATCACGGTTAATCGTATACAAAGAGTTCAGAACTCCTGTCTGAGATATATTTATGGTATAAGGAAATTCCAACATATATCGCACAAACTATCCGATGCAGGATGGTTAAATATGAAGAGTCGAAGGGAAATACAAATGCTAACACTATTTCATGGAATTTTACTATTAAAGTCGCCACCTTATTTGTATGAAAAAATAAGATATCGGACGGATGTTCACAGTGTCACCACCCGATTTTGTAACTTGATTTCTCCGCCCATTCACCGCTCCTCACTTTATGAGAGATCATTCTCATTTTGTATTTATAATAAATATAAAGAGTTGTCAACACATCTAAAAATGTGTACCTCTGTCGCACAATTTAAATAGAAGCCCCGCTCTGTACTCTTCTCTAATTTAATATCATGATCTTTTCTCTTTGCTGGATGGTCGTGCAAACCATTGTTATTGTTTTTGTTTTTTTGTTTTTTTCTTTTCTCCTTTTATTACTGTTCTGCTCTATTATTTTTAATTATTTTGTTATATCTTATATGATAGAGATCTACCACTAATAGGTCAATAAAACAAGGCTGGTTTGAACGATAGTTATATTTTCAGAACGTTTACAAACGTTTTCGGAACACCTTCGTCAGTGAAAATATAACTAGATAAATATATAAACAAACATTTGTTTTTTATTTGGGAACTATCAACAAAATAACTAATGACTAGGATTTCTTGATATAGAGGATGTGTAAACAACTTTTATATATATATAAATTATAAAAACTAAATTAATGTGTAAACATACATGCAAATTAAGTAAAACCTTATATCAAAAAATCTTTGTCGAAACCTTAACAATTCTGTTCAAGGACTAGGGAAAACCCAAATTTAAAAACCTAGCCAACGGTTTCTTTCTTAAGAAATGCAAATGTCATTTTAACAAATTGCTATATACATAAATAACAAACAAATGTTTGTTTATATATTTATCTAGTTATATTTTCACTGAAGAAGGTGTTCCGAAAACGTTTTGTAAACGTTCTATCGTTCAAACCAGCCTTGTTTTATTGACCTATTAGTGGTAGAAATCTATCATATAATATGGCTTTTCTAGCTTTCCTCGATGCAAATTCATCAATAATTTGGATGAGATCAATTATTTTCGAAATTTCTGATTTAATAGAAATGATGGCCCAATCTGAAAGTCTGTCTTGAGACATATTACTTCTTAAATAGTTCTCTATAATTTTGGTGTATTTTTATCTGGAAATATTTCCTTAAAGGAAGATATCTCATTAAATAACTGAAGACCATCAATGTCTTTGAGAATCCTGTCATTTTCATTAATTTGCGTTTTAAAACTAAATAAAGGATGACATTCAGATAATAATTTAAATCGCCCATCACTTGAAGATATAGCGTGGTCTAGAAGAGAAAAATAACATGCAGTTTTATATTTTTGACAAGGTTCGAAAACTATATCGTCAGGGGTTTCATAATCAAAATGATGCATTTTTTCTACTCCTTTCATGCTCAAATCCGGGTTCAATATTTAATTCTTGATATTTGAACGAAATAGACTCCAAAACAAACAGCAAGTTTTGCAAAACCCTCAACACATTCGGCAATATTTATCTTGGATATTTTGCTGAGAATATCAATTTTTAATAAGAAATACCAAATAAAAATTGATAAAATAAAAGGATATTTCGGTTTTTTTTTGTTGAGGATGTTGCCACATTTTTTGTTTTGCTGTCCCTAGTGGTATCTTCTGCAAGATAATTCAATGCAGTAATTACCTCCAATAATTTTGTCTTTAAAAATGTCTTCGTCATATCTTCCTTGGCCTTTCTCTTGTGTTGTTAGCTTGTCCATTCGTTTCATATACTTTCTGTGAGCCTACCTTCTTTCAATTTGACATACAGTTACTCACGAAAGTCTACATACACCAATATAAATATCAAGTTAACCATTAAAAAGAAAGTTTTCATGTATAGGAATGGTTATAATATAATTGTTATAATGTAAAAGTAATAATAATAATAATAATAAATAATAATAAAAGTAATAATAAGTAATTCTCCACTAAATTAAAGTACTTCATCAACAAATAAAAATATTCTCAAATAGTAGACAAATAAAAACTCACAAAAGTCTACATACACTAAATAAATAATTGAATGAAAAGGTACTAACAATAAATTAATACTTGGTAACGCCACCATTGGCAGTAATTACGGCTTTTAGCCTACGCTGCATCGAATGTACTAGTTTCTGTGTCATTGTTTTAGGTATTTGATCCCATTCTTCTACTATAGCCCGCTTTAGGTAATCACGTCCAGTTATTACCTTTTTCCTTAAGCGGTTTTTTAATTCTGCCAATAAATGTTCAATGCGGTTTAAGTCTGGCGACTGAGGAGGAGAATCAAGTTGTTTTAAAGCAACCATTCTTTTGCCAGGAAAGAGGTATGCTTGGGATCCTGGTCTTGTTGGAATATCCAACCCTTGCCAAGCTCCAATTTGTTGGCACTTTGAATCAATTGTGCCTTCAAAATATTAACATATTTATGTTTGTCCATAATTCCATCTATGAACTCAATGTTTCCTACCCCAGCCGCTGACATACAACCCCAAAGTAGAACCGACTGCCCACCATGCTTAACTGTAGGTTGTACATTTTGCTTCTTAAATGCAGAATATGTGCGACTTGCGTACGTGCAGTTTGCGTACAAATGGAATTTAGTGGTAGTTGCGTACATGTTGATTAAGCCCCTGCTATTAAAAATGCGATCATTAACAGGCAGTGCAGCTTGCGTACATGCAGGTAGATACCCGCACGTACGCAAGTCTTTTGTGAAATCTATAACTAAGTACTTATAACTAAGGCAACCTTCTTTTTGATTTTACAATTAGATTTTATATATTTTAAACTATTTACAACTGCGGGATATAATATCCTCACTCAAATTTCGTTATATACGCGATTGTTTATAGGCACTTCCGGATGTTTTGCGTCGAAAAGTAGTCTTTCAATGTCTTCAGTAGACGAGCATTTAATTTACAATACTGCTTTTTCTTTTTTTCGCTCCAAATTCAACTCTTTCCGAAGAATAAGATAATTGCAATATTCTGCCTCTTCTTTCAGTGTGGAAATTAAATCGTAGACACTTGGATGTCGACGCCTTATAATGGTGTTTAACTTATTATTCCACCCTTCCACTGCGTTGTTAGTTCGGTGGAATTTTTTATGACAGTTCCACATGGCTCTGCTCCAGTTACTGTTTTCCAACCACTGATCGACGAAGTAATCGTAGAACGCCTCTAATCCACTGTTCATAGGCGTTGACTCCTGTATGCACAACCAACCATTATCAATATCTTCTACAGGAATATACGCTAAAGCGGCACACATTCTTAAATGTTTTCTTATATCTTCATCTTGTTTCTAACTTCCTGCCAATCCCAATTCTTGAATTTTTCTCCACAAGCATTGGTTGAAGTGGAAGTTGCACCCGTGAATAGTAGTCTCAGGAACTACATTTTTTAGAGCTGCTACAGTAGCATGCCCAAAATCGACGGTCACAGTCTCAGGGTTCCAACCATTCATCTTCAGTATTTGAAATAATCTTTTGTACGTCTCGAACGTTTTATTGGGAAGTAGGGCAAATACCACAGGAACAATATTTACTTCCTCGGCGTCGCTTCCTATATCGGCATGAACGGTATAAATTTGGGTAAACTGCTTACTGCAGCTTTTGAACGTGCCGTCCCCAAAAATGTTCTGCATCTGGATAGTGTTCCTCTACCTTCACTACTGGCAAATACCAAAATTCTATTTTCTTTTGCCATCATCAGCCAGCAAAAAGTACAACCGTCCCGCATTGTCACTATATCCGTAGGTATATGAATTTCGGATGCAGCTACTGGTTCTTGTAATTTTCTTCCAGCCTCCCTTCGTATATTGTAAAGCGTGGATTTTATTGAATTGAACATTGGCACTTCCGTAACAAAGTCATACCCTTTGTTGAATAAAGGGGTAAAGGCTTCCTTGTAGATTTGGGCAATTGATTTCTTGTCGTCTTCTCGGGCTCGTTTTTTTGCTTGGACAATTTGCTTCGTCACTTCAATTTCAGCAATGTTCGGCTTACACGTATGTTCCTTCTGTTGTAGAACATCTTCCGATTTCGTCTTTAAACTTCCTCGACATTTTTGGGTCTTCTTGTTGATGCACAGCCAGGTTACAACTTCTTCTTGATTTACTCGATGTTTTCGGTACTTGAAACCATCGTATATTAATAAAGGCTTTCCTACCTTGTACGCAAATCGCACCACTCATTAGTAATACAAACACTTAATAACATTGGGTCATCTACCTTGTACGCAAATCGCACTACATTCCATTTGTACGCAAACTGCACGTACGCAAGTTGGACGACAGCTAAATGCAGTGTTAGGTTGCCGCCAAACATTAACACGCCCGTCTGATTGAAACAAATTAACCTTTGTTTCATCCGTAAATAACACCTTATCCCAGAAACACACTTCCTCATTTTCATATTTTTTAGCGAATTTCAATCTCTTGATTCTGTTTACATCTCTAATATGCGGTTTACGTCTAGCGCTGCGCCCATTATAACCAGCTTTTCGAACACATTCTGCACTCACAGTCTTTCCCAACTCTAATTCCACACATTGGTCTACTTTGACTGCGCTGTTTTTAGGATTTTGCTTAATCTTATTAATGACGTACCTTTTGTCCCTCGCGGAAAGTAGGAATGGACGACCACTACGCGACTTATTTTGAATTGTACCGGTATTTTTATAATTGCGTAATACTGTTTGTACCGATGTTCGTGGTCTACCAACTATTTTTGAAATTTCTGTTACTTATTTGCCTTCATTTTTTAATTTAAGAATTAATTCTTTGATATCATTCGAAATTTCCATTCTCCGTACCATGTTGACAGTTAACACAACTTGATAAAACTAAAAATGCTGTACAAACTTTGTTACTACTATAAACATCGAGACTTTCCTTACTGCACAAAAACTACGTTTAATACATTGTTACTTTTGGGCTGTATGTACACTTTCGCGAGATTTCGTAAGCATATCTTTTGAAATTAATTTTTCGTTATCAAACTATTTACTTGAAATCGACTAAAGTTACATGTTATTAGTTTTACATTACAACAATTGTATTCTAATCATTCGCACGCTTAGTGTTGTTTTTTAGTAGTTAACTTCAGATTTATATTGGTGTATGTAGACTTTCGTGAGTAACTGTATATGACTCATACCTCTTAGCTGACCATTGACAATTTCGTCCTGGAGAAGTCCAATATTTAATTCCCGTAGAAATGTCAGATTACTTTTTTTCTGTCCTCTCTAGTTTTGCCTTGTATTTTCCTTAGGAATCTCATCCCTGTGAAATTTATTCCTGTCTTACGTTTGTCTGTTAATGTCCATATATAGTGCGTTTCAAACTATAAGAATATAAGTGTGAACGACTTTAATGCTTTTATTGCACCACCGGCGGCAATAACTACCTGGCCGGTCAATACGATTGTCATATTTACGCAAACAAACTACTCTGGTCCCTAATGATATAATTAACAACTGTTGGTACTTCTATTATTATTAAATTTTATTTCATCTAAATTGCAGTAATTGCAATTTACTTAAATTTTGTCAGTTTTCGCCCTGGGATGGTTAAAGAGTTGTTTGGAAATCTTTCCTGCGGAATTCCCACTAGAACATCGGTCACAGCAGCTTTATATGAGGTAGGAGTTTTGATTACCCTACTAGCCTTCGTTGACCTCTTTTTCCGGACGTGTACTTACCTCGAATCTGACTGGTATCTTTTCTCCACCACTGGATTTTGCCCTGGGTTTGTTAGTTGTCCTAGCTCAAGGCGCACTTGCGCTACTAATACCCTGCTCCACTGTCGTTGCTTCTTTTCGAGTCAAAAATATTACTACTTTACCCGAATTTCGATACAATTCTTATCGTACGAACATGTGAAATGTTAAATATTGATTGGGCGTGTGATTTGATATAGTAACCTTGACAGTGCACGCATGTAAGTCCTATATCTAACAAGTGATTACTTCAAATATTGAAACAAAATTGTCTTGCAATTATGTAGAAGAATAGCTGATAACGTAAGTACTTGCCGTTATACCCACAAATTTAAATTTAGCAAATTTAAAAATGAATAGATCGGTATCTCGGATTTCCAATAAAAACTGCGCTACACGTTTCTATCGGATTTAGATAAAATTAATACTGTTATTGATTCCGCAATCACACCTGAAACATTAATAAAAACGTCTAAAGATTATCAATATACAGATTGCATGCGGGACATTTTTAGTAAAATATATTAATGGAACAAACTTCATTACGCCTTCTTTTCATCAATAGTATTAATGTTGATAACTTACCATATCTACTCAATGAAATAAGATTTTGATCCGAAATACACAGCCTCACGGCGCGTTTTAGGGGTCTGATGTCTCCTCCTCGCCTTAGTACCGGCCTGTATAAACGTTCTTGTTCTTTCATTATACAGTAAAACTTAAGGCTCCCGTTTATAACGATTTCCCGGCTACAACGCTTTTTTGCTTGGTCCCCGTCACAGCGACTAATTTTCTGTAGTACTTTTATTCGTTATAACGCTCCACTTTCCCGCTTATAACACTCCATTGAAGGATATTTCTTACTGTACATACATACTTCAATTACTAATTTTTTAACTTTATTTTGCAAACACTAGAAAGGGATATGATTAAATTAAAATAAATGTTTAAAAAGTTTCTGGGAAGTGAGCATCATTACGATTTCTATGAAATATTAGTATCAACAAATCGCACCAAGATATTCCACGAATCTTGGCTAGACAATTTTCCGAGAATCTGACTTTATCATTTGGCGGTTGCGTAATCAAGGTTTCCTTTCAGTCTTTTACTTTTTACGCTGCTAGCAACATGTCGCGAAAATCGTTTTCGTTAAAAGAAAAAAGTGATCTTATACGTAAAAGACTTTGATAAATCCAATTTAAATCAAAAGATTTTGCGGCGTCAAAAAACATCAGTGCTTCAACTTTACGTACAATTTTAAAGAAGCGGAATAAATTTGTTTCGGTGCATGAGGAAATCAGTCGTACAAAAATACGATCCGCGAAATATGAAGAGCTAGAAGCGATTCTGAAAAGTTGGTTCAGGCCAGGAGCTCCAACATCCCGGTAAGTGGCCCAATTTTACAAGGAAAGCTCCTCCAAGTGGCCGACGGTCTTGGAATAACAGACCTTGCCGCTTCAACTGGATGGCTCGATAGATTTAAAAACAGACATTCTATCGTGTACAAACAAATTTGTGATGAGTCAAATTCAGTAGATCCTGATGTAACATTCGACTGGAATAGTCAAATGTCGACCCTCATCTCTGGTTACAATTTTCAGAAATTTATAATGCGGATGAATTCGGGTTGTTTTTTTAAGTGATGCCTGATAAATCTTTAGTTTTAAAAAATGAACAATGCCACGCAGGAAAATTAAGCAAAGAACGCCTAACGGTCGTCGTATGCACGAATTGCACAGGCACAGATAAGAGAAAACCGCTCGTAATTGGAAAATACGCTAAGCCACGTTGCTTTAAGAATGTGAAAACACTTTCCTACATTTATTCTTCTCAATCTCGTGCATGGGTGACTGGAGATAGATTTGTGCAATGGCTTAATGAGTGGTACATCGAATTGAAAGACCGAAAAATACTTTTGTTTGCCGACAATTGCGCTGCGCATCCGAAACAGGTAAATCTCAAAAACATCAACTTGATTTTCTTACCACCTAACACCACAAGTGAGCTCCAACCACTTGATCAAGGCATCATAAAAGTTCTGAAGCATGGTTACAGGAAAAGGATGGTCCAACGATATCTATCGATTATGGACAACTCAAATTCGACTTCTCCAATAATTTATGTTCTTGATGCTATCCACTTTTTATAAGCTGCATGGATGGACATTAAGAAAGAGGCCATTTTTAATTGTTTCAAAAAGGCAGGTGTTGGTAACATTACGAGGGAAGATGAAACCGAACAGGTAGAAATTGATGAAGGCTGGCGAGACCCTTTACAAATGGAAGAAAGATTGACTGAATTGGAAAGTTATGATGACTTCGACAGTGGGCTAGTGACCAATGAAGTTTTAAGCCTTGGTACACTAATCGCCGATTACAATCCACCATCAGAAGTGGAAAATGAAGACGATGAAAATTCATCAGAAATAATTACTCCAAGATAAATGACGTTTTGGAGGCCTTGAAAATAATCAGAGCATTTTGTTCTTGTACGAAGGTAGAAGAGGAAACCCTTAAAAATATCAAGAAATTAGAAAATGCAGTTTTTAAAAAACCATCTGTCACTATAAACAAACACAAATTAATGTTTTTTTTTTTTTAAATAAAATTTGTAGGAATGTATACATAGGTTGTTTTATATTTCTTTTTTAAACGTACAAGTTTTATATAAAATAGGTTTTGTTAATTTTTACTTTATTTAAAAGAAGTAAAATATATGTAGTAGTACATATATAGTAGTAGTATTTATTGAAATTCGACCTTCCGGCCTTGAATTGGAAGTGTACGTATTTATAAACACGTTTTAAAATAAATTTTGTTCATTTTTAGCCGTTTTAAAGATTTTCCGGTAATAGCGCTTTCCCGGTTATAGGGCTATTTTTTAGGGCGCTAGAAGAGCGTTATAACGAAATTTTACTGTATATGAAAAATATAATAAGGTGCCATTAAGAAAATGTTAAACCAAAGAATGTTGATTGAGCAAAACGCATGAGAACACGCTTAGTTAAACAAAGACAATATTATTACTAATAAAATTGCATTTGTCAATTATAGGATCTACAAAAATTCTTGGACGATAGTGAAGATGGAGTAATATACTTTAGTATGGGTACCAACGTCAGGACAAAATATCTTCCGCAAAAGCTTAAGACCGCAATGCTTAAAGCATTTTCCGCACTTCCATATAAGATACTGTGGAAAATGGATGAATCCGATTTTCCAGGTGTACCTGAAAATGTTCGTATAGAAACTTGGGTTTCTCAGCAGGACGTCTTACGTAAGTTTTGGTTTAAGTAAATATGTCAAATATTGTACCGTTTTGAATATAAATCAGATGTCGATATCATTTAGCAGTTGATATCTGGAAAATTTACGAGAACATAAAAGTGGACAATATCATCTGACAATGATGAGTTTGCTTATTGGCACAAGTAAATCAAGTTGAGAAATAGAAAACTATTTCCAACTACCAATTTGAATTCATTCCTTACTTAAATTTAAAAATTGTAAATTGGCCTTCTTCAAACGAATTTATTAAATTAATTTTCACTATGCAAAGGGAAGTTTAAGGAAAGTTCGAATTTACAATAAGATAAAAATAAAAATATTTAAGCGTAATTTGTCTACCTTTAACATATTCGTAAATCCTCTAAAAGGAAGGACCACCGGCCAAATATAAAGCACAAGGTAAAAAAATCGAGGAAATGGTAACTCAAGCAGAGCAAATGTTGTGGGAAGAATTCGGAACTAAACTCGAAGTAAATAGCAAAGGAACGCTGAAGCTATTTTACAGTGTCCTGAAAAATCTACAGAAAGACAAACAACCGATCCTCAGAGAAATTAAAAATAAAGATAATAAAATATTAACAAGCGAGGGTGAAATTATGAAGAGGTGGTAAGAACATTTCCGAAAACTACTAAATGGTAATGACCTAAATTACTCAACCAATGAAGAGGAAACAACATCTGACAACAATGCGGAAGACGAAAGAACTGACATTAGCGAAGTCAGAGAGACAATACGGCACATGAAAAGAGGGAAATCCGAGGGGCATGACAACATAACAACAGAAATGCTGAAAAATGTAGGGCCAGAGGGCCTAGAACTATTAACAGAAGTCTTTATAAGGGCATGGTATTTAGGTAAAGTGCCAAAGGACTGGGAAATTGCCAGTATACAAGAAGGGGGATAAAAGAGACTTACGCGCGAATTACAGGGGAATTGCACTGCTCTGTACAGTATCCCAAACGTACGAATCGAAACTAAACAAAAAATTACTAGATGTAGTAGGAAAGGATCTGGCAGAACCCCAAAGTTGATTTTGGAAAGGACGATCAACCCAAGATCACGCTTTTACAATAAAGCAGCTCATGGAAAAAGCATGGGAAATGGCATCAAAGATACATGCAGCCTACCTCGACCTCCAAAAGGCTTTTGACCATGTGTAACAAAAAGAAGTATGGAGAATTATGGAGAAAAGAAATACACTAAATTAGGAAAGGCCATACAAAGCCTATACAAAGATAATAAATCTTATGTGTATTATCTTAAAAATTAGGTTATTCGTTCTCGGGTGTACAAACATTCGGCACATCCTGTGTCACAGGAAGCAGGTATCAGGTAATAAGTACCATAGAAATCCCTGTCGTATTTCGTTCAAAAAGTCAATTTAAAATTGTTCGGAACTTGCGTTCATTATCAGTATCGCAAAACGCCAACACGAAGCAATTGTTAAGGACCATTTGCGCATTACGTAGGTATTGCATATTTGCAAAAGAAATGGAAAGAGATGAACAACTTTTTAAGCATCTTCCCATGTTTATTTCATCCTCCAACACAAAAAAGCATTGCTGATTAGAAGATTTGTTCACTACAATGAAGTTTTTATTTCTAGGACATCCGAAAGTTAAAGTTTTTATCACTCAAGGAGGCTTACAATCCATCGAAGAAGCCATCAATCTCAAGAAACCTGTAGTTTGCATCCCATATTTCGGTGATCAGTTTAGCAATTGCATTCAGGCTTACCATAAGGGTATGGGTATCGTGTTAGATCACCGAAAAATAACTCCAGCAATTGCCAAAGCGGTTATAGCCGAAGTAGCTGAAAACGAGAAGTAAGTAATGGTTTTGATTGATGTCGGTGGATAATATCTACTATTGTAATTTTCGTTTCAGATACTTAAATGCAGTAAAGAAACTGTATGAAATTTCTTCCGATCAGCCGATGACGGGTTTAGAGAAAGCAGTTTGGTGGACGGAATACGTAATACGCCACGGAGGAGCTAAACATTTACGGAGTAAAGCCGTAGATATGCCCTTGTATGAATACTTTTTATTGGATGTGTTGGGTTTTATATTTGGAATTATATTTTGTGCTTTATTTATTTTGGCGGCTATCGCAAAACTAACAATTAGAGCTATTTCTAGAAGCATTCGTCCTAAGAAAGTTGTGACAGGCAAAGAAAAGGATAAGAAGAGTTAGATCTGGAAATTTGGAGACAGTTTCTATTCTGTCTATTTCTAATTTTTATTTAGGGAAGGAAATGTCAGGATATATGTATATTTTTATAAATAAAATTTTTGAAAATCGTTCCCAAAATTTAGAATTTGTTTAAACTGTCTAATTAGGTATAATATAAACCGCCCGAGCTAGTCCAGTGAAAACGGCGTAGGTTAAAGTTTGAAAATAGTAACAAGGCGCCACTCTTCAATTGTAAAACTGGATCACCTCTAAATGACTGGAGTCGGAGATACCCTTCAGCTCCCGTAGTAAGTGAGTCGAGGTTATCCGAACTGTCTATGTTCTGGATCTTTATCCTGTCGTGAAGCGACCAGCAAAAGTACTTGAAAACTATTGAAAAATAACATAAACGAAATAAAAATAAAATGAATTCAAGCAAGTGATGACATTTAACAGCATTTTATTGTGTACTTGAGCTGTAACGAAAAGAAAAACCGTCTTTATTCCAAAACAAATTTGAATCCTCCTCTCACCCAAATACTAAAATAATTGAATGTTTACAAAAGTAAGGAAACCCCTCTATACTTGCACACAAACCTCCAATTTCCTAACTTAAAAGTAACTACAAGATTCTAGGGATTTTTTCTCAAAAGCTCAACTATACAGAAATGTAAATCAAATTAAATAAAAGCGGGACTTCGCGGGATGTACTATTCTGTTGTCGACTTTCGTACGGCGTGGTATTCGGTATCGGACGGGAGATGTTCAACATGGCGGGCTTTCCCGCACTCGATGTAAAAAACAGCTTCTAGTTCTAGTTCCTATGAGAGTTCTCAGATGTTCTCAACAATTAATCTTCCAGATTATACTAGCTTATACTAGTTTACATTAGTTCCCACTAGTACCCTATAACAACGTGAAAGTGAGAAATCACGGCATCTAAATTAACAAAAAAGAAAACCACACCTCCAATTGAAGGAAAAGCAACGTGGATGATTAGTTACAGCGAAATATAGGGAAGTGAAAATTCCAGATTCAAACGATACTATTCAACTTCCCAGAGTCGAATTTCCGTGTATATCCTCGGCGAACGAGACTTAAAAGCGAAAACGGAATACCTTATTCACGGAAACCGATTTGTTCCAACTCAACGTTACTAGCAGATGAATTTCACGTTCGTCCAAAGGCGTGAATTGTGTCAAAAACCTACGAAAACGGGGAGCCATCTACACATCAGAAGTGGAGCGAATGTTGCAAATATTTTATAGATGTTATTCACTTTGTGATTTCACGAATGACTCTTAAGAAGGTAAGTGTTTGAGCAGGTATTATGATTTATTTTATGTGTAAACTTTTATGCGCCCGTTACTGGCTGTTGGCGCAAAATGAGGAACTCTATACATAACATATTGACTAGACACATTTATTTATAACTGTTCAAAATGAGGAATCTTATTTCAATAATTTGTGTTTTTTGTTTTTCATTCTTTGTTGTTGTTCCATACTTCAGATACGTATATGAGTGTTGGTGCAGCTATTTTCTTAAAAGTTTCTGTTTTAATCTGTTTTGGTATTTCTTTTTGTTCAGGAAGGTACTCTTGAAGGTGGTAAACAATTTTCCTGTTGGTTCGTTTCTACTTTTCATCTCTTCATAGACCTCCATAAATCTTCTGTTAGAATTGTCCCTAAGTATTTGAAATTTTTAACCTGTTCCAATTTTTTCTGATTTCAAAAGATTTCACGTTTCTTTTCCTCCTTGCTGACTAACATAGTTTTTGCTTTTCCTCGCTTATTTTCATGTTTACTGTTCCCAGACATTCATTACATTTTTTTACATTTTCGTTTAAAAGTTATTCATTTTTTGCTATTAGAACCATATCGTCAGCATATGTTATTTCTGATATTTCTATCGGCCTCATATTCCAATATCCTATGTTGTACTGTTTTCCTGGCGTTTTGATCTGTTATTCTTTCATCTAAGACTACTGTAAACAACAGCGGGCTTAAGGTGCATCCTTGTTTCACTCCTTAAGGGTTATTGCCTTCTCGCTTATGTCTTACTATAAAGTTCGCATCTGTCATTCCTCCATTTGGTCTATATCCAAACTGTGAATCTTCAAGCGTGTTTTCCAATGTTTCTCGTAATCTTTATTATTTACATCTTAATTACCTTGTGTATATTTTCCCTATCATGCTTAATAAAGTTATTCCTCTATAGTTTCTGCACTCTCTGGTATCTCCTTTCTTGTGTATTTTTATGATGATACCTGTTTACCAGCCAATCGGTGTTACACCTGTGTTAAAAACTTTGCTAATCAATATTTCTAGGGTTGTTATAATTTTTTGGTTTCCAGCCCTGACCATGTTATGCCGTTACATCCTGGTCTTTCCCACCCTTCGTTGCTCCGATGACCCCTCTCATATCTTCTGTTACACTATTCGACGTTTATTGTTCTCGTACTCTTGGATTTTCTTATAATAAATCTTTGAAATATTTTCTCCATCTCTCCATAATTCTTTCTTTTGTCATAATAATGTCTCCATTTTCGTGTTTTTAGAGTTGTTACTTTGCCTTTTCTTGTATTTCTTAGAACAGTAAAGAACCGTTTTTGATTTTCCTCGTATACCGTCTTCATCTTCTCTTTAATATCTAGCCAACATTTTTCTTTCTACATTTTTACTAATTTTTAACTTCTTCCTTTCTTTTTGTAATTTTCGTAGTCTTATTGAATTTTTGTACCTAAGTATTTTTTCCATTTCTGTTTTGTTTTTGTTTTAGCTATATTTTTGATTACGTCATTCCACCAGTGTGTTCTCTGTCGTTTTCTATTCGAAATTCTCGTTGTTGCGCATGCTTTCATTGCTGCAGTCAATATTGCGTTTTTACATTGTGTCCACATATTTTCTACGGATACTTGGAGATCACAATCTTGTAGGTTCCATGTCAAGTATTTTTGATATTTTGCTTTTATGTGTGGTTTTGTTTTAGTCTGTAACATCTGAGCTTTCCTTTTAATATTGTTCTTTTTGCTTTTTCTTTTATTTCCTCCTTTTCAGTCTGCGACTTCATAATGACCATGAAATGATGGCTTTCACTAGCCCTCTATTGATTTTTATGTCTTTGATTAGTCTTCTGAGTTCTTCACTAATTGTAAGCAGAAAATAGTTTATTACCGATCGTTCATTACGACCTACAACTTCTCTGATATATTTGTGGATGTCCTTATGCTTGAAATGTGTATTTGTTATAACTAATTCGTTAGGCAAAAATGTATTATTCCTTCTCCGTTATTCTTTCTAAAATTTTCTCCATGTCTCTCCATACACCACTCCATAGTTAATTATCGTTCCCAACTCTCCCATTTAGACCGTTCATTATTAATACATTGTTACACTTTCTATCAATCTCAGTTTGTAGGTCGTAGAAGAATTTGTCCTTTTCGATCTGTTTAGCATATTCGTTCGATCCGTATGCTACGATTATTAAGTATTCATCTCTTCCTTATTTTATGTTTATCGACAAAATTCTTTCACTTACAAAATGTTCTTCGTGACTTTCTTCATATTTTCCCATTTC
The DNA here is from genome assembly GCA_038088585.1 of Chrysina gloriosa. Lineage (NCBI taxonomy): Eukaryota > Metazoa > Arthropoda > Insecta > Coleoptera > Scarabaeidae > Chrysina > Chrysina gloriosa. The sequence continues at coordinate 9,449,722 of CM076095.1, forward strand.
CCCGTTGCATGTTCTTCTATATTTATCACAAACCATATCATCCAGTATCCCCTCTCCAATTCAATAATCCCTGTACCTTTCTTCTTTGTTTCTGTAATTACAGTGAATCCTGTGTTTGCATTTTCTAGTTCTATTAATTCAATTTCTTTATTTGTAATGCTCTTTACATTCCAAGTATCCTAATCTGTTTAACATGGTCCTTTTTTTTATTTGCGACTATTTTGTCGCTGCTCGTTTGATCTTTTATTTGTTTATTTTCTGCTGTTATAGTTGCCTCTGCCGTCTTCGTGTTTTATTCTTTTAGTATCCTTATTCATTTCCTGGTGTTTTGTTTGGTTCGTGTTCGTTTTTCCTTTTTTGTATGTTTATTAATGTCCTTGCATTTTGCCTGAGTCGTCTTCGTTTGTCCTTCTCGTTTCAAGTTTTTTTTTGGGTATAGTTGTTTATTCCTTTCTTATCGACTCTTTTACCCCTTGATCTTCACTGTCCCAAATATTCCTGTCCAATAATTGTATTTCTTCGGTATCCTACTCGTACATTTCTCCCCTTCTTTCGTCAATTCATGTACATGTCATATTATTCATGTAAATTCTCTCTTGCAAAGCTTGCAATTTATTTTTATTTGTCATTATAATTTCTTTATTTCCACTGAATCATTTAATTCGATTTTATGTACTGTCGTACCTATTTTTGTTGCCTCTTTTATTTAAAATTTCGTGCCCATATTCCTTTCCATAAAATTTTCAATTTTAATTTTTAAGTTCTGTTTGTTGTCAGTATTTATTTTCAATCCTGATATTACAATGTTATTTTTAATTCGATCTTTATCTAATCTCCTTATTTTTGTTTCCATATCTTTCATTTTTTCTTTCATCTTCTTATTTTCTTCACTTAACACTTTGTTTTCCTTTCCCAGTTCTTTTAATTCCTGTTGGTAAACCTTCTGGTCATGTTTCATATCTTTTATATCAGATATTAATGTTTTAATCATATCTGTTAAAATGTTCATCCTGTCGTCTTTTTCTTTCCTTTCCTTTTGCGGTGTTCTAGTTATTTTCTTCAATGTCTTAAAAGCTTCCTCCTATCTATTATCCTCTCTTTTCCTTTTTGCGTCCTCCGAAGTATAGTTGTCACTAGTGTGGGAAAACAGCGGTAACAGCGCACACTTACGAAATAAGTTACGACTTACGTCAGCATCACCGGCTCTATCGATACTGTATGCGAGTAGTTCTGTACGCTGTCGTAACTTATTTCGTAATTCCCGCTGTTTGCCCAGACTAATCGTCACTATCCACACTCGGTTAGTTTTTGTATTCTGCAGACGTGATTTGTTTTCACTCTACACTTTTTCACCCTATAGAGCGATGTATTTTGTTCGTGATTCACTATATATAAAATAAATAAAGTTACCCTTACCACACCTTTCTCAAAAATCCAGATACGTATTTCGACAACTAAGTTGCCATCCTCAGTGGAAAAATGGGAAATTCAGTATCACTAGCGAATCCGACTAATGTCCAAGACGAACACCACACAACGAACACTGTACAATACCAAAACACTGCACAATGAATATCACACAATGAACGCGCGAAACACACCAAAGTACCGTTGACACTGAACTCCCATTAAGGGAAAAGTTTACTTCTCTTACCGTACTGGTATTTAATTTATAAATTTAGCCATTTCATTTTTGCACAAAACATGTCTTTTTCAATGACTTTACAGTTCGAAGTAACATCTACCTTCATAAATTTAGGAAAGATATTGTTACGTTTGCATTGTTTTATTTTTTTTTGTTGGTATCTTTCGATGTTACTTCATTATTTCCATCAGTACCTATTCCTGATACTTTAAAATATTTGGAAAATTTACTCCACAAAAATAATTTGAGCATGACAAAAATAAAAGAATATATCAAATTAACAACTCACTGCATGTCCCAAGACTGTTTCCAAATTGAGGGCAAATATTTTGAACGAAAACAAGGTACCCTGATGGGCAATAATTTATCACCATTTATGGCAGATTTGTTTTTGAGCAATTTTGAGATTGAATTTAAAAAAGATGCTAGGTATTTCCCGAGTGTTTAGATTAGATACGTAGACGATATATTTGCCATTTTGACATTAAGAAATATAAAGTCCAGGACTTTTGGGATCAACTAAATTCTAAATTCAACACCGTAAAATATACAATGGAAAAAAGAAAAATAACCAATTTCCATTCCTAGATACCTTAGTAATTAGGATTAAGACCAATTTGGAGACCGATATATATTGCAAAAAAAACAATGTCAACAGGTTTATCACTGAAGATTCTAACCATAGTTTTCAGCAACAGATTACATCCCTCAATTTCCTAGTACATCGGCTACAAAATGTTCCTCTCACAACAGAAAGATATCAAAGAGAACTTAAATACATAAGAAACATAGCCGAATACAATGATTTCGAAGCAAAATCGATTGATAGCTTAATCAGGAAACAAAATTTCAAAACCTTTATAAACCTTAGGGAATATACGAGCCTAACTTTCGATAAATCAGCTAAGAAATTCATTAAGTTACCATTCTATCATAACACTAAGGCCCTTACCAAAGTTTTCAAACAGTTTAATTTACAGATCGCATTTAAATCAGCCAATTGATTAGGTAATCTTTTAGGAAATGTCAAGGATAAAATTGAAATTAATCAAAAATCAGGTATCTATGTACAAAATCGGTTGTCACGAATGTGGTATAAAATGCATTAGACAAACTAGGCGATCAATCCTAACACGGTACAAGGAGCACATTGCTCATTTTCGGCCCGAGAAATGAAGTGTGAACCGACAAATTTGGGACAAAAAACACACTATGCCAATTGAAAGCTCAAAATTAATTAAGGCGGTAGAAAACAACAGAGAACTGGATAACTACGAAAGCATATATATGAATAGAAAGAGAATTATGAATGTAGATGGTGGACCTATTTCAAATTCCAAATTGTAGGAGCTATTGAATTAAATTTTAGATTCCTCCAACCGTATCGACACGCTCCATAGAACATGAAATTGTGGTATTAATACACTTTCCCATTAATGGGAGTTCAGTGTCAACAGTGTTTTGGTGTGTTTCGCGCGTTCATTGTGTGATGTTCATTGTGCAGTGTTTTGGTATTGTACAGTGTTCGTTATGTGGTGTTCGTCTTGGGCTTTAGCCGGATTCGCTAGTGATACTGAATTCCCCAGTTTTCCACTGAGGATGGCAACTTAGTTACCGAAATACGTATCTGGATTTTTTAGAAAAGTGTGGTAAGGGTAACCTTATTTATTTTATATATTATTTTAGCCAGTCTCCTTATTATTATTCGTGATTCACTATGTTAATATAGTATTTTTCACTCAAATAAAAATTCATCACCACTATTCGTTCGAGTGTATAGACAACGAGATAAGGTTCGATTAACGAAAAATCTTATCGTCTAACTCAATCTCATCCAATAATATAAATAATATATAATAACCCTTCTTGCTATTTGTTACTATAGCAAATCAAATTAAAACATCTGTAACGTAGTCTCCTTAAAAGTCTAATCAACAATAACCAAGATGCAAGTTAATTTATTCAAAAACTTTCAAACGAACCGACCCCGTACCGGTTCCACGTGGTCTGGGCGTTTCAACCTTGGTGGAGTGAACGAATTCCGGCGTTTTTCTTCTGTTTGACCTTCAATTGCACGCAATTGTTTACTTTTATTTTCGACGGTCTCCTATGACGGAGCGAACGCCCGACGAAGACGACAACAAGGTGCGAGGAAGATCGGCCGAGAAGACGATAATTACGGTCGAAGAGATTGTTTGGATAGACAGAGACGGCCGACAGGTAAATACGTAGGCACCGCATTAAAGAGAGTGACGGGTTTCGTAAAGTAATTAGAGTCCTGTGGAAGGCCCGTCCTACTACTACAAAAATTCATTTCGGATGTTCTAATGGCATACGAGGAACGCATTATATAGGGGGTCGTTATGTTCTTCGCTTCGTCGGTCGAAGTTGCTGCACTGGACGACGTCGAGTGCGGAAATTAAAGGCTGCCTTTATTAATACCTGAACTGAATCGAATCGTCGATATTTTCTTAATTAAAATCGAAAAGTACAGAAATATTTTATTAGCTCTTATTTCTATTTATGGATGAAGAACGTATAATTAGCAGTGTAAGTATCAACAAGCGAATTTCAAGTGTAATGCTTATATTGCTGTGTGAATGAGTGTAACAGAAAGAAGGATATGCTGATATATTTTTTTAGGTAATTTATAGACGTTTTGGCTTTGATGACATGCTGTAAAAGTTAAAAAGTAATCACAAATACATTTTGGTTGAATAACGAATCACAATTTTAGTGAAAATGACATAATTCTCTATAAACCATTAAAATAACTAAAGAGAAGGAAATAATAATAGGAAAATGTTACGTACGAGGAAAGTTTCCAAAGTTCTAGGCTATAATTTTTTATTTCGTAAATTTTCATCAAACTTACAATGTAGTTTTTCAATATAATTTCCATTTAACAAAACACACTTATCCTAAAGTTAAAATATTTCTTCAAGACGTCCTCAAAGAACATTCTCGCTGTCTATGCAATCCACCTATTTATAGCAGGGTTTTACCTTATTTACAGTCTTAAATCGAACACACATTTCAAATTTTGGAACAGATAAAAATCACTAGGAGTCACATCTGGCGAATAGAGTGGACGTGGAAAGTAATTCCCAGAGCAATTCGTTTAAAATATCCTTCGTTCCTCGTGCGGTATGATGGGTTAGGGTCTCACACAACGTTCCAGGTCGTTTTTTGCAAAGCGCCTGTCGCAATTGACACGATACAAAATTAGAATAATATTCTACGTTAATTGTAGTCCCTTTTGACAAGGGCTCGCAATATCGGAATCCTAAATGGCGGGATCACGATAATTTTTCTTTCCGGTATTAGAAAACCGGTATTTCGTTAGTAACGTATGTTCAAATTATTTCTTTCATGTAAATTAAGTATCTTCTATCTTTTCACAAACGAACCCTAATACTGGTAAACAAAATTTCATTCTTTGCGTGTTTCTTTGATCAAATAGGTTCGCTCTTATAATCACTTGCTCATTGATTTCAAATCTACTTAACAGACGCATTTTAGATTTTGAAAAACGTATCTTTCTTTCATTTGCTTACAACTCAGGCAGAAGTAACGAGTACAACGTAACTAGTAAACTTCAGGAGTAACAACGTAGTAGACTCTCGGGGAGGTCAAAGTGAAAAAGACCTAAATTTTGCTAATATCGTTTATTGCTGCTACAGATTTGCTTACAACCTAAAATAGCTGAAATTCTTATATTAATTGCAGTTTACAAGGGATTTTTTCATGATTTTTTTATATAAAATAAATAGAATTGCCCTTATCAGGCCTTTTGAAAAAATCCACATAACCTGATAAACTTCTTTGGCCGAGTAGCCATAATTGTAAATAAGAATAAAGAGACTGCGGGTAAAACAATATACAAAATAAATAAAATTACCCTTACCACACTTTTCGGTAAAAATCCAGATAACCTGTTAAACTCCTTTGACTGAGTATCCATAATTGCAAATAAGAATAAAGAGACTGCGGCTAAAACAATATATAAAAAAATAAATAAAATTACACTTACCAAACCTTTCGGAAAGAATCCATTTAACGGCCAAAGGAGTTTTACAGATTATCTGGATTTTTTCCGAAAGGTGTGGAATGACTAATTTTATTTATTTTATATATTGTTTTAGCCACAATCTTCTTATTCTTATTTGATTTCCGTATGTATTTTGCAACAGGCATATTTCCTTTTTAATGTACAACAGCAATCGGCCAGCATGTTTGGGCCCAACTTGCGTTTATAACGCGATTCTATGATGGACATGTCCTGATGGAATCGCTTCCCGCGCTCGTCGCCGATGTCACCTAGGTTTTACGGAAAGAAATCTAAATGTGAATGAAAAAAATGTGTCTTCAGTGACCTATTAAAGCCAGGAGTTTTATAGCACTGAAGCAATTCATGCACAACATCCTTATGGTTGCCCTTGCTGCTTGTTATTCCCAAGAAAGTGCTGGACTACTTTCTTCAGTGATTCCCATGTTGGCGTTTCTTGCGCATTTAGGGTGGCATCCTCCATTAATTCTCAAATTGCGCCATTGACCCGTGGAAATTTGTATTATTGTATCAATCGATTCCTTTAACAATTTTTTTTTTCATCAATCCGTGTTTAGTGTGTAGAGGTGGCAGGGAAACTCTCTGGAAAATCTGAGGTCTGACTGTAAAGAATTTTGGCAATATGTCAATACAGAAAAAAATCAGTCATGCATTCCAGCTTTCAAGGTGACACAAAGTTCAACGAACCACAAACTGCATTTGCGGATTTTATTGAAGATTTTATACCTAGCAACGAGATTCGTATTTGTCACACTTCCTCCGCGCATGATTCTTTTCGTGCACTTAGATAGACGTCATTAACAGCATTGTTAAGCTTAAAAGTGGTTCCATTGCCGGTGAGGATCAAATTCCTTCATTCTTCCTAAAAGATTGTCGTATGGTTCTAGCTATCCCACCATGTGCTATCTATAACTTATGTATAAATCCTGTGTCTTTCCAATAATTTGGAAAATTGCTAAAAATTACACCAGTTTTCAAAAAGGCAAACCAGAGGTGATTAGGAACTATCGACCTATTTCTGTGCTGAGTAATTTTTCGAGGGTTTTTGAACAATGATTCTATATATGTATAGTAACATCAAAATCAAATTATCTTGACAGCGGTATGGTTATATGAATAGTAGGTCAACGGTTACTTGCTTGCATAACGCAAAGAATTTGCGAGACTACTGATCAGTGCTCACAGTTGGACGTTATCTATTGAGACTTTATGAGAGCCTTTGATCCTATTGACTTTTCATTATTGATTCAGAAGTTGAGTACTGTCGGTTTTTGCGCTTTATTGCTACAATTGATGGCATCCTAGCTTACTGGTAGAACGGTTTCTCCTCCAAGCAATATACATCTGGCGTTTCACAGAGCTTCAACTTAGAATCGCTACTGTTTGCGTGTTGTTATGTAGTCTTTGCAAATGATTTAAAAATATTTCATGGAATTGAATCCCTTTATGACGCCAGGCTCATACAACAAAATCTAGCAACTATTAGCGGTTGGTGTACTCAATAAAAGCTTCACCTTAATGTTGATAAATGCTCCATCGTCACGTATACCCGGAAGGTATCGAGGATTATTCTTAACTACAGTCTCCACTGCCAACTCTTGTCCTAATCAGATACTGTAAAAGATCTTGGAGATGATGAACTTTGCTTTGGTCAACAAGTTACATCGGTGTGCAATAGAGCGTACAAACTTTTGTGTTTCGTTCTTCGTAACACACGAACATTTACTGATTGCGCTGCCATTAAAACTCTTTATTATGGATTGATTCGGAGAAAATTAGAATATGCAGCAATTACATGGTACCCTCACTATGCATCTCACCAACTTCGACTTGGGCGAGTGCAGCGGCGTTCCTTAAAATTCTTTAGATTCAAGGAGGCCGGTAACTATCCGGGAAGGAATTACGATCATGCCCAGCTGCTTCTGTCGCACGAGGTCCCATCACTTCATATGCACTATGAACGTACTAGTGTAAAATAATTAACGTAGTTAAAAACATATATAAGGAGGTACAGGGGATAATCATACTCAATGGAAAAGATCAGAACCTTTCCAAATCAATAAGGGAATTAAGCAAGGGCATAGTTTGACCCCCTTCTGTGTATTGGGTTGTACTGAAAATATTTCTTTCCCAACAGACGACTTAATTGTATTTTTTCACTGCCAACTTCACACCTAAGTTGCATGGTCATTATATATTTTAATAGCTGATATAACAAGGCTTGCTTGTGAAAAATTCGATTGATTCTACACAGTAGTTTTTGGTTGGTGCATTTTTGGTATATTTTTTACTATCGAAAATGTAAAAATGCTGTTCAAGCAAGATAAAAATTATCCGATGTGTATCGAGAAGATGCATTGACAGAACGCCAGTGCTAAAACGGGTTTGCAAAATTTCGATTCTGCAATTTTGATGTTGAAGATGCACGACGTGCTGGAGGGTCAATTGTAGTTGATGAAGACACAATAAAGACATTAATTGATTCAAAACGGCGAATAACAACTCGTGAGATCGCTGAGAGATTAAATTTATGGAATTCAACCGTTCATGATTATTTGAAACGCCTAGGTTTAATCTCAAAGCTCGACGTATGGGTTCCTCATGTTCTTAGTGACACAAATTTGTGCCGTCGTGTTGATGTCTGTGATTTGCTTCTCAAACATCAAAAAAATGGCCCATTTTTGAAGCGCATCATCACTGGGGACGAAAAATAAGTTGTCTACAACAATGTTAAATGCAAGACATCAAAGAGTAAACAAGATGAACCGGGTCAAAGTACTTCGAAAGCCGATATTCATGCTGTGTGTTTGGTGGGATTTAGAGGGAATCGTTTTTCTTGAACTTCTACCGGACAAAACAACGATGAATTTTGAAGTGTGCTGTCATCAGCTAGACAAATTGAATGATTCACTTGAACAGAAAAGGCCAGAATTGATCAATAGGAAAGGTGTACTGTTCCACCAAGATAAGGACATCATACAAGTTTGGCAACTTACCAAAAGGTTTTATAGTTTGGATGAGATATACTGCCACACCCACCATGTTCTCCAGATATGACACCTTCTGATTATTACTTATTTTACTTCAAATGAGGAGGTCAACAATCACCTGGATCATTCATATTCATAGAAAAGAAAACGGAATTACTTTCGGAACAACCCAATACATTGATCATAGGCTAAGAACTAGAAAATACAAGAGAAAAAGGTAGACAACATCAAACGGTTGTAACCAGCTGGTACCAATTAAAATAGACGGATAAATCTATGCAGGCGATATAGTCCTAATAGCAGATAGTAAAAAGAAAATGCAGACACTAATAAACATATGGAGAAGATAGAGCATATGAAAATGGAAGTCAACACTAAAAGGACTAAATATCTAATTATAAATCAGAAAGTTGTAAACAAAACAAACGATATGTTTTCATGCAATGGCAAATAACTGGAAAAACTCACAGCATGAGTATTTTGGTGTGATCCTGGCAGAGGATGGAAAATTTGATTTAGAAATAGCGAACAGAATAAATGAAACAACCAGAATCTAATACGCATTAAATAAAATTATTTTCGCAAAGAAGGAAATCAATAAGGTTAAACTGCGGGTATTTAATGCAACATCTACATCAATACTAATGTATGGATGCGAATCATGGACCCTACAGAAGAAATACGAATCCAGCCTAACTTCCATAGAAATAAACTACTTGCGAAAAATAGGAATGACGTGGCTCGATAGATTAAGAAACGGAAACATTAGAGAAACATTAGAACAGGAACCAATGTTGGAGAAAATAGGCAAGAGAAATTTAAAATTGTATGGGCATATTCTAAGAATGGATGTAGACAGCCTTACCAGAAAAAATATAGGAATGAAGAGAATAGGAAGAAGGAAGAAGGGTAGACCTAGGAAATCTGGAATGTCCTAGATAGAAAAATATTGGAGAATCTAAAGGGAAGTTATTACAAGAAATGCAACGTCTAGCGAGAAATCCGAGATAGTGGAAGAAATGGATTGACGGATAAAACGAATATTAATTCCGATGCTGAGCTAATGGACCTAAGGAAGTAGAGCAGAAGAAGAAGAAGTTCATAGTAGATATGTTTTTATAAAAGTTTTAAACTTTGTTTGATATTAAAAAAATTGAAATGAATTTAGGAGATGGCAAATCAGAATTTTACAAAACGTTATGTACTTATGACGATTATGATGGGATGAAAATGTTGACAGTGTTATGGAATCTAATTTAGTAGATATCCACCACCAGAAGCAACCATGTTACCATTTCCTCTTTTGTGCCAAAGATACAGAAAGTAGTTAAGATGTTTCGAAAATCATCTATTACCATTCATAGTTGACAATTTGATAGAGAAATTGCTTTAAAATGAATACATGGAACAGCATGTGCTATTTATGCTCGAGAAATTTTGTCCTACAAATTATGCGACGAAGAATTTAATTTATTGTCTTCAACAATTACTACTCTCACTCCTATAAAATTAGCCGTGAATGTGTCAATGTCGCCTGGATGCAAGCCCGAATCAAAATTGAAAAATAGCGAAAGAACTGTATGATGCTTTAAAATTTTGCACACCACAGCAAAGAACGGATTTATCACAGGTACTTACTTTACAAGGTGGCATACAAGATTATAGCAATTTAGGTCAGACTTTTTAGCAAAGTTAACTAAAGCAACTATGACATGAATTATAATCCGTTTGACTAAACAACTCTCGCTCAAACACGCCCAAAATGACACTACATAAGATGAAGATGAAGACGAAAAAGTCGGTTAAAAAGATCATCATCGACAGCAAAACTAACAGTCAGCAATTCAAGAGAAACTTTTAACTCAGCCTAAAATTACAAAAATACGGGTATTCGAACCAATTATTAAAGGTGAAATACTATAGTAATTTTTGAGTAGAAAGGAGTAAGAGGAATTGCAAATGTTAATGCTTTCCTTCCAATACTGGACTTCTTTCTCTTTTAGGTCTTCCTCCACAGCTTCCATTCAGCGTTTTCTAGCTCTTCCCCGTTTCCTTTTACCTTCTATTACCTTCCATGCTACATCCTTTACGTCTCTTTCTTGTTCCATTCTTCCTAAATGTCCAAGCCATTGCATTCTTCTTGCCTTGATGGTGTTGCTAACCAGTGCCTCGTTAAACAGTTCATCATCAGTTTGTCCTTCGTTCCTATCCTAGCTCTGTCTGCTTACGCCTGAAAATTCTCCTTAAAACTTTTCTTTCCCAAATCTCTAGCTTTTATTTTGTTTTGTTGGACATTATTGAAGTTTCGCAATCGTGGGTTAGAATGGGTCTCAAAATAGTTTTGTTGATCCTTACTTTTGTTTTCCTTGACACTTCTTTCGATTTTATAATGCTACTTAAACCACCTGCAAAATTATTGCTCTTTGCGATCGTCAAGTCCACTTCTGCTTCTTCTTGGCATTGATCACTATTCCCAGATACATAAAACCTTCTACTTCTTCAAGTTCTATCAATATGCCATCTTGTCTATATAACTTGAACGTGGTAATAGTTTTACTTCCGCATTTATTTCTTATTTCCATGAATTTCGTTTTTTGGTGTTGAACTCTAGCCCTATTTGTTTCGCCTCCTTCATCAATTGCTTCGTTATCTCTTCCAGTACTCGTCTGTTTCTTCCTATTAAGACCTCATCGTCCGCATAAGTCAAGCATTGGTGACTCCTATTAAATATGGTACCTTTCCTGTTTATCCCACTCTTTCTTATTACACTTTCCAATGCCAAGTTAAAGGTGGTTGTTGATAATGGCTCGCCTTTAAGTATAATTGCACCAACAAATGAAGTATCGGAAAGGACGTTTTCTGCAGCAAATCATTTACGTACGAAGATCTGAACGACGAAACAGTCAGTTGTTGACGTGTTTTACGATCATATTTTAATAAGGTAGACGCCAATCATGAAAAGTTAATTGAATAATATGTAGTTATGTTAGGTTAAGTGAAATTGTATTTTTGTCAAAGAATATGTGAAATGTTCAGTTTGAAGTGCATTTTAGGCACTTTATTAATTAAGAAATACATTGGTTTTCCTTCTATTTCCTTTCTAATGTATCTATGCCTAATTATAGATTATTTCTTCTTGGAATACCGGTATTTCTTCGGTCTGGTCTCTTGCCAATTCCGATCTGTTGTCGGCTAATAACGTATAGATAAACCGTCGGAATTGATCCGTGGCGGGACAGATCGTTAAAAATTTCTCTCCTCTATGTTCATCTATTAGTTGTTTGATAGGAGTGCAACTTTTTAACTTTTAGAAGTAAACATTCCGTTGCATTTTCTTTCTTTTTATAATTTATTATACATAAAATAAACTATTCGGAGAAAATTTTAAATTACCTTAAGAGTCCATAATCTTACTAATTATTCACACGTACATGATAAAAGTATCACACATCGTTTAAGTCTTTGAAGCATCCTCGCCGCAGAGAAGGGATCGTCGTTCGTGTACCTGTACGGTAATTATTGCTATTTGAATTAAAGAGAAAAGTGTACGGACTATATGGTTAAAAACTAATAAGGAATTTTACTAGTTTTCTACAATTCTAGATTGGCATCTAACCAACTGACCTATATACATATGTATATTAAGATCTAAAGCTAAGAATATTGAATTAAATAATAAATTAATTGATTAATAGTATCTAAACCAGGCATGGGCAACCTTTGTTTGTAGAAGTTTTATGCTGCGAGTAATCTTGAAAAATATACATTTTTGTGGTATCCTTATGATTCATTATGAATTAAGTTTAGACGGGCCGTGCTAATATGCAACGAAAGAATTCAGTAGCGGGCCGGGCAAATTTTACTCGAGACCGCATGTGGCCCGCAGGCTGGAGGTTGCCCATCTATAATCTAAACCATGGTTGCACAGACTTATGAAGACTAGGGGCCACTCGGGCAAATCATGAACTGATGGCGGGCCGGCCGCCAGAAGTATAAGTAATTAAAGACAATAAAGAATTGATAATAATTTATTAAAATTCAAAAAGAATTTATTAATTTGAAGCGTGGCACTGCATAGTGCTTACAATCTTTTATATTTGGCTCAAATTTACTTGTAGCAACACGTAAAACTGCTTCCAAACTTTCATTTGCAAGGCGGTTTCGATTTTTTGTTTTATTATTATTTAGTATTGAAAAAGTTTGTTCACATATATAGGTAGAACCAAATAAGCTGGCACATTTCAGAGCGTTTATGCGCAACTTTTCGTACATATTTTTATCAATGCAGCGGTAAAAGTTCAGCAAGTCTCCTTCGTTGAATTTGTTGCGTAAATCTTGATCGTTTTGAATGTCGATAATTTCTAACTGCATTGACTCTGGCGCATTTTCAACTGAAATCGTGAAAGGATTGCTGAATATGTCCAACAGAGGTTTCACTTTTTTACACTCCGAAAATCTGTCTTGAAAAGATTGAATCAAAATATCTAGCTTTTCTACATAACTGAAATTAATCGCAGTTTTGTTGAATTTTTCAGCCATTTTCTTATAATTCGGAAAATGATTGTAATTTCCAGAATTCAATTGTGATCTGAAAAGTGTCAGCTTGCATTGAAAGGATGATACATGAGCGTAGAGCTGGGATATCAGTTGATTTTTGCCTTGAAGCCGTGTGTTCAAGACATTCAAATGATTTGTAATGTCAACTAAAAAAGCCAAATCACACAACCAATCAGGATTTTTAAGTTCCGGGACATCCCTTTGCTTTTCCGCCAGAAATATTCCAATTTCTTCTATTAAATTTAGAAATCGTTTCAGTGTCAATCCACGGCTTAGCCACCTTACTTCTGTATAATACAGTAAATCTCCGTATTCGCTTTCGATGTCATCAAGGAATTGTTTGAATTGTCTGTGAGTGAGTCCTCGTGATTTTATGAAATTTACAGTCGAAACTACCACTTTCATGACATTTTGAAATTCAATTTTTTAGAACAGAGGGTTTCTTGGTGTATAATGTAGTGAAACTGCATGAGATCTTCAGCGTTTATGTTTCTTCCTTGCAGATGCTTTTTCTGTAAAGTAACTAGCCCGGAATTGACACCAATCATCGAAGGAGCACCGTCAGTCGCAACTCCCGATAATTTTGATAAGTCCAAATCAGTTTTTGAACACTCATCCAAAAGTACATTGAGTATATCAACTCCTTTGGTTTGACCTTTCAATGAACACATTCCGAATAACTCTTCTCAGACTTCAAAATCTTGAGTAACACCTCGTATGAATATGAGAAGTTGAGCTGTGGAACTAATATCAGTGGATTCGTCGAGTGCTAATGAAAAATTCAATGATCTTAGTTTTTTCAATTAATTGTTCCGCAATATTACCTGACAAAGACATAATTCGTCTTTGGATACTCATACGATTCAGTTGAATTTTCTCAAACTTTTTTGCTGCTTCTGGACACATTTTCTTAGCGACAATTTCTATGCATTCTTTTACAAAATCGCCATCATTGAAGGGGCGACTTCGCTTTGCTATCATTCGAGAAATTTCATAACTAACTTCTGTAGCTGTTTCTGAATCTTGAATGGGTTTTGTAAACATAGCTTGCTGACCAATAAGCTCCCGTTTTAAAGACAACATTTTTGCTTTCTTAATTCGCCTGTAAACTTGGTAAAAGAAGGATGCTGCGTTTCATAGTGCCTTTTTACATCATATTCCTTTGCAATCGCAACAGAATTCTTGCAAATTAAACAAACGACTTTGTTATGCGACCATACAAAAAGTATTTCTCAGTCCAAATTTCTTGAAACTGCCGATTTTCACCTTTAACCTTACGTTTTTTACTAGGTCCTGGCTTCTCCATGTTGCGTTCTACTCCTGGCTAGGATTAACACAGCACCTAAAAACAATTACAGTACCTACTTAAATTACCCATTCTTTTTAAATTATCAAAAATAATTGATTAAATTCCTCAGAAATTTTAAGATTTTTATACAGATTTTATATCTGAAATAATGACGTAATTATTACAGTTAGAGAAATTCTGATAAAAATAGTAATTTCTTTGTTTTATTTTAATATTTGGCCAACATTAAAGCTAAATTTGATTAAAATTGATTAAATAGGTAGGGAAACACTTATTAATAACTGAGTTTTACTTACGATTTCACAACACAATTATACACGGCACTTGACGGGTTAACAGGAAATCTACGTTGAGTGTGGATCAAAATATATGACACCGGCTAGTCGAGTTAAAATCTACACTAGAACTATTGCCTCCCCAAAACACTATTAAACTGCACTTATTCTCAATCACTTATTACTTCGCTTTGTATTTTCGCGCTTATTTCTTCCTGTTGACACTTCACTCAAATTAAAACCGAACTGTCGGTCGCTGCGGTTAGCGTGGCTTTTATACCGCGCATACGACTCTGGAAGCTTCGTGTATCTACTCGTACCTACGCGAGCAATCGGGAATTCGGGACTATTGCTATCTCGCTTGCTCACACCGCGCTAGAAAATTCTTGATTTCTCTACTATTTTGAACTTTATATAAAGGCAGCAAGCGATGTTACTTGACATAGCATTTTTGGGCGCTAGATTCAAATAGCGCGCGCGCGAGATTCAAATTACTTTTCGAACATATTCTTTTTGGTTTTATTCTGGAATAGAATTAAATATTCTTCGAATGTACGAGAGTATTATTTTTGCTGTCGGCGGGCCACCAGTATTCGACAGGCGGTCCGCGGTCTGTGCATCCATGATCTAAACTATAGTTTCCATTTTGTTTTCGAAACTTATTAGGTATCCCACTTCTTTAAACTTAAGTGCGCAATTGTTTTATATTCTATATATTCTATATATTCTATGTGTATATTGTAGTATAGTAATACTCGAATGGTTATTTACCATTAGAAAATTCATCATTTATTATAATTCAAGATATCAAATTTACAGTTAATGTTGGGGTTATGGTCTTCATTTGACATTTGATGTAGTTTTGGGGTTCGATTTATACCTTTTCTTCACCACGCCCATCACCTTTTGAGCAATTTAGTACCCTACGGGTATTAGCTTCCTATTTTAACTCCAGGTAGAGACATTCAATAGGAGAAACAAATGTCACTAGAAATGAAATTATTAATTATTATAAAAAGCATCGGTTAATAAACAGAAAAGCATTGTTAACATTCAGACACATACATACAACACTTTTACATTACAAGAATTCATTAAAAATTACTGGAAATAACCAAGGATACATCGACATTCAATACAGGTTTCTATAACAGCGATATACCTGGATGAACTGGAGTCAAGGTGAATTAAAGTTTTCGTTTCGTGGAGAACTTAGAAATAAAGCAGTGTAGTCCTGGTTTCCAAAAGAAATAAAAAGTTTTGTTTGGTGAACGACGAAGAAAATTGACAAGATAGATAAGTCAATAAATATATTTGGAATAAAAGGGTTTTAAGAAGAAGTACCAGTGAATAAAAGAAGCTCACCATACCGGAGAAGATAGAATCTAAGAAGGGAAACAATCCATAGAAATTAAAGGTGCATCGAGAATAGAAGTTAAGAGAGGAGATATAGGAGGAACCATCATCGAAAAAGAAATTACACTCACACACACACACACACACATAACATTAGGTAATTATCTTGATTTTATGTTAAATATTTCTCAGAATTTATAAAAATAATTTGTTATAATTTATGCTTTTTATATCACTTATTAAGAGCTAGGCCGATGCAATTTTGTTTAAGAAATTTAACTAAATTCTCAGTACAGTATACTTAAACTTATTAATGTTAATACTTAATCTGTTTCTACAAAGCCATTCAAACAGAGAACTTGCATCGTCGTTTATCATTTTGGCCATAGTATGTAAATCCTCTCCACATAAACCTAATATTGTATTGTATAGTATTGAAACATACAAACATTACTGCTTTACCGATTTGACTAAATCATTTACATAAATGTTAAAAAGAAGCGGTCCGGGGACAGTTCCCTGCGGGATACCAATTTTAATTTCTGCTGGATCTGATACTTAATTTTGTGTTCTGTTACTTAAATATGATTGAATAGGTTTCTGGCAAGTTTGGTCAAAAAACTCGCACCTCTTCTTGGTGTTACAATTTTTATGTTATATTGTGAAGGATACTATGGCAAATAATAAAGCACCTTCAATTGACTTACTGTTTCTTATGACTATATTCAACACTAAAGAACAGCCATCGCATACTGGAATATGCCATTAAATTCAGAAAAATCATTCAAAATTCTGATTGGCCTATTGTTGAAATCTATATTTAATCGTACATTTAGTTAATAATCCTGGTTTAGTTTTGCTAATTGATCTCTTAATTCCGCAATAAGTTTATTGTCTTGTCGCTTCTCCTCTAACGCCCGTTGTTGATGCTCTATTAACTTCTTCTTGTAATATTCCTCCAATTGCGATACGACCAAATCTATCTCGTTCTGCTTTCCATTTACAGTTAGAGATAATAAATCTGCTCTCTGCGTCGTTAGAGCTAACTGATTCGATTTGTCTCTGAACTCCAATTCGCGTTTAAGTTTAGCCACTTGCTTCATATTTTCCTTTTCGGCGGTCTGATACAATTTTTCCATTTTCAATATGCACTTCTGAAGAAAAGAAATTTTCTCTATGTAAGGCTCATTAGCGGACGAAGTGCTGGCTTCAATTTGAGATCTGATCAGGCGAACTTCCTCTCGCATTCTAGTACACTGTTCTTGTAACACGTGTTCGAGCCTATCGATTTCCGAATCTTTATTAGTCAAAGCTTCCTTGAAATCGAGGGAAATCGTGTTTATTCTAGTTTCATACTCGTCTTTGAGCGATCTGATACGAACGTTATAATCCTCTTTCAAATTATTAAATTTGTTCTCGTAACTAGTTCTGACCTCATCTAAACGTTTCTGAAAATCCGCATCTTGGTCGGACATTTTTTAATATATTTACCCTCCAGGTCGGTTATGGCTCTTGCGTGTATCTGCTTGAGCATGTCCGTCTCTTTGTTGTGCAAATCCGCCATCTTTTTCTTTTGTTCGTTTAATTCCTTCCGCCTTTCGTTTTCTTGCGCGTCCAATTTTCTGATCAAATCCCCATTTTCCAGCTTCAATTCGTTGCATCTTCTCTGTAGTACGGCTAACTTCTTGTGTAAAGCCGAAACGGTACTTTGCCATTCAGTTGAGACGCCAAAATGACTACTTTGCAGACTTAATTTTATATTTATTAAATCCTGTAGTTGACTCTTCAGGCCCTCCACTTCGTACGTCAAATTGTTTATGCTGTTACTGGTATTTACGGTTCTTAACTTTTCATCGAACTTTTCCACATGCTTAACCAACTTGCAGTTTTCCTGCTTCAAATCTCCAATGACGTTAAGCAAATCGTTTATTTTCTTTTCGTATAATTCTTGTAGGCGTAAAATTTCATTTTGATCGTACATCCTTGCCGGTACGTCACCATCTCCCGAACAAAAAACGGGAGTAACATTTGTGCTGCAGTCCGTTAAATCAAACCATGAACTATCTTCTGTTTCAATAAATTTTCGATCAAGCACGTTCAGCTTCGCTAAAGGCGAATAAACGTTAACCTTTTTGTATGGTACGTCGTAGCATGGTTCATTGAGATGCTCGGAATAGTTGTCAGTCTCTTCCGAAACTTTTCTTTGAGGAACTGTGTGGATGTTGATTTGCTTTTTGCTCCTCGATTTCTTCTTTTTAGAACCTTTCGTCCGTTTACACATCTGTTTGGAATATTCCCGTACCAATGCTAGTTTTTCCCTGACATCAGACAATTGACTTTTGGGCGAAGACATGTTATTTACCTCTTCGGTGACGAGAGATTCTTGATTTGTCAAGGTGTTAGCGGAAATTGCTTCCTGGCTTACGGATTGTGTTGAGGATTTTATCGAACCCATTACCACTTGCGTACCTATATTATTGCGATCGGACTGTGTCCAAGCGTCGATATTCTCTTCAGTGGCAACATCCTGTAACTTATCATTGGTGAATCTCCAACAAGTTCTAAATGGGGGCAGAGTACCTTCGTTAGGAGGATCGATGAATGGTTCTACGAATATACCATTAACTATTTGTTTTCCCAGTTCCACAAGGTACGTATTCCTAAGTGTTTTATCCGTTTGTATATTAGTATCGCTTAACTTTTCTAACCAAACCCTAACTAATTCGATATAATGATTGTTCATGATGCAGGTAATGTACGGTTTTATATTGCGCAAAATGGTTAAATACTCCATATCTAAATAATCATCTGAACGGATATCACTGTTATTTTGATACATCCCCGTCATACTTGATTAGTTTGCTTATGTAGTTATGTGGTAAAATTGCATTAAAATGGAAAAAAATACTGATGAATAAGTATATGTAAGTAAAAGGAATGTTAAAAATACTTGTCAAAATGACAAATACACGTCTATGTACAGTGAGACCCAAAATAACTGTCTGTGCAGCTTCCATTAAGAAAACTTTCTCAAAATGCCACCATACTTATATTGCGGTTAGTATTATTTCAGTGCCGTACACGTTTAAGCGCGATACATAATCATGTTTAGGATAGAAATATTTTCACTTTTTGCCATTTCTTTCAATTACGCTGACCGACACATTTTTTGTAACACATTTCAGCCCATCATTTTCACAACGCTAATACTTTTCTAATAATAGAAAAAATATTCATAGCGCCCTAATACGTCCAGTTTTCGATGGGTTTATTAGACCCTTTTATATTGACAGCTATTGTCCATTCCACAAAAGAATCGAGCAGATGGCGCTTCAATCTCAGCACATATCACACATGAGCAATTTTACGATATGCAAAAACCGCGGTAAATTCAAAATTTATATTTCTAAATTTACTATACTTTGGCTGAATAATCTCTTTGTGAAAACTAATAAAACACATAAAGCGTATACAAATTTGTAAATGGTTAGTCAAGAGGTGCATTGCTTAGATTATCGAGCAATTTCAGTAAGTAAACGAGGCAATTTGTTATAAAACAAAAGCTGAATAAATTGGAGAAGGGTCTAAAGTTAATGCTTTATTAATGTTTAGATTCTTTTCGAATCATATTTTAATCTTCCAGGCTTATTGTAATGAAAATAATAGAACGACGGGTATTTATTTATTTAATCAGTTTACAAAAAGTTGTGAACGGCATTGTCATAAAAACTTCTTGTAGGATTTAATATCTACTTATAATACATAAATACCATTATAAACACAATGCAGTATATGTTCTTTAAATATTTACATTTACCATTACATGCCAGGTACTAAAAATTAGTCACATTGTATTTCTTATAAGAACATCTTAAATTAATATATAACAAACTCGCTCAAAATCAAGATCAGAATCTGAATCGAATGAAAATCCTGATGATGATCCACTATTAACATTAAAAATTAAATTGTCTACAACTTCATCAACAATGTTATCCACATCGTACATTTCGTCCTTTTCCTTTATGGCATGTTGGACATTATTTTTTCATGCATCACTATCGACAAGATGTATTCCTCCAATAGTAAATTTCTCACCTGGTCTAACTTAAATGTTGTGTTATTTGCAGCTACATGGTATTTAACTTGAGCCCTAACAAGTTCTATGGGAGTCTGGTTACAATGTTAAGGTGGTAAACGTAAAATTGTACGACTACCCTCTCTTACTATTTCATCCACAATATATTGAACTGGATGACTGATGGTATATTGTTTTACAAGTTCCAGTAATTGGACCTTGAGTAAATTATCTTCAATACAAATTCCTTTTGTTAGAAACCATTCAATCAACCTATTTTCTTTTTCCAAGATAAAGTAGGAGATTTCTCTGTTTTAGTTGAATGACAAGGTGCATTGTCAATGACTATCACACAACCAGGCTGTAGAAGAGGTAATGTATTTTGAATCCACTCTGTAAACACAGTACTATTCATCTCTTCATGATAGTCTCCAGTTTTCTTGGACGCAAATAATAAGAGCTCACCTTCAACGAATCGAGTTTCACTGCCAATGAGAAGCACAATGATACGCTTTCCTTTCCTTGACGGGTCCTTTAAACCTGTCGGGAGGCCTTTAACAAAGGCTTGTCTTCGACTAATTACAGTGGTATCTTTCTATATCTTACTTTTGGTATGAACTGCATTCACTCAGGTTTCGTCCATAAAACAATGTCATCTCGTTCAATTAAAATATTGTTTCGTGTTCGCTTTTCCCATTTGAACCCTAGTTTCTTAAGGATTCTCCAAAGTGAAGTTCGTTTTATAATAGGTATACTATCATCAGCACGAATCGCCTACAAAAAATAAGGTAGCTCAGCACAAATGTGAATAATTGAAATGTACTTCGAATATTTTTGTACAGGTTGGTAACTCGTTTCTCAAAAAGAAAGAATGCACATACCTTCTAATTGCACTCTTTTGTGCTTCGTCCAATTTATCATATTTTGTTTGGCATATCCGTTTCTTTGGTGGGAAATGTATATTTCCAGTTGAGTCCATATCTCTGATGATATCAAATAGTGTATTTTTGCTAATCCCATCTTCATTCGTTACTTGGTGAACAGCAGTTGTTTTAGATTGATTATTTTGATGTTCTAGTCATCAACTTTTATGGGGGTCATTCAAAAGCGGTGCATTTTACAACAGAAAGATAACCTAAAATAAAGTGTATGTGACTTTAAACTTATTTTCTTATTTAGTCTTCGTTTGATTTTCGAAGTGAGTGATTTCTCCTGACAAGTTTTGTTATCAATAGAATTTCTGGTGAAATCACAAGCCAGACCATTTTCTGAAAATGTGAAGAAAGCCTATTTCACCTATTTTGGGGTTTGGGCAATTGGAGATCAAAACAAGCAGGGGGTTCCCCATGTGTGCTGTGTCAGTTGTAGCGTGCCATTGGTGCAGTGGATGAAAGGGAATAGAAAAAATAAGCGTTTTGCAACTCCAATGGTATGCCGAGAGTCCATCAATCATTTTGACGATCGATACTTTTGCATGACAAAGACTGAAGGTTATTCCAAAAGAAAAGCGCAAGATCGAATATCCAAATTTGCCTTTTGCCATAAGACCTGTTCCTAACAATGCAGAATTAGCAGTGCCGACTGCGCCTTTAAATTGGCAAGATTTGGTTTTGAGAGATAATGGAGGTGGTAACGAATCATCAGACAGCTCCGAAGAACAGTCAGATTTAGAATAAGTCTATGGCTGATCCAATTTTTACGGCAAAACAAATGCTGAGTAATATAATATACAACTTGACATCTTATTTATAGATTTCCAACAGGCAGGATTCTATAAAAAAGACAAAATCTTCAAAGTTTTGAACGATCTTGTTGTTACTTAACTAGTTACTTAGTATTAGATTCAAAAAATTAATTAAAAAAACAAATAAACTATCAAATATGTCGCAATATATAGTTGTTAGGGCTCGTATAAGACATTAGCGACCCCTACATGGTAGAAAAGTATTAAATATCTTCTCTGTTCAAGTTTTGAGTGTAATAATAATAACAATAATCATAAGAAGAAGAATTTATTTGTGCAAGATACATGAAATATGTATTTAACAAGTCAACCCCCACAAAAGAAAAAGTTTCCACGAGAACTGTGACCAAGTGGTTCAAGGACTGCGAACTCGAATGGATGATGGCCATTTTAACCTATAAAATTTGGAAGAATAATTTGAAACAACTGACACTCTTCTCACCGGAGAATACCACAGTCCATATGTTCAGCTAAATATACAAACTTTTACATCCGGATCTACTAGAGTGTTGATGGTCATTAACCCATTATAGTTCACTGTGAAACTGCTGAAACTACAATCATCGCGTTTCTATACATTCCTTTAACAAAATTTTTTATCAATCCGAGTTTAGTATGTAAAGATGGTGGATAGATTTTCTGGGAATCTAGCAGGGGCTGACTGATGACATGTTTTGTTCCCGGAACGAGTGACGAGTGAGACCGGAACGAATGACCACCAAGAAGACTTTCTTGGTGGTCATTGTTCTTTTACACAATATTTTTGTCTATTTCAAGGGTAATTACCATCAAATCTTCGCACAAGTGCCAGGCATATCTTTCATATGCAGTGAGATGCGCGTTGGTCGAGGAACAAAGCCAAACCGGCAACAAGATAATACTTATTATCTATAATTAAAAGGAAATTCTTCAACGAGAGCTCGAATAATTCAAAGAAATATAAATTAAATGTATATATATATATATTTCGTGACCTTTTTATACTTATCTTATATGATAGAGATCTACCACTAATAGGTCAATAAAACAAGGCTGGTTTGAGCGATAGTTATATTTTCAGAACGTTTACAAACGTTTTCGGAACACCTTCGTCAGTGAAAATATAACTAGATAAATATATAAACAAACTTTTGTTTTTTATTTGGGACTATCAACAAAATAACTAGTGACTAGGATTTCTTGATATAGAGGATGTGTAACCAACTTTTATATATATATAAATTATAAAAACTAAATTAATGTGTAAACCTTTGGCTAGGTTTTTGAATTTGGTTTTGCCTAGTCCTTGAACAGAATTGTTAAGGTTTCGACAAAGATTTTTTGATATAAGGTTTTACTTAATTTGCATGTATGTTTACACATTAATTTAGTTTTTATAATTTATATATATATAAAAGTTGGTTATACATCCTCTATATCAAGAAATCCTAGTCACTGGTTATTTTGTTGATAGTCCCAAATAAAAAACAAAAGTTTGTTTATATATTTATCTAGTTATATTTTCACTGACGAAGGTGTTCCGAAAACGTTTGTAAACGTTCTGAAAATATAACTATCGCTCAAACCAGCCTTGTTTTATTGACCTATTAGTGGTAGATCTCTATCATATAAGATAAAGAAATCTAAATTACTAGCTTCCTGTCTAATAAGTTATTGTACAGCTTTCCTGGAGAAAATACTAATAAACGTACAATGAATAGGAAACTCTTCAACGAAAATTGAAATAATTCAAGAAATCTAATTTAATAAGTTATTGCACAGTTTTCATGCAGAAATGCGTAACAAACGTACTCTGATTAGAAGGGCATTGTAGAGGGAGTCATCGGCAAATAAATGGAAACTCTTCAACGAGAGCTGAAATAATTAAAAATATATAAATGGCTCCCTTCCGGTTTGATAAGGTATTGCACAGTTTCCAGAAATGTCTAATAAACAAAACCTCGATTTTCAGGACGTTTTAGACAGAATCATCTAGATTTTTCTGTTGAACACTTACTGCTATAAATACTCTTTAAATATTTAACATAATCTCGCTGATTTTAGAAGGAAGATTTGTTACCTACCGCGCTACTGGATCGACAAGCGGTTGAAATCGTGAAACAACTGCCACGTTTACACGGAGTTGACGACGGTGACTACGAAAACGATTCCGGTTCCGGTCCGGACGGGATAGGCAGACAAAAAACCATCCATAATTTGGAAAGAACGGCGCAGCGCGAATGACAAATCGTAACGTTAGACGTGACGTTTAAAAAGAAATTCGCTACACTAAATGCTAACGGGGCATACGGTAAACTTCCAAATATATAGAACGAGCAACCTGAAGTACACTTGGCAATACTAAGGACCCCGAATATGAACATTCTCGTTTCATTCAATTCAATTTTCTGACGAATTTGATTTTCGTGATTAAAAATGTGGCGTTTACCATTGAAGAACTTGAACTGTTATGTGATATATGCAGTTTCAAAGGACGCATTCAAAATCAGTATCCAAAAGTGCATAAGAAACAGTACTCAGCGTCCAAACAACAAAAACATTGTTTATCAGTATAATTACGAGATTAATGCCCCAAATCCGCCACATACGATGGCCTTCTCATCATACACATTCACTGCACAACACGAGGGCAAAGTAGGATTTTGGTCGAGTTTTGAGCGACATTTTCAGTAGATCATTTTGTAGAATGCTAAAATAACGCTAGATTCTTCATCTGCAACCCGAAAACAACCCAAATACCTATTTTCATGTAGTTTACTAAACTTTTCGAATATTTATGCCCCATTTTGAATTTTGAATGAAAATGCACTTTTGTTTGTTTTGAGTATATCTCGATACTTTCAATGATATACTATCCTGAACCATGTCTCCCACAGTTTCACGGTGGCCTATAATGCCTTAACCCTTTCGGGACGGAGTTTTATTTTTAAAATGGATATACTTTTAATGGAAATTTTTTATATTCGTAGAGATATGGAAAACAAAATATGTTCTGCATACTCAGAAATCCTGAAATCTTTTTTATCCTGGGACATATAATCCCAGTAAGGATTTTTCATGGGACATAAAATCCCAATAATTGTTTTGGTAGGCGATTCTAATTCAAAAAATAAATAAAATGTTAAAAGTTTAGTAGATTTCAAAGAAAATTCACGTTTATTTGTCTTATTTATTGTTTAGTAACATAATGGTAGAGTAATTAGGGTTCTATTTTTTGTGAAAGGGTCGAAAACACTTGTAACATAAAGCGTTGTTGCAGCCCGAACATATCATCTTTGTGCGCTTTTCGATGCCAAGCGAAGTACAGAGGACGCAGCGACAACGATTCTCTTGCTCTACTGGCAAGTGCTTACCAACACTCAGGCTATCAGTTTTTGGACGTTTGGGAGTTCTTCCCCCTGTCGACGTGGCACTGTTGCTCGTCTTGCATTTCCTTCATAAATCATACCTTCAGCAAGAGGGACCCGAAAGACTTTCAATGAACATCTTTGTATCTTGCATTCGGAGTATATAATCCACGAATTTACCACGCTAGCCATCAGCAGTTTGAAGACTACTTTCTCCCACCATTTTTGGGACTTGCGATTGAAATCATAAACGGTCGTCTTCTGGACGACTAAATCGACACCTCCCATAATTCTATTGTAGTCTCTAATACTTTCAGGACACTTAATTTTCTTCTTCGAGCCGTACTTTTACTTTCTGTCAATATCTACAAGCAATGACGCATGACAATTAGAAGCTAATAGGACTTCGTTTGAGTCCATCCATCGAGCTGTTAAAATACCACCGGAGTTAGTTTGAAATTGGCTTTCCCCTCTTCCCCTTCAGCTTTCCGATAAATTTAGGGGTATTTTTTCGGTTTTGCATATATGTTCCAAGTGCGGGATATTAGATAGTTTCCAATAAATTTATCGACCTAAAGAAGCGGTCAAAGGCCAAACATACATCCTTCTCACGAATAGAAGAAACCAATTTCGAAACTACTTTTTCTCCAAGAGTGGCGACCTTCGACTAAGCAGCATTTTCTTCTTTTCCAGTATAAACATTGAAATCGTAAGTGTACCCAGTCTTTGAGTCACATCGCATCCAAATTTTTATTCCACGTTTCACTGGTTTCATGGGCATGTATTGTTTCATGCGTGACCTGCCTTTGAATTTGACCATGCACTCATCAATAGATTGGAAAGAACTCTCACTACGAGCAGCTGCAAATGTATATTTTAGGCAGCGCACAACATCATAGATGCAATAGTCTTTACAAACGTCTGTGGGCTTTTCGCAGTCATTGAAATATAATTTTGATGCCAATAATAAAAAGCGATCTCGTGATATACAGTTTTTTATAACTGAATTACCCATTGATGGATTGTTGCTCCAATAATCCTTCAGAGACGGCAACTTGTTGCAATGCATGATCAATGAAACGCCAAGAAATACAAGGATTTCATTATGATCGGTTAAGTTTCGCTTTGACTGCGCTCGACGATTCAAAGCTATCAAACGCTGATTAGTGCATTCCGCAGTTCGAATGCACAAACTGTAAGGAAATATCTTTGAAAACACTTTGAAATCGTTGCAGTCGTCAGCAAGATCAATAAGAATTTTGCAGTCTCGTTCAGTCGAGTATTTGTACTTAGGTTGGAAGTCCTGGCAGCCATCGTGGGTAACATTTACCCAATAAACAACTGGATCTGACTCCTCATTTGTTTCGTCCATATCAACAGACACTTTTAGATTATAGCCAGTTTCTGAGGCACTTTCCGTCTCATCGGAACTGTCAACCGAATATTCACTTCCAGAGTCCTCAAAATCGCCATCACAGTCTGACTCTTCACATACAATACGTTGTACTTCTTCAAGAGTTAGTTTCCTTTTGCCATCTAAAATGTGTATTGGGACAATTAATTCCATGTGAAAATGCCTACCATTGGGACTATATATCCCAATGGTATCAAATCTGCCACAACTTACCTTCTGTTATTATGAAACACCACCAACTAATTTATTTCAATAAACCAAAGGCTTTTTTATCTAAAACAATATAATTTCAGTATATTACCCTGCTTGTGCAGCCGTTTTCAGCAAATTATCGACGCAATCTGCTTAAATTTCAAAGGTGTTGTAATATTCATTGTCAAGTAGAATAAATATGCTCACATGTACCGTTATGTTTTTATTTACATTTCATAACTAACACTTAAATCTGCTTTTGGGACTATTTAGATAAGAAATCGTATTGAAAATGAAGAAAACGAAAGTTTGAAAACTAACGGGACGTATTATCCCAGTAGTCCCGAAAGGGTTAAGGCAACTAATTGTAAGTCACAGGTATTCATATCTGGAAATTAACAGGGTAATGCAGTGTTGAAAAGAATAAACAGTTCCAACTTTATTAATTTATTAGCAGTAGCCGCTTTCGCTAAGTGTCACAATTTTCTAACACTATCTTTTTTATATCATCAGCAGCGGATGATACATCTCCATATCTTCAAATAGATATTCAAATTGGAAGTACCGGCGGTGTATAAAAGATACTTTTCTTGGCCCAACTACTAACATTTCATACATACAAACTAGAATCCCTATATTTTACTGTATAAGTATAAATAACAAAAATTCAATTTCCTTCAACAATTCACCCATTAAAATACCATATCACCGCTGTCCTTGCAAGGGTATCTCTTATACCACAAACAGCGGTTTCATGGTTATTTCTACGTCTTTAACGCGATGGACGCCCTGACAACAGAACACCTCTCGGTTCGTCTTTTATTTATTCTATTAAGTGCACTTCGGCCGTTGAGGTTAAAATCCATTACTGTTTCTTTCGAACCGGATGTGTACGGTTTCCCTTCTGCATGCAACAGTGATCTTGTGAACTGCTGAAAACCACCCGTTGGAAGAAATTCTCATCTGTGATGTCTACGGATCGTCGCTTTTTGTTAATCGATTGATGAGCTCGGTCTCTTCTTTTATTCGTCGTCTGGAGGTTGGTGTTTAATGTACTGAAACACCGAGATGACCACGATGCAATGTGAAAATTGGCCGGGCGTTTACTGAAAGTCGTTAGATATCGTGAAAAGAATCCAGACGAGAAATCTTTTTTTTAAATATGCACAGGAATAATGGGGATATCGAAAGAAACATCTTCAATTTAAACACATTTCCCACCACCTTAGATAAAACGTACGTACGTACAAATACAATACATACAATTATTGTTTTTATCTAAATATAGGGAATTTTCGTTAAATTACTAAACCACATTGTAGTGGTGATTCGTCGTATAATTTACAAACTAAATATAGATAGAGCGCATCACAGATTCTGATACATTTTCCTTGGTGGAATTTCAAGCATTAGTTGTTACTTTAGTTTGAATATGAATTTCATATTTTTTCGTATATTGTACTGAGAATTTAGTTAAATTTCTTAAACAAAATTGCACCGGCCTAGCTCTTAATTAATGATATAAAAAGCATAAATTATAACAAATTATATTTATAAATTTTGAGAAATATTTAACATAAAATCAAGATAATTACCTAGTGTTGTGTGTGTGTGTGAGTGTAATTTCTTTTTCGATGATGGTTCTTCCTATATCTCTTCCCTTAACTTCTATTCTCGATGCACCTTTAATTTCTATGGATTCTTCCCCTTCTTAGATTCTATCTTCTCCGGTATAATGAGGTTCTTTCATTCACTGGTACTTCTTCTTAAAACACTTTTATTCCCAATATATTCATTGACTTATTTGTTGACTCATCTATCTTGTCGATCTTCTTCGTCGTTAACCAAACAAACTTTTTATTTCTTTTAGAAACCAGGACTACACTGCTTTATTTCTTCGTTGTCCACGAAAACTTTAATTCACCTTGACTCCAGTTCATCCAGGTATATCGCTGTTATAGAAACTTATATTGAATGTCGATGTATCCTTGGTTATTTCCAGTAATAATGAATTCTTGTAGTGTAAGAGTGTTGTATGTATGTGTCTGAATGTTAACAATGCTTTTCTGTCTATTGTCCAATGCTTTTTTTAATAAGTAATAATTTTATTTCTAGTGACATTTGTTTCTCTCATTAAACGTCTCTGGCTGGAGTTCAAAAGAAGAAGCTAACACCCGTAGGGTAATAAAATGCTCAAAAGGTGGTGGGTTTGGTGTCGAAAAGGTATAAATAGAACCCCAAAATAAACCGTATGACAATTCAAGACCATAACGTCAACATTGACTGTAAATTTTGATATATTGAATTGTAATAAAAGATGAATTTTCTAATGGTAATTAACCATTCGAGTATTACTATACTGCAATATGGTTGTAAGCAGTAGTCATAATTGGGTAGTGTGGAGAAAACTTGTATTCAAATAAAATTGAGGGGGATGGGGAGGGGCTTATTGATCAAAATTTGAATTTTAAGTCACGTGCCAAGTATGTTATGAATGGGATATCGAAGAAAGTGCATTTTCTGGAAAGAATTGCGAATGGTTTGTCCCTGTAAATAAAATTCCTATTGATATAAATCGACAATGGCACCGTATTTGGAGTTTTGTTCCACTTTATGGTTCAGCAATAAAATGCAAAAGATTCAAAACAGAGCTATGAGAATTAAGGTAGAATAAATATACCCCAATTAAATTAATGTTAAGGCTAGTAAGTGTAAAACAAAGAGTGACGTTTAAAGCATTAGTACTTATACATGATATGAGGATGAGGTTTCTTTCGTCTTGCCTAACTGATAGGTTGGTGATTGCAAAAGAGATACATGACCACAATACAAGAAATGCTGACAGATTTTCTATAAAGTTATTGAAACGTTCGCAGGCAAGCAGACGCATGTTTATAAATATGTCTTTTCTTCTTTTCTGTGCGCGTACCTCATTTCGGTTGTTACACTTGTTGCTGTTAATTAAGCTTTTATAATTAATTCTATGCTACATCTACACGTTATCGATTAATTTTCGATTTCCATCCTCACGGATAGAGGGAGTCTGGATGCCTGTTTTGGAAGAAAAATAAATATATATGTTTTCCGATTGACGTCTGCTTCGGGGGTTAGGTTTAGATTATCTCTAACTTTCGGTGTAAGACCTTGGTACAGTTCGGACGTTCGCTCCTCGAAGTGTTTTCCGCGAGAGATGATCGTTTGAAATGTCGGCACATTTGTGGATTTTCTGGAAAAATACCTCTCGTTTCTGTTGCCTCATTTTTGGATTTGGATCGCCGAACCGGTGAATAGTATTGATTGAGGATCGGAAGAGCTGATTAATTCAGTATTAGTTAGAGCACGTGGGCAATCCGCACCATTTTGTGTGTTTTACCTCGTTTTAACGGTAAGAGGTTCGCTTTATCCTTTTTGGTGATGGTATTCTTGGGATTTTCTGTTTTTTAGTCCTGGCCGTTTAATCTTGGCCGTTTTAACATCGTAATGGCGTAGCTTGACATCGCCGTCACCGAATCTTGGTTTCGAGTCAATTGGAGTCATCTTTTTGGACAACGCTGTCATCTGGCCGACTGCTGATGTTAAGACCCCACCCCGCGGCTCATTTCCGAGGGAACGTTCAGCTAACTTCCACCCTTTTGACAAATTTTGCCTTAAAATTCACGTATTTTTTAAAATTATTATTATTGAAAACCTGCTTAACGTTTACACATTCCTAAATCCATCAAGTAGCGAAGTATTTTTAAATTCCGAGTAAATATTTATCGTATCAAATATTTTATTTAATTAGATTTGTAATTTGAATTTTGATTGAAACCACTGTAAACGATAGCGTTGGCCAAGGTAATCGGTTGGTTCACGTAACTGTATAGCAATTTAAATATTTTATATACGCCTAAGAATATTGTTTCCTATTTTCTATTGCTATTTGCTTTTATTTGCTTTGCGACGATTCAATAATTATAAAAGACTCGCCAACTCTCATGGTTGCTTGTTTTTGTTTTTTGTTTTTCCTGTAATTGTTTCCTTAATACCGCAAACCATTTCTCACCCGGGTTATGTAACTAACTTCATGCATTCCTGTGTATGCGGCCCCTTAATATATAGCCCTTGGAGTTTATTTAACTCACTCCCTCGCCGACTAGCTGGCTGGTACCCTGAGTGATAGCAAACTTCCGTCCTGGGGACAAATTGGTAAGCTTTTCGTTGCGGCCTTAAAATTCAGTCTTCGGTAATTAGATACGGTGGCGCCAATAGACGATGCTACAAATGGTGTGCATTTGTATAATAGTTTATCATTAGAAATTAAGAACAAAGGAAGCTCAAACATGTTTAAAGAAGCATTGTGTGAATATGTAATATTATAATTTTCGGATGAGATATATAGTTATATATATGTACCTGACACTTTTTCTAGCATTATTGTCCGTTGTATCTCTTGCGATTTTTTATTCAATTTTCACCGTTTCGCTTGTTTTAATTTTGTTTAACTTGCTTTAGAAGTTTGATTATGCCTAGACTGTGACAACGTGAAAATTCCACTAGTTGAGCGAATTCGACAGAGATCGAATTGTTGGTTGGCACGAAGGTGGTTTTTCGTTCAGGAAGATTGAAAATCACGTTAAGCGTGTCAATCCACCATCATGCGCCGCTATCAGTCATGTATTAAATCGTGGCCCGAAGAAGAACTAGTGAGATGCTGGATTCCTACCGTCGGTTAATGGGACTAATTGTAAGAGACGATTTTCCAGTACCAAATTAATTGCGGATCAATAGTTAGGTAATGAGGGTTGTCCTCATGACCTTTAGAAACCATTTATCGCAGTATCAGGGCTATCGGCTTGCAATCCTATCGGCCATATTTTGTGCTACCACTTACGGCTCAATACCGACTGCAACATTTAGAGTGGTGTAGGCTGCAAATGCCCTGGAATGTGGTATAGGCTGTTGTTCAGTGATGAATCCCGATTTTGTATAGGGATGCATGATGGCCGCATTAGGGTTAGGCGAAGACGTGGGGAACGTCGTGATATTCAATTTTCCGTTAAGAGGAATGTGCATTGAGCCATGTGAGTTATGGTATGAGGTACTATGGCATATGGGAGTAGGTCTCAGTTGGTGCTTATCCGAGGCAAAATGAACGGTCAACTTTATGTTGACAAGGAGATGGAACCCCGTAGTCTTCCATATCTTCAGTAGCTGGAAGACCCACATTTTCAGCAGGATAATGCCCATCCCTACATTGCGAGAATTTCTTTAAACGGTTCGAAGAGGCCCACGACAATCTCTTGCCAAGGCCACTCAGATCTCCCAACCTCTTGCCAATTAAACACGTTTGGGATATTACGGGAAGAAAACCGAGAAACTTAGCGAATCCTCACAAATACAGGAAGTTCTCCGACATGGATTACAGATTGCTTGGGGCACCGTACCCCAAGAGGATATCAACCACCCACTGGAATCAATGCCACGAAGAGTGAGGGAGTGTAAAACTAATAGCGGAAGTCCAACATATTATTAATAAACAAAAACTAAAATGTGTCAATCTTTTGTACGTTTTCTTTAAAATTTCAGTCAATACACCGGCACGCAAAAAAGTGATACGTACTTTTGACCAAACCCACCTACCGATATGTATTTCGATGCGCTGAATCCGAATTTGGGGTCAGTTTGGCCCGTACACCCTCAAAATTTCGAAGAAATTGTAAAAACCGCCAAAAATCCCTAAGAATCGCGAAAAACTGCAATCTACGAAACTTTGAGGATGTACGGGCCAAACTGACCCCAAATTCGGATTCAGCGCATCGAAATACATATCGGTAGGTGGGTCTGGTCAAGTGTACAGACCATTTTCTTCGACTAAATTGCAAAAACCGTAAAAAAATGGCTAAAAATCGCGAAAAACGCAGTTATGGAAATGAAAGAAATTTTATAGACCTGGATCTAGTATGTTTTTTATGTATTTCGATCAGCTGGATCGAAATCTGATGTTCATTTGCCCGAAAACCCTTAAAATTTTGAGTAAAGTGCAAAAAACCGAGAAAAATTTATAAAAATCGTAAAAAATAACATATAAAGAATAGGTAGTAAACGAAGTTTATCGATTTGAAACTGTTCTTCGTTTGTATCGGACTCCTTTATCCTCGAATGACCTATGTAGCGGGTTCCTTTTTCGTTTTCCATGTTCTCTCTGTATTTCTCCTTTTGGCGTCCAGCAAAAATTTGCCATCATATTAACATTCTAACTTCCTTGATACAGACTCTCCATTTCGCATAGGTCTTGATGGAATCGTTCTCATTGTTCTTCACTGTAATCTCCAAGATTTTCAAGAAAGTAATCAAGGTGAGAATGTAGAAAATGCAGTTTAAGATTCATAAAGAAACCCAAATTTTTTTAATTTTCCAGCAACTCTTCAACTGAAGTCTTGTAATTCTCACTCTCCTTATTTCCCAAAAAGTTTTGTGAAATATTTTTAAAATTTAGCCAAGCCGTTTTCTCAGGGTCGTTCATTTTTTCAATGAAATTTTCGTCCTCATATAAACTTGTGGTCCATCAAAAATTCTCTCTTTTAACTAGCATCACTTATCGCGGGAAATCTTTTTCCTAAATACTTGAAACAGTCGCCATCTTCATCTAGAGCTTTGACATACTGCTTCATGAGACTCAGCTTAATATGAAGTGGTGGTAGTAAATATTTAATCTATCAACGGTTCTCGTATGACATTGCGAGTGCGTGGATCAAAGTCTGTTCTCGTTGGCCATTCTTTCTTAACATTATTCTTAACATTAGAAAACTACATTGTAATTTAGATGAAAATTGACTAAATAAAAAGAATTATACTCAAATTCACAGAACATTGGAAAGATTCGTCGTATTTTCCTGCCGTTAAAGAAGACATGAGTATGTAATTGAATTGACGCATCTTCCAGAAAGTTCAGTTGGTGAGAGTTCAAAGAAGTTAGAATCGCATTGAATAGGGCAACGATACATATTTGTTTGTGCAGTTACATTTTTCATTGACATTTAAAACAAAATTATCAATTTTATGCCAGCATTAAAAACAGATGAATTTGATATAATACATATATACTTTTAAGGATTTTCTATTGAGCGTTGCCTGTACACGCGTTTAAATCTCCAAGGAGAAAACACAAAAACGCGGGCAACTTCATAAAAAACCGTTCAAGACCGATACTGTGGCCAATTAGAACGCTCATTTGTTTTACGGCCATCGCACGGCGGTCGTGCCGGCGTTTATTTTCCCGAAACAAAACCGCCACGACATAAATAAAATCGAAAAATGGGGACAGGGCGTACGGAGACAACCCTCAATAGGGTATATAACCCTTTTTTTCTACGTGCATAGGCACCCATCGATACCGCAGTGCCGTGCCGGAGCAAGTCGAAGTACGAAAGAAGGCTCGAAGAAGAAGTAGAAGCGGCAGAGTGAAAAAGATTCTTTTCAATCTAGGTAGGCTGAGAGAGGCAGGTGTACGCAGAGTCGGCATACCACTAGAGGAAACATTGGTGTAAAATCAAGATACCTGAGTTTACCCACATTCCAATATGGCGTCGCCAAGAATGCGAGTAGAATAACTGTTTTGACTTTGGAGGTAGACGCATACACGGACTTACCACCGAAGTGAGTTAGTTGCTAGTCTCAGTTCGACCGTCGAAGTTATCACTTTCCGTTCAAAGTGTTCGTTTCGCGGAAAGGCGGTATCTAACGAAAATGGCTTCGAAGAACGAAATATGTAATTAAAACCGGCGAGCCCGGGCGAATGGACAAAAGTCGATTAAAGCGGGTCTCCTTCGAAGCGAAAATCGGGCGGAAAAAACAAAAGAAACAACGCGCGTATACACCACGTTGGTTTGCGAGGCGACGGTGTACCTAAGTGCGGTAAAGTTTGCCAGAGACGGACGACTTTTTCGGGATAAAAATGTGATCTTCGTTTTCGTGCTCATCTTCTCACCCTACGAATGCGGCCCACATTGTTTCTAATATGCTGATTTCCCCAGACTGCTGCGGTGATAGAAGATGTCGCAGAGGGATTTCACGGAGGTACGTGGATCTCGTTGTGTTTTTAGGCTTCGGGTCGAAGAACATCGCTCGACCGGGAGAACACCTCCTTTCTTATAATTAAAAGGCTCGTTTGCATGCCGTATTACACGACGCGTTGCTCGCTATGCAACAAATATACAGTGCGCGCCTAAAGTATGGAATAAATTCAGTAAAAGTGAAATAACATTTCATTGGAAGAAATCCTTGAACAGGTCGATTTTATTTCATAAAAATACAGACAGTAAATTTTCAATCATCAGTTGTTTTGGGTAGTGACGTCATGTGTTTTTTTAAAAGTAGCCCCCAATTTGTTTTCTTGATTTTGAGAGATTTTTCATTACCGAACTGGGAGTATAAAACTGTCTCCATCTTACATAAGAAATTCTTCAAGTAAATGACAATTGAGTGTTAAAAACGTAAATTTTGTTGTTCACACCTAATTAAAAAAATTCCTTTTCTAAGCATATCTTAAAGAAACTGCCATTCACCGACTTCTTGACAATACACAATTTTATTATTATTGCAAATGACAGTTAATTTTCAATCATTAGTTGTTTTTGGGTAATGATAATTGAATGTTAGAAAACGTAAATTTGTTGTTCACACGAAATTTTAAAAATCCTTTTTAAGCAAATACAATTTTAAGGAAAGCGTTTGAACTACCATCCACCGACTTCCTGACAATACGCCAGTTTATATAGAAATTCTTCTTGTACATTTTGAATCGTTTTGGGGCTAATTCAGCACATTTCATCTCCAATGCGATGTTCTAGCTCAGCTAAATTTTGTATTTTGGTGACGTAGCCCTTGGACTTTAAATATCCCGATAAAACCTTCTCGGATTGTCTAGAAAATCTTGAATAGGCTGCGCATAGTGCGGGGATTCGCCGTCTTGCTGAACAAATCAACATATTCATGTCAAGAAATTGTTCACGGATTTCCGCTGCTACACGATAAATCCCATAGATCAAGCTTTTTTTTCTGGCCAAAGTAGTGATAGGAAAGTATTGCATAACTGTGCGACTGTAGTGTTATTTGCCCTCTCAAGACATTTTGAATTTAATAAATAAACTTTAGATGCTTAGTTTGGCTCCAAAGATCCAACAATCACATTGGTGATGTGCCTGCAAAACCTGGTTGTAATGATACGAAGAAGCTAAATTTTCCAATTTCAAACTCACCTTCCTGCAGGATCTGTTGTCTCGTTTTTTGATACCTCGGTACTTTGGGTAATAACGTCACGTGTTTTTTAAAAACTAACCCCTAAACTAATTCTTTTTCTTGATTTGGAGAGATTTTCATTACCGAACTGACAGTATGAAAGTGTCCCCATCTTACATAAGAAATTTTTCGAGTGAATGACAATTGAATGTTAGTAAACGTAAATTTTGTTGTTCATACGAAATTTAAAAAAATCCTTTTTAAGCAAACACAATTTTAAAGAGAGTGTTCGAGCTGCCATCCACCGACTTCCTGATAATACCAAAGCTTATATAGAAATTCTTCTTCTACATTTTGAATCGTTTTGGGGCTAATTCAGTACATTTCATCTCTAATGCGATGTTCTAGCTCAGCTAAATTTTGTAATTTGGTGACGTAACCCTTGGACTTTAAATATCCCGATAAAACCTTCTCGGATTGTCTGGAAAGTCTTGAATAGGCGGAGCATAGTGCGGGGATTCGCCGTCTTGCTGAACAAATCAACATATTCACGTCAGGAAATTGTTCACGGATTTCCTTTGCTACACGATGAAGCTTTTTTCTGGCCAAAGTAGTGATAGAAAAGGTTTGCATTACTGTGTGACTGTAGTGTTCTTTGCCCTATCAAGACATTCTGAATTTAATAAATAAACTTTAGATGCTTAGTTTGGCTCCAAAGATCCAACAATCACATTGGCGATGTGCCTGCAAAACCTGGTTGTAATGATACGAAGAAGCTAAATTTTCCAATTTCAAACTTACCTTCCGGCAGGATTTATTGTGTCGTTTTTTGATACTTCGGTACTTTGGGTATTAACGTCACGTGTTTTTCAAAACTAACCCCCAAATCTTTTTTGATTTGGAGAGATTTTTCATGAGATTAACGTGTGTGAATTGATGTTTGCTGACAATATGGCAATTCTAGCCGAGTCAGAAGAAGCGCTGCAAAAGAACCTTGAAGTCCTAAACAAGGAAATCACGAAGATAAATATGAAAATAAACATTGAAGAAACCTGATCAATGATAATAGCAGCAGAAAAGAAAAGACATAATATCAAAATCGAATAATCGATAATAGAACAGGTTTACAATTACAATAATTCAACGGGACGAGAAAATGAAGCAAGAAATTAATGAAAGAATGTTCTATACAATGAGGACTACATTTCTGGGAAAAAGGAAGTACCGTAAACAGAAATTGTGAAAAAAGTGATAAGACCAACAATAACATATAGCAGTGAAACCTGGACAAAGTCAGAAAAGGTCAAATCGCGAGTGAACGTCATGGATATGAGATGCCTAAGACGGATAGAGATAAGATCAAGAAAGGCAAGATAAGAAACGAGAAATACTGGTAAAACCTAGGAATTAAATCTACATGGAAAATATTAGAGGAGGGTCAGGTAAGATGGTACAGCCATGTGTGTCATATGAGTGATGATAGACTAACAAGGAGAGTGTATGAGATAGATACAGATAGAAAGATCAAGAAGAAAATGGAATTACGACGTCATGGACGCAGCGGCAGAAAGAGGAATTAACCCTTCAATGCATGACTTTTTATATTTGTTCCAAAAAAATAAGTATGTTCTGTTTTTCGATGTAGATTCGGGAAAAATAAAGAAAAAAATTATAATACACAAATTAATTTATTTATTACAAAAACATGATTGTCCCAAATGTGGGACATTATCGGTATCTATACCATATACGTTCGAGGTCTATCTTTTATGGAAGTCTAAGAAACAATTTCTGTCTTTGTTGAGACACAATGAGACACCACATTTTTGGCATTTAATGAATGATTGAAATTTACATCCTGGCAACTTGCATCTATTTCTCACGTCGTATAGTGGAAAATGGTCAAATTTATCTTGACGAACATCCGATGGGGGTATATGAGAAGCTGGTCCCTTATGGCGTTTATTCTCATATTCTGTTTGAATATCAATTCTTGGTCTTCCTCTTTTTGACGTATTTGAACCTTTTTGCACAGTGTATAAGCTAACTCCGATCGAAATTCCATCAAAGTCAATAACCTTTTCTGCTCAACATTTCTTTCTTTGTACACTTTTTTGTAGAGTAACCAAGAATTGATGATCACAATGTTGATTAAATGGTAAAAAATGCGGAGATACCATTTTCTGGAACGCATTTTTATTCTATATCTCCCAATGAAGCTATTTATAAGATCTACCCCACCCATATGTTTATTGTATTGCCAGACTACGTTGGGACATTCGATTGTCACTTTGGTTTTCTGTTTTCTGTCAATCCGTTGAATCGTACTGATTGGTTGTGTGCCAACAAATGACGATAGAAATAAAACAATTTTATTATCCTTCCATAATATCGACGAAATATCTATATCCATACAAGTGGCAACAAATTCTTCACTGTAGCTTCTTGGTTTATCTTTTACCGAGTTTTCCAAGAATAATTTGCAATTTGGAATTCGGTTTCTACGAACGGTCCCTAGAGACCATGGCCCGTTTAGCTAAATATGCTATGATTTGCATACTAGTATAATAATTATCGAAAAATATTTTATGATTGACGTGAGCTTGCACATCACGGCATAATCTTACAATTACGTTGCTGCTAGCACCCAAATCTCCTTCGCCAGGCAAACGATGTGCCGAATTATTTTCTAGACCCGTATGAATTTCTATTTTATACGCAAAACCAGATGCACCACACAAAACAAATAATTTGAAGCCCCATTTATGAGGTTTTATAGGAAGACATTGCTTCAGATGATGTCTGGCTTTTGTAGCGCATATCTGTTCATCTATGGACAAACTCTTCCATGGGAATACTTAGAAATTCTTCACCAAGAGCAACCAAAATAGGACGAATTTTATGTAATTTATCATATTCTGTAGAAGTTTTGTCTGTCACCTGCTTTTCATTGTCATTAAAATGGAGGTATTGTCTGATTTTTTCAAATTTATTCAGAGGCATTGTTTCAGTGACAGTAGCGTTTCCAGTAATATTATTCCATAACATTCTTATATTTGGAACAGGAATTATGGATGAAAAATACAGATGCCCAAAAATCTCTCAATGTCGTTGCTACTCA
The DNA here is from genome assembly GCA_038088585.1 of Chrysina gloriosa. NCBI lineage: Eukaryota > Metazoa > Arthropoda > Insecta > Coleoptera > Scarabaeidae > Chrysina > Chrysina gloriosa. Next base: position 9,489,038 of record CM076095.1, read on the forward strand.
CACAGAAACTGCTGTTACAATTTTTTGTGTGGACATACGTATTCGTTTCCTCGACGATCTTAGTTATAATATTGTCTGTAAAGAAATTCTTAAAAAATTGATACGGGGTATCTAGCATACAAGCAGTAGCCAATTGAGAACTGCCTAAAAATTCATCATTTGCTACAGGTAAATGTCTTTTTCCAGGTAACTTTTTTGTTTCTATTTTGTAGTCAATCGTATTTTCCTCAACATGGGTAGTCACATTATTTGAAGTGCCTTTAGCTTCGACTGGTACTGATGATAATCCTTGGGAAATAGCAGGTAGATCAATTTCAATACAATTTTCATCACGCAATAACGACTATAGTGTTTCATAACTTATGAGTGTAGGCCTCTCTTCTTCCCCACGATCCACACTATATGTTTGTAGTTCGAAGTCGTCCTCACTGTCAGAACTATCATTTTCTGATTCACTTTCAGAAGGAATGCTCTTCAAAATATCCCAAGCATCCTCATCTGTAATTATCTCCTTTCGTCGTTTACTTTTTCGATATAAATGAGGGACATTCTGTAAGATAGAAAATGTAGTTCCAAATAAAAATTTATATTGCGGCAAGCAGAAAATTATAGTAAATTCACATGATGTCCCATATTTGATACAAACGTATTTAGGCAAATATTGTAATGTTGTATTGGATAAAAAGTATATATATTTATATCAAAACATGAAAGCCCTTACCTAGTATTGTATGATATTTTTCTTCTCTTTATTATAATTATAATTAGCAGGTTAAATAAAAATAATGAGCGAACACTAGACACTGCAACTAAACTACACTTCTCAACTGACAGAAATACTTCCATAACACTTGCCGCGTGGTTCATTTGCGCCAATAAGAGTTCTAGATTTATAGGCGGAGCGTACCAAATGTGATACAAACTGAATTAAGCTCGACTTTTTAAAACCATTAACTTATATCGATACATATTTGGTATGAGTCAATTATGGTACAGTATGCACTGGAGGGTTAAGTGGGAAGAAATAAAGAATCAGACCAGAGGCAGAAAACGGTGGAGAGAATTATACAGGAAATAGGAATCTTGACTTTATCAAAGCCTTACACCGAAACGCAGGTAAGCACAGGATTAAGGAAGGAAGGAAGTTTGTTTACATACAATGAACGTTTAAAAACAAGCACTTATTTAAAAGAGTGGAAATTTCACGTGAATGTTTTTCTTGAATGATTTTCCACGATTTTAGTAAAGGCCTAACTCAACAACAATGCACTGAATCGCTTCATTCAATTTTTGGTAATGAAGTACCATCAGAAAAGGCTGTTTATAATTGGTTTGCAGAATTTTCTCGTGGTCGTGCGTACATCACTGGTGAATTTTGTGAAGATCGACCAAAATCGGTAGTTATTCCAAGAAACATCGATGCTGTTCGCAACATGATTGAAGAAGACGTGACTAACAGCGTTTTAAGTTTTACCAATAACGGATTTAGAATTTGGATTTCTGCTTGGATACGTATCATTAAATAAATTACAAACATTTTGTAAACTTTTTCGCCTATCTCCATAACTCAGCATCATAAGTATTTCAATTCTTTAACGTTCACTTAAACTCGCCATTGCTTATATTAAAAGCAATAAATTGTAGAATTGTATTTGACGTAAACAATAACCACCGATAAATATACCTGGCTCGAGTTTATTTATCACTTCTCTTTAGTAAATACTTGAACCACCGTCTTAAAACTCCGAATTACCAGGACGATACAAGAAATTCCCCGGGAACTTTTAGATAATTCTCTTCGGGGTTTTGTAAATCGATTGGGTCATTGTCAAATTACAAATGGAGGACAATTTGAACCCTTAATTTAATTTACTTAGTTATTAATTTGTTTCTAATGATGAGATTGTAACCAATAACTTTATTGCAAATAATTTTGTCTATCTTAGATGTACCTAACATTTATTAAATACTTCAACCGATGTTTTCTTGTAAAAATGTTATTACATAAATTTAAAAAAATACTATTGTAAAGAGAAAAAAATTCTCCGTCGAATGGTAGAGTAAAATTAACAAGTTCCCATTTAAAAATTTTACGCAGACAGGTGCAACTCAAGAAGATTTGAAGAAAAATATTCAAGCATTCTAAGATGTAGATAGAGATTTCAAAAAAACTTTTGTATTGAATATAATTTCCTAAAATGGATATTAACGACAATAAATTGCTATCTCCATAATTCTAACTAACCCGGTATAATAAACTGCCCTTATGTGTCAAAGCCACACAATTATTATTATTGTGGCTATTGTAGTATGGTAATACTCCATCAGTAAAACTACCAATAAAAAGATGTAAATTTTATAGAAAGCATTCTTTAAGAAATAGAAAAGCGTTGTAAATATATACCATACACATACACTTGAAACATTTCAAAATCTAGAATTCCAAATTACTATAACGACGTGCCGAAAAAAAAAGAAATGAAGTTTGTTTATGAACGACGGCATGGGATGGTCGACGAAAAAGTTAGATAAAAAGTTATATAAAATAGCAGGGTTGAAAAGAAGCAGACCACATCAAAAAAGAAGTTGTTGTTTACAAACGACGAACAGACCAAAGAAAAAGAAGTACAATAAAGGAAAAGACCAAAGAAAAGAAGTGAAGAAAGAATTCAAGAGAGAGAGAGAGAAGTTAAGAATTAGAAAACAAATTACACTTATACACACACTAGGTAATATATTTTGATTACATTGTTCATTATTTTGTTAATATAATACCTTATATGATAGATCTCTACCACTAATAGGTCAATAAAACAAGGCTGGTTTGAACGATAGTTATATTTTCAGAACGTTTACAAACGTTTTCGGAATACCTTCTTCAGTGAAAATATAACTAGATAAATATATAAACAAACATTTGTTTTTTATTTGGGAACTATCAACAAAATGACTAATGACTAGGATTTCTTGATATAGAGGATGTGTAACAAACTTTTATATATATATAAATTATAAAAACTAAATTAATGTGTAAACATACATGCAAATTAAGTAAAAACCTTATATCAAAAAATCTTTGTCGAAACCTTCACAATTCTGTTCAAGGACTAGGGAAAATCCAAATTTAAAAACCTAGCCAAAGGTTTCCTTCTTAAGAAATGCAAATGTCATTTTAACAAATTGCTATATACATTACTTAAATTTTGAATATCGGTTCTGAAATTAATAGTTTTAGTGTCTTTTGTATATTTATCATTTCATATATTAGTCTTTTTTATAATTATTCTCTGTTTTTAATATAATTGTGTTTTCAAAATCAAAGTAATGCCCAAGATCTTTGTAATGCTTTGTTACAGCGGTCATTGCACCAAAATCAATATTTAAAGAATACTTATGGCTATACAACCTTTTCTTTAAATATTGTTTCGTCTGACTGATGTAACAACCATCACAGTCTTTACAGTTTATTTTATAAACTACATTGCTTTGATTTTGTTTAATTATTTTAGATTTAGTATTAGTAAAAAGAGATCTGTTACTATAATTTGGAATGAAAGTAATGTTTATGTTGTTTTTATTAAACTCTTTTTTATTTTATCGCTTAAACCTTTTTTATAAGGAATAGCGTTATAAGATTTATTGTTATTATTTTTAATTCCTCTATTATATAATTAGTTAATTCTGTTTTTTATTATTTTTTCATAAAAACTATTTGGATAATTATTTTTATCTAAGATTTCTTTAACTTTGTTTAAATTCTTTCCCTAAATTCAGGATTAGCTAATCTAACCGCTTGATCAACTAAACCGGTAATTACATTAATTTTATGTAATTTTGATGTTTCTGAAAAATAATTTAAACGTCTTCCTGTATTGGTAGACTTTATATGCCAATTTGTTTTCACAATGCCGTTATTATGCATGACTGTCACGTTCAGGAAACTCAATGAGTTATTAGATTCTCTCTCATATGTAAATTTTAATCTATTATGATAACTATTAAATGAATCTAATATCTCATCAATACTATCCTTTCTTACGGAACAAAAACAGTCATCCACATAACGTCTGTAAAAACTTACACTAGAATTTAGTTTTGCCAAACAAGTTTGCTCTAGGTCCTCCATTACCAGGTTTGCGATAACTGCTGATAATGGAGAACCCAAATTATAGTAACAGATCTCTTTTTACTAATACTAAATCTAAAATAATTAAACAGAATCAAAGTAATGTAGTTTATAAAATAAACTGTAAAGACTGTGATGGTTGTTACATCGGTCAGACGAAACAATATTTAAAGAAAAGGTTGTATAGCCATAAGTATTCTTTAAATAATGATTTTGGTGCAATGACCGCTGTAACAAAGCATTACAAAGATCTTGGGCATTACTTTGATTTTGCTTCTGAATTATATTAAAAACAGAGAATAATTATAAAAAGACTAATATATGAAATGATAAATATACAAAAAGACACTAAAACTATTAATTTCAGAACCGATATTCAAAATTTAAGTAATGTATATAGCAATTTGTTAAAATGACATTTGCATTTCTTAAGAAGGAAACCTTTGGCTAGGTTTTTAAATTTGGGTTTTCCCTAGTCCTTGAACAGAATTGTTAAGGTTTCGACAAAGATTTTTTGATATAAGGTTTTACTTAATTTGCATGTATGTTTACACATTAATTTAGTTTTTATAATTTATATATATATAAAAAGTTTGTTACACATCCTCTATATCAAGGAATCCTAGTCATTAGTCATTTTGTTGATAGTTCCCAAATAAAAACAAATGTTTGTTTATATATTTATCTAGTTATATTTTCACTGACGAAGGTATTTCGAAAACGTTTGTAAACGTTCTGAAAATATAACTATCGTTCAAACCAGCCTTGTTTTATTGACCTATTAGTGGTAGAGATCTATCGTATAAGATAAGTATAAAAAGGTCACGAATATATATATATATATATATATATATATATATATATATATACATACATTTAGTTAATATAATACTAAAATTTTATAAATATTATTTGTAATAATTTTTGCTTTCTATACAATTAACTAAATTCTCAGTACACTATACACCCCGAAGGGGTTGAGCCTCCTATTCGGATCTCTAGATCATTCCAATTTGGGAGATCAGCCCCTTCTTCTAATTATATGCTTTCACATAATTTCTTCCATAGTTTTCTGTTTTTCGTTTTTTGTTTCCAATTGATGTGTCCGGTCCTTCGTATATCCTCCTCCACTTCCTTCAGCCATGTACTCTTCGGTCTTCCTCTCCATCTTCTGCATCCCGGCTCCCACTCTGTCACATCATATACATATTACTGCTCCTGGACCCGCTCTCCATACATGTCTGAGCCACCTTGCTCTTGATTGCTTAATTTTTCTCACTACATCCATTTCTATTTCTTGTGCCAATTCCTCGTTCGTCCTTCTTCTGTATTCATTCTCGTTTAATCTAATTGGTCCCAGGATAGTTCTCATTACTTTTCCCTCCACTATTCTTACGTCCTCCTCATCCTTCTTTGTCATGGACAGCGTTTCTGTGGCATACAGCAGTGTTGGTCTAATTATTGTTTTATAAATCTTCAGTTTCCTGTTTTTGCTTAATGTCTTCCTTTTTAATACCTTTTTATTTGCGTAGAAAATCCTGTTTGTTGTGATTATCTTCTCTTTGATTTCTGCTTCACGCTCGCACTTATTGGTGATTGTCACTCCCAGATATTTGAATCTTTGCACTTCCTCAAAAGCATACTTTGCTATTTGGATTTTCTTGTTTTCGCATTCTCTATCTAGTCTCATTATTTTGGTTTTATCTTCATTGATTTTCAATCCCATTTTTGCTCCCTCTGTAACTATTTCTTCCAGCACCTCCTTCATTTTACTCCTGTTTTTTGTTATTAATGCAATGTCATCAGCGTACGCAACTATCTGTTCTCCTCTTGTCCTTAAGCCACACAATTACTCATAAATTAAATTTAAAAATTCTCTTTCTGAAGATATGTTTCATAGCGTCGAGGAGTTTATGATTGCTTAATGCGTGTCAACATGTGATCTTCAACATTTTTTCTTATTTTAATATTATATACATATATATTGTATGCTTTATTTTTGACAACGTCCATGCTGTGATAAGCCATGACAATAAAGATTATTATTATTACTATTATCATAAAGATCTTTTACTATTCACACTATTCAATTATTCATAAATAACTGTGTCTTCCATTTAAGCAATGAACATGCAGTAGATTTGTAAGAGATTTATGCATCAATATTTTAGGTTTGAAATAATTTTAATTATAGCTTCAAACCACCAATTATGTGTACAATCTCAAAATAGCATACGCAAATTGCGCCCATTAAATGAAAACCTTATTCTAAACCGGAGAGAAAATTTGCAGCATTAGAAACGTTAATGGTAAAACTTGTTTCAACTCGACTAAAATAGACTCTCATTACCGGAGAAGTAGCAACCGTTTGCAAGGAATTCTAATAGAGAAATTTCCACAGCTCGTAAAAATTTTCTATTATATAAGAGGTAAGCTATACGAACTACCAGTTAATGTATCCAAATGTATATAAGTACATATGTGCAATGTGCGCACATGTATGTATATATATGTCTTACGTATGTAGGTTTTTAGATGTTGAAGCCTATCTCGTATAATAATTTACGGTGTTTAGCAGTGCTTACTTGTCTACAGGAGAAAATAGGCAAAGAATTTATTTCTTCATGCTTCTGATGAAAGTTTGTACTGGCAAAATCTGCTACTAAGAATTTTTTTTTCAATTTCAAGCTTCATTAATATCTTATAGGAAATGGTTGATATTTATTTATATCAAGAAAGTTCTTATTCCGCTGTGCCTCTGTAGCAAATTGATATATTTTAACAAACCTTGTTAAATATTTTAAGCTAAGTTTTTAATGACTGTAACAGTACATACATACTGCAATATCCTTCAACACATAAATTAAAGTCATATTTTACACAAGAAACCATGAAATTGAACAAAGAACGTTACAAAGCTGTGATGTTTACAATTCCAAACGTGGATGAAACCGTAAACAATGTTTTGAGAACATCAATCGAGCGTTGGGTGACAAGTCGTGTTCCTTACTTACCATAAAGCGGTGGTGCAATGAATTTCGACGTAGTTTTTGAGCTCCCAACTTAAGAACGGCCACTACCGAAGTAATGTTGGTCTTATTATATATGTAGATGATATTACTACCCATAAAAAGTTTGATAAGTTTAAACGAATAACAATGAAGGAACTAAAATAAATTGTTTGGTCACTGCCCAATAAAAATGTAACAGATGATGGAATCTAAGCAAAAATCGTTAAAGACTCGTTTATGGTGATCGGAAACCGATATCTGGGTACAATTAGTAAATCACTAGAAGAAGGAATATCTCCAGATATGTGGAAAACATCAACTATTATACCTATAGGAAAAGTGAACGGCACAATATTGTGCCAAGAGTATTGGCCTGTAAATGTACTATCGTCCATGAAAATATAATAGAAATTATTTTGAAAAGACAATTAACGAAATACTGTGACAATGAAAAAGTGATAGTGGGTAATCGGTCAGGCATCAGAAAACGTCACTCAGATGAATCTGTGATCATAAACATTAGTAATAATTGGTTAAATCTATTATACCTCGTTTCTAAAATAGAGTGACGAATATCTAAAGAAACGCCAAGTTCAAATTACACTCTATAAAATGTGAAGAGTCCTGAAAAGACGTGGTATATGTTTATACTTCGAAAGAGGCAGAGAAAACAGAAAAATATAAGAAACACTACAATAACTAGCGGTAATAAACAAATGTCAATACATTTAATAGAATTACGTATACAATACGATTATATCAGAATTGGTGCTGTGTCATTAAATAAATAATGCTCTTTATTGCCTGTAAAAAGACATGGTCAATAGAAATAAAAAAATAAAAGTCAAATACAATACATTTTTGCATCTAAGAAAAGTCACTAAAATTTGAAGTAAAAATTCATTTATACTATAAAAACAGTTTTTTAGAAAGAAATTCTTTATCACAGATGTAAAACGAGTATCAGTACCTATATTCCTAATCGAACCCGGAAGTCTATTATAAGTCCTTATGCACATGTAAGAAGGAGACTTCTCATAAAGGGCGGTTATGTGTGCCGGCACCGACAAACAATCACCATGTCTGGTGATGTGCGCCTTATTTATTTCACAGTTTCTGATCAATTTTGAAGGATTGTTTCTGGTGTACAATGCGCATTCATACAGAAACAAAGGCGGGACAGACATAATGTTGTTGTTGAGGAAATACTCTCTGCCATGGTCCCTAGACCTGAGGGAGAACGCAGTGCGGATAATCCGCTTTTGGATTAAAAACGCGGTTCATGCCCCTCGTTACACCCCAGAACATTACCCCATACCTCAATCTTGATGCAACACAACTATTATAAAAGATCAGAAGAGATTTTAGAGTGGAAGTGTGTTTCAGCCTTTTCATTGCATAATCCAAAGAACACAGACTACTACATAGATCGTGAACATGATTTTCCCAGCTCAAGGCGCTGTCCATTGTACGCCCTAGAAACTAGGGTATGGGGGTATGGGGAAAGCGGTACTGACCCATTCATCCTAATCAATACGCTTTCATTCGGAGTGGTATTATGAGGATCAAAAAAATAATATTGGCCTTTTTGCAGTTGAGCAACAAACCATTTTCGACGCACCATGCTAACATCTGTCGTGCAGACTTGCTACCATTCACAGACAAATCTGCAATGGATTTAGCCGACAGAACGAGTGAGGTATCATCGGCATATTGAAAAATGTCCTTTTTAACAAATGTATATATATATATATTTCGTGACCTTTTTATACTTATCTTATATGATAGAGATCTACCACTAATAGGTCAATAAAACAAGGCTGGTTTGAGCGATAGTTATATTTTCAAACCAGCCTTGTTTTATTGACCTATTAGTGGTAGATCTCTATCATATAAGCTTTTAACAAAGAAGTCCGCTAAATCATTTACAAACACTAAAAGAGGAATGGTCCAAGTACAGATCCCTGTGGCACGCCTCTTACAATCCTAGCAGGACCAGACATACTCACTTTACGATACTCATCAGATAACGTTACAATTTGTATACGATCATTTAAATAACAGTTTATCCAGTCATACGGTAATCCACGCACTCCGCAAGATTGTAATTTTGCTAACAACAAACGATTATCAACAAGGTCGAAAGCGTTTGACATATCGAAGCACAAACAGCCTATTTTCCGTTTATGCTCTAATTCGCCATATTTACGGCACAATGCATTAAATATTGCATCATTCGCAGAGCGAGACTTCAAGTAGCCATTCTGACACCCATTCAGTAGGTTATTTTTCATAAAGAAATCGTAGAGCCTATTCAACATGACGTTTTCAACTATTTTTGCAAAGCTGGACAGAACAGAAATAGGTCTATAATGGGCCATATCCTTTCAATCGCCCTTTTTAATACTGGCACGATAGGAGCAATCTTTAATTTTGATGGAAAAATACCTGCCGAAAATGACATATTTATTAAAAACACAAGGGGATCTATCAAGGTCTGAGCAAGTCCTTATTATTGAACAAGGAATACCATCGACACCGGAGGTGAAGGTGTTGGGTGTGTTCATTATAATATTATAAACTTCAGAATAATTTGCTGGAATAAGAAAAAGAGATCCACGACCCTTCACTTCAAAATCTTGAGAAATATTAATAGAGGGACACTTATTATTTTGAAAATGTTGGCTGAATAATTCGGAAAGTTTTGACAAGTCAGAAACCAATTCATCTTTATAATTTATTTCAATTTTCATATTTCCAGTAGATCTGCCCGTTCCTTATTTATTATCTGCCACACCATTCTACTGGCATTATTGGACTCCTCTATCAGCCGGTCATGATACTTCCTCTTTGTCTCATCGATCAAGTTGTCATATGCAGCCTTGTATCTGTTATAATTTTCTCTGGGACATAAGGCTTTCAGTGATAGATCGTTAAATAATTTCAAATGATCCATAGCAGATTTGACCTCATCAGTATACCAAGCATAACTATTTTTCCCAATAAAAACTTTTTCACTGGAAAATACATATCAAAATGGCGATTGAAAACACCAAGAAAATAATCGAAATTTTCATCCAATGAAACATCCAGAGAAAAACTCCGCCAATCCTCACCCGACAGGGCATCAATGAACTTAATAATATATCTGTCAGTATAGGATCTCCCTGTATACAAAACTAATATCATCACTCCTATTCACCTTATGAGGCTTATACTCCAATAATTGAGCGAAATGATGTGAGAAACCAGGGTGTCTTACAGATACATCGTAAGAATTTGTGAGGGACGGTTGTGGCAATATTGTTAACAATTGTCTTTGAAACCGATGTAACCCTCGTATATTCAGAAACCGTTAAATACATTCCATGTGTTTTTAAAACATTTGGTGCTGCTTTCTATCAATCATAATTTATTATAAAAGTGGTGTGTTCAGAAATACGTCTCTCTCTATTTGAAGGATGGGGGAGGAAACAAGGATGACAATAATATCATTGTGGCAGTGTTTCTAGATTTGAAGAGAGCATTCGAAACAATAAGCAGACCCTTCTCGTTAAAGAAATTAAAGAAAATAGGAATTTGTGATAAAGCTCTTAAATATTTTCAGTCTAATTTATCAAAAACAACACAAAGAGTTAAGTATAATAATTCTGAATCAGTACAAATTGAAACTGAACATGGCGTTCCGCAGGGAACGGTGCTTGTGCCGTTACTGTTTGCATTATATATTAATGATATCATTAAATCTATTAAACAATGTAATATTGAAATATTTGCTGATGACACAATGCTATATAATTCCGGTAATAACACTCAAGAAATCACTAGGCTAATACTTAAGTATAAATTAGGTAACATTTACAAGTGGTTATGTGATAATAACTTGTGTATTTAACTTAAGTAAATCTAAATACACGATATACCGGGTGGTCAAGTGGAACTGCCACGATTTAAATTTCGGCGGGAATTGACTACGAGTTTGTAGTGGTACCGCCAAAATATACCTATCTTCATTACCTATACCAGTGCCGTTTGTTGTTATTTTATTATTTTCTTTTCTTTGCTAGTCTCGCCTTTCGATTTATTTAACCCCGTTTTTTTACCTATTTTATTTGAAGAAAGAAAACAGCACTTTTCCTAGCTGATTCGTTGAAAGATCCAGTTGTGGTTTGTAGGTTATGTTTCTACATTACAATATGAATTGTAAATCTTTTTCTTTTGATATATAGATCATGGCGTTCTCACCAGAACACGATATTTTTATTTCACTCGCTTACTTTCGCACAGGAACACAAAATGATGCTGGCAATTGGGAGTATTCACGTAAGAATGGTTACAAACAGTTTAAGAAAATGTATTCCGAAATGAATGTGAACTACAACACATTTTCACAACACCTAACCAGAGTTGTTAACCGATTTTTGAAGGCGGGTAATGTAAACAAAGCGAATCACACAGGCAGAGAGACCACTTTAACCGAGGAAGTAGTAGAAGATGTTCGACAGCGTTTATTCCAAAGTTCAAAAAAGTCAATACGTCAATTACCTCTACAAACAGGTTAAAAGCTTTAATTCAAGTAATACAGCATAATGTAATTTTTAATATTCATTAGGCATTTCTTATGGAAGCTGTCACACAATCCTAACGAAGAAATTGCATACGCATCCTTATGAAGTCTCAGTTGTCCAACAATTACAGCCTCATGATCCGATACAGCGCATTCAATACTGCCAATGGTTTAATGCAACCATTAATAATGATGATGTTTTAGATGTTACATTCTTTTCCGATGAAGCATGGATCAATCTCAGTGGCTTTGTGAACTCACAAAATTATAGAACATGGGCAACAGAGAATCCACATACTCTAATTGAAGTGCCATTACATCCACTGAAGTTAGGGATATGGATTGCCATGAGCCGGAGAAGGATTATCGGTCTAATCTTTTTTAATAATAACATTAATGGGCAAAACTATCGGAATTTAATATTGCAACCATTTATTGACCAATTGCATGATGATGAATTGCAAAGAGGCTATTTTAGACAAGACGGGGCAACTGCACATACAAGTTATGAAAACTTAAGGTTCTTAGAAGAATACTTTCCAAACAGAGTAATTAACCGTAACCGTTGGCCAGCTCGTTCACCAGATCTGACGCCACTTGACTTCTTTTTATTCGGATACTTAAAAATAAAATATTCCAGAATCGCAGACACACATTGGAGAAATTACAATTGGCAGTCATTGAAGAAGTTAGAAATATAAGTGTTGAAACTTTGCAGAATGTGTTCGATAATATGAAACGAAGATGTAGCATTTGAATACAAAATAATGGTAACCATATAGAGCAGCTAGTGTGAATAAAAGTTTATTTGAATGGTTTTGTTATTACTAATGACTCCTAAATATATTTGACATTTTGCATTATTTATTTCTATTTCAAAACAGCTATACTTCCATAAAAGGCCAATCATCGTATCTTATGCTATTTAGTTTCAGTACGTGCTCAAATTTAAAAATAATTGCAATTTGTACACAGTTTCACTTGCAAACTGCCTTCGTAAATGTGTCATGTAGAGAAAGTAATTTCCCGTTGGCACGCCACTGAATTTTTGTTCAATCTTAACCAGATCCTCCAATAATTCAGTGTTGCCACAACAAAATTTCGTGACAGTTGCACTTGATCACGGTGTACATATAAAATTATAATGACTTTTTAAACATGGAAAACAGAATAGGAATTTATAAAGCTTTAATTGAACCCCATATTCAACTTTGTAGAGTTATATTCTGTAACCTCCAAAAAAGAAAAAACTGCTACAAAGGTTTCAAATTTTACAAAATAAATGTATGAGATTACTACTCACGTGTACCAAATACTATACGAACCATCTTGAGTGTGTTAGAGTTTTTAAATGTTAAACAAAGGATAGAATTTAGAACTCTCGACTTCATTGTAAAAATTAAACTTGAGATGATGTCGAATTGTTTGATTCATACCCTCCAATATGTTTCAGATGTACATATTTATCCTATACGAGCAAATATATGTAATAACTTTCATGTAAAAAAATGTAAAACAACACGAACAATGAATAGTGTCCTCAAGAACGGACTGATTCTTTTTAATACATTACCACTGGACCTAAAACAGTGTGATGATTATAAGAGCATTAAAAGTGAATTATATAGTGTTGTCGAAGAGCACATAAAAATATAAACTTTCTTACGCTAAGTACACTTTGTAATATGTAGTCAGAAAAAGCTTTGCTAAATAAATGTCTTTCTTTCTTCTTCTTCTTCCTTTCTTGTTCTTTACATGATTGAAAAGGACTGACATGTTACTGCAAGGAGCATTCAAGCAATTCCAAAGATTAGTGTCAACGGAATTATCGCCACTTTACAAAAGTATTACTTTAGGCTTACGTACTAGCTTGTTCTCGTTGAATTCTTCCCAGTTTCACCCCAGTGCAAGAAGATGACCGTGTAAAATGGGGCGCTTTGAGAATAGATTGACGCATTTGATTTAGATGTATCATTACAGGTGACGAAACAACAGTATACTGTCGCGAGTAAGCTCCAATACAGATTATTCGTGGAACAAGTCGATGCGAAAAGATGGGGGCCGCGTTGTGACGTCCTTTTAAAACCACGGAAGCGTAGTGATTAAAAGCTCTCAAAAGTTTGCCCCAAATCGCTGTATGGCGGAGATAAAAGGCACTTCCCTGATAGGAGAGCTGCAGCATTGTCCAAACACCACGAGTTGAAGCAGGTTTGTCTATTTTGATGGGTTCACCACGAATATTTCAATTATCAAAGCGAATGAATCATTTTGAACCGATCGCAACTCATAGATGCACGAAGGAAGAGGTAAGGATTCTGGCTTTCACATTTCGGAAATATTTGGTTTGGATTGGATTTATGTATACCAGCTGCAAGAAGAATTCATAGAAACGTATCAAATAATAATAATAATAATAATAATAATAATAATAATGTATTTATTGCCCAACAGATAACGATCCAATTACAGGACAATAGAGTGAAACATAGTCAATTATTATATATACATACCAAAGGAATAATAATTAAATATAAAAATAAAAACTATACAGTACTTAGTTCTAATTATTCTAGCAAAGTGACAGTTAAAGAGCACATTTGTTCAATAAATATGGCAACGGTGAAAAATTAATGTCCATTGAGTTGTCTGTTATAACGTTATAATATGAACACATTCTATGGAGCGGAGATCTCAACAACATGTTAGTTTTGGCTGCTCTGCAGTAAAACGTTTTGTGAACACGTGTGGGATGATGCGGTATAAAAATCGTATATCACTTAGCAGTTTCGGCGCATCCACATTAAAATGAAGAATATCGTATAAAAATTTAATTTCTGTTCTCCTGCGACGAAGATCTAGTGACTCAATTTGACATATGCTCAAAAGAGTATTATGATCGAACCCTTGTGGTGGATATACACCATTACACTTAAAATAAATATATTTAAGAAATCTACGTTGGAGTTTTTCAAGCAAAGCGATGTGTTCCTTATAAACGGGAGAACAAATAATGGAGGCATACTCTAGTTTGGAACGCACGAAAGCAAAATATAATTGTAGAATCACATCGGTACTGGAAAATTGTCTTGCGTTCCTAATTACAAACCCCAAAACGCGAAGAGAGGCAGATGTAACATTGAAAATATGATCTATGAAGGTGAGTTTAGCATCGAATGTCACTCCCAAATCCTAGACAGAGTAACAACGAGGGATGATACTATTATTGATGTGATAGATAAAAATTATCGGATTGGGTTTGCATGTAAAAGTTAGTACATTACATTTGGAGATATTCAGTGTAAGTTTGTTTCTGATACACCAAGAATGAAGAACGTAGAGCTGTTGTTGCAGTTCACATCAATCACTTAAGTTATTAACCATACCATATAATTTAAGATCATCTGCAAATAGTAATCTGTTGCAAGATAGTTCGTAGCATAGATCATTCATAAAAATAAGGAAAAGTAGTGGCCCAAGGTTGCTACCCTGCGGGACGCCAGAGACTGCAGTAAAGATTTCAGATCGATGATCCATGTAAGAAACGTACTGCTTTCTATTTGTTAAGTACGTATAGAAAAAAGACACCATACTTGACGTAAAGCCGACATCATGTAATTTAGATAAAAGGAGATTGTGTTCTATTCGGTCGAAGGCCTTAGTAAGATCAGTATATATGACGTCAACTTGAGTGTTGTTGCCTAAGCATTGAGATATGTATTCGGTAATAGTAGATTATTCTTCAGTAAACGGGTTAAAAAGCTTTGGTAATATCGCTTAGAAGCTTCGTACCTTCGGAATAGTTTACTTTGTTTGTTGTAATCTGTTATTATTCTGTCTTATCGATTGGTTTCTTTTCGAACTATATCGCATATTTCATCAGAGATAAATAAAACACTGAAAGCAGCTATTCCACCTACCCGCCGCAAGGTACTGTGACTGATTGTTTGAGCTTGTTGAAGTGGGGGACTACACCAATGAGTACAATCTTCACTAATCAAACCTGCAGATGGTTGGGGTCGCGATTCTCCTTCGTCGCGTTTATTTATTATTATTATCATAATCTTCTTCATGCTCGAAATCGAAATCTACCTGGTTCTGGAATATATTCGTCATCATCAAAAGCAACAAACGGTTTTTCTTCAGATTCGGATTCTAATTCAGCAGGTGTTAGTCTAGAACATGGATGCACAGACCGCGGCCCACCTGTCGAATACTGGTGGCCCGCCGACAGCAAAAATAATACTCTCGTACATTCGAAGAATATTTAATTCTATTCCAGAATAAAACCAAAAAAATATGTTCGAAAAGTAATTTGAATCTCGCGCGCGCGCTATTTGAATCTAGCGCCCAAAAATGCTAAGTCAAGTAACATCGCTTGCTGCCTTTATATAAAGTTCAAAATAGTAGTGAAATTAAGAATTTTCTAGCGCGGTGTGAGCAAGCGAGATAGCAATAGTCCCGAATTCCCGATTGCTCGCGTAGGTACGAGTAGATACACGAAGCTTCCAGAGTCGTATGCGCGGTATAAAAGCCACGCTAACCGCAGCGACCGACAGTTCGGTTTTAATTTGAGTGAAATGTCAACAGGAAGAAATAAGCGCGAAAATACAAAGCGAAGTAATAAGTGATTGAGAATAAGTGCAGTTTAATAGTGTTTTGGGGAGGCAATAGTTCTAGTGTAGATTTTAACTCGACTAGCCGGTGTCATATATTTTGATCCACATTCAACGTAGATTTCCTGTTAACCCGTCAAGTGCCGTGTATAATTGTGTTGTGAAATCGTAAGTAAAACTCAGTTATTAATAAGTGTTTCCCTACCTATTTAATCAATTTTAATCAAATTTAGCTTTAATGTTGGCCAAATATTAAAATAAAACAAAGAAATTACTATTTTTATCAGAATTTCTCTAACTGTAATAATTACGTCATTATTTCAGATATAAAATCTGTATAAAAATCTTATAATTTCTGAGGAATTTAATCAATTATTTTTGATAATTTAAAAAGAATGGGTAATTTAAGTAGGTACTGTAATTGTTTTTAGGTGCTGTGTTAATCCTAGCCAGGATTAGAACGCAACATGGAGAAGCCAGGACCTAGTAAAAAACGTAAGGTTAAAGGTGAAAATCGGCAGTTTCAAGAAATTTGGACTGAGAAATACTTTTGTATGGTCGCATAACAAAGTCGTTTGTTTAATTTGCAAGAATTCTGTTGCGATTGCAAAGGAATATAATGTAAAAAGGCACTATGAAACGCAGCATCCTTCTTTTAGCAAGTTTACAGGCGAATTAAGAAAGCACAAAATGTTGTCTTTAAAACGGGAGCTTATTGGTCAGCAAGCTATGTTTACAAAACCCATTCAAGATTCAGAAACAGCTACAGAAGTTAGTTATGAAATTTCTCGAATGATAGCAAAGCGAAGTCGCCCCTTCAATGATGGCGATTTTGTAAAAGAATGCATAGAAATTGCCGCTAAGAAAATGTGTCCAGAAGCAGCAAAAAGTTTGAGAAAATTCAACTGAATCGTATGACTATCCAAAGACGAATTATGTCTTTGTCAGGTAATATTGCGGAACAATTAATTGAAAAAACTAAGATCATTGAATTTTTTCATTAGCACTCGACGAATCCACTGATATTAGTTCCACAGCTCAACTTCTCATATTCATACGAGGTGTTACTCAAGATTTTGAAGTCTTAGAAGAGTTATTCGGAATGTGTTCATTGAAAGGTCAAACCAAAGGAGTTGATATACTCAATGTACTTTTGGATGAGTGTTCAAAAACTGATTTGGACTTATCAAAATTATCGGGAGTTGCGACTGACGGTGCTGCTTCGATGATTGGTGTCAATTCCGGGCTAGTTACTTTACTGAAAAAGCATCTGCAAGGAAAAAACATAAACGCTGAAGATCTCATGCAGTTTCACTGCATTATACACCAAGAAACCCTTTGTTCTAAAAAAATTGAATTTCAAAATGTCATGAAAGTGGTAGTTTCGACTGTAAATTTCATAAAATCACGAGGACTCAATCACAGACAATTCAAACAATTCCTTGATGACATCGAAAGCGAATACGGAGATTTACTGTATTATACAGAAGTAAGGTGGCTAAGCCGTGGATTGACACTGGAACGATTTCTAAATTTAATAGAAGAAATTGGAATATTTCTGGCGGAAAAGCAAATGGATGTCCCGGAACTTAAAAATCCTGATTGGTTGTGTGATTTGGCTTTTTTAGTTGACATTACAAATCATTTGAATGTCTTGAACACACGGCTTCAAGACAAAAATCAACTGATATCCCAGCTCTACGCTCATGTATCATCCTTTCAATGCAAGCTGACACTTTTCAGATCACAATTGAATTCTGGAAATTATAATCATTTTCCGAATTATAAGAAAATGGCTGAAAAATTCAACAAAACTGCGATTAATTTCAGTTATGTAGAAAAGCTAGATATTTTGATTCAATCTTTTCAAGACAGATTTTCGGAGTTTAAAAAAGTGAAACCTCTGTTGAACATATTCAGCAATCCTTTCACGATTTCAGTTGAAAATGCGCCAGAGTCAATGCAGTTAGAAATTATCGACATTCAAAACGATCAAGATTTACGCAACAAATTCAACGAAGGAGACTTGCTGAACTTTTACCGCTGCATTGATAAAAATATGTACGAAAAGTTGCGCATAAACGCTCTGAAATGTGCCAGCTTATTTGGTTCTACCTATATATGTGAACAAACTTTTTCAATACTAAATAATAAAAAAACAAAAATCGAAACCGCCTTGCAAATGAAAGTTTGGAAGCAGTTTTACGTGTTGCTACAAGTAAATTTGAGCCAAATATAAAAGATTGTAAGCACTATGCAGTGCCACGCTTCAAATTAATAAATTCTTTTTGAATTTTAATAAATTATTATCAATTCTTTATTGTCTTTAATTACTTATACTTCTGGCGGCCGGCCCGCCATCAGTTCATGATTTGCCCGAGTGGCCCCTAGTCTTCATAAGTCTGTGCAACCATGGTCTAGAAAGAGGACAAAATTTTACTGCACACAGGCACACTATTATTTATCTTTTCATTTTTCTCACTATTACACCAAACGAATGATCAGTAAGTCGCTGTAATTACATTATTCTTTACAGTTTCTAAAAAAAATAGTAAATATTTTTGTACATACCACCGTCTTCTCCATTTTCGTTTTTAAATAGAACCTTGGCTTGAACCAGCTTCATTATGACTCATACTTAGCACAAGAAATAAAATTTTTGTCGCATTTGTAAGCAATTACACTTGTTTACTCAATGAAGTGACGCTTTCTAATGATGCGCAATCAACATTCTCAGCTACATAGCTGTTGAGCTGGGCCGTGCCTCCCAGATTATTCAGGCAAATCTAAACCCAGAGACTTAAAACATCATTACAAGGTGTTCTTTTATTCCAATCATATAAGGGTTAATACAAGGGCGGTTCATAAAGGAAGTTCCGTCTGGTTATTAAAAAGAAAACACCAATAAATGAAGACTTTGATATTATGCACAACTAAAAGCTACTACTTTCAGCTATTTTTCTAGTTGCCATTAAGATTAAGGCATTCGTCATTGCGATGAACCAGTTTTTTAATGCCATCGTCATAGAACTCTGCGGCCTGTTAATTAATCCTTGCTGTAACACTGTCCTGCAGTTCTCCATCGCTCTCAAACCGTTGTGATTGTAAATCTCCGATTTTCATGAATTTCCACTTATTACCCAAAAGTTCGTCCGTCATAACTTGGTGGTCAACTCTGTTCTTCATCATGGACAATAGTTCAACACTGTCACTAATGACATTTTCACCATAAACAGAACAAAGTTCACGATGAATCACAGGATCTTTCATTTTCTTTGCACACAGAAATCGGATAACAGCACGCAGTTCACAATCGGAATTGTTTCTAATTGCGGCAGCCATTTTAAACGACAAACATAGCAGGAAGAAATGTCCGAACGATTCTCTACCTAGCACTGCCAGACTCACATTGAACCACATTACGTCACTAATCCTCTGCTGACTAGGCGGAAACAGAACTTACTTTACGAATCGCCCTCGTACATTGACTGTACATTAAATGTACCTATATAAACCGTGACCTATTTAAATACTTATTTTCTGAGTTATTTCCATCAGTTTTTAGGTCATTTCTTTTTGATTGACCTAGAAAGTGGTGGAGGTAATCCTAAAGATTGCCTGTAAAGGAGAAAAATTATAAATAAATTAGTTTTCTTAATATATTGTGCATTATTTTACTCGGCCCATTGGAAATGGAAAGACGCTAGTAACTAGATAAGTTGATAGAAATAGTCAATTATGTACTACTCGCAGTATTACCTTAATAAATTATTAATAAGGAACGTACAATATCCGTTAATTATTTTGTGAAGTGTAGAACATCAGTGAACGAACGATAATGGAAACAAAAAGGAAAGATATCCAGTAAGAGAAGATTCATTACCTAAAGTTCTTATTCTTATAATTTTGTACTTTCCGTATTAAATCGGCCATGTCAATGTGATGGGTAGGACGCGATTTAATTAAAAGTTTATTTCCGAGAACTGCATATATTAATATTTGCCACTCCAATATAAACACTAAAACCCAGTATAAATGAAATTACTGTAATCTTATATGGCACTTCAGAAAACCTAATCTAGACAATAACATGTCTGAGGATACGGTCCCATAGTCCTGCGTGTGTTATTTAGTCGGTTGTAAATCAGAAAGTGCCCGAGTTTAAATTACCGCTCGCACCTTAAATTTTGCGCTCGTTTATTGTTGTCCGTATCAGTTGTTTTTGTCGTTTTAAAAATAATACTGTTTAAATGAAAGAACTGAGAATACGCCCTTCCATGTGCAGCGTTTTCTTTATGCATTATTAAAAAAGAAAAACAATTTATTATATTAATTAATTTGACTATCTTTGTTAAGTACTGCTGTTGAAAAAGAAGCACGATCTGCGCTTGTCCCGCAGACAAAGATCGATGCACAAAAATTGATGACTTAAGTAAAAACTCTAAATAGACAAAGTGTACGTATATACAGTGTGGACGTATGGGGTTGGAACCAAATCAATAAAATCCGTAAAAGGTGGGAAAGGGGAAAACGATCGGACATGGCAACTGCGCAAATCTTTACCAGAAACGTATTTTGTGAAGTGGCAGATATGATGTCACCTCCTTTCCTTTTAAATGGTAACGCCAATGATTGATAGCGCCCTTTGGAGAACGTTTTCCTGCATACAGGACGATGCTTTCTGGGATAGGTTACAAAACAATTTTTTGAAAAAAAGTATTTTGATATCGCCTTAACATTTTTGCTATCGTTTGGTTTTTAATTTTTTGTTCAAAACATCAATAAATGGGCAGGGATTGTAATTCAGACATAGGCCGGTTTTTATCGAAGGTGCATTAAATAGTGAAACATATTTTCTATTACTGCAGCGCAATATAATACCCACAATTGTTGCTATTGTAGTATGGTAATACTCGAATGGTTAATTACCATTAGAAAATTCATCATTTCAATCCAATATATCAAAATTCACAGTTAATGTTGGGGTTATGGTCTTCAATTTTCATACGATTTATTTTGGGGTTCTATTTATATCTTTTCGACATCACGCCCACCACTTTTGAGCATTTTATTACTCTACGGGTGTTAACTTCTTATTTTAACTCCAGCCAGAGACATTTAATGCGAGAAACAAATGTTACTAGAAATAAACTTATTAATTTTTATAAAGAGCATATATTAATGGATAAAAAGCATTATTATCATCCAGCTCATACATAAAACACTTATATATTACAATAATTCATAAAAAATTACTGGAAATAACCAAGGATCGACATTCAATACAGGTTTCTATAACAGCGATATACCTTGATGAACTGGAGTCATGGTGAATTAAAGTTTTCGTTTCGTGGACAAATTAGAAATAAAGCAGTGTAGTTTTGGTTTCCAAAAGAAATAAAAAGTTTGTTTGATTAACGACGAAGAAAATTGACAAGATAGGTAAGTCAACAAACAAGTCGATAAATATATTTGGAATAAAAGGGTATTAAGAAGAAGTACCATCTAATAAAGGAACCTCACCATACCGGAGAAAATAGAATCTAAGAAGGAGAAGAATCCATGGAAATTAAAGGTGCAATTTTTTAAAGAAATTTAACTAAATTCTCAGTACACTATCCATCCAAATGCAGAACATCCCCTATTGTTTTAGGATGATGGTGCACCGTCCCATTATTCTCTAAATCTTCGTTATTATGTTAGTACCATTTTCTCAAGCAAATGGATTGGTGGACGAGGAGCAAATGAATGGCTAACAAAATCACCCGATCTCGCTCCACTCTCAAATCCAAAGTGCATCAAAACCGACCTAGTAATACTGAAGATTTGAAGATTAGATTAATCGAGTGAATCAGATTAATAACTCCTCAAGTATTAAGTAATGTTATAAACGAATTTGAACATCACCATTCTCATTGTCAATACGTAAATGGTATGCAGCTTGAACATTTAATTTGAATAATTTTATTTTTTTCTAACTTTTGACTTTTAAGTTAAACTTTGATTGTTAAATTTAGTAATAAAACATAATATTTCTTTCTCAAAAATCTTGTTATGTTATGTATCTCAGAAATCATCGTTCTGTATGTGTTCTCCTCCACATGGCGCTATCAAAAATTGGGGTTACCATTTAACAGAAAAGGGGGTGACGTTATATCTGCAACAGTAGTGATGTCACAAAATACGTTTAATGTAAAAATTGGCTAATTTAAAAATTAAGGTTGACGTGTCCAGTCGTCTTTTTCTTTTTCACTATTTACAGATTTTGTTGATTTTGTTTCAACCTAAACGTCAACACTGTATAATGGTTATATTCTTAAGCTATTATAAATTCCTAATATTATTTTACATGTCGCCTTGTTTTTATATTCCAGTTAAATTGACACTCTCTGGGCGAAAATGCTTGGAAGTTATTCAAAGTTATAAATTAAATGAAACATTCTTGTGACATAAGGATAAACTTAACACACTTTTCTGGGATTTGACTTACTTACAAGGGGAACGTCAAGGTTGTGAATAACGGATTTTGATGGATCTCGAATATGTTATAGAGGGACCTTCCTCGAGTACGTTGCTACCAGCTTTTGTAGCTATTCGCCCTAGTTCTCGGGAAAATTGCAAAAGTTTTCTTTACGTACTTTATATACCGTTAATGTTAATAATTTTCTAAAGAAGTGAGTATAGTGCAGTGGGTAAGTGCTAGGCCTACTACGCTGGCGATTATTGTTCAAATCCTCCTGCTCTTGTGATTCTTTTGTCAATCTTGTTACATACGATATTAACAAATATATTTAATTTCATACAAAATTGTTCAAAAATATTTTTCGCCGTAGTAACTTTATTAACAAAATTAATCGGATGCAAATGTGCATCATGGGGTGTATTTTAAATTTCACAATCAAATCTTATAATTAAATCGTTTTATCATTAGTGATAATAATTTAAAATATGCACCATGATGCACATTTGCATCCGATTAATTTTATTAATAAAATTACCATGGCGAAAAATATTATTTTTGAACAATTTTGCATGAAATTAAATATATTTCTTAATATCATATGCAATGAGATTGAGAAAAAACTACAAGGGCAGGACTTGAACTCGAATCGCCAGCGTAGTAGGCCTAGAACTTACCCACTGCATTATAACCACTTCTTTAGAAAATTATTAACATTAACGGTATATAAAGTACGTCAGGAAAAATTTTGTAATTTCCTCGAGAACTAGGACGAATTGCTACGAAAGCTGGTAGCAACGTACTCAGGAGAGGTCCCTCAATAACATATTCGACACCCATCAAAATCCGTTATTCACAACCTTGACGTTCCCCTTGTTAGTCTTATTACTTTATTAGACTAGACGCTTTGGGCGCCTATTTATTATACCTTGAGATTGATACTTTATAAATTAATCCGATTTTGACTTAATTAAACTGAAATATCTTCTTAAATTTTAAAGATGTACCTGACAATGCTGACACGAGCACAATAGTGAAGCAAGTGCCAGTTCGACTTAATGCAAAGTTAAACAGTATTGACGGGATTGAGTGTTTGAACATCTACCACTGAGAACAAATGACGAGAGAAATAAAGTTGTGGAATACATTCAATGCTTGCAACATACAATCGATCTGTACTTTGTTGCTGCTTATCGGAAGCTAATATTAATTTGCCTTGTTCCTTTTAAACAAAAAAAGAAGAAGAATCTAAATAAATAATTCTCCTAGAAAGCTATGGAATTGGGGAATAAGGACGGAACTAGTCTACAGTTGTGCTCCGCGATTAATAAACCATACTTTCCTCCGCGATAATGTTGGCATACACAATTTGTGCTGGCTTTGTAGGCTAATTGCACAGCTTCCTTGAAGAGCTGTATAAAAAAGTACTTCAACTAGTGAGTCGTTTTGCATATATTCATTAAGATTCTTTTTCTTCCCTTTTGACCCTTTTTTTCGTCTCATGAATTTTATTTACAAGAAAAAGATGAGAGGGATCCTTGTTATGCAAAATTATATAAATTTGTTCCAGGGTATTTCTATCTATCAAATGATTTAAATCAATAGTGTCACTAACAAAACATATGATATCTACAGCGATAGCCTAGTCCTATTAATAACCGGAAAATTACTACCACCGAAAATACATAATTTACGTCATCGTGGGGAAGCTTTACGTGTGATGTCAGATTTATGCGTGACGGAACTCCCGTTCATAATGCATGCGCTTTAAAAAATGGATTGATGATAACTTCCGAGAATACGAATTGGTTGCCTTATTCACGACAACCAGATCTTAACTGTATTCATTTTCTATATGGGGTTCTATTAAAAATCATGCCTTGGGGAAGGTTGTTAAACAGCGCACATTTAACGCAGTTTTATTTTCTTTATTGGTTGCATCAGAATAAGATACAACTAGGTTAGAGTTTCCGCCCACTTCCCAGATCGTTTAAATTAGGTACATGTTCTTGTAAAAGATTAAAAAGAGGTTGGTGTTGCCGTAATCTGGTTGCGGGCAAATTCTTTCATAGTTTTTGGACAAATCTAGATAAAATAATGGCTGAAAAGAATGTCATCAGATTCTACGATTTAAAATTGAAAAATATGTATTTTATTGTTAGATTTAAATAATAATGCGTATCAGAAAGGGAATACGCATTTTATGTTAGTACTACGTTTCAAAAATAACGTCACTAAAATGGGATCCATCGCTAAGCAAACAAGTTTCAGCACGTCGCATGAGAAAGAGAGAACATATTCCTTTTGAGTATTTGTAATGAAATCTGTTAAATCGCAGTTGTGATTGATTCTTGTTAATCGTCTGTACTGTGAAGTTGATTCTCGTGAAACTTATGTTTTAAATCTACCACACAAGAACCAATCGCGTACTGATAAATCAAGTGAGCACCAAGGCCAAGTTACGTCAACATGAGGAGAAATGCCTTTTTCTGGATGTAGTCGTCATATTGCTTGCATTGACAGTCTTGGCATGTGAGATGTCGCACCATCTTCGTTAAACCATAACTAACGTAAATTTCAGCGTTGTGTTGCCTTAGGAATGGTAACAGGAATGATCCAGCATGGTCACATAACGCTCAGACGTAACTGTGACTGTCCTTCTGCTGGTGTCTTGAAAAGTATACGGTCCGAAAATATCAAATAAACTCACTTTACACCAAACGGTTACCTTCTCGCTATGTAATGAAGATTGATTATGCCCAATATCCAACAACTCTGTTTATTAACATAACCGCTTAGATGAAAATGGGCCTCATTTGATATAATTACATGCAAATAAGAATAAGGAGACTGTGGCTAAACTAATATAAAATAGATAAAATTACCCTTACCACATCTTTCTGAAAAATCCAGATACGTATTTCGGCAACTAAGTTTCGAAGCAAAATTGATTGATAACTTAATCAGGAAACAAGAACTCAAAACCTTAGTTGGGAAATCTACGGGCCTAACTTTGGATAAATCAGCTAAGAAATTCGTTAAATTATCATTCCATCATAACACTAAGGCTCTTCCCAAAGTTTTCAAACAGTTTAATTCGCAGGTCGCATTTAAATCAGCTAATTCATTAGGTAATCGTTCAGGAAATGCCAAGGATAAAATTGAAATTAATCAAAAATCAGGTATCTACAAAATCGGTTGTCACGAATGGGGCATAAATACATTGGACAAACTAGGCGATCAATCCTAACACGCTACAAGGAGCACATTGCTCATTTTCGGTTCAACAGGCCTGAAAAATCAAGTGTAGCCCGATACATTTTGGACAGAAAACACGCTATGCCAATTGAAAGTTTAAAATTAATTAAGCTGGTAGAAAACAACAGGGAACTGGATAGCTACGAAAGCATATATATTTATAAGAATAGAGATAGAATTACGAATGCAGATGGAGGACCTATTCCAAATTCTAAATTGTACGAGCTATTGATTTAAAATTTTTAGATTCTTTCAACCGTATCGACACGCTCCATAGAGCATAAAATTTAAGTATTAATACACTTTCCCCTTTTTGGGAGTTGAGTGTCAACAGTGTTTTGGTGTGTTTCGCCCGTTCATTGTGTAACGTTCATTGTGCAGTGTTGTAGTGTTGTAGTGTTCGTTGTTGTGGTGTTCGTCTTGAGCATTAGCCGGATTCGCTGGTGATACTGAATTCCCCAGTTTTCCACTGAGGATGGCAACTTAGTTGCCGAGATACGTATCTGGATTTTTCAGAAAGGTGTGGTAAGGGTAATTTTATCTATTCTATATAATTACATGGGATAAAAATTGTAGTTGCATCGTGAATGGGTGGAAATCCAAGTCCATATATAACATCCACCTAACACTCCTATCAGATATGTATGGTGCTACGGAATATCGTCGAATAGAATGTCGCGGACTCTGCTGCAAGGCCGTTCTTACTCTCTTTACATTTTTACTTAGAAGCAGAAAAACTAAAACTTCCCTACGCAGTTGTACGTCTGATTTTTGGGAACTCTTCCATGTCTTCCTATGTTAAAGCGGCGCCTAAACTCACGTTTCGCTTCAGTAGCTGAATAACCATTAAAAAATATGCTTAGCAGTAAACGCACGATGATCACGAGACCAAAAGTCACCATGGAAACTGAATGCTTTGAATTTAAGGAAATAATGACATCCTGTCCAGAGTATTGTGGGTCATTTCAACCGCTCTCTAAAAACCATGAAAGCGTTACGAGCTTTTCAAGCTAAGTTAAATCTTAAGTCTCATTGTTTGCTACAAGACGAACCTACTAGGTCTAACTCTCAACTTCACATTTTTACTCATCTCATGGAACAGAAGCATGCTGCTTTATTGTCCGCTTCAAACTTAAATTTTCAGGTAGATCTCAGTGCTCGACGATGGACAATTTTAGAAGAAGTGAAGGAATTCCAGATGTGTTCGACAGAGTTACATTTGTGGCCAGTTCAAGCCAAGTGATAATTTCAGAAATAATTCCTTTAGTGAATAGCACGATTCCTCCCCTACAAAACTTCAGGTCAACTTTACTTTTTGATTTGATCTCTAAAAAAGCTCTATTGGTCTGTTGAGACCGAAAAATTGCATGCTCTTGCTACTATATTGAATCCCCGATTCAAAGGTAATGTATTTTTGGGCAAAGAAGATCTTAAGCAAGCTAAAACAATACTAGCCAATGGAATTTCATATATCAATATGCAAGTAAATGATATATATCCATAGTCATCAGAACAAGCTCGAGATGACACCACAATATCGCCAACTGAACAACAAAGCAATCATAGGATATAAAGTTACTGTATCTCAATTGATGGTATCAGCTAGCAGCAGTGAGGTAAGTTACAATATATCTCCTGAAGAAGAAATAAATGCTTACATAACAGAGACATAGATTCCACCATCTGCGGATATCTTTAAATTCTGGAAAGACAACAACAAATATAAACGTTTGAGAAAATTCTACAGAAATTTCGGGTTGGAATTTTGGTTTTTAATAATAGATAATTATCTTATATGATAGATCTCTACCACTAATAGGTCAATAAAATAAGGCTGGTTTGAACGATAGTTATATTTTCAGAACGTTTACAAACGTTCTCGGAACACCTTCAGTCTGAACTGAAGAAGGTCTGAAGAGATCTATCATATAAGATAAGTATCAAAAAGGTCACGAAATATATATATATATATATATATATATATATATATATATTAGATACATTTAATAATAGATAATAGAAATCTCCATTAAATAAGTTCTCGTTTTTGTTAAATTTATTGAAGACAATTTAGTGTCCCATGTTTAGGAATGGAATAGTGTTTATCCACACTAACTCCACTCTACCCACTCCCCTCCGCGGTTTTACAAAAAATTCTGGAAAAACTCAACTTTTGCCAGATTATGTAAACTTTATTTACTAAATTTCATTTATTCCTTAATAAATCAATATGATGTACAGTTGTAAATATAATAAATTATACGCAGACTATATTTTATGCATTTATTGATACAAAACATTCCCTTTCACAATATGAAAGCGAATTTGTAATGGACTGGTTCTATAAGAAAATTACCAGCATTCTTTAGGTGAATTTTAAGTACGGTGATTGTAACTCTAACTAACAATGAAACCACTATAAGTATTCGTTTAAACGCAACTAATTTTTAATGCTATAAATTCAACTATTTTTATAACATTAATACTTTCTATGGCTTCCTTGACTTTTAATGACTTCAAATATGCGTTTTGGCATCGATATTACCAAATTTTGAATAATGCAGGGCTCAATGTTTTGCCAACATCCTTTGATACACTTTCGAAGCTCAGTTATCGTGTTAAGTTGTCGTCCGTTGGAGTAAACTCTTGAAGCTAAGATACTCCCGATGTTTTCGACAGGGTTACAGTCAGGACTACACGCTGGCCATTCTAATAGGGTGATATCTCGCTGGTTGAACCACTCTTTTGACAGTTTGGAAACGTGAATTGCCGCATTATCTTGTTGAAACATGAATTCATTTTCCATCACGTCTTCACTGTACGGCATCAACACGTCATCAAGTACTTAATTTATAGAGTTAATGAAACATACAGGCAATTTTCCGCGGTAACTGAATGCATCCCAGACCATAACAGTACCGCCCCCAAAGTTTCTTCTTGATCTTATTACCTGCTTATCATTTAGATCGTGCCAGTAGAAGCTATAGCAATCAGATCCATCTAAATTGAACTTATTTTCATCCGAGAAGACTTTCTTCCATTCATCTTCCCAACTCTTGTATTTTTGCGCAAAATTTAGACGTGCTGCTTTATGTGCTACTGTTAAACGTAGCTTTCCTTGGATTTGCCTCCATTTTGTACCACTGGAATGACGTACAAGGTGTGCTATATGTTGCTTGGTAGCGGATAGTTCTAATTTGTCTTTTATTTGTCTCGCTGTTAGACGATGCTTCGTTGCTTCATGGCGTATTTGACCTCTCTGTATTGCCGAAAGTTTACGGTTTCCCTTTGTTGGAAGTTTCTTCCCATAATTTTCACCTTTTTAAAAAGATTCCTAATCAAACATTCGGATCTCCCAATTTTCCGTGCTATTTCTCTGTTTGACAATTCCATTGTTTTAAGTGCTTTAATTTGGGCTATTTCTTCATTGGTGAGGTATTTTTGTCTTGCCATACCGAATATACAATCTACAGTAACGAATGCTTAGCGAAAAATCATTTTCAAAATAACATAAAAGCTTACCGTAACCAATTTCTTCACACCACGTCAAAATCGTTGAGAAATTTGAGCCGATTTCAGACAAAATGTGTTGTATAGAATTACAAGGAGAAGTAAACATTGCAATACTAAATATACATGCTCCTACAGAAGAATAGTCTGAAGAGATAAAAGAAGAATTTTATGAAGAACTAGAAAATGAATACCATAAACTAAACAAACACATTATTAAAGTAATTATGGGTGATATGAACGCAAAAATAGGAAGAGAACCCATATATAGGGATATAGTAGGAACAGAGAGTAAACATGAGGTAACAAATAATAATGGAAAATGAATAATCGCGTTTGCGGAAGAAAAACATGAAGGTGATGAGCACACACTTTAAAAGGAAGGAGATACACAAAGGGAATTGGATGGCGCCGAACGGAAGATATACAAACCAGATAGATCATGTTATTATAGAGAAAGCATACCACAAAGTTATAAGGAAGGTAAAATCATGCAAGGGAGCAGATATAAACTCGGACCACTTCCTGGTTAGAATTGAGGTAGGGATACGGAAGACGGAGAGAACGATTAGAAGGAATGGAAGAATAAAACAGTTTGATATGGAGAAACTACAGTTAATGAGCATTCAGCAGAAGTACACTAAGGAAACAGAACGGAGATCTCAAGAAATAGAATACAAAAAGACGAAGACGTAAACGAAAAATGGAAACACATAGAAAACATAACTAAAATCGCTACAGAAGAAACCATACCATTCAAGAGACGCCATAGGGTACAGTCATGGTGGGACGCAGAGTGCAAGATAGAAACCGGAAAGAGGAATATATTGAGGATTAGAGCAATACAAGCAGAAAGTGCAGAAGATAGGAAAGCGTACAAAAAGCAGAGAGCAAGTGTGAAAAGGATAAACAGACAAAAGAAGAGGGCGTTTAACGAACAGAAAGTGGCAAAAATAGAAGAACATTACAAGAGGAAGGAAATTAGAAACTTTTACAGAGAAGCAAGACGGGACAAAAAAGATATAACCAAAATGTGTTCCTAAAAGATAAGGAGGAAATTTAATTGGAGACAATAAACAAACGAATGGTTGGTGGAAAGAATACTTTGGCGAATTATTAAATGAGAAGGCGGAGGAGGAAAGAAAGCAAGAGGTGAGAGAGGATGATAAGAGAATAGCGGAACCAACGCGGGAAGAAGTAGAGGAAATAATACGGTGCATGAAAAACAATAAGAGTCCAGGACAGAATGGGATAACAATCGAAAATATTAAGCATGCCAGCGAGCAATTAAAACAGAAGATTCATGAACTGATAATGAAAATTTGGAGGACAGAGCAGATGCCGGAAGGATGGGAAAAAGCTTCAATAATACCAATCTTGAAAAGTGGATACAAAGCAGATTGTAATAACTACAGAAGAATTTCCCTATTGGATGTCGTTTACAAGATATTGGCGACAATAATTAAAACCAAGTTAGAAGTAATAGCAGAGCCGCAGATAGGAGAGTACCAGGCCGGTTTTAGAAAAGGCAGAGGGACGAAGGACCAGTTATTTATAATGAAAGAAGCATGGACGGCATGTTATGAGTATAATATACCAGCAGTCGTTCTATTTGTCGATTTTAAGAGGGCATATGATTCGATGAAAAGAAGCAAAGTGATAGATGCGATGGATGATCTCGGAATACCTGCAAAATTGCAGAGGCTAATAATCATGACATTGAGGAAGACAACGTGCAACGTAAGAACAAGATGAGGAGAATAGGAAGACTTTATAGTAAGAACAGGTCTTAGACAAGGAGACCCACTTTCAACACTGCTCTTTAACATGGTGCTGGAAAAAGCAGTAAGGAACAGTAGACTCAACAGAGACGGAGACATATTTCATAAGAGTCACCAAATAATAGGATACGCAGATGACCTAGCTGTTATAGCCAGAGACGGGAAGGAACTCAAAGAAATAACACAGAGATTGATAGAGGAGGCATGGCAGCTGGGATTGCAGATAAACGAGAAGAAAAGTAAGGTTATGAAAGTAGGAACGGGTAGTAAAATAGGAGTTCAAAGTACATACACATTTGGAAGAGATGACTTTTGAGGAGGTGGATCAGTTTGTTTACTTGGGAGTACGGATAACGAACACGTGCGAGGAAGAAAAGGAAATTGAAGCTAGACTGAGTAAAGCCAATAGAATTGCTGGAATCATGATAGGTGACTCATCTAAAAGCAAAACATATGTCGAGGAGCACGCAATTTAGGCTATACGAAACCGTAATAAGACCGACGGCATTATACGGATGCCAGACATGGGTTTTGAATCAATCTACAAAGGAAATAGTAAAGAGATGGGAAAGGAAAATACTTCGTAGGATAATAGGAGGGAAAAAGGCCGAAGATGGCTATATAAGAAGAACTAATGAAGACGTCTATGAGGCCCATATAAAACCGCAGATAGATTTTATCATTAAAGCAAGGAGATTACAGTGGCTGGGTCACATGGACAGAATGGACGAAAAAAGAACCGTTAGGAAGATAGCATGGAAAACAGCAGTATAGAAGAAGAAGAGAGGAAGACCGAGGAAAAGATGGCGAGAGGCGGTACTGGAGGACCTGGAAGATAA
Organism: Chrysina gloriosa; assembly: GCA_038088585.1. NCBI lineage: Eukaryota > Metazoa > Arthropoda > Insecta > Coleoptera > Scarabaeidae > Chrysina > Chrysina gloriosa. The sequence goes on from CM076095.1 coordinate 9,521,203, forward strand.
GGGAATAGCGGACTGGAAGAAGAAGGCTACGGACAGGAAACAATGGAGAAATGTAACCAAGCTCTGGGCCTAAAAGGCCTGCAAAGGAGCTTATATATATATATATATATATATATATATATATATATATATATATATATTACCGTCTTCTGCGTATAAACGAATATTTCACCTGTTTTGGTAGAATAATGATAACGTTCGTATTTAAGCAACAAAACACGAATGGACTTGCATATCGGTACCGCTATACACGATTCACATCATAGTAACCGTGAAGCTGCAGACGCATCGTTGTTCAAAACAATATATTCTCTGTTTTTGGGAAAAATGCTTTGCGTATAAATGAATATTTACCACTTTATTTGTAAATTGGGGAGGTTTTTTTTTAAGAAATCAAAAATAAACTCTTTCTTTTTATAAACTTTTCCCTGTTTGTAACGTCATCCGAGGACATATGGTATGTACGATATATGTAGGATTTGAGATATTCGGGAGATTCGAGGGATTCGAGAACCTTTTAGGATTCGTATTCGTTAAAATTTAGGATTTATCCTACCTCTACTTGAAGGTAATTGCCCATCCAAATGTGAAAGGAATGAGAAGATTTGTATTTTACTTTTCTCGGTGTATAAACAAAACGTTTGTTTTCCTTTTGAAACATACAATCAGTTTTGTTTACACAGCATTATACTAACCTGAAAGATAAGTTTCTCTATAGGTCACGAAATATGTTTACATTTAATCTAATCATTAGGGGAAAAATCAGGAATTTCTGTTTTAATTTTGTTACTTATTCTATAACTAATTCGTTCTTACCTGTCATAATATAAGATGTATTCCCATATTTAATTACAATCGAAAGAACCTCTGCCGAGAAGATTAAAATAGCGATTTGGATCATGTAACTACATATGCACTACAAAATGAATACACTTTTCTCACGGTAAAAATGTTGATATGCGTGTAAGCTTCAGTATTACACGGTTATGATTAAATGTAGCGTATCTATAAAATTGCACGTTTTTCTCACAATACACATTGTGCGTTTCCTATTGTTATAAAATTTCAGAATGGCATGCAACAAAAGTTTCGGCTTAGACATATTTCACACAACATTCTTTCAATACCTAGAGCAAACTTGTTTGGCAAAACTAAATTCTAGTGTAAGTTTTTACAGACGTTATGTGGATGACTGTTTTTGTTCCGTAAGAAAGGATAGTATTGATGAGATATTAGATTCATTTAATAGTTATCATAATAGATTAAAATTTACATGTGAGAGAGAATCTAATAACTCATTGAATTTCCTGAACGTGACAGTCATGCATAATAACGGCATTGTGAAAACAAATTGGCATATAAAGTCTACCAATACAGGAAGACATTTAAATTATTTTTCAGAAACATCAAAATTACATAAAATTAATGTAGTTACCGGTTTAGTTGATCAAGCGGTTAGATTAGCTAATCCTGAATTTAGGGAAAAGAATTTAAACAAAGTTAAAGAAATCTTAGATAAAAATAATTATCCAAATAGTTTTTATGAAAAAATAATAAAAAATAGAATTAACAAATTATACAATAGAGGAATTAAAAATAATAACAATAAATCTTATAACGCTATTCCTTATAAAAAAGGTTTAAGCGAAAAATAAAAAAGAATTTAATAAAAACAACATAAACATTACTTGCATTCCAAATTATAGTAACAGATCTCTTTTTACTAATACTAAATCTAAAATAATTAAACAAAATCAGAGTAATGTAGTTTATAAAATAAACTGTAAAGACTGTGATGGTTGTTACATCGGTCAGACGAAACAATATTTAAAGAAAAGGTTGTATAGCCATAAGTATTCTTTAAATAATGATTTTGGTGCAATGACCGCTGTAACAAAGCATTACAAAGATCTTGGGCATTACTTTGATTTTGAAAACACAATTATACTAAAAACAGAGAATAATTATAAAAAAGACTAATATATGAAATGATAAATATACAGAAAGACACTAAAACTATTAATTTCAGGACCGATATTCAAAATTTAAGTAATGTACATATATAGCAATTTGTTAAAATGACATTTGCATTTCTTAAGAAGGAAACCTTTGGCTAGGTTTTTAAATTTGGTTTTCCCTAGTCCTTGAACAGAATTGTTAAGGTTTCGACAAAGATTTTTTGATATAAGGTTTTACTTAATTTGCATGTATGTTTACACATTAATTTAGTTTTTATAATTTATATATATATAAAAGTTGGTTACACATCCCCTATATCAAGAAATCCTAGTCATTAGTTATTTTGTTGATAGTCCCAAATAAAAAACAAAAGTTTGTTTATATATTTATCTAGTTATATTTTCACTGACGAAGGTGTTCCGAAAACGTTTGTAAACGTTCTGAAAATATAACTATCGTTCAAACCAGCCTTGTTTTATTGACCTATTAGTGGTAGAGATCTATCATATAAGATAAGTATAAAAAGGTCACGAAATATATATATATATACATTTAATTGTTATATTTTACAACGTTCCAGACTAAAAATTACACCTTCTTTTCCTTTGTGTTAAAAAAGTAAGCTAATCTATTTGAACTTTTGCAATTATTGGCATGTCTGAATTTGTATTGCTGATGTGTGTTTGGTACATTTTGCCTCTCGTTTAGAGGTTGTGTGTTGTAATTGTAATTATAATAATAAATCAATTCAGAAGTGCAATATCATCAGATGGATAAATTGAATGATTCACTTAAACGGAGAGATAATGCGACACTTCATACAAGTTTGGTAACTCGCCAAAAGCTCTTACAGCTTGTATGAGATGTACTGCCACACCCACCATATTTTCTAGATTTGGCACCTTCTGATCATTACTTATTGCGGCTTCTACAAAATCTTTTAAATGATAAAACCTTTACTTCAAATGAGGAGGTCAAGAATCAGCTGGACCAGTTCTTTTCCAGCAAAGAACAAAAATTTTATGAGCGTGGAATCATGCTACTGCCAGAAAGATGGGAAAAAGTATTGGACGAGAATGGATAATATAAGGGGTTTTCCAATAAGGGCGGGTCGATGTTGAAATAGAATGAAACAAGCTGTGTGTCAGGTATTAACGAAATTCTTTTTTATTTGAAAGGCCCATGTATGTCATTATGTATGGAATATGACGTCGTTCAAATGTCCGCCACGGCTTCGCACGGTGGCACGGACCGGAGGGGTCCAATTTTCAATGACTCTGCCGCATAGATCCGGCTGAATTTGAGCGGTGGCACGGGGTATGTTGATTTTGAGGGCATCGGTCGATTGTGGGTAATTGGCATAGAACTGCGACTTAATAGAATTCCACAAGAAAAAGTCTAGCGGAGTCAAATCACACGATCTTGGTGGCTGATTCACGTCACCCTCGCGAGAGATAACCATACCTTCAAATCATTCATACAGAATTTCCATGCGGCGTTCGCTGTGTGGCACGTAGCGCAGTCCTGTTGGAATCACATGTCGTCTAGGTCCATATCGTTCAATCCGACGCAAAATTCGCCAAGGTGAGGTCTGCGAAAGTTGAGTTGAGTTGTGCACGGCGAGGAATCAACTGCATCGGGTTCCCCTGTACACTTTTACGGAAAGGGGCGATGTTTTCGCCCGATATGGCGTTCCTTTGACGTACGGGTGTTGGTTGATTGTTTACCGAACCGGTCGTCTCGAATTTGGCCACCAAACATTGGAAAGTCGACTTTGAAGGGCCACCGCGTCTGCAAGTGAAAATGGCGCAACGTTTGCACTAATGACTACTCATTTTGATCATAAAGTTTTATCATTTGGACGCGGTCCTCAATCATGTAACTTGCCATCGTGATTTGGCAACAGTGACTGAATAATAAACAACAGATTTCACAAACGCCGCCAAAACAACATGGCCGCCACAGACCGTCAACATCGACCCGCTCTTATTGGAAAACCCTATATAAGTCAATAAAGTATTTATCCGGATACTTGTGAAAACTGCAAAATCTCGAATAGGTCCAAATGTGATATATTCTGATTTCACTGTAAGACCGACGCAAACCCTCTACCTTCTCCAGTTTCCTCCGTTAGCCTACCCAATTTCGGAAAGTTGATTCAGTATCTCTTCCTGTACTCTTATGCCTGTTTCTTAAACATCCCCTGAGCGAATCACTCCCTTAGGCCACAAAAAGGTTTGGGTCCTACACGGGATGATGACTCCCGCTGTCTTAGCTTTTTAATTGGTTCATTACCTTCTGGTATAACCTGGTACTTAACCAAGGAATACGTTGTTGTTCCCGCACAAAACGTTCTTACTTCGTATGAGATTGAAGAACTCATGCCTCTGTTTTATCAGTGGTCTTCGACCTTTCTCTGTATCACCTTCTGACATAATACTTGAGAGTGAGTTCGGTAAATTCGTCGCCCCTACATTGTTTCTCGTCTAGCACGAGAAAGTGATGTTAGGTTTCTTATATAGAAATTTGGTACATCTCCTTGTTCCCTTTTAGTCATTCTAATCAGAGTACTATCTTGGGCTCTTTGAACCACCAAATGCAGTACAGAGAGTTCAATCCTCATAGTCATAGCTGGACAAATGAGCCTTTGTCACCTGGTGCGGTTGTTTCACACCGTTAAAAGCTTGACTGTACTTGCACCGGCAAAAGTCGTGTATGCTCTGTTTGGCATTAGTTAGATCCAATGTAGGATCGCTACAAGGAACAGACCAAGTGTCCACCAACGCACCTGCAGTTTTAATCTCATAATCAAAGTGTACACCCAAAAATATTCATTATATGCATTAGGTTGGAGGCGACTTGAGTCCCGTTGTACCTGTACAATCTTTCTTTCAAAAAGGTACAGATATTGGACCAAATCCCAAAATATGCATAGCCATTACCCAAATGATAAAATGCCGCTCTTTGTCCTGTATACACCACCGTTGTTGATGTGCACCGTACCACCCCACAGTGAAGAAAAAAACTTTAGGATCATCACCCGGGTGATGGTGTACACTTTGTCTATGGAATTATCGGAGTGTTCTTAGACACCAGGCACTAGGCCATTCTTACTATACTCCTGGTACCTGTCGGTTACATGTGCGTGCATGTAAAATCAAAATTCTTGGGAAGTTGGCTTGCTAAAGAATTTTGTGCTGGTTCAAGGAATTAAGACAAATTCCAATCAAATCACCATCGTTAGGTAAATATAGACTTCAAAATAATTTCGATTCTACATTCTCGATGATGCTTAAGAACGAAATTTGGATCAAACCCAAACATTCTCTCCACTTTGATGAAAAATTTTAACTTTTTCCACAGACTTTAAACTAAATCTCTATCAAAGTGCATGGTCTTGATGTACCCCAGATGAGAGGCTTCAGTATATGAATTTGCTGAAAAATTACTTGCTGCTTCAAAGACAAGAGGGCAAATTTTAATAAACCCGATAAGGTTACGGAAATATGGCCAGAATTCGAATTTTTTTTTTTTTTTTGGCATTAAGGGATCTGGGATAAGGGCTCTGTAAATTTCAATGTTATTCATAACCTAGTAGTAGTAGTATCAAGAAGTGGTACTTTAAGTGATATTAAATGCTCAAACAAATTTCGTCTTTGGCGCTCCTAGGCGTTGTACGTCACAATGCGGTGGTTTAAATCACCTTCCTCACATCCACACGCGCGTGTCGGAAAATCCGAAATCTTGAATTTGTGTAGATGGAAGGGGAAGCAACCATGTCCGAATTTTAATCTAGCAATTACAGAATAGCCGTATGGTGACACTCTGGAGTTACTATGCCAACGTGTATGAAAAATCATGTGGTGGATCATGGCAAACTGCATAGGATGACATTCATATGAGGCTTTCCACCTACTTTCTCATTTTTCTTCTAGAAAGAATCTTTGAGGATACCTAAAACTTATGATTTGTAGATACTGAGATCTGCGACTTCGTCGCTAGCTGCTGACGTCTTTGCTAAAAGTGTACTGCCTCGTTAGAGGAGATCTCCACATGACTTTTAACCCAAAAGATTCTTACGTTGGTATTCTGTAGTTTGAGCTCAGCGTATTTTACAATTATACCAAGCACAAGGGAACGAACTTTAGCAAACCACTTTCTGTGTCTCAGTACATTAAGAACACTTTGAGGGTCTGACATAACCACTACTGTTGTAAAATCCATTTCCAGTATATATCTAAGTGCCTCCAAAATTGCCCTAGCCTTTGCGAAAAAATATTCAGCAAGTTGAGCAAGATAACAGCAGAACCGAAAGAAATATTTGTTAGCTTTGCAATTAAAGGAGGTTTTTTCTTTGCCCAGTTTGGAACAGTCAAATCTAAGATAGACAGTTGATGAAGATTATTTAAAACAGTGGTGTGACCCTTGATCTTCGATTTAACTATATACTTGGGTGCCAAAAACTGCCCAGTTGAAGGGGATATTTTTGCGTTTCCATGCAGATTATAAGCGTCTTATTCTGAATTACCCTCAGTCCATCCAAATGTTTATTATTTGCATCGTCGTAAACGGTGCACCCGTAGTCTGAGTGTGACATAATACACGCATTGTAGAATAATCGTGCCATGAACATGTCAGCATTCCATCTTACTTTAGCGAAGAATCTAAGTACATTGATGTACCTTTCACATTTACACAGAATGATTTATGTAATAAGATCACTTCAATTTATTGTTAATAATAAACCCTAGGTCAATTGTCGCCAACCTTTACAATATGTTGAGCTACTTTGATAATATTGGAACAAACAGTTGCTCGCCGCAATGTTGCCCCGGCTTGTGTTCATTATGGGAATTTGCAAAATTTACGGAAGCTTCTATGATCATTACAGCTTTGTATTTTTAAAATATGTTGTGAGCTACCAGAACGTCCTTCGCGAGCTGCCGGTACCTCGCAAACGACGGTTTGGTGACCACTATCTTACTTACTTGGTTGAATTCTATGACGCGAGAAAAATACTAAGTTTGTTTTTTCTATGGTTAGATCCAACCCATTTGAAAGAAGCCAGTTTCTTCCCTCTTTATTGGACTTGGTTGGACCAATTAGCCGCTGGCTAAGAAGCTAGTTGTTTTATAGGAGAGTCTGTCTTGTAATTTGGAAAAAGATTTCTCAGAAACGACACTGCAAATATCATCAGCATATTGAATAATTTTAACCCCCACTCCTGTAATTTTATGGTAGCCTGCAGCATATATGTTGAATAACATCGGGCTCAAAATTGGCCCTTGCGCTAACCCCACATTAACCATTCTTAAATCAACATTAATAAAGATGATAATCTTTTGATGTCCCCGAACACCTTTATAATCCCAGTCGGTAGGGGAATTATATACCATTTTTTGCGTGAAGGATGCAAAATTTGCTGGAAAAGGTATCAGGGTGTGAATTGCAGTCATGCGCCCAATAATTGCAAAGTTTTAGTATGTGATTTTCAGAAAGAAGTGCTAGAGTAGCCTTAGCAATCGTGGGTAACATCCATATCAAACGTGAAGGGATATCTTTATATATGGATCCGTGATTATTATACGTTTTACACCACTTTCCCGATAGATCAAGAAGGTGTCACATGTTGGTCATTAAGTTTTCGATAATTTCAAGGTTTTAACTTACGGTGTTAACTGATCCTCTTCTGGTTTTTAAAACAGATTTTCGATTGACAATATACGGTTCTAACATCAGAAAACTACGCTTTAATCCATCCTGAAACATTGGATAATAACTTAAAGCATTCACTTCATTTAGATTTAACTTTAGATTATTTAGTAAAGTTAAGAAAAAGGTTCTAGTGAAATAGTCAGGCTTTACTCGCTCTTCTTTTATATCATTGAGTTACATTTAATTAGCACTCAAATTGAAGGGCGAATTTTAAAGATATTTGCAAATGATTTGAACTTATTGCTTCTTCCATAGTGGTTCTTAGTAAGCATTACAAAAATGTTATTTTGATCTTTTGATCTTCCTGGATCTTAATTTAATCAAATCGACTTAAAGATCGGGAGAAGATTATTAAACATTAAACACATTAAAACTATTAAAGGAGATGCTGACTTAACTTGGCAAAGTAAAGTCCAAGATTGATAAATGTGGAAGCATCTAGTAGAAGCCTATATTCAAGCATGGAAGAGATAAAGATTAACTTATTTATTCTTGAGCCTCTTCTACCATAGGTGTTGAGGTAGATAAAGAGCAAAAGAGATGAAAAACAACCCTATGACACTTTTAGCCAATTGCTACTACAGATTCTTATGAACTGTGGAAAACTATTTCCGCATTTCATTTGCATTTTCGACATTTTGTAAGGTTACAATGACGACTTTATCGCGTTTCCTGTGGATCTCTTATCAAAGTTACTCTTGTCTTCAAAATTCATAAGTTTGGGCTTAAAGTCTGATTAGTTTTTGGTTCTTTTAGCTCCCTTGACTCTCTACCTTAGTAATTAATTAATTCTAAAACCTTCTGTTGTTAAGACTCTGGCTGGCTGGCTGGCTGGGTTGTATTTTCCCCTTTCTGCCCCTATTGTTATACCCCGTGCTCGTCGTCATTCCACTAGCCTTTCCTGTATTCTTTCCACTGCTTTTGTTTTAATGATGATGATTTAATAACACTAACCTATTGGTTACCTTTTCATATTGATTGTTGATATTGATTATAAGCCCTAACATATATCAACCGATTACTGAAGATGAAGATACTATATTATCTGCAATGTAATCAGGCATACGCAAACCGCAGAGTTTTTGAATCAAAATAACCAAATCAACCGTGTTATAAGCGTTCTTGGGGTCAAGAAGAACTACCTCAACATACAGATTCTGAGATTAATATACTTGTAGTCCAGTAATTAACCCTATTACTGCTTCAATTATGTTCAATTGATTAACAAAAAACCGTACTGTTGTACGGGAAGAACGTTGTTCGTCTACTTCCACCATTCTAGGCGACCTTTAATCATGCGTTCATAGTTCGGATTTTACACCCACGATAATGCTAAAAATGAAGTTTGGAGAAAATGTGGGAATTTTGACAAAAACATATTTGGGTCATTCCATGTCAAGTCGACCAGTTTTGAAAATCGTCCCCACTCGACCATCTCCAATTTGGCCGAAAATTTATACGGCTGTACATATATGTTTGAAACGAGGTTCTGCAAAGTTTTAGCTCTAGGTATCATATACACCTGGAGCTCCACAGCACTTTCTGTGGAGGTTCCACCAACCCCGCGGCGTCAACCACGAAGGTTTTCCAAAGTTTTACATGTGGCCATTGCAGAACTATGGTAGCTGTGATGCTGAAATTCAACATACTAGCTCAACTTGTCCCTGTGAAAATGAAAAATTTAATATCAACATCCACAAAACAATATATAGATCGCAATTTAAGTTCAAAGTGGCTTCAAAATTACGTCGCGTAATGCACGAGCTAAATTTTGACACTGTACAACTCAAAAACAGAAACAGTTGGTAGGTTCTACTTTTATCAGTACACTACCCACCGGCAAGACAATATATTGCTGCAATATTAGAACAAAGGCTCGCATACTTGTGGAGATATTAACACACAAACATGGTACAAAATAATGAAAAGCCAAATCTAACCTATTTCCAAAGTCAAATATTTCAATGTGGGACCACTCCAAATTCATTTATTTTTATACCACTGGAAAGAGCAGTTTTTTTTTTCTACCAGAATCATATTTTTCTATTTTAGTGGTTTTTGGTTTAAGGAATAAAAATCCCTTTGAACATGATGTTATTTCTTTCGCCAAATCAACATTAATTACAGCATTTTTAGGTATGGAGATTTTGCAAAGTTTGTTATGTCGCTATTAAGGTACCACACTAACTGCAATGCTGAAATTTAACACACTAGTTCAATTTGTGTCGGTGAACAAGAAAAGTTTACTGTCAACACTCGCAAAACAATATGTGAATCACAAATTTAGCTCAAAGTGGCTTCAAAATTACATCGCGTAATGCGCCAACTGATATTCAACCTACAGGCACGTAGCTGGATCCGCCAATTTGGGGGACCAAACCAATTTTTTGATTTGGAGGGGGGACCAAGCCAGCTACATGCCTGTATGTACTGTGAATTTTGATAAATTCTAACATGCAACATTGTTACACCGCCTAGCTCTTTCAAGTGGCACCAAAATAAATCAAATTAAATTGTACCCTTTTAGAGATACTTGATTTTAAAATAGGTTAGATTTCGCTTTTAAACGTTTTTAAGGTTGCACCATGTTTGCGTGTAAATATATATATATCTCCACAAGTATGTGAGCCTTTGTTCTGACATTACAGTAATACAATGTCGTGCAGCACCCAATAGCACCATGTTCAAAGCGATTTTTCTTCCTTAAACCAAAAAACACTACAATAGAAAAATATGATTCTGGTAGAAAAAATTTGCTCTTTCCAGTGGTATAAAAATAAATGAATTTGGAGTGGTCCCACATTGAGATATTTGACTTTGGAAATAGGTTAGATTTGGCGTTTAAGTGTTTTGTACCATGTTTGTGTGTTAATATCTCCACAAGTATGCAAGCCTTTGTTCTAATATTGCAGCAATATATTGTCTTGCCGGTGGGTAGTGTACTTGTAAGAGCAGAACCTACCAACTGTTTCTGTTTTTGAGTTGTACAGTGTCAAAATTTAGCTCGTGCATTACGCGACGTAATTTTGAAGCCACTTTGAACTTAAATTGCGATTTATATATTGTTTTGTGGATGTTGATATTAAATTTTTCATTTTCACAGGGACAAGTTGAGCTAGTATGCTGAATTTCAGCATCACAGCTACCATAGTTCTGCAATGGCCACATGTAAAACTTTGCAAAATCTTCGTGGTTGACGTCGCGGAGTTGGTGGGACCTCCACAGGAACGTCTGTGGAGCTCCAGGTATATGATACCTAGAGCTAAAACTTTGCAGAACCTCGTTTCAAACATATTTGTACATCCGTATAAATTTTCAGCCAAACCGGAGATGGTCGAGTGGGGACTCCTGGTCCAGTTGACATGGAATGGCCCATTTCAGACATTAACTTCGAACTTATACCACGACTGTTTTCTCGATTTTTCTGTCCACACGGTAGTAATTCTATTTCTTTTTAATTCCTTTGAAGTTTGAAGCAAGTCTGGAGTGGAGGAGTTATTTCAAGGTTAACACAAAAAAATTCTAAGAAAATAACAGCTTGGGTGTTGTAAAAACACTTAAATTCTGCACGTTCTTAAAACAATCTATTCAAATCTTCGGATAAAGCTTTTCGATAGTCTAAACACACTGAAAGAGTGGGTTTCTAAGATTCGCTGTATTTGAGGATTCGAATATCCCATTCCTCACATTTAGATCCCGCTACATTAAAACCTGGGATTGTAAATATCTAATCAATTCATAGGTTTGAATGTGCCTGTTGTATATAATTACCTTCTAATCTATTGATACCACCTTTACCTTCAGTAAAAGTTTCTTGTTCCGAATAAACGAGGACATAAAATACTTTTATATCAATCTTATCATCGCATTCTCATGGACAACTGTATACTAAACTATCGTAAGAGGTTATTTGTTAATTCCTTTTATCATTTTTATATCAATAATAACGGAACCTATTCTGTAAGATTTTACCGCCCAACCCCATAGAAATTAGATAAGCCAATCACCTAGTACTATCCGTCGCATCTAGCAACAAGGCGTGATAAAAAATATAAAATCGAAGACAGTTTTCGATAAAAATACGTGCCCACAAAGCAATAACCGACGGCCTTCATTAGAAAATAGATGGACTGTACAACGACATCGAAAGACCGCAGCTACAAAAAATTATACAACGAACGAGAAAATGTATAAGGAAGAAATAAAATAAAAAAGAATATTGGATTTTGGTCAGCGTGTACTTTTCGGGAACTCGCCCACATTTACGTAGATAACGTAATTCGTTCGATATGTCTTGGTTATCTGAAATTTCGGATAAGTAGGATGTCTCTTTCGACTATTTAAAGGTGGTGCGCGGCCCGTCCTTGTACGAGGCGGCGAAAAGGACTCCGGCTCCGGACTTATCGGATGGAAATGTTGCTTTAAATTAGGTACCATCGATCAAGTGATAACGCCGACACGAACCCGAGTACCAGGGGACTGACTACAACGCTGGTCGTCTGGTGTCTGGGGTCTCGTTCACACGTTAGATGGTTATAAAATTATCACTTCAGGGCAAACGAGGTAATGTGCAGATGTCGCCAAACAAAGGTTAACGGAGAAGAATGGAAATATGTTAAGAGATCGGAATTTCGAGCAATGTTTTAAATTATATATTGGAAAAATACACTTTTATAACACAGTTTTATTTATTGATGTAAATATATCAATCAGTTCATGTTTGTAGTTCATATGTAATAAATAAGAATGTTATTGTGCTTAATTAGAAAACTACTTTCACTATTCGCAGACGCGCGTTTCGCGGTCATACCGCTCATCAGTGCGACTGTGTGAAGTAGTTTGCATTTCTATAGAAGCTCTATAGAAGCCCGGGTGTTAGATGTTCGTACATATGAGAGTTCAATTACGAAATTCGGCCATAATGTACTAATTACGCATTTTTGCAGCTATTTGATTCTACAGAAGCAGACAACTTGTTTTGCCACAAACAAGAATGTTATTTCTAATTATTTGCTGCGGTACAATATAGCAACCTGGTCTGAGATATTGGATCACCGGCACCGGTTCGGTAAATTTTATCATGTAATGACGAAATAATAAAACGTAAAATATATTTTTATTAGCTATTGCTCTCTACTTCGTCCGTGTCGAAGAATATTTTTGTCTAAAGTACCTATGCCCTTCTGTGTATTTAAAGCACTTAAAATATAGGTTAGAATATTTTCAGTTCCTTAATTCCAGTGCTACTATTTTTACCATAGTTGCTATCTTTCCAAGACCTCTCTATAAACAATATTTATGATTTTCCCTTTTGGCTGAAGGATGACCAAGTTTTCAGATGATCTGACTCTCGAGCACGCCGCGCATAACTGCTTACCGGAGAAACAGTCACTCTTGAGATCCACGCCACCCACTCTGCCACTCTGCCCTTGCACCTTATATATAATATAATAGTCGTAGTGTAACAAATTTTAACCGGGAATAGTAAACGTTTAAACTTAAAATGATAGTCCGATGAAAATTTTAATTTTTTCTTAGCAAAGCAGAGGACTTTAGGAATATCGGAAATTGGTTTTCATTGCAATCGAAAGCGTATGCAGCAAGTGCGAGAACTGGTCAAAAACGACATTTTGACAAAGCCATTGTAGATGTGTGTCTTAAGTTGTAACATTACTGGAATTTTAAGACAGTTGGAAGTAACGAGTACAACGTAACTACAAACTTCAGAAGTAACAACGCGTTAGCCTCTCGGGGAGGCCAAGATGAGAAGACAAAAATTTTGTTAATATCGTTTATTGCTGCTACAGAATTTTCGCCTCCAGATCAAGGACATCCTCAGTGTACTGAAGAGGAACAGAGAAAAAATTTGCATATTATAAAACTATTTTTTAAGACCTGTCCAAAATTAAACTTCCGGCAAAGTGATATTATAATCTCCACAGATTAATTGGAAAATCCATAATAAAAATGAAGCGAAAAACATTTTTTATTATAAATTGACGGAAGCTCTAACCCCACTGACTGACGTTGCGTTGCATTGTACATCCCGATTTCCACCGAAGCAATCTAAAGAAATTGAGAGATCTTTTAGCTATGAATTTCTATCCGAAGTTAACCATAAACAAAATTTTACAACACACATACCCTGGCAGCAATCGTAACCATAGAAACCATAATACAACATCTACCCCTCAAGAACCAGTAGCTAAAATCTACAGATGCCTGGTATTTATTCCGTCATTGCCCAGCAAGTTAAAATGTTTATTCAATCAACAACGGAATTTAATCATCTCCTATCATTCTTCCATAACCCTGAGAAGGTTTTTCTCTAATCTGAAGGATGAGGTCTGTACTTGGTATGGATAAAACTAATGTCATCTACAAAGTTAACTGCAAAGATTACAGCCTATATAGGACAAACTAAAATGAAACTAAAAATCGTTTATCATCTCATAAAAGCAGTATAAGACTCGGTAACAACTCCACGGGCTTGTCGACTCGTGCCATAGATAGGGGTCATCTTTTTGATTTCGACGGAGCAGAGGTGCTTGACTCAGAAAGTAACCTAAACAAACGTTGTTCCCTAAAAATGTGTTGCATTAAAGAAAAACCTAACTCTATCAACTATAGAACTAATGTTGAAAGGTTGAGGACTATTTACTGCGACATCCTTGACCGGTAGGGCATCTTCCGTGTTTATACATTTTTTTACACCTCATCAACTTATTTTTTTCTTTTTGGCTATAAACACAGTGGCCTCACCATATTCATAGGGTTTGTTTTTCTTCTCCTTCTTTTCTAATTAATTTTCATTAAAGTTCATTATCCTTTCCGTACTGTTTGCCTGGTACACCTAGTGAGACCAATGTTTGACAATTTTAATTACTTAAATACAAAATTTTCAAAAAGAAATTCTTTTTTATTGCTTATCTCCAGCAGGGTGCTGTGACCTGTAATTGTAGCTGTGGATTTTTGTGGAATCTGATCTTGTTCTTTTTTGGGATTGGCACTCGGTACTCTCTGTTAACTGTACTCCGTGATAGTTATAAAATTTTCTCTGTTTTTGTACCTCCCCTCCCCGCCCCTAAAGGTCGCATTCCAAAAATCTTCTTAGGTGATACCTATATCTCATAAGGATCCTACTAACGGGTCTAGTCTTCAGCATTTCTTGTGAAACTTTCTTTGTTTTCTTGACTTAACATTGTTTACCAATAAATACATTTCTTTGAAAGAAAACATTTTTATCACTACCAATAAAAAATCGTAGAACTTTACAAATATAGGCCAAGTTCATACAACGACAGCAAAATAAGACATCTGTTTATTTTTCAATAATAATGACAGAGGAGCATTATTGACCTGTCAATAATATGCCATTTACTGGCGGCGGTATTTCAATGAAACCATCTGCTTACATTGTACATACAATACCCGAATACTGACTGAATGCCTGATTATTCATTTCGACTTTGAAAAATCCCCTACCCCTCAAATAAACGTCTACGAGAAGCACAGTACCGTAATGTAAAAACGTGCGTGATTTGCTATTGTTTTTACTGATTACGTTAACTACATATACCATACCAGCTTTGCCATATTAATAAATTTACTATTTTAACAGTTACACCCTGTATATAGAGATAGAGATTATAGTATTTCCTACGAGAAAAATAATTTTATGGTAAAAAAATTGATAACTCAAAGTTTACAAAAAACCTACAAGTCAATCATTTGCAAGAAGTGCAAGTAAATTTTTTAGTTTTCAGTTTAGACGGTGTACAGCTTTCGTGAAACTAAGTATTACACATGTGACATCTAATCGTGTCCTTTAAAGCAGTTGTTTCATACAAAGGATAGTACGATTCTTCTGTCGAAATGGAAGGTTCTGATGATGAAGATAGACGAGTGAGTTTCGTTTTTAGCGAATGACGAAAAATGGCCAAAGAGGCCAGTTCTAACCAGTAGTTCATTCAAAAAGGAACTGGAGGTTAATAAGCAAACGAAGATTATAAAACCAAACGTGTGATTAGCAAACCAGACAAAGTGTGGGACAAAACACAATTCGCTTTCCTTTCATGATTTTTGCTGAGCAGCACTCCCAATTCTTTACTACTTTTGACGTATTCTTTTCTATCAGGCTTCCCACTCCTGCTTGTACCCTCTCGTCTTTATTTGCTTCGCTCAATTGATGTTTATCCTTCACTTCTATGCTTGAACGGCGTTTATTTTTGGATATAAACCAAAATCATCGAACTCACTTGCTAATTCCTCCTCTTTATCGCTCAGTCCTCAGATGTTCCACGTTCTCAGTTTCCAACTTTTTGATTTGCTTTGGTTTGAAGTTCTGCTGCTCTATTCGTCTTATCCAACCTCGCCAGTATCTTTTACTTACTACATTGTTCTCCTTTTGCTATCCTTGTTTGTTTCCGTTTTCGTTACATGTTTTATTTGTTATGTGTGATAGTTTCCGTATTTCTACGCCCTCTGAATTTGTCTTCCATGTGTTTTCCTTTATTCTCATCATCATTTAGTTATTTATTGTGTATGTTCTTGTTATTTTGTTTTATTTTTTGAACTATGTTTTAAAATGCCGCCTTCTGCCTTTCTCGGTTCTCTATTAATTACACTGTGCTAGTTGAAAAGTTCAACATTGATGGGTCCTAGGTAGAATACACTTAAGGGGTTACGCCTGTGAAAATTTTCGAAAAATCGATTTTTGTTTTTTGATGGATCCCCAAAGTATAACATTTCAAGAATATTCCCTGAAAATGTCAAGTTGATCCGTTCAAAATTGAGAAAGTTGTAGAGTTTGCAAATTGAACGTTCGCAAGAATGACCGTCTGATCGGGAGAAGAAATCCGCAGATTGTTACAGTATTGCACGGGTTAGCCATGAAAGAGTCCTTGAGTAACCCTTTCTATACGCTCTACCTACGAAAGTCTTGGAAGCAATCAAGCCAATATGAAGATCTCAGCAATGAAAATTTATTGGAAATATGCAGATGTGGTTTCAATCAAAGTAATAACGAGAGCTCTTCTGGAGTGGGTCGATCACGGTCGAAATAACTGCCCACGTTGCTGCCTGTCAAATCAACGAAGTACTCATTTTGTTATTGAGCATACTGCAAGCGATGGCGGTACACTGTGGCCGTAACACTCACAAATATGTGATAGAAGAAGACGAGGTGCGCCTACAGACAGCCGAGCGGTGTACTCAATCTAGTACACGGGAAGCCAAAATGTTTCGTAGACAGAAGTAAATTGGGATTTTGAAGGCTGCTGCCGCTGCAGATGGGTTATTATATGGACCCGGCATCGAAAATTCGACGTGAGTGCCTCAAATTACATTTCATCCACCTGTAAACCCCACCCAAAACTTTAAACGCGTTTTCCACGAAACGAATTTTCCAAATCGGTGACCACGATATCTCGAGAACCACTTAATCGATCAACTTCAAATTTTAAAAGCTTCATCCACACATCAAAATCTAGTACTTGAACGAAGGAATTTCCTTTCCAATGCCTGGTTCCTTTCTAAATCAACAAAAATAGAGCACTTTTTGTCGTAAATGTCATTTCTACTTAAAATTGCCGCCATTCTTCCAAAAATCAATATTTCATCAAATCCTTCGTTATAGTACTAGATAATTTATTACTCAAACTGAAGGCCTTTGGTTTTTAATTCCAGGTGATCTTTTTCCGAGCAACAGTCGTCACCGCAAAAGACATTTTCCAAATAGCGGTCTGCAGGAACCATTGTGTATATTATATTTAAGAACATTCTTCGAATAAAAAAATCGCAGTGAATATTTAAAACAATGTTACTTGATGTAGAGAAAGAAAAATTCAAAGATTACCACGCGTCTCCCAGGAAAAATTCACAAAAATACGCTTCTTTTATAGCCGCGCGACAGGCGTTACCCTTAATTCAAACCTGTCCGCCGTTTTGCGAAGTTGATTCTAGTTTTCGAGATATTTACGACTAAAGATTGTACAAGAAAAACAAGAAACACTTTTTTCTGTACATGTCAACCATTTATTCATCAAATATCGTTTCAGTTCGACAAAATTTCTTCGTTTCATAAAACATTTTCACTTTCACCGCGTATTCAAGGTTGCAAAAGTATAGAAAAATGTACAAGTCTATTTGTTGCCAAAAATTGTGCATTTTCCAGATAGAAATTTCTACTCGTAAATATCTCAAAAACTAGAGTCAACTTCGCAAAATCCATCTATGTTGAAAAAAATAAGTTCTTGATTCGAGCACAGTGTTACTGGTTTGTTATTTTTTTATAAATGCTATATATCCTCTCTGTTTTGCATATTTCATCTAACTAACCAATATTTTTTGATTTTATTTTTCATTTATGATTATTATTATTATTATTGAATTTTCCGATTCTCCTCACTTCACCTATCTCGTTTTGTATGTGTATGTTGAATTATTTGTAGAATTTTCTTTACTTTCTCTTTTGGTTTCTGACTCATTTCCATCCTGATTATCTGCTACTCCTTTAATTACAAGGTTTTTCTTTCCTATTTCTCTTTCTAGGTAACCTAATCTTTTTCTTGGTCTATTATCTGACTCTTCAGCAATTCCTCTTTAACTTTTTTCCTTTATTTGAATTTTCATCTTTTCGTTCATCGCCTTTTGGTTCTCGTTCAAAGTTTGAAACATATCCTTTTCATCCCCGCCATGTTCAAATGATTCTTAATTCATCTCTGATTAAAATTTAAAAGAATAATTAGTTAAACTGTGTGAAAAGCTGACGGCCGATGAATCTGTCGGATTTTGGCCTTTATCGATTGCACTTAAACCTAGCAGTATAATTTAATTCTTGGAACACCTTATCAGTTTATCACTCTTAATAGCACCTACGATGCTTCTTTATCACTGTTAAGTTCTTGGTGAAGAATGATTCAACTTACTTCCTCAAAACTGCTCGAGAATTCGAAGATTATTGAAGAGCAGATATCAAACAACCGTACTCTCACACACAACCCCTCCTCCCATCCCCGATACTTCCAATAACTGAAGTATACTAAACAATATTCCACGGGGACGGCTGCTTAAACGTGTGAAGACTGATCTCTGACCAATAGCGTGAGATTTCCGCAATTGAACTAAAGCCAAATTGCTAGAACATTCTAAGAATACCTCGCAAAATGGTGCCAAATTGTATTCCAACAAATGCGATGGGGAATAGGCATGGTTAGGCAAAAAGAGAAAAACTGAGCTAGGGTTATAAAGACCTGAAGGATGGAGGAAACAGAGGTACATAGCGAAAATCTTAGCGAGGAACCGCAAAAGTTTGTAGAAAGTGCAAGGGAGCATCCAGCACATCAGAATCTAATTCCTAATCAAAAGTGGACATAAGAATTTTGTTTTCGCGAGAAGAACAAGAAAATAAAATGTACTTGTTGTTAGTATATATCATTGCGAGGACACCGCACGTTTTTCTTCCTCTTGGATATTGCCGGCGAACAATTCGTACCGGGTATCCATTAAGCAATGCCATTCTCATTTGAAAAACACCTTCCCAGCTTCTATTACTTTAGCTCTGTACTTTTTGTCCACCGCTATACGTAATGCTAGATTACTAAGATATCTGCCGGCGACGTAAATATTTCATTTTACGGCCGCTTTACGAATAAATAAAAGCCAGTTCGACGCGCTGTTACGAGAGAATAATATACCGCCATTAGTTCGTTTAAGTGCCGTATGTGTCCGCGCGTCGATGTAATACCTCTTGTTCTTTATAAAACTGGATATCTTCCCGCTACTGCTTGCTTGAAAGGTATCGTCCGTGGAAAAATATAGATACCCAAGAAAGAAGTTTTATTAAGTTGTTCTGTGGAATATAAACGCCTCTAGTAATAGATCCGTAGTCGTACTTCATCAGCAGGGAGACTCGCCAGATGAAAATCCGCATTAAGCGTATTTTACTTGTTTATTGTCTTTTAAGAATATGGGATTCAAAGAAACGAAATGATTGTGTCGGCATTAAAATCGTTGCTTTATGCCAAGCAAGTCCCTCTTTCGTTTAATAAAACTGAATTTTTCAAATGTAATCTACCTTTCAACTTACAAACCATGAACATTTACTTTAATATTCTCTATTGTCTAACTATAAAACATACTCTTTAAGCCTTTAAGCAACGTAATTTAACTTAAATACCGCCTACTTGTACCTTTGTTATTACTAGCCTTATGTTTTCAGCTAAATTAAGTAAAAATAGGATTAGCTATTTATTTTAATGGGATACGTAGAAGAGACTAATTACCAGACCATAACGGGAACTTCCGAACGGTAAGTGCTGGAAATGCAAGAAACCGATTAAAGATATACGAATACCTATCAACTTAAAGCACATCTACAGGGCCTACGTCCTTTAGTGTAGAACTAGTTGTCGTTTAGTAGCCATGGAGCAGTGGATCAATTCACAACGTGCATTTGCAGTGAAGCAATTTTATGGTGACAGTGCGATTGCTGCTCAATGAAAATTCCGACGACATGCCCTCGTTCCAACTTGTCGCGCCATCGAGACATGGGTTAAGCATTTCGAGGAGACGGCCTCAGCTCTAAAAAACGACCAAGACCTCAACGTGTTCAACGAATCCCAGAAAATATTGAAGCAGTTCGGACCTCAATTGTAAGGAGCCCACAACGCACAGTGAGACAGAATCCCAAAAAGTAGGTCAAAACCTCTAAACGTTGCACAAGCGCTTTAAAATTTTCTACTCTAGAGTTTTAGGGGTGCTAATAACGAATCACATATCAATTTTGCCAAAAAAATGGCCGATCCAATATGGCGACCGAGTATATTACAAAAATTTTTATTTTTCGGTAAAATTCTGGTCGTTGTGGATTTAGTTTACGCTAATTACGAATTAGATGTTTGTTTTTAAATAAACGAAATAAATGTTTAGCATCAAACGACATCTGACCAATTGGCAGTACAGCCGAAGCAATGATTCGCCGACCATGAGAAATCAGTTTATTGTACTGAGAATTTAGTTGATTTCTTAAACAAAATTGCACCGGCCTAACTCTTAATTAATGATATAAAAAGCATACATTATTACAAATTATATTTATAAATTTTGAGGAATATTTAACATAAAATAAGGATAATTACCTAGTGCTGTGGGTGTGTGAGTGTAATTTCTTTTATTCGTTAATGGCTCCTCTCTTGAATTCCTTCTTCGACGCAGCTCCATTCTCTATTCTATGGATTTTCCCTCCCTTAACTTCTTTTTCGGTGTGGCTCTATTTTCTATGGATTCTTCCCTCTTTTTAAATCTTTCTTCGCCGGTGTGGTGAGGTTCTTTTATTCACTGGTACTTCCTTTTAAAACCCTTTTGATCCAAAATATATTTTAAACTTTTTTGTTGACTTATCTATCTTGTCAATTTTCTTCGTCGTCAAGGAAGAAACTTTTTATTTTTTCCGGAAACAACGACTACACTACATTATTGCTCCGTTTTGCACGAAACGGAAACTTTAATTCACCATGACTTCTGCTCATCTAAGGCAAAACGTTGTTATAGAGACCTGTATTGAATGTCGATGTATCCTTGGTTATTTATCCAGTGGTTATTAGGAATTCTTGTAATGTGAAAGTGTTGAATCTATGTGGTTGAACGGTTACAATGCTTTTTCTATCTTTTAATCGATGCGTTTTATAATAATTAATAATTTTATTTCTAGTTACATTTATTCTCCCATTAAACGTCTCTGGCTGGAGTTAAAATAAGAAGCTAACGCCCATAGGGTAATAAAACGATTAAAAGGAGGTGTGCGTGATATCGAAAAAGTATAAATAGAACCAAAAAAAAAAACCGAAGGTCATTTGAACAAAATATCCATAATTTTGATATATTAAATTGTAATAAATGATAAATTTTCTAATGGTAATTAACCATTTGAGTATTACTATACTATATTATGGATTGATGGTAGCATGTAAAACCATGAGGGCAACTCAATAAATAATTTCGCAGTTTTCCAAGCATAATCTCTAAATTACGGAATATCAATTATTACGTCCCGACGAAATTGCTTGTAAAATAAAGTGAAATCTTGTGATCAAACGAATGTTTACTCCAGTAATTTCGGCTGAAATTGTAGCGTTTTCGAAAAAGCGACGAGCAGTGTTGCCATCACTGTGTGCTTCCAAACCCTGATTTCGGCTGGTCAACAATTTTTTCTGAAAGAATTCCAAGTGGCCCTTTTTCGATTGTTAACAATTGTTCGATAAGATTCGTGACGGTTACATTCGAACTGATCCTGCAAGGACAAGAAATATACCTGCCTCTAGAGGGCAGCTGTTTGGGAACCTTCGATACCTCTATTTCACATTTCGCAACGAAAGAAACCTGAAATAAAACCTTCATTTTGGAAGTTTTGGTCAGGTTTTTGAATTCTGTCCCACTATGTATGATTCAATAACGTGTTGCCACCTGAGTCAGACATATCGTTTCTTGTACAATTTCTGATGCTGAATCTAAATTCAGCCACAGAATCATGTCAGGATTTCAGCATATCCTAATCTCAAAAGTGCCAAAGAGATGATTTTTGGTGACATTTGAGGTTATATTATAAAAACAGCGAACCTCTGGTTAAACTATCATTTACTATTACTTTTCCCCTCCAAAATCCATTTTCGTTTGTTTCGATCCGACTATTTTGTTCGACCAAATGTACCAATTTCGATCCATAGTACTTGGCATTGGACATCATACTATTATTATGTCCCGTTTTAAACTTTCCTGATAACATTTCCTGATAATTATCGAAACCAACTACACAATTCAACAAACTTGGATTTTCTTATTGTTACCTGAATGAAAGATATAATTTCTTGTAGATTTTTTGGCGCTGAATTTAAATCTGCTCGCTCTGTTTTTCCATCATATTCGACTGTTTCGTTTTAAGCTTACACGTGTCATTTATTTGACTCTATATCTGCTGAAATGTATCTGCTTCTCTGTTTGCATCTCCACTCACTTTACTTAAAATCTGTACTGTTTCACACCACCTTCTTTTTGAACCGAGGCCAGAAGGTGAAAAATCCAATGGGGACAAAGCTTGCATACCTTCAAATATTTCTGTAAGGTGGTGTTAATTGCTTTTACACCAATCTTTCGGGTTGCTTGAATACTTCTTACAGTAATATATCGATTCTCTCCAATGATATTCCAAATGGGGCCGAGGTTTTTGACGGTAAGGACCGTTTTCGGCTCCGAATCTCGAAAACTGTAATTCAAGGAACATCGTCCACGTTGAAATTCATTGTGCCAATGCTGGATCATGACTTGTCACCAAACACTCGATTGATTTCCTCAAACTATTGCTTACAACTTAAGCCACGTTTGAAATTGTAGAATATCTCAGCTCGATGGTACTCTTTGTTTATTATTACGTACGCAAAGGATCACTTTAATCTTGTGTATTTTAAACTATTCAAGTATATTTATCAATTGTCACATCATTTTATAGATGTAAACAATTACCGTAAAATTGTTGCTATATATAGGGCATATATTTATTATACCTGTATTCCTAACTCCCTATCCTGACAATGAGCGAAAAACGTGACCAACAATACGAGAGGTATATATCACTCTATCCTTTTCTTACGGGTGAATTGTGTTTACTGGACATGCGCCACTGAAAGAAGTTGGCGATTTAAATTTGAACAAAGTAACGAATTATTAATCTAATATAACAAAGTTTAGTGAATGTGTTAATATTTACATCACAAATTTTTAAGTATAATTTAATGTGGAATTGATTATACATGTTTGTTACTAAATTTGTATTGTAATTACCGAAAATGTAATAAATTTTCGATATAGTTCTTGTTTCGGGTGATGATAATAACATTAATGTTACTTTGATATAGATTATGATCGGTTAATATCGAAGTGGAATGTAAATTCTTTGTGATTTTTTAATATTAAATAAATATTCTTCTGACACAAATATCACATCGGTAAACTCCTCACCACACAATTGTTTATAATAAAATCGGTGATACCTGTTTCGCTAGGTCGAGGCAAGAATCTTCAACAACCGTATAAACCGAAGTGACAAATTTCTAACATTAAAAATTCTACAACATGCATTTTTACCCCACTTTTTACTGTGACCATGTGCATGCACAAATATTTTCCCTCTCGGTGATGACTCGGACGCCTTTTCACCCCCGCAAATTCCCATATTAAGTCAAGTGGCCGGCCAAGGGAAAAGTACCTGCTACCAGAAGTTTGAACGTTAAAGATTTACAAGTACATTGTGTGAATTGGTTAATGCCCGAAGAAATTTAATTATAGTTAAAATTCTTTCATTTGATCATAATAATCGGAATAAACTAGATTGAATCGGTCCCGCGTCCCGATTTAGAAGATTTATATGTTTGTGTATGTGTATGGCTTCAAATGCATCGAGTTCTCGCGGTGAATCGACCTGTCTTATCAATTTTAAATTTTCCATTTTTATGCCGTGCCCCGTGTCATGCATATGTTTCGGGATACTTGACGAGTCTATCCTGCCGTAGCGATAATGCCACACGTTCTTTGAATCTTGTAGCTATTGCGTGTCTCGACTGTCCTATATATGCTTGCTTCGAGCTAGCGAAACACGTGTCACCGATTTTATTATAAGCAATTGTGTGGTGAGGAGTTTGCCGATGTGATATTTGTGTCAGTAAATTACACCACAGTCCTTGCAATCACCCTTATTAAAGATTCTTCTATAGATTTTGGCAGGCAATTTTTTCAAATATGTGTGTGTTGTATTTGACTGACAATATTATACTTATGGAATTATGGACCAGTAATCTTAGAAGAAAAGGAAAAGAAAAAGGTGCAAATCGAAATGTAATATATCTTGCTCATGTTCATATAATTACAAAATAATATATACATACACTTTATTTATTTAGCGTTTTTACCTACGTCATCAATTTTTGTCCATAAATCTTTGTCTGTGAGAGAAGTGCAAATCATACTTTTCTTTTCACCGGAAGCACTTGAGAAAGATTGAGGATAGTCAAATTAATATATTGCCTTTTCTTCTACGACAAAACAATGACGTAGATAAAAATTTAAAATAGACAATGTGTATATACACAAATAAAAAGGTAAGTACAACTTTAAACATATGGCATTGGTGGATATTAGCAACATTGATTAATTTACAAAAATCCGAAAATTAAAAAAATTTTAAAAGATGATCACCCGAGTTGTAAATTACTGATATTTGAACAGGATCAATTGCGCGTGCTTCTGCCTAATAAAAGAATCCTTTTCATTTGATTTCAACCTCATGCTGAAATTTAATTTTAAGATAAAATTCTATTATTAATTTACGTAATTGTGTCCTGTGGTTTTGAAGAATGTCTTGACTTTTAATATGATTACCCATAACTATTGAATACTATTAAATATCTTTTTATAATGCTTTCTATAAAAAGTCTGTGCAAATTCTCTCTTATGCATGTTTCTGCTACTATACATATTTTATTGGTTTTTTTCTAGCATTTATTTTGTAAATTAAGCAAGCACAACCTTTGTCAAGTACACTAATTCACAGACGCCGGCAAACGCCAATCACTGCGCTAATTGCTAATAACTTTGATACTTTAATCTCACACTCACATTTCACTTGACTATTGTACTGAGAATTTAGTTAATTTTTTTAAAGTAAATTGTACCGGTCTAACTCGCAGATAATAATATAAAAGCATAAATTATAACAATTTATATTTATAAAATTTTGGAAATATTGAACATAAAATCGAAATATTTACCTATTTTAGTGTGTGTGAATGTATGTGTGTGAATTTTCCGTTGACGGTTCTTGCTGTATCTCCTTTCTTCACTTCTTTTCTCGACGCAGCTTATGGATTCCTCCCTTTTATCAATTCTTCCTTCTTCTGTATGGTAAGGTTCTTTTCTTACTAATACTTCTTTTTCTTACTAATACTTCTACTTAAAACCTTTTCTTTGGGAAATATATTTTAGACTTCTTTATTGACTTTTCTAAATTGTCAATTTTTATCGTCGTTAACCAAACAATCTTTTATTTCTTCTCGAAACCAGGACTATACTCGTCTATTTCACCGTTGTCCCCGAAACGAAACTTTAATTCACCTTGACTTCAGTACATCCAAACATACTGCTGTTATAGAAACCTGTACCGTACGTGGAAGTATCCTTGGTTATTTCCAGTAAATTTATGTGAATTCTTGTAATGTATAATTGTTGTCGAAATGTGTAAAAAATGTTAACAAAATTCATTTTATCCATTAAATCATGCTTTTATAAAATATTTAACAAATTTTAATTTCTGGTGACATTTGTTACTCCCATTAACTGTCTCTGGCTGGAGTTAAATTAATGAGATAAGACCCGTAGGGGAAAAATGCTTTAAAGGTGGTGAGCGTGGTGTCGAAAAGGTAAGAACTCCAACACTAGGCTAAATGTCAAATGAAGACCATAACCCCGAACTTAACTATGATTTTGATAACTTGAATTATAATAAATGAATTTTCTAATGGTAATTAACCATTTGTATATTATTATACTACACTTTGCAGGACAGAATCCACAAATCAGCAGAAATATAAATACTGCCAATTTTCATAATGGCTGGCATTGTCGGGCCAATAAGTTTACACATATAGCGCATGCGCATTTTAATGAAATCACCCACTAAATAGAGATGGTTAGATATTCCGCTCTCATATTGTTGGTCACGATTTTCTACTTCAGTAAGCAATATAGGTATAATAAATATATGATAAAGAGGCCCAGCAGAAAAACAACATCCCTCATGTATTTACTTATCAGAATTCTCGTCGTATTTCTCTGGATGCATAGGAGTTTCCAAACAAAGGATTTTTGCTAATTTTGGCGAAGAAATGAACGAAGCTCTTTTAATCAGGGTCACAGTGTTATCCGATCTTTTCAAAGACGATGTGTCTGTGGTAATACATATCGGCTTAGTTTCAATGGCGATATCTTTCACGCACGGCCACAACAGTCCGCATTATCCGAACAAAAGAGTGAATAGTGAATACAATCTATATATTTTGTATTATATGCTTTCGAACAATGGTCGTACCGGGTAGTCCGCTACATTGTATTTTCCGAGAAGTCAATTTTACAACCTTCGTACGACATACACACATATGGACCTTTGTTATTAGCTGCGGGCGACCGGCACCGTAAAGCTACACTTTTTCTCATATATCGTTTGTTTCCGAGGCGTACGCCATTTATAGGCTACTGAGTTTGCGTTGAAATCTCTATTTAGAAATTCGCCGATGGAATCTCTAAATTATATGTTTGTGCGCCGATTTTAGCGTGTGACATCGAGTACATTGAAAGGTGTGTAAGTCAAAGTGCCTAGTAAAGTGAGGTGGATAGATGCAGTGTACAAGAAGTAGTTTCTTGAATAGAATAAGTACATTCTCTTGAGTATTGTACTGAGAATTTAGATAATTATATTAAGAAGATTGCACCGAGTTAGTTCTTAATTAACGATATCATAAAAAGCATGAATTATAACAAATTGTATTTACAAGATTTTAGAAATATTTGACATAAATTGAAAATAATTACCTATTGTGTTGTATGTGTCAGTATGTAATTCCTTCTATTCGATGAGTTTCTTGCTAAGAACCCCCTCTTAAATTATTTCTTCGGTGTGGTCAAGCTGTGTTTATTTAATGTTTACTTCTGTTAAAACCCTTTCGGTTTAAATATACTTGAAACTTCTATTTCAATCCACCTTCAACGTAATAAAATCGTACTTTGATGAGTTTTCGTGTTGTTGTTATTTTCGGTCGTCAACCAAACATACCTTCATTTTTTCCGAAACCACATCCAAAGTTTATTGAATTATCTCTCCGTTCTCCGAATAACTAGATATTTACTATTTACCATGGATAGCACTGCATCATAGTGTGGCGTTGTTACAGAGGTCTATATTGTTGATGCCCAGGTGTTCTTGATTTCTTATATCCAGTGGTAATTAGGAATTCTTGTGATGTGAAAGTGTTGAATGTATGTGTTTAATGGTTACATGGCTCGACTTAAAGAAAGAAGCTTACACCCGCAGAGTAATTAAATGCTTAAAAGGTGGCGCGCGTGGTATCGAAAAACTATACATAGAACCTAAAACTAAACCAAACGTCATTTGAACATTTAAACCCCAACATTTACTTGAATTGTAATTAATGATAGATTATTTAATGGCAATTAACCATGTGAATATTAATATACTACAACATGCTTATACTTATACAATTCTAATCCTTGCTATCTTCAGCTGTAGCTAAGGCTGGTGGAGTTGGATTTTGCACTATTTTCCTCCATCGTCTTCTGTGTGTTAAGGGGTACCACCAATGTAACAGACTAGCAAATGCGTTTCTTAAACAATTTCTTTAGAATGGAAGAAGAAGTGATAGGATAATAATATTCGAGGAAGTTATTAAGCATGTAAATATTAAATAAAAAATAATCCTCTTAAGGCATGTGGAATTTGAGTTGCTTTGCGCCACGCACTGTAGCTGGTACAAATTTGAATCCGGAATAACAAAAACATTTAATGTACATGGATATAGCTAGTGAAATATGTAGGGGATTTAAAAATACTGCTTTTTGTGTGGATGGCGAATATTTGAGGTCTGTGAAGTTGGCATCGTAAAATAGAAAAGAATCCTTGGAAATGACATATTTGATAGACCATTTTTTGACCATGTTTGACTACGAAAGAGTTTTATTTGATCAACCTTCATTATCGAAAAAAAAAAATTTGTAGCTAATTGTTTGACCACGTTTGACCACCACTTGAAATTTCGATAATAAAGTATCGAGACACAAAATTTTTCGAAAATTTCAAACATCAACAATCGATGATAGAATATCCTTCGCGTATAGCAACTAGTTAGGCCACCTTTAACCACTGCTTAGAATTTCGATAAAGTTCAAAAAACTTTATTTATTCATGAAAATTGTTTGGCAAAATGGATATTTTCAGGTTTTAGGTTACAAGTCAAAACCGTTTAGATAAACATTTGACCACCTCATGAATTTTTAGTTAAGAGTAACAGAAATTGGTTATTTATTGAAAAAGGTTATTCAATATAGATATTCAAGGATTTAAGGTCAAAATCCTAGAGAAAATCGTTTGAATACGTTTGACCATCGCTTGAAATTTCATTGGAACATAACAGAAATTATTTTTATACCAAGATTACTTACCAAACTTATTTCTTTCAGAATTGAAGTCGATACTGAGCCCAACAATGTTTTACTCATGAAATTATTTCCGTTTACCGCTCTCAGTGCCTTTTCTTTTCATAGTTAACCGTTCCGCTAAATTGCTTAGGTCAAAGAGGCAGTGATCGAGTAATCTATTTGGATTCTTGGTGAACACCTCACAACTGCCGTTATTAACAAATAACAATTGTTACACTTCATAAAAAAATTACATGGTGGTTAAACATAGTCGAACGATTTCCCGTGTAGTAGTGACCACTTATTCAAAAGTATTCACTTTCCTGAATGGTTTTGATGAAAAAATAGTTTGTGCTACCTTCGAAAAAAATTTCAAATGGTGGTCAAACGTGGTCAAACAATTAGCTACAAAAAATTTTTTTCGATAATGAAGGTTGGTCAAACAAAACTATTTTGTGGTTGGAATATGGTCAAAAAATGGTCCAACAAACATGTCATTTGTCCAAGTATTTTCTTCTATTTTGCGGTGCCAACGTCACAGACCTGAATATATGAAGGAAAACATTCCATTTTTCGACAAGAAAGGGCAATCATTTGTTAATTAATAATGTTTAAATTAACTTATCGAAAATCTCATACGTATTTCACTTCAAAATGTTATTTCAAAGATATTATATATACAAAAAAAATTCGACTGTTTAAAATTTTTTATTATCAATCTGTTGTCCCAGGACCACAAAGCTGCCCTTGCATGTTCAAATTTTCCTCCTCATTCTCTTTACTCGAAGATTGTATGCTAGAACGTGTCTCTTTTGCCACATATGTCAAAGACAGCTCGGCGTGCTTGATCCGCCTAGCATCGTCTTCGAGACATAAATTGTGTGACTGGACGCCGGTAACTATCTTCAACACTTTAATGATTCGTAGAATATTTGTCAGATCATCATCAAAATTGCACACGGCAATATCAGTCGTTTTATTTACGACTTTCTTGTCACTTGATTAAGCTTTTAGAGCCAAATTCTAGACAGTAGCTTTGTAACTGTATTTTGCGTGTAGTCTCCAAGGTACCGGTTTAGCAACTCGTCTCGCCTCAACCTTTCGTAAATCGGTTTGATGGCTTCAAAAACTTTCTCAGAAAGCGGCGGCTTGTGATGGATAGTGTCCAAGCAATCAGTACCTTTTCGGTGCGGGTACACTTTTGTGATTAATATTTGTCCATGTGAGAATTCAATTAAGAAATTCGTCCGATATGTACTTCAATGCGCATTTTTGCAGTTATTATTATAACCGCGAAACGCGATTCCAAGCGAAGAAATTATGTCGTTTTTGTACATGCAAACTAACGTACTCTTCACTTCTGAACTAAACACGGAAATGCTTCTAACTGAACAGAAACCAGCCAGAAGCCTAGTCTCAATCACTTCGTCTTTTTCTTGGCTTTCTTTATCGTATCGTTCAACACCGTTAAGAACAGAAGTGGGCTTAATACACATCCTTGTTTTATATCTGTCTTGTTTCGAATTCTCTTGATTCCTCATTGTTTTGTTCTAATAATATTCTTTCGGGCGATAGCTGACCTATTGATATTATACTTCAACTTCACTGGAGATCTGTGGAGCTGGCTCCGATCATATTTGCGGGGACGTCTTCAAATCGTCCGTGTAGGCGATTTCATGTCTAGTCTCCCCATCTGGTGTTCCCCAGGGAAGTCACTTAGGTCCCATACTGTTCCTGTTGTTTTTAAGTGACATAAAAAACCGAATACACTATAGCAGATTTCTTGTCTTCGCGGACGATATAAAAATCTTCAGCCCTGTTGATTTAATGGTTGATTGCCGGGGGCTTCAGGCAGATCTCTATAGTATTTTTACTTGGTGCGGGGATAACAACATGTCTTTGAACATCACTAAATGTAACGTCATATCATTTTGCAGGAAGAAAAAAAGAAATTATTAGAGTACCCTTATTCAATAAATGGCAAATTCGTTGACAGAGTGTACCGGGTCAGGGACCTCGGGGTGCTCTTCGATTCATCCCTGAGTTTCCATCCACATATTGATGATATTGTGACCAGGGCGAACAGACTCTGTGGATTTATAAAGCGCCAAACGCGCGATTTTACAAATGTCATAGGTATTATTACATTGTACCAAAGTATTGTTCGTCCTATATTAGAGTATTGTGGTTCTGTCTGGTGTCCTTATATGGCCGCCCAGATTGATAGGATTGAGAGTGTTCAACGTAAATTTGTAAATTATGTACTCTTCAAGTTGAATATCGATAAGAATGATTATGGTTACACCGAGCGTTTATATATAGTGAGTCTTCAGTCTCTCGTCGCTCGTCGTCGAGTCTCTTTGTTGAAGTTTGGCTTTAAGTGTCTGCATAACATGATCGATTGTGCAGAGTTGTTGGGTTTGCTTTCACTTAGGGTATTTCGCATAAATACAAGAACTAATGAATTATTTTTTATCAATTTCCATAGAACATCCTATGGATATAATTGTCCAATCAACTTAATTGCAAAGGAGTTAAATTCAGTTAATAACGATATAGATATTTTTAATATGGATTATACTGAGTTTATTAGGGTGGTAAGGTCGATGAATTTCGATTCTGTTGTGTAATTTGTCTTAATCTATAAAAGAAAAATTGTTTAGATATAATTTATTTTGTTTGTTGGTATGATAAGTAAATGGATTTATTTTATTTTTTTATATATATTTAGCATCACACGCTTCTATTCTATTTTAATTATTTTCTGTAATATGTTAAAATAAACTAAGGTAAACCGTCTTAAACTACTGGTTCCGTTTAACGTACTTCTCAGATATTTCCTTCTTTTCTCCTAGTTTGCTTCGCTACATAACTAAATATATATATATACATATATATATATATACATATATATACATACATACATACATGTATACCTATAGTTAATTAAAAACAACAGAATTCCATCTTTGACTATTTAAAAAGTAGAATTTGAACTGTATGTTGTGCCTAGGGACACATGCTGTACTTAAGTACATGTCATCGGTACAGTAAGTGTAAGTGTCCTCGGGTACATCATGACGTATGATCACTAACAAAATCAAATGATTTACCTAAAATTCAGTAAGTGCTGGTGCCACCTAAAATTTAATGATTGTTCTTTTTGTACGGGAAGTAGTTGCTCTTTATACAAGCAGTTCCTTGGGTGACAAAAAAATAGTTTTTTGAACCATGCTAAAATAGCATAACAGGCGGCAAATATATTTTTAGAATCATGCTGTTAATTACTTTCTTTGATTTATCATTCTATATATAATTCGCTTCTTGACTGCTTATCATAGTTGTAGTTAGAATATATTTTACTGCCTTTATCATCACGCTGTGTATTATGGGCGACAATGATTTATGTGAATACTATATATAGACGTCAGGGTAATTAAGGAACTAAATGTTCTTCTACGTTGTATTTTATAACCTCAAACAAAAGGCATAAATTCGCGGTATTCTTTTCAGCGTAACCAGAAATTCCGCAATAAAATTGTACATACATTATTAAGAAGCGGCACGCATTCAGTCACTATAAAATGTCACGGTCATAACTACGAAATATACCACTAATTAATAAAATCTAATTATACATTATGCTGCTTTTAACATTCGTTGTCAACAATAATTATACGTAGATACTTAAATTTTATCGATGCGTCAATGATAAGATTATATTCTACTGCCTTCAGTATCTTCTCTAAACGTTTCCGAACGCATATAAATCAATATTTGTTGTTGATACAATGTTATTAAATGTTTAATGCAAGGTTCAAATTATAGTAAGTCCACATTGCTGCTAATAATAATAATAAGAAGAAGAAGAAGAAGAGGGAGAAGAAGAACGATAATAATAATAGTCAGCTTAAAATACTTTTCTGTGAAAACAAACTTCAAACTTGTACTCCAACGTTTAGAGAAACAACAACGGAGAGTTCGAAGAGAGCTTCCACCGGAAAGCCGAATTTTCTGCTTCTGGCGCGGATATTATTAACAATTACTTGGAAAAGAAGTTCGCATTCATAGCGACTGCCTAACCGGCAACCGTCCTGTTCCTGGTACATATTAATAATAATCTTCAAAAGGAAAATTCGAAGTCGCCAATTATAGACAAATTACGTGCCTTAAGGCTATCTATAATGTCTTCAGATCGATATTGCTAAACCTGATAGATAAATTTATTGCGCCAATATGGAATGACACGCATGCACAACAAAGATGAAGAAAGGAAGTTTCGGAAGCTAAAGATAACCTATTAATTCAGTCAAAGCATTTGACAGGACGCTCTCACCTATAAGGGTAATCTTTCTATGCGGTGGATCGACTATCAGAAGGCCTTCAATGGATCTTCCAACAAGCTCATCCCAAGCCTTCTTACTACAGTGAAAGTGCATCTCGAACATATTATCAATAATGTTGAATCAGTGGTTCCCTCTGTGGCGGACAAAGGTAATATTGAGGGCCTTGCATTCATGGTAAACACTATTCAGAAGCTTTCACATGATATCGGAATGAGTTTGGGTTTGGAGAAGTCAGCAGTGTATCACATATGGAGAGAAAAACCTTTATCCGATGGGGACGAGTTACAGCTTACTGATGGCACTAAAATACTGGATCTGGAAGAGCAAGAAACCTACATGTATCTGGCAATGAAGTAACTGACAATCTGAAGGACCTGATACTGAGAAAGATCTGGTCCTCTCAGCTACACGCCAGAAATAATCGCAGTACCAGTCATATCGTATATATTTGGGACGATTAAAATAGAAAGTGAACAATATTCTTCAGCTTGATAGAGATTCGCAAAGGACTTTGATAGAATTGATGGGTCATAAAGATAAAACGCTAATTTATTTAAATTTCTTCAAAAACGAATACTTCATTTAGTCACCTTTTATAAACCAATGAAAACAAGAAAAACCTTTTTTTGTTTTCACCAAATTATTTGTTATTTTTAACTTTTCTTAATTGCGTTCGCATCTGGCGAGTTTAAAGTTAAAACTATGTTACTGGCTTCAAAAACTTTTGGTAAAAATGACACTATTACGAGAAAAAGTCGGAACCGTGACAGAAACATTAAGTTAGAGTTTAGTTACAGTTACAGTCGTTACAGTTTGAATTGCCCAACTCGTTGGTGATAAAGATGGAAATCTAGGCCTTGCTAGCCCAATGGAAACGGCGTAGGTTCAAATTCGAGAATTTAGTAACAAGGCGCCACTCTCCAATTGTAGAACTGGATCACCTCTAAGTGCCTACAGTCAGAAAGACCCTCCACCTTCTTTAGTAGGTGAAGTGAGAGAAGGACGTTGAACAGCACTTTATTTGTCACTTGAGGCGATTAATTGAAATTTAATTAAGCTAGCTTCTTACCTAACGCTCTCGGTAACCGTTGGAATTCCACCGGCCTTACAGCTTTATCACAATGTAATTAAAGCAAGAATATATGTAAGTGACAAGTAATTGTGATCTCCCCTTAAACTACTAAAAGAATTGGATGTTTCGTTCAACAAATACATTACTAAATTAGCAAAAGTAAGGAAAACCCTTTTTACCCGAAAACCAATCTGTTCCCCCTTACAATACTAAAAAAATTGAATATTTTAAAAGTTAGAAAACCCCTTCTTACGCAAACACAAATCCCCGATTTACTAATTCTAAATTGACTAAAAGATTCTAGAAAATTTTTACAAGACTCAACGAGATAAAAATAAAATAAAATAAAGGCGGGACTTAACCTGATGTATTTTCGATTGTAAACCTTCATACGGCGTGGTAATCGATATTGGGATGGAAGCTGTCAAAGATGGCGGGTTTCTCGCACTCGGTGTAAAAATGGCGGGAAACCAGGCGAACATAGAAATCTCAAGTCCTTCCAACTTCTCCGTCAACTGCAGCTTTGCTACCACGTCCCTTAGAAAATAAATCTTCAGTACAACTTCTCTACTATTAATAGGTTTTTGTCGGTTAGTAACTTTTGGAGTAGGCTTGACTGGAGTAGGATGTAACTTAGAAAATGTGTTTATATTAGCTAACTCTTCATTTTTAGACAAGCGCTCTCTTAGAAATTGCACGTGAAACATACGGATATAAACCTGTATCCTTAAAACCAGATTTTCTGGGGTGTCATAGACTGATCTCAAACTGGTGTAACGGCTTTGCCAGACTGTTGTTTTGCCATTGTTCTATCAGTATGATTATGCCAAAACAACATTAGTTGTTCATCTGAGTGATATTCAAACGAGCAAAATACTGCCTTGTCAATCGGCTGAAGTCTATGCTTTTTATTGGACGGGAGGCAGTATAAAACAGTGTCATAGAACTCAGCAATCTGAATGTCAAAATTAAAGTGGCTTTAGGCGCTCTCAAAAATCAAAATAGGGCGACCTGCAGGCTTGTAGTTTCCAAAATGATGTAGCCAGTAGACAAAGCATGTGGATGTCGTGGAGCCTTCCCCTGTCATACGGAAAGCTGAAAATGAGCCAGATGGCGGATCATCAGTAAATTCTGGTTTCATTCCTTTGTCCTTGTAGAGGACCATGTGTGGAATCGTTGCTCCTACAGCATTTGCACATGCGACGACTGTCATGTTTTTCCCATGTTCGTTGCCAATAACGTGAACTACCGTGCTCCCTTTTGGCTAAAACTTTTGATTCCTTATGCAAATTGAGCCTGCAACCTGCTTCATTCATATTGAAGAGCCTTTGAGGTTCACCGAAAGTGTCATTTTCTTCGAGGAACTGTTTGAGTTTTGCAAAATGATCGCCGGAAATAACTTTCGAGCCCTCGCAAAATTAAGATTCAGAGATTTCCTAATTGAAACAATAGGCTTTTCCTCCAAAAATTCTCTTGCCCTTTTTGGCTTGCAATGTTCTGTATGTCAGAAGACATGTGTGGAATCTTATTATTTACATATGCATACTCTCAATATTTTTGTTCCCATAGGGTAGCCTACTTCGGCTAATCGTACGACTCAAGCACAGGGCTCAGCATTTTCTTCTTCAGAAAGAGTACATTCCCGCCTTAACTTTGCTTTGACGTTGGAATTTGATTTTACGTACCTGCGAAAACTTGTACGGGTAATACCGAATTCAGCTGCTGCTGTATAGTCAGAAATTCTTTCCTCTGTCATTGCCTTCAAAGCTTTCTCAAAAGCTTCCTGGGTCTTTTTCAGTTACAACACACATGTCTGAAAACAAGATAAGCAAGTGAAACATATGACAAACAATCAAAGTTCTAATATATAGTATGCACTTTCCGCATATGGGGCTTCTTTGTTACCATTAGTAATCCAATATATTGCAAGTTTCCCAAATATGGCCCAGCCAGACCATAGTGGGTCTTCCCTGAAGGTGAACACGTAAGAGGCAAAAACAAATACAATAACATTGGGTGATAAAATCTGGTGAAGTTATTGAATACTAAAGTTTACTTACTCTTAGCTACATACGTAATATAAATTTCCTCAGAAACTTGCAATCAATTAATTACACCAAGATACCGACTTGTACATATTAGATGAAGTTCTTGTCACAAACCTTGCACTCACAACCAATAATTTCCGAGCACACTCCTGCATTATCTTTATGACTAAGAATAAAAGGACATTTGGTTGATTGTATTAACACTGTAGATATTGTGTTAACACTATTCACCCGTTGTGTAGCAAATTAGCTGGTATAACGGCATTAGCCCATATTATATAAAAACTTCGAATATAGTAAATTATCTACTTTCTTTTATCTGTGCTCTGCACTATTTATATAGGCACCTCATTTACCTACGTGATTACTGTACATTTGCACAGTGCAAGAAATGGTGTACACACAATTTGTTCTACATTCCAACTCTGAAAACCGCGGTACAGATTTCTGTAAGTGCGCAGTAAAGAGCACACATATTTCAAGCAACATCGGTTAGTTTACGAAATGTGAAATACAAAACACGAATACCCTGCCACAGGTAGAATAGAAAGGGACGTACCGACAGCATATATGTCTCGCGGGGCCGCACAGTGGTTCAGAATCGTGTTTTTGCGGAAAAAATCTATAAGTTTTTAATTCGTGGAAATTATAACTTGCCATTTTTACTGTAATGACAATATATATTTATGTTTTAAACATTATAATAAATGGAAGTTCTACTTTATATTCTATTTTATAAGAAAAAAATAGTGAAGAGAAAAGATGTGGGAGTATGTGTGTAAATTGCTGCGAAGTCATGAATACTACTGAATACTATTTTAATATTTTATATGCTATAATATTAATATTTATGATACCAAATTATTCATCGGGAAGAAGAGTTGGAGAATAAATTTCATCAAATGTCTAACATTTTTGAATTCTGATTATCATAAGTATAATCTTGTAAAAGGTTTGATGGATCAAATTTATCACTTAATGATAATAACTTTAATGAATCACTTACACTAAATTTAAATGTCTGCGTCTTTAAGTAGTGCTTTTGCATTTTCAAGTAATTCAAAACCTCGTTAAGGAGGTAATTGTCTGATATTTGAAATAAAAGGATCAGATGACAATAAAAGTATATGAACAACATCCTCGTTTGTTTGTCGTGAATGATGCAACCTATACTTCTTATAATCTTTGTTTTATTTATCAACACTAATAACTTAAATTTTGGTTAATACCTAATCCGAGAAACAATTATTAGATTATCGCATCCAAACATGAAGTTCAGTATTACTTAATAGCAAATTTATTACCTAAGTGTACACACTGTTTATTTATATTTGTGATACTATTATTAGTGTAAATTACAATTTTGGTACAATTAATTATAATCTTATCAGCAATTGTATAATTCTATAAAAAAATCGATATGTTGTTTATATTAAATGAATGCAAATTCATTACCTGCACTAAATTATAATAACGTATTAAGCTTTTTCTTGCGAAATTAAACTAAATTTAAAAAAATTAATGGTTGCTTTTCCTCGTAGGTTTATTAATTTGATTACAATAAGTGAATATCATAATAATAATATTCACGCTCCCAAATTTTAAGTTGAATATACCCCATTTACAAATCCTACGAATGACAAACCCGTTTTTCTCAAACAAACGCAACAAAACGCATCTGAAATTAAGAGCGTTATTTATAAAGGATTTAAAGATATCATTGGTATCATTCTCAGATGGTAGCATCCCGTAGCACCCTACTAGAACCCTTACTGAAGTTCGGGCTGTAGCAAAGAGGGCACCTGTCCAAATTATGTACGATATTACAAAATATATGTGGTGTTTATCAATAATTTCTTAGGCTACGTACACTCTAATTACTATTACACCTAACATAATAATAACATTAGGAATTGAGTAATAATTTACGGAACGAGAGTACTTTGAATGTTTATCAGTAACATAGACTAAATTTGCTGTTTGCGATTAGTCCGACTTTAGGCTACGATGTTTCATGTTAAATTGGTCGCAATCACGGACTAATTCTATTTTTCAGGTAGATTAACTATTTAACTGTCTAATAAGATCACAAATGTCAACGGATTCATACTTTCCCAAAATGATTTTTTCCGCTCCTGAACCAATGTGCGCCGTAAGCAAACCCGTACGAACCAAACAAATATAGGATTAAACCGCTTTCGGCTAACTCTAGTCGTAAGTAATAGACCAAATACCACAATCATCAACAAAAACGAAAAGAGAACTTATTTAATAACAGAAACAATGGGCTGAAGGATCAAGGAAATGTTACAAAATACTCACCAGAAGTAGCCATTGAAAAAAATTTCTTAAACCATGGTTAAAGGGCTGAAGAGTAACCCGTACATACATATACCATATATATAGACGCAAACCTGCAC
Organism: Chrysina gloriosa; assembly: GCA_038088585.1. Taxonomy (NCBI): domain Eukaryota; kingdom Metazoa; phylum Arthropoda; class Insecta; order Coleoptera; family Scarabaeidae; genus Chrysina; species Chrysina gloriosa. The sequence continues at coordinate 9,560,015 of CM076095.1, forward strand.
GAAGCAGTTACTCAAAGAACTTCAGAGAGCATCAACGTTAGTAAAAAAGACAGAAATGAAGGATTACGTGACTTGGCAAGGGAACGGAAAATAAGAAAATAACACGAAAAATCCTAATCAACTATAGGCCAACTACAAAAAAAAAACCTATAACACAGAATAATATCTTAATTGAAAAATAAAAAAGATGGCGTTTTCTTTCCATATTTCTGTACGAATCTCAGAATAAACAGTTTAAAAAAATATCACCAGAAAGTACTACCTTAAAAAAGACCTTTGAAATACTACAAACATCCCGCTTAAAATTCCCGAAAACAAAACATTAAGAACGAATATATGTATGTATATATATAATAGTATGTAGGTACAGACATGGCGTGTCGTGAACAATTACAGATTTCAAGGGGAATTTCAAAAGTTGTTACTTATGTCTAGTAGTATGACACCTGCGTACAATTATCTCATAAAATAAGTACGTAAGATGTCATTTCGTCCAATTTCGTAAACGTCTTTCGTGTCTTCTGGGCGTCTACTCCTTTGTACAATTGGCTGCGTTATTATTTCTTCCACCGTTGGAGATGTTAAAATTATGCACAGAAGACGATCGGCCGCGTTTATTCTAATGTCGTTATAGTAACTTATACTAATGGTTTAGCGTTTTATGAAATTGTAGTATAAAGAAGATCGTTTTATCACCACACACTTGCCTTAAAGGGAAAGCATAAGAATCGCAACCGGTGTTTCGGTTAATGGAGAATACGCAGCCCTAATGATGGGATATAATAAGCCGTTAAGGCTTAGTATGCGTATGATGGATAGCAAACTATGGGAACATAAACGTTCCAACAAAAGAAACTTCGAATCCCAATGGTGTTACTATGATACTATGAACTTTCTTATTGTTTAAAGATGTCATAAAAGTAGTAATCGATGCAAGCTCGCCTATCCACAAAATAACGGCGCGATAATGTCCACATCACAATCACCTATAGAAGACCTATAAGAAAATACGTTTATAATTGATTTGAACAATTTCGCCGTGCTCATGAGATCTCCTGCAAGAAGACCTCAACATCCATACCACTGCCTCAAATAGAGTCCTGCGAGGGTCAATAGCAGAAATGACAGAATGACAGGAGAAGGATCAAACTTTTGACGCTGGACACGAATTCGCCAGCAGAAATTGTGTGCAAAGTAGCTTTTGGAGTAACTTTAGGTTGAATAGTAATAAATGGCAATTTGTGCCGAATTTATGAATTTATTGTGGGCGAGCGAACCTCTTTCTTATACTTTCGAAACCGGCATGGCGTAGTCCTAGTCTTCAGCTTTAAAGTCGATTTTCGATAGTCGCTGTACGATGTTTTTTTACCTGAGATATGCAAGTTTGAATTTATACCACTGCTCATGGAGTGTGTGGTCTTTGTAAAAGAAAATTACAACTTCTTTGAAGAAGGACTTTATCAACATCAGTACGACACGAGAAGAATAAGAAATAATTATCTAGTACAAATAAAAACAACAAAAAGTGTAGTTAATAGAAGTGTTATGACGCACGTTATAAAAGTGTACAATCGCTTGCCTAAGAGGATAAAAGAACTACCAATAAAAAGTTTTAAAATAAAAGTGGAACACATACTTAACACCAATGCCTTTTACAACATAAACCGATATTTTGATTTGCACTTTTGACTATCTGTCACCGTGATGCACATAATATAATTTTAATTTAATTTATTTTAATATATTTCTGACCAAAGTGTTTGTTAAACTTGCTTGTTTGTTTGTAGTAGTATGAAGAAACCATTGGCAGCATGTGTGTTGATTTCCAGGGCTGTGTGCTGGGTCTGACAAGAAGGACTAATATTTTGCAGACCTGTGAATCGAGACGATTGGTGGCATTTGGTACTTTTTACCTTGCTGATATACAATAGCTCTCCCTCTCTTTTTCTTCATTCTCTTGAACACTTCGTGATTTGCTTCTACCCCGTCACTAATATCCTTTTTGAGCGTCTAGGCGTCCATAAAACATAAAATAACCATAAAACAGGATCAAAATGACATCTTAACATTCTTATTTTAATTTGTGAACTACGGCTTTTGCTGCAAAACATTTTTCCATTTTATTAAACAGTTTTTAAGCTTAGTTAATTCTCGACCTTGGTTGCTTCTTTTATGTATTCATAACTTTCATTCACTATCGTTGCCAAATACTTGTATTTGCCAACTCTTTCAACTATTTATCTTCCTATCCATAAAGTTCCCAGTCATTTCTGTGATTTTGTTATAACCATAAATTTAGTCTTTTAGAGATACAATTCCAATCCGCTTTCTTCACTACACTCCACCACCCGATCCAATAACTCTTGCAATTCCTCTATTGTTCCAGCAATTAGTTCGTATCATCCGCAAATCTGACATTATTGACAATAATTCCATTGACTTTTACCCCAATTGTTATATCCTCCAATGTTTTCTGAACTATTTCTTCAAGATAGTGATTAAACAGCTGGGGCGATAAAGCACATCCTTGCATTACCCCTCGCTGTATTCTGATTTCTTCTGAGAACTCTTCTTTTGCTATCTGATGAACAATGATTGTAATGTTTTTTTATTTATATTTGTACTCTTTAACAATTGTATGATGTAACGATTATGACGAGTCCTGCTAAACCCTTTATTTTAATCTGTTAACTTTTTGGGCCCAGAACAGTTGCCTGCGTCAAAATAACGTGTAATTTCTAAAGAAACCAGTAGATGGTCTACTCTTTATATATACGAGGTGTAATAGGAAAGGCACAAAAGGCCCTCTCTGTCGTAATTTCGCACCTAAACATACCAAATTTGATCAAAATGGAATAAACGATTCGCAGGACATTTCGAATACTTATTCAAGATTTTTATTGTATTGTGCCATATGTTATCGATATCCTTGTTGAATTGCGCTTACACAAATTGAAGGCAATCTTTTCGTGAACCACACCTTCGTAGAAATTGTTTGCGCGTAATTCTATATTGATGACCTAAGGTTTGTATATTTTTATTAATAACGAGATAAAAAGGCGCTGAAACTCATCATCACGTGTTGAAAATATTTCTAAAATGTGTAGAATATGTGAAATATGTTTCAAAAATATTTTCAGAATGTTTCAGAATATTTTAAAGTAACAAGGGAGAGAAACAAACACAACAGAAATTTAAACCGGTTTGTATTAAACAGATACCTATCATTTACATTTCTACATCAAACGTTACATTCCTTACTGTAAAAACAATTCACAATCAAATTTATTATATTATTATATCAATTATGTCTCCTATCCGTTAGTAGCGATTTGTACATTGAAAAACTTCCTTCGACGTCAACTTGTTTAAAACACTTTTCACAACACAACACTTCCGGATTAAAATAAGTTTCAACATCAAAATTGCCACGAAGAATTTGGTTTGCTTGTTGCAACAAATTTCAATCGCTGTTTCTTTTAAAATATTATTTAATTTTTAATGTATTAATTGTCATATTTTTCCAGGAATTTTCTGAAGTTTTTCCTTAAATTCATCAGTCAAATGAAGAGATTCTTGTAATGGGAGCGCTTCAGTTTCAAGAATAGCAATAGTTGTATGAACAAAATCATAATTTGATTTAATGAAGCAAAGTTCATGGTGATTGATTGCACCAATAATTTCCTCTTCAAAACTTAAGATACATAAGTTCTTTAATAAGGAACAACATTTTCTGCGTAAAACATGCACCAACACTACTATATTCGTTTGTAAATGATGAAAATTTTTAAATAATAAATGCTGAAATTTCGATTTTTATTGTTAGAAACCGTAACAAAATAATCTTTGCTCTTCGGTATTGAACATGATATTCCGGTTGGGAGTTTAAAAGCAATTAACAATTTCTTAGAAAAATGTAGAAACCTAAATTTCTTGGAAAAAGCATTAATCCCTATCTAAGTAATATTTATTTTATTATATTTAATGAAACATCGGTAATCTTACAATGTAAATTTCCCAGAAAATCCTCTACTATTTAAGTTTCGAACGGAAAAATATGTTGAATAATTTCAAGTATGTTAAAATATTCGAAATATGCGGAAGAAAGCCAACATATTCTAAATTAATGCAAAATTAAATAAGTGTTAATAATTGTACCGTTGATAGTTATCGATATGCAAAAACATCTAATACGGTCTCTGGTTATAACCGAAGTGCATCCTTCTGTGACTGATCAGTTCACATGGGAGCTTTGCTGGGAAGACATTCGCCTCATACCACCAAGCTTTATTCTCATTACATCCGATTGCAACTGATCACGCTAAAATTTTAAATTTTCCTTTTTTTCGACTTAATCACTAAGACAAATTATTGATTACTTACATCGTAAGTGAAGAGGACCGATTCCGTAATTAAAACAATCCATTTAACCTAACGCACAGACGTGTATGCGCCGTTCATTTGCATTTCAATAAACATCAATTTAATTCTTTGCTCGTAAACCGAATAGCGGATTTCTAATTAATAAAAATATATTTCAACGATAGCGGAGCGACATTCACCCGATAATAATTATACGTTCGTTCTTGAATAAATACTTATTATGTTTTACGACTTATTCGAATCGAGTCTTCGTTCCCATCAGAAGGAGAAAATGCCCGCGTGTAATTTCTTTTATACACTTCCTTCGATATATGTATTTCGTCTACAAATAACGCCATAAAAGGCTCGTAATAATATTCTTTTTATTCATTCATTAATTCATCGGGAATTGCATACGAACCGGATTGAGAAATTAGTTATTTAAATATATGTTTAAACATGTAGATGTTATTCCGAATGCGCTTATTAAGAGGAACTAAAAAATTGGTGTGTGTAGAAGGAGTATTATTATTGTTCTTAATAGTGTCTGCGCTAGAATATACTAAAAATAATTACACACTTACAAGTTTCCTAAATAATGTACCACATCCTTCTGCCTGAGAAATTAAATAAGTACGTGCAAATTACGTGATCTCTATTAAATTGTTGCTTATTAACGAAGCACATTCAGAAGAAAAATATGAGAAGCCAACCACTATTAAATTGAATAAGAAAAAGGTAGAACATCGACGTAACTCACCAAAGAACGACCTATCAGTGAGGTTCGTTTGTTAAGCAACTGTCACAGAAATTTGTGCAATGGCTGCACACCAAGACCACATCGCATATGCCGATAATTGTCACGAAGATAATAAAAAGAAAATAAGGAAGTCTTATTAATCTTTAACTCCAACCGTAGACTAGTTTTGTCCTTATTGGGATTCGTCAATACGGCATATCATGCTGCGATTAATAAAGCCCGGGGCCCGGAAATACGAAGTGCAGCTTGAGATATCTCACTGAGCCAACTTGTTTCCCATTTGTCATCGTCAATTTATATCCGGCATTCAGTCACCGTCTAATATGAGCGGTAAATTGAGGATAAAGCATTTTAAAGTAAGCCTAACTGTCGCAGCTGGAAGAGCTTCAGTTCGAAAGTTTTTGTTTGAAAAATAAAAATGTGAAATTTTTAAAAATTTCAATGCAGAAAATGCGACGGAACTAGAAACAATTTTGTACACTTTTCGTTAACTGAAGATTAATAACAAGTGATGGACAAAATTTCCAGACGGAAAATATTCTTATTAATAAAATATGGTGTGTGGTTTACCCACGTCTGAAGTGAATACTCCTGCTCGCACATCATACTTTCTCTATCTCTCCTTCTGTTTCAGACGAAGCAAGCACCCACATATCCCTTTCTCGCGCTCGCACATCATCTCTCTCTTGTTTTCCTTGTATTTCACACGAAGCAAATGCCCGACTCCCCCAAATTTAACGCTCTTACGCTTACGCTCGGACTGGTTCACTGTTCCTTAAGAAGTATTGACTTAAAAAGCATCACGAAAAATTTACAAAAATGTTGAGCGGCCGCTATAAACTGATAGAAGAGGTCTTGAAGCGCGAAGACAGCACTAGTCGTGTCTAGCTGTGGAGGCTGCCTAGAATCTATTGGGAACAGATCTCTTTCACAGCTAAATGCTCAGGCAAAATCCAATACAACGAAAATCTGCACGTGAAATTTTCATTCTTTCATAAAATTACATTTTCTAAAATTACTTGGTCAATTTCAAAGCTGCCACCGTTTTTACAATCACACAATGTCAAATTTTACGAAGATAGTATTAAGACATCTTAATAAGGGGATTAAATGGTCATTTGTAAAAACGTAAAAGGTGTCCCTCGTAGGTATATAGAGTCTATCTTTAATGCTTAACCTTGGTGCGTCGTTCGAGTCCTTTTCGGTCCTGTTGCTGCCTTATTCATCACCTAAACTTTCATTTATAGTTCAAGAACTTTGAGCTCTTTGGACTTTAATTACAACTAATATACCTTTGAGATTTTGTAATTTGGTGGAAAAATATTCGTGTCAGTTTTTTAGTACTTTAAATTTACACATATAGGCGTCATTTTAATCGTCTCTTCTTTAGAAGCTGAAATAATCTCAATCTCGCATAATTCCGTACAGTTAGGTGTAAGTAATGGTATCAGGTTGGGATCTGCATGTAAATCTCTCCCGTATTTCTTATCGTTCAATGAGTGTTGCATCTTAGTTCTATGTAGGTACATCTTGTGTGAAGTAATTCTTTTTATTATGACTTCAAAACAATAAAAATTTGTGCCTTTTTTGACACAAAAGCAATTAGAAGAAGCAATTGATAGTTCAGATATAGAAATATTTGATTTTCATAATTCCTCGGATGGATGGGATCCATCTGACGAAGAGGACTGATCGGAAATTGTAGATAATATTTCTGTTTCTTCAGAAGTAGTCTAGACAAACAGCGGTAATTACGAAATAAGTTACGACTGCCTACATATACACAGAACTACACCGCATACGGCTAAATAAGGCGATGGGGAGTCGACGATGCTGTCGTAACTTATTTCCTAATTGGGTGCTGTTACCGTTGCGCATCCAGACTATTCGGAAGGTAACTCAGAAGAGGAATAAATTTCAAGTGTTACATCCGAAACTATGATGTCGAAAAACAAGCAAATTGAATGGTCTTCTAAACCTCCTACACATCTAGGTACATTTGCTGCACACAACATTCTTACATGAACACCTGGACTTACTAGGTACACCGCTTCGAGGGTAGGAGAGGAGCTATCTGCTTTTATACTTTTCTTTCCCCCATCAATTGAAAAATTAATTTTAGAAAATTCAAACGTGGAAGGTTGTCGAGCACATAGCAGAAAATTAGAAAGATTTCGATGCGCAAGATTATTACTTTTAGTAGGGTATTTTCAAATCTCCCAAAGAATCGACAGAAAGCCTATGGGATATCGAAAAGGGTAAGAGTAAATTTTGTGCAACAATGTCTTTAGAGAATTTCAAACGAATTTCTGGCGTAATAAGATTTGGCAATGAACAAAAACGAACTGAAAGAAGAGCCCGGGATAAATTTGCACCTATTAAGGAGCTTTGGGACAAATGGATGGAAATTTTACCAAAATTATTCAATCCAGATGCAAATGTAACCGTTGATGAACAATTGGTTAGGGGTCAGAGGTTCCCTTTTAGGCAATACATGTACAATAAGTTTACTCAATATGGAATTAAATTTTGGCCATTATGCGACAGTAAGACAGCGTACGTATGGAATATCCAACTTTACCTTGGAAAACTTCCTGAAGAAGTCAGAGAACAAAATAAGTGTATATTGATTTTATGGACCTCTCTTACCGATTCAAAGGCTACAACATTGCATGCGATATTTTTTTACATCATCTGAAGTAGGCCAGATTTTACTGAAGCAAAATATCACAATGATTGGTACAATGAAAAGAAAGAAGACTTGTATTCCACCAAAACTACTACCAAGGAAAGATATACCAAAAATGTCTTTAAAGTTTGGATTTACTTCTGATTCTTGCTTGGTCTCCTACCTACTGTACTGAGAATTTAGTTAAATTTCTTAAACAAAATTGCACCGGCCTAACGCTTAATTAATGATATAAAAAGCATAAATTATAACAAATTATATTTATAAATTTTGAGAAATATTTAACATAAAATCAAGATAATTACCTAGTGTTTTGTGTGTGTGTAAGTGTAATTTCCTTTTCGATGCTTGTTATTCCTATATTTCCTCTCTTAACTTCTATTCTCGATGCACCTTTAATTTCTATGTTTAATATAAATAATTAATACCTTCCCCTTCTTAGATTCTGTCTTCTCCGGTATGGTGAGGTTCTTTTATTCACTGGTATTTGTATTGTATTGTATTGTAATGAAGTGGGGTCTGGCCCAAAATGGCCCTTTGCACTGCGACCACGTTGATCTATTGTGCTTCCTCTTGTTTGTTTTATTTATTTATTTAATACGCTGAGGAACAGGATCAGCTCCTTCAATGGGAGTGTAAATAGGTCCTCCTCACTCAGCGTATATGCATGTAGTAGTCTATATCTCCTGTGGCCTAGTACCCCACAGTTAGTGATCAAGTGTTCCATTGACTCCTCTTCTTCACCGCAGAATCTGCAAGTGTCCGTGTTGAATAAGCCCATTTTGTGAAGGTGCTTGTTACAGGTATAGTGGCCTATGAGTGCCCCTGTCAGTGTTTTTAAGCTTCCCCTGTCCAGTTTTAGGGCGAGGTCCGCCCTCCTAGCGTCGAAGCTCAGAAATTTTTTGGAATGTTCCAGCCCGCTGGTCTCATTCCAGTGTTTCATTGTAATGGATGCTGTCCATTTCTTTATCTCACCTTTAAGGAGACCTTTGTTAAACCCAAAAGGTGGGGTAGGTCCAGTAAAGCTTCTCTCAGCCCCTTTCTTTGCGCAGATGTCTGCCATCTGCCATCTCATTTCGTCTTAAAACCTTTTTATACCAAATATATTTATTGACTTATCTATCTTGTCAATTTTCTTCGTCGTTCACCAAACAAACTTTTTATTTCTTTTGGAAACCAGGACTACACTGCTTTATTTATAAGTTGTCCACGAAACGAAAACTTTAATTCACCTTGACTCCAGTTCATCCAGGTATATCGCTGTTATAGAAACCTGTATTGAATGTGCTCAAGAGGTGATGGGCGTGGTGGCGAGAAAGTATAAATAGAGCCCCAAAATAAACCGTATGACAATTGAAGACCATAACCCCAACATTAACTGTGAATTTTAATATATTGAATTGTAATAAATGATGAATTTTCTAATGGTAATTAACCATTCGAGTATTACTATACCACACTACCTACCCGAAAAAATCGAAGGAATATATTATATTACAAAGTACACTACTTTCAGAAAAAGCCGTATCAAGGCAAACAAGTAAGAAGTCTGTAATTATTAAAATTTAACAAACGAGTGCATGATAAGTAGTGTAAACCGAACCGGCGCTGTTCCTCCTCCAAATTTTAATGTCGTGCCCTGCACGTAAGTCGGCACAAATGGTGGAAGGACAGCGTCAGGCCGGTTTACACTAGTCAATGGTAACTTATCATGCACTTCGAATCTTCGTAATTACACTAGATTACAATAAAACAAAAGGAAAACAAACTATTGGCAAACTATCGTCTTCTATAATACACTTGACATTAGTTCTTACAATGCCTACATCTTATTCCCGAAAGTAACTAATAGTTGGAGTTCAAAAGATCGTTGAAAACGACGAGGTTTTTTAGAAAATTTAGACATGTCACTGGTAAAACCACCGATTGAAGGAAGAAAGTACCTTCCTAGAACAAAAGCCGCAAGGAATGTTATTGAAGAAACAGAATCTGCTACTGCAATTATTCGAGATAAAGCGTCGTCAACATCAAATCAGTCTAAACAGATGGGCAGATGTTATATGTGTAGAAAACAGACAATGGGTGTTCTAGTTTGTGCTGCAAGTGTGGAAACTATTGGAAACATTTAGAGCTTTGTGAAGTTGGAACTTCCAAACGCCAATTTTTGGAAAAGCAATACGTCATTCCGTTGTCCTAAGTTTGTTCATGTTTGTCCATCAACAATTTTTGTTTGTCCACCCTTTGTTGGGAAGGTATTTAAATATAAAATAAATTCGCGGAGAAAAGTAAATTTGCGCTTTTATCATGCTAATTCGTTTGTCCGATGTTAGTCCTAGATTGTCCAGCAAAATTTTTCGTTTGTGCGCCCGCAAAAAATTTTTATTATTAATAATGCTCAACAGGCCTTGCAGACCTTGGGCATGTGCTACACAGTTTTACAGCTATTAAAATTAATCATAGTTCTAGCCTAACTTAGCAAAATAGCTACAACTTTTCTAAGACTTCTTCTACTATTTTTTTCCATATTATCCTATCCCTTGCTCTTTCTCCCCAGTCCCCAACGCTGATCTTCTGCATATCTTCTTCGACACTGTTGAACCATCTCTTGCGAGGCCTGCCCTTCTTTTTTTCCCAAATGGTTTTCTGCTTAACACCATTTTAGGCATTCTATCTTTATTAAGTCTTTGGACATGGCCTAGCCATCTTATGCGTTGTGCTCTAGCCACTGTTGTTATCCTAGGTTCATTGAATATACTCTTCACCTCTTCGTTTGTCCTTCGCCGCCATCCGTCCTTCGTGTTTATTCCTCCGTATATTGGTCTGAGAATTCTTCTCTCCCATCTTTCTAGCTTTCCCTCATCCTCCTTCTTTAGAACCCATGCCTCGCACGCATACGTAACTGTTGGCCTAATTACCGTTTTGTATATTCTCTCCTTAGTTCTTCTTGATACAAATTTTGATTTCATTAGTGCTCTTAACATCCCGAATTTCATACAAAATCGCAAAAAATTATTTATTTAAAAAAATATTTAACAATTTTTTTCCTTTTTTCATATATTATTTGGTAGACAATCGTAACGAAGCATGGGGCAAACGAATTCGGAGGATGGGTAAACGAAACAACCAATGAAATATGGAAAGACACAATTTGTTATAACTCTTTTTTCATATAATTATTGATTGTGTGTGAACTGATGTTTGCGGATGATATGGCAATTCTGGCTGAATCAGAAGAAGCGCTACAAAGGAACCTTGAAATCCTAAATAAGGAAATAAAGAATATAAACATGAAAATAAACATCGAAAAGACCAAATCAATGATAATAGCCGGAGAAAGGAAAAGACATAATATCAAAATCGAAGGGAGGACAATAGAACAGGTGAATAACTACAAATATTTAGGAACAATAATTCAATGGGACGGACAAATGGAACAAGAAATTAATGAAAGAATGAAAAAAGCGGCAAGAATGTTTTATATGATGAGAACTACGTTTCTGGGGAAAAAAGAAGTGCCAAAACCGATTAAAACGGAAATTGTGAAAAAGTGATAAGACCAACAATAACATATTGTAGTGAGTCCTGGACAAGGTCAGAAAAGATAAAATCGCGGGTGAACGCCATGGATATGAGATTCCTAAGACGAATAGAAAACAAGACCAAGAAAGACAAGATAAGAAAAGAGAATTACTGGCAAAACCTAGGAATAAAACCCATATGGAGAATAGTGGAGGAAAATCAGTTGAGATGATTCGGCCATGTGTGTCGTATGAGTGATGATACACTGACAAAGAGAGTGTATGAGACACGAGTGATAGGAAAAACAAAAAAGGAAGGCCAAGAAGAAGATGGAATGACGATATCAGGGAGCAGCGGCAGAGAGGGAAATTGAGTGGGAGGAAATAAAGGATCAGACCGGAGACAGAAAACGGTGGAGAGAATTATATAGAAAATAGGAAACTTGACCCCATCCAAGCCTTACACCGAAAGGTAGATAGGAACATGATTAAGAAGAAGAAGAAAAAGAAGATTGATTGAACACTTTTCGAATATAAATAAAGCACGGACAAACGAATCCGGAAGACGGATAAATGAAATAACCAATGAAACATGAAAAACCACAATTTGTTATAACAATATTGTCTCATAAATCTGTGTCCCTTAGAACCTTGAAAGTGGATTCGTGAGACCATATTGGTATGAAAAATTGTGGTTTTTCACTTTTCATTGGTTATTTCGTTTATCCATCCCTCGAATTCGTTTGTCCATGCTTTATTCATATGTATTCGAAAAGCGTTAAAACAATAACTATATGAAAATAAAGGTACCTCCAAGGTGTACATGGATTTATGAGACCATATGATTATAAAAAATTGTGACTTTTCATGTTTAATTGGTTATTTCGTTTGTCCGTCCTTCGAATTCATTTGTCACTGCTTCATTTCGATTCAAGGAGAATTCAAACAATAATTATATGAAAAAGAAGGCAGCTCCAAGGTATACATGAAATCATTAGACCATATTGTTATAAAAATTGTGGTTTTTCATGTTTCATTGGTTATTTCGTTTGTCCATCGTCCGAATTCATTTGTCCATGCTTCATGTCGTTTATCTAATCAATGATATATAAAACGGGGAAAAAAGTTGAACAAAATTTTAATTTATAGTAAATAGTTTTGCGCGGGTGGGCAAACGAAAAATTTTGCTAAACAATTCTGGACTAACGTTGGACAAACGAATTCTTTTTATTTTCCGTTAAATTTTTTTCTAAATAACTTTCTAACAAAGGGTGGACAAACAGTAATTTTTCATAAACAAAAATGCACAAACGATGGACAGACGATGGGTAAACGACGGACAAACGAATAACATGTGCTTTTCCAAAATTCGCATTTGGAGGTTCCAACTTCACAGAGCTAACATTCAGAGCAAATATGCGAGCAGTGTTACAATTAGATAAACTAACTTTTTGCTTTTATAAACTTACTTGTTCTTTTGTCAATTATAAATTTAATTTCGAATTCTGTAGTAAATGTTCATTTTTACATTCCTCATTGTTTATAAAGTAGACGTATATTCTTAACTCTTCCTCTTGTTTTGAAATGTACAGTTTAATTTCCTTTTATTAAATAAATGTTTGCTTTTGTGCTATAGAATGTTTACTTTAATACCAAAGAGCAGTTGGGCGATATAAACCAGCCATTTCAATGGGTCGTTTTATATCCGAACACCTTATTGTGTGTGTAGCCCAAACTAGGAATGCACCAAGGTTAAGCTGTAATTTCTCTTCCATACTAAATATTTGCAATCGATGTTTCAGTAAATATCACGCCAAAACACTACTAAAAGATACATTCTTTTTCTGAATGGCGGTAAGGATTACAAAACTTACAAAGAATGTGTCTATTACAAACTGAAAGAGCGCACAAGATAGATCACGTATCGTGTGATCACGCTCATCCCGAAGTGTGGTTAGAAAGGTGAAAATGAGACGTCCTTCAGCATCTCTATTCACATTATAATCGTCATGTAGTAACCGAGATATTCGCTTTTTTAAGAAGTCTTCATGCCCTTTAGCCCGTGAATCGGTGAATACCATGCAGAAAATTATGTATGAGTTATTCTAGCAAATGTGTTTTCAGTACCGGATTGTCGTCATATTTTCAATTAAATAAATTTTAGACTTAAGGGGTTAGACCGGTGTAAAATTTTTAAAATATCGAAAAAATGTTCTTGCTTTAAAAAATAGTTTGAAGCCTGTAGAATATAGATCTAACGGTCCCAAGTATAAATTCTAATTAGTTTCTGAGTTATAGAGCCTACAACAGACTCGTACTCGCGCGCCGGCCGCTCGAGATTGGCCCTGCGCCCAGAACGAGTCTGTTGTGGGCCTGAGTGAGCATTTATTACGGACTTGATTAGGGGACATAAAAATTCAATAGAAGAAATAGAAACTGCAATATGGGTTACAGCACAAATCGTTAACTGACGTCAAACCTCAACATGAAAACTGTCCGCCTGCGCCAAGTTCTTGGTCCTGGCAAGTAGCAAAGGCGACAAATAAATTAAGTGAATACACTGACAAATCTGCTCTTCATCCTATTGTTATAGAGGCAATTACTCCTATCTACAAGGAACTTAGCAACAATGATTTATTAGGGCGCTGTTTTGGTGCTTACACTCAAAATTCGAACGAGAGTCTGAACGCGTTAATTTGGACCTTCGCTCCAAAAATAACATTTAATAGTGCCACATGCGTTAAAACTGCAGTCAATATTGCCAGCAGTATATTCAATAATGTTTATTCAAGCATTCTTTTAATTGTGAATACCATGAATATAGTCATCGGGTCGGTTATAGCAAGCATTTGCGAAGTCTTGGACGAAGCACGAATTTCGATCGCTGAGGGATCTACGTTCAAGACTCTAAAGAAGGTAGTATTTTAGGGCGGTAGAGCAAAGCTCGAAATGACGATGAGGGATATGGGTATTACGAAGCTGGCACGGCAGATTAACCATAAAAACAAAAGTGCACTATATAATGAAAAGAGTGTATTGTAAAACTTTAAATGCGTTTTTCTCGAAACTACGTTTTCCAAACTGGTGTCGAAGGTTCCTCGGGATTTACACAACGGATTAACTTGAAGTTTGGTTTTTTATTATCCGTATAGATTTCTCTAAGCATTGACCTAGGATTTTTACAGTATTATTGTTATTTTCCAAAATATTAACAAATTAATTCCCAATAATACAGCCAAAAATCAAACCAAAAGTTCAAAAAATTTTTTCAGTCAAATTTCAATAAAGTTTGAAAAAGCTTGGTCAATGCTTAGGGAATGCAATATATTTAAGTAATATATTTTTTGTTTCGAGTTCAGACGTTCCATTATGGCGGAATCCTCGACACCAATAAACGCTGCGAAAAAATTACTTTTTCTAACATGGTAATACATGGTATTAAAATTATTATTTTTCTTTTAATATTAATATTAGAGATATTTATAGATTTTATATCGTCATAGTGTACTTAACTAAACTACCAAATTGCAAGTGCACAGCTTTCTTATTTCTTTGGCAATCCACACTTGAAAATTACCTACTGTTTCGGCCGGTCACACCGGTCTAACCCGTTAACAAAATTGAATGATTATATTGGTAGGTACAAGGAATAAGGTATGAAAGACCTATAAGCTATTACTACTTGAATTAAGTACATAAATATCAACAATCCCTGTCCACAACCTGACTACCAAATTAGGCGACCCAAATAACAGCAGTTGGCAGTACACTATTGCTCTATGTAAAATATTGCAGAAAATGGCATATTATAAACTTTTAATTAAGGTGCCCATTTTTAAAATAAAAAAGAAAGTTGTTTTTACTTTTTTATATACTTTTGACTTTATCGCTAGATAATCATAAGTTTTTATTCTATGCCTCTCAATTTGAGATAGATTTAAGTTTATTAATTTTAACAATTTATTTATTCAGTTAGCCTAACAGCTGTTGTTACATTAAAAGTAAAATAGATAAATTCTGTCCAATTACAATAAATGTTCTAACATGTGATCCGTTCTGTTCTATACATAATTGTATGCTCCTCTTTAAATTGTCAAATACGTACTTTCCTCAAACCTTCTACAGTGATATCTTCAATTGCATACTGTATAGCTGCGTGTAGGTCATCAATGTTATGTAAGCGTTGTCTCTAGACTTTGTTTTTTAGATAACCAAAGAAGTAAAAATCTAGAGGTGTTAAATCCGGTGATCTTGCAGGGCATCTTCCATAACTGATAAAACAATCATCATAAAATTGTCGTAGGTATTCCAATGTATCGAAGGCCGTAAGAGCCGTTACTCCATCTTGCTGGAAATCTCCTTCCGTCAATTCAGCCTTGCAACTGTTCCAGAAACGGGTATAAAACATTATTCCGATATCTTTGAGCAATTACTGTATCATTAAAAAATATGGGTCCCCCAATACGTCGTTTTGATAATGCCACCCCTACACCAATTTTAATAGGGTGTAAACTGGCTTCGATAAAAGTATGTGGATTTCCTTTCCCCTGTTCTCTTTATGTAGGCTGATAAATGGAAGCATGCCTCGTCTGACATAAATATTTTGTCCAATATATCGTTATTGTTTAAATTTTCACTAAACCACTGACAAAATTGAATACGTCCTTGATGGTCTCTTGGATATAATTGTTGTACCACTGGCACTTTGCATGGATGCATATGCACAATCCTCTTCAAAACCTTTTGCCAAGTTTCATAAGAGATGTCTATAAAATTAGGAAACAATGAATTCTTTTAAAATAAGTAATAAAATACGTTATCCTACTTGCCTGAGCAGATAACTTGGGTGGAGATTTCATAGGACTTTGCTCCATTCGGTGTTGAATGTCATCAACATCTACACTTAATACAGTTGGGCTACCAGTTGATTTCACTTTGCAAATGTAATGCTTATTTTCAAAACGTTCCACAAGTCTATTCTTATGGCGAGAAAATGTTTCATATGAAATATGTTCATTTGAAAATCTTTCCACCTATTGTCGAAGTCCCATCTTCATTTCGAGTACCGTTTCAAAAATGCGCCATCAGAATGAATGCGTCTTGTTCACTTGCAAACATTTTAAAGTTTAAGCTAAAATAATTGTTTCTATTTTATGGTATATGATATTCTACTTAGCTTGCCTTAAGCAGAAATGCGATGAAACGGCGGTGTACTGAAAAGAACAGCTCTGTTACTTTAAATGTATGATAAAAGTAATGGGCCAAAAACGTAAAAAATGACAGCAGAATTTCTGAATAACGATTGTACGCCTATGTCAAATGCAAGCATGATACTAGTGATTTGCAAATACCATAAACCTATGAACACAAAAATCCCCAGATTTAAAAAAATTACCGGTCACGTGGTGGACAATCATTCTCGATAAGTCTGTAGCTATTCGAGTTCCTTGAGTGGACATATCTACATAGAGGCAATATATTTGTGCTTCCTATGCATTAATATAGTTTCTCAATTGTTATATACAAATTCTTAGAACTTGCAACACAGAAATTAATTTTACTTAATTAAATAACCATTATAGAGGAATGAAGGCTTCCGATTGCCTCGCAACTCGATTTCCGCGAATGTTGATTCAATTTGGCTCGCCTTGTACTTTCCGCAAATCAAAATTATCAAAATTATCATAGTCGTCCGCTGTCTTCAATTATTTTATACTACGTTTCCATCTGTTTGTTTTGTTGCCGGCCTTCGCCAAACAGTAAACCGTAAAGTTCGCAATAATTACGGTGTTAAAGCGCTCGGCTTCTCATCACGGAACGAAGTCTGGACCGTTCCCGAAATGGCGCACAAAGAGCTTTTCCAGAAACGTCAGACCGCAAAGACAACGCGGCGGGTCCCTCTCGTCGTCGTTCCCTTCTCGCGTGAAAAAATAATTGACGGCGAATTACAGACAGTTCTGAGACCGACGGCAATCATCACGTAATAATCTTTTTCCATCTTTCGTCCGATTTTTTCTCTCGCGCTTATCTTATGTCTTGTTTCTTTGATTGTTTCAGGTCGAACCAGAAGGAACATCCGAATTACCGGCTGCTAGTAGGCAATTGTTTCTAGAAAAGGTGAGTTACATTCCTATTTGTAAATGAATACTTGATTAGGGAAACAATAAAGAATACTCGGTATACACAGTTATATATACAGTGCTAGTCAAAAGTTCCCCGCCCCTCGTATCTTTTGAACGGTTATAATTAAATAAATAAATAAATAAATAAATAAGAAGGATGTTTCCAAAATTTTAGGAACTTAGCAAATCTGGTGAATATCCCACTTCCCAGGCCGTCTCTTGAAAAAAAAAAAAAGATAAGAATAATATTCTGTGCTAATTATAGTACCCTTCGGTACATAATGCATAAAAATAATCTGCTCGGAATCCCAGAATAAAGCAAGCATTATCTTTTCAACTGATGGAACTGCACGTACTTTAAGCAGATGCCTTTTTTTTAATTACGTCATGCTTCTCTCAGAATTGAGATAAGGTATCCATGTTTCGCCAGTGGTTATCATCCGTTACCAAGATTGGTCGCCGTAAAATGCTAAAATCTCTTAAAATTGGGAGTATGTGTTGGACCTGTTGAGCCTCTATTCCGGTCCCAAACGTCTTGGTATCCAGCGGGATGAAACCTTATTCACGCCCAAACTTTCGTGTCAAACCTCATGAATCTGTTGTGTACCTATTCCTGCGCTAACATTAATTTTAGGAATAGTTATTTGTCTATCATCTTTCAGTTGGTTCTTCACGGCAGCAACTTTTTTTTTATTTACAAAGGTACTTGGCCGTTAAGTGCACGGATCGTCTTGTAACAATGTTCTATCAGTTTTAAAATGATCGACCCATCGATAGACGATACTTTTATCTGTTGCGGACTCTCCAAATACGTCTTGCAAATCTTCAATGATTTGTGAAGGTTCCGTATCTTCCTTAAATACGAGGGCTGTTTTTTTTTCAACGTCCAATAGGCCATAAAGGAAAGACGGGTGCATATAACAAAATGATTTTATTACTAAAAGTAATAATAATAATCACGTTGACGATTGAGGCATTTGTCAGATCTGTAAACAAGCTTTGTAATACCTTCTTCATAAAATGTTGCCGTCAATGATTTGAAGTGAGTTGTGACGATTTGTTTGAGCTCCTGACCGGTTTGCACGCGCGATCCCCAAGCCACTTCTTCGGTTCAGGAAAAAGATAGTAGTCACTCGACGCTAGATCGACACTATATGGCGAGTGTTCGAAAATGTCCCATTGAAATTGCTCAAGGAGCCGTTGGATTGGACGGACATTGTCTTGTATCACAATAATTCTAGAAGTTACCATGTCTCTTCTTTTGTTTTGAATAGTTCTCCGCAAGCGTCGCAAAGTTTCACAAAATGAATCTGCAGTAATTATTGTCCCCGGTTGCATAAACTCCAAAAGCGACACACCTTCTTAGTCTCAAAAAACAGCTGCTATGCCAACGGTTGTGGAAGGTTCGTCTGAATTTTGTAGGTTTATTTGGAGAATTTGTGTGCATCCATTGTTGTGATTGTCGTTTCATTTCGGACGTGTCATATTGAACCCATGTCTTATTGCCTGTCCGATTCCAAAAAATCTTCTCCACAAGTATTGTAACGGTCAAGAAACGCCAAAGCTGCAGCCATTCGGCGAGTTTTATAGTTGTCAGTCATCCGGAAATTTAATCGATAATTCACTTATGGTGAATCTTCGATTTTCCTTAACCACTTCGTCAACTTATTGAACAAGGTCCATCGGCCATCTTTAAACTTTCGACAACATTGACGAACAACACCATCACTCATAAAGCTATATACTCGACTCGTTCTTCGATGCATTTCCGCTCCACTATTCCCTTCTGCCTACAAGAAACGAATAACACCTCGCAATTCACATATCGCGGAAGTGGGACTGCAGTTCAACAAGAAATGGCGTGTTGGACTTGGCAGTGACAGAGTGTGTGGAGGGCGACATGCGTAGCCACCAATACGCTCACCAGCCACCTGCTGCATGCCTGGTCTTTATACTGTGCGATCGGAGGTTGCAAACATCACGTCTTCCATAATTCAAAACTCACCTGTACGGAAATGCGTCTGTATCAATCAAGTAGTTGAAGTATAATAAACAATATTGCAGGAGAAAGTTGCGTAATCATATCAAAGCTTGTCTCTAACCAATAGTGGTTAACCAATTTCGGTTTCTATATCAGAATGTTCGTGGTTTGCGATTTAAATGTACAATTGTTAGAATCCTTACGGACTCTATTGATGCGGATGCTGTTTTCATTGCAGAGATATGGCTTAACTCAGATATTGGTGACTCTGAAATTTTCTATTCCACTTATACACTTCTTAGGACAGATAGAAGGCATGTGGAAGTTGGTTTGTCTACCGGAGGAGGTGTTTTGTCCGCATTTTCTGACCGCCTTAAAAATTTCAGACCAGTCGATATCTCGTCGATCGTGGGGATAGTCCCACTGATTGACTTTCACTTATCTAAGTGCGACCTTGGTTCTCTTAGCGTCTATGTGGTCAATATTTATATTCCTCCTAGTGTATCCTTCGATGACTATGAGATCTTTATTGATATTATTTTACTTGACCTGTTAAATAAGAATGTGCTTATTCTCAGTGACTTCAACTGTCCTTCATTTAGCTCCCCTGATAACAACTTCGATAGAAAGTATTTATCCTTATTGCATTTCGTATCGTGCTTGAATCTGAGGCAACATATTCACATAGCGAACAGTAACGATAGATGATTGGACTTAATCTTTTCGAACTTCGATTGTCTGATTGAGGTTGTACAAGATGTCACCCCTCTGCTTTCTGAGGATCCACATCATCCGGCATTGGATATAACCCTGACCTTATCTACTGTTCCTCCGACAATTAACTTTCCTTCTAATAACAACATCCGGTACGACTTTCGTCGTGCTAACTTTCCTAAATTATATAGCGACATTACTACAACTAACTGGTCATTTCTTGAATCGTATACTGACATTAATGTGGCGGTCTCTGTATTTTATTGCAAACTGTTCACTATCATCGACTCTGCTGTGCCGAGGTTTAGGTCTTCTAAACGTATTTTTCCACCCTGGTACGGTATTGAGGTTAAACGGTTAATTCGTCTGAAGGAATACTATTTCGGTAAGTGGAAGAGATGCGGAGGCGCGTTTTATCGCAATGAATTTGATAGACTGAGGTCCAAGGTTAATAATAAGGTTATATAGTAATCGCTCATAAAAACTACCAATCCTTTGTTGAATCTCGAGTTGCCAGTGACCCGGCGGTGTTTTGGAGGTTTGTGCGGAGTGAGGGGGAGGGGGTCTCTAGGATTCCAGGAATCATGATCCACGATGATCAAGAAATTTCTACTCCTCAGGCAATTGTTGATGCTTTTGGTAGCGTGTTTTCTAATGCTTTTCAGCCAAGCTCTTCACTTGTTTTACCTACCAGCGGAAATACTAATATGATTTCTGTGTGTCCTGTCACGTCTGAGGATGTTCTGCGATGTTCAAGGAAGCTAAAATCTAATGTAACGGCGGGTCATGATGGTTTGCCTAGCTTTTGTTAGGAACTGTGGGCCAGTGCTCTGTGGTCCACTCTCATATATTTACAATCTTATTATTAAAACCTCTTCTTTCCCTGACACTTGGAAAACTGGCAGAATTATCCCTATTTACAAAAAGGGTAATCGCTCAGCATGGCTTCTTATCTGGTAGATCTACATTAACCAATCTAGCAGAAGTAACTCAATTTATTAGCAAGTCCTTGGATAACCGCCTTCAAGTTGACGTGATTTACACGGATTTTACTAAGGCGTTTGATAGTATTGACCATGTTATACTGCTACATAAATTGGACGATTTTGGTTTTTCTCCAAGTCTCCTTAAACTAATGCAATCGTATCTTGGTAATCGATCTAGCTATGTGTGCTTTAATGGTTTTCAATCCGGCCATTTTACCCCAACATCTGGGCTACCGCAGGGTTCTGTTCTGGGTCCGCTGTTGTTTAATATCTTCTTGAATGATTTGCTGGAACTACTTGACTGCCGTGTGTTAGCTTATGCTGACGATCTAAAAATTTTCACTGAGATTAAAGACTTGAATAATTGTTTCGAACTGCAGAGGAACCTGCAGATCGTCTATGACTGGTCCACACGTAACAGAGTTTCTTTAAATGTGGACAAGGGTGCTGTTGTCTCCTTTGGTAGAGTTGCCAGCCCCACAGTATTCTCTTATAAAGTCAATCGAAATTCTATTCCTCGTAAAACACACTGTAGGGACCTTGGCGTACTGTTTGACCCTGCTCTACGTTTCACGGACCACATTCTTGTAACTTGCAAAGCCGCTAGTAAATCCTAGGATTTCCTCATACGTTCGTGTAAAGCCTTTAATAACTTGAGTGCTTTGAAGTCCGTTTATTTCGCCTTCGTCAGGAGTAAGTTGGAGTACGATTCTATAGTTTGGTATCCCTCCTACTTGTATCAAGAAATTGCCTTGGAAAGAGTGCAAAAACGTTTTTTAAAGTTTCTAAGCTATAGAATCGATGGATTTTACCCTCCCGGATCAACTGATTACATCGCATTACGTGAAAGGCATAATATCGAATCTCTAGGTGACAGAAGAAAGTATAGTAGTGCTGTTTTCTTGCTTAATTTAACTAATAATGTTGTGGAATCCCCCATGCTGTAAGCTGGGGTTGACTTTTCGTTCAGTCAGGGCTAAAACTAATGTTTTGTTTAAGGCCCCTCTGTCTCATATGACTAGGAACATAATTAATGCTTTTCCGGATCCGTTTAGATAATGTTTATTGTACTTGTGTCGTTGTGATTTATAGCTGTATTTGCGTTATGCTAAGTTTGATTGTTGATTTTGTAGCTGTTCTTGTGTATTGTTTTTTGTTTTCTTGTATAATTATCCTGTGATTGGAGATTTTTCTCTGTTGGGTAATAAAGACATATTATTAATATATTATTATTATTAATAGCGCAATTGGACTAAGGCGAAATTCCTAGAACATTCGAAACATTCCTCGTGCAACGCCTTTGAAATGTATGGAACAAGTTTAGTTGTTATTAACGAATTATTTCAATACGTCGAAGAATAAATAAATGCTGCAACAATATTCAAACCGATCAATAATCTTTCGAAGTTTTATTGTGATCAAAAAGAAGCAAATTCAGTCGCAATCATATTGGGAACAAAAAGACGCAGATACACACGTGCCATAGGGACCGGTACGTTTTGATATACTAACAACATGTACGAAGGAAGTAAAGTCGAATAAAAAATTTTCTTCCTTTTCGTCTTAAATTTTTCGCACAATGAGTGTCATTATGCGTTAAATCTACTTAGAAATAGAATTCCAGCTTTCTAATTGTTTTTGCCTTGGGAAACCACAAAAGTTCAGTTAGGTTAAGCACTTCTGAAATTCGTACAACTATAGGTAAATAATTGAATTCGTTTTTTAGCCATAAATATAAAAATTTTGAATTTAAGAATTAAATAATATTCAAATAACGTTCGAAATAGATCGCTTAAAATGATGCACCTAAAATCATTTGAATATTAAGAGATATTCTATACTACATAACCATCTATTTGTTGGTGCTGATTCCGGATTGGAGAAATGAAGTTCTTACTTTACTTTCTGATATTATTACTCATTCTAAAAGCAGATGCTAATGTTTGCATATTGTATAGTTCACTGGTTGTGGTCTTGAAAAATCGTGGAATGGTATGAATTTTGGACTGTTAACTAAAGTTCCGCGTTGATTTACTCGTACATTCCTTCAAGTGAACGTAGAATTTTCGGCGTGTGGCCAGTAAATTATCTAATGTTGTAATTAGATGATGGACACTTATCGCCTAAAAAACAACTACTGCCCCGACAGAACTCCTAACGGTTGTTGCATTATATTCAGATCCTGAATAAATAACACAATCGATGTTATACTAATAAATTTCTGTGAACAATAAAAAGATTTCCAGCTAAAACGTTACAAACTATTCAACATTTGCAAGCCTTGCTCCCTAAGTAAGTGTAGAAGGAAATGTAATGGCGCCTCTATTGCACATATCATTTCTCTGTATTTCTATGTTGAAGAATGCTTATCCCTGTATAGCAGTGGTTCCCAATTATCTACCAGTGAAGGACACCCCAAGGGACTCTTTGTAATCGACGGATTCCCATCCCTTAGTTTTTTTAATGTATTACAAATTATAAACTTAGCACCCCTCCCACGCATTAATAATTCGTGTTCTAAAACCTACAAACTAGAAAATTTAAGGTAATAATTTTTTATATCATAGTAATTTTAACAATTTTTGTTTTGTCAAATTTTGTCGATTGTCGCGGATCCCTAGGAATAAGTCGCGAATACTGTTTTAAAGAATGATATTGCAGGAAAATTGCAGTGCAGTCTTAGACAGCTTGAAAGGTAGTGTTTGAGCCCGAGTCATTTTACATCTTTTATACAACATCTATGTATGTAGTAAAATGTGCAATTCGCTTTGGCAAAAATTGAAAATGATAATCTTAGAATTTATACCGTACTAATATTCGGTTTTAAATAATACAAATTATCTTCTTTACTAGGTCAGGCAATCAAATACAGCTTGCCAAAATGGAGATTTCGCGACCGCTGTGGCTTTATACACCGACGCTCTACAATTGGATCCGACAAACCATATCCTCTATTCGAATAGGTCCGCAGCTAAACTAAAACAAGGGCTCTTCTCCCAAGCGCTGCAAGATGCAACTACAGCAAGGGATTTATGTCCCACATGGCCAAAAGCTTATTACAGGTATGTTTTACTAGTTTTCTGAAGGAAGAAGAATCACGGATTAGGCAATAGGTGACTTATACCTCTGTTTCGAAGAGGGATAACATAATTGGAACGTTATGACGTTATAATAATAATAATAATAATAATAATAACACGCACATAAACTAAATCATCATAATTAACATAATTGTTGCAGAAACCAACTGTATAATCAATGATTGTATTGTATTGTATTGTATTGTAATGAGGTGTGGTCTGGCCCAAAATGGCCCTTTTGCACTGCGACCACGTTGATCTATTGTGCTTCCTCTTGTTTGTTTTATTTATTTATTTAATACGCTGAGGAACAGGATCAGCTCCTTCAATGGGAGTGTAAATAGGTCCTCCTCATTCAGCGTATATGCATGTAGTAGTCTATATCTCCTGTGGCCTAGTGCCCCACAGTTAGTGATCAAGTGTTCCATTGACTCCTCTTCTTCA
The DNA here is from genome assembly GCA_038088585.1 of Chrysina gloriosa. NCBI lineage: Eukaryota > Metazoa > Arthropoda > Insecta > Coleoptera > Scarabaeidae > Chrysina > Chrysina gloriosa. The sequence continues at coordinate 9,584,671 of CM076095.1, forward strand.
CCGCAGAATCTGCAAGTGTCCGTGTTGGATAAGCCCATTTTGTGAAGGTGCTTGTTACATGTATAGTGGCCTGTGGGTGCCCCTGTCAGTGTTTTTAAGCTTCCCCTGTCCAGTTTTAGGGCGAGGTCCGCCCTGCTAGCGTCGAAGCTCAGAAATTTTTGGAATGTTCCAGCCCGCTGGTCTCATTCCAGTGTTTCATTGTAATGGACGCTGTCCATTTCTTTATCTCACCTTTAAGGAGACCTTTGTTAAACCCAAAAGGTGGGGTAGGTCCAGTAAAGCTTCTCTCAGCCCCTTTTTTGCGCAGATGTCTGCCATCTCATTTCCCCGTGCCCCTCATGTCCTGGCACCCAGACCAGGGTGATCTGGTTCTGAGTGGCCAGACCATTAAGCATGTTGCGGTATTCCAATAATAATTTGGACGTGATTGTACAACTGCTCAGTGCCTTAAGGACTGACTGACTATCCGAGAATATTTTGATTCGTATTCCCCTGTGTCCCCTTTCGGATAGGATTCCTACAGTTTCCAAGATTGCGTATAGTTCCGCTTGGAAGATTGAGGTGTCCTTGCTCAAAGTTATTGATCTGTGTGTTCTAGACCCCACTATTCCTGCCCCCACTCCGTGGAGCGTTTTGGACCCATCTGTGTACCACTTTTGCGATCCATCCCGTAACCATCTCGGGTTTGCGCACCACTCATCCCTTGTCCACTATTCCCCTTTTCCTAGAGAAGGTACGATGGTTATCTTCTCTGGGTTAATTGATAACCCCTCCAGGCTGCACCATTCCCATGTTGTGTTCAGGGCATTTTGCATCCGTTCGGCAATCGTCCCTATGTGGTTACCTCTAATTATTACACAGATGGCATCCGCATAGCCAATGGTTCTGTGTCCCTTCCGGTTAAGGACCCTAATCAGGTCATCAGCTAAAATCGACCATAGAAGAGGAGATAGTACCCCACCCTGTGGGCATCCCTTAACCGCAGTGACACTCATGTCCGTAGATCCGAGTGAGGCTCTAATCAGCCTTTGGTTCAGCATGCAGCTGACCCATTTTACTATCGCTGCATCAGCTCCTCTATGATAGTATTACATATATATGAGAACACATTCATTCTATCTTTTTTCGATAAATACAGGTGAGAAGACGGCCTACACAGCAATCCATTGACATCCACAAAGGTCACAAGACCAAATTTATCAACAATTTCAAAAAATTTTAAATTAAAATTATAAGCTTTTCTGTTGAAAGTATGCCTATCTCTATAATAAGGTACAGACATACAAATTACATTGAATCGTGTAAGGGATGTAATCAAGTCAAACAGACGCCCCGAATCCGGAAGTAACCCCCGCAGCGCATCGTTGGTGTCCGCACAAATTGTCACTGTATCCTTCGCAGTAAAATCCTTGGTCAAACTATTAACATGCTGCACCACTCCTCCAAAGTTTGCATTAGGCTTGAAGATTACTTCTGTTCCACAATTAGGCAGTTTATTATGGGAGGGATTTACTTTTATTAATTAAATAATAATAGTATGCATTCTATTTCAAACAACAACATAATGAGGGAATTGTTTAAGGATTTAATTTTTTCCCAATTTACACTCTTTGTTTCTTATTCTTTCACTATCTCATACCATTAAATGTCGATTGGTCCTATTTGTGACACAGGACACAAATTATAAAAGTTTAAAACACAGCGGTATTAACGAGAAAATGTTTAAGTTTCTTATCCTTCACTTCTTAAGTAGTGTTATATAACTTATTACATAAATATTAAAATTAAACATATTTTAAACTATTGCAGCATGTGAAATTCGGAGTTTAATAAAATACGAGATGGGAAACATTATAAGTGTATGCAAATGTATTGCGACAATATTTGCAGGTACGCCTAGTTGGCTAGAGATTGCATAAATTTTAACGAAAGGCTGAGCATGAAAACGATCGAAAGTGAAGAGTTTACGGAGTGTTTAGAAAGTAACAAATATATGCGCATAATTATGCATATCGTTAATATTTATTATTGCATGCATTACGACTTCCACTTTACAAATTACATGGTATATGTTAAATATTAATGATTTAATAATAAATATTACCAGTCTATCTCAATTCGGTGATTTACTGCATGCAGGGAATTGGATGTATCGAGTCAATCGTGAAGTGCGTGAGTAAATACACAGAGACACGGCGAAAAATATTTCGGTTAAAAATTTGTTGAGTAAATGTTTAAGTTGTACATGTAAATCAGAAATGTCTTTGGTAAGTTTGCTTCCTTGATGCCTTCTTGAAATATGTAGCGGAGTTGTCCTCTTTCCGCTGAACTTCTGTAACAGACCATAATATTTTTCAACAAATTTTGTTTGGATCTTTAAATTCAATTGCTGACACATTCAATGTCTGTGACAGTTACCAAATATACTTGAATATTTCTAAAATACGTAAGTTCAAAGTGATCCTTTGCATAAGAAATCGTAAAATTGTTCAAAGAGCATTATCGAGCTGCAATCTTTTACAATTTCAAGCGTTACTTGAGCGAGAAACAACCTTCTGATCAAATCCATCCAGTGTATAGTGAGGAGTCGTCTTCCTTAGCTACTATAAAGCGGTGACAGAATGGATTTCAACGTAGTCGACTTTCCTTGAATGGCAGCTTTCGAGGTTCAGAACCAAAAACCGCCAATACCGAAAAAGATATTGGTCTTATTCATTATTTAAAGCGGTGGACACGTTATTTTAAGCAGTATTCAAGCAATTCCAAGCACTGATGTGAGTGCAGTTAACATTATTAACATTTACACATGCATTTGAGGGTAAGAGGGTAAGAGTAAGCTCTGTTCCTGTTGGATTCTCCAAAATTTTATAATCTCGCCATTACCATCAATATCCACTATTTGGCCAACAGCCGAATTTTCTTGGATGTAGAATATTTGACTGTTTAGATTAGATTAGATTAGTTGACCTGGCAATGATGCCTGTTCCACTGCGGTCTTTCCAGATCTAGTGTGGTCCCCATGCCTCCTTAGAGTGCGTTCTCCAGCTTTGTTCTTCCGCACATAGTCTCACCCCGAAATATCATCTACATATCGTTTCTTATGTCAAACCCATTTTATTCATGTGATTTTGAACCTGCAGTACCCTGTTAGTAAGCCCACTATCACCCTGACAGACTTTCTGTCTCTGCGCAGTAAGTCCGTTGTAAACTTAGACATTTGTTTTCTAAGAAACTGTTTTGCCGATTTTTCGTCTGCGGAGTTCCCCTACCTTTCCCGAAATTTCTCCTCGATCCGCTTTCTTATAGCAGTTTTGATTTTTGTTTTTACAATGCCAAGGAGGGCTCTGGTCCTATGAATGCCATCGACGAGGCCTCTCGGGCCAGTTTGTTAGCTTCTTCTTGTTAGCTCCTGGTAGCCCTCGTGCCCCAAAACCCAAACTATAGTCACTTTTGCGCGACTGCCGAGTTCATTCAGAGCACACGTACAGCCCCATAAGAGCCTTGAATCGACCTGCGCCGAATCTAGTACCTTCAGCATTGCTTGGCTGTCGCTTGCTTATTAATTTCTCCAACACAATAATGCACCGCGGCTACTTTCGCCATGGACTTGACTTATAGGGTTTATTGACCTTGCTACTCCTTATATATGGATATCTAGAGGTGATAAATTCAGGATCACCTCCAATGCATCTATAGGAGTTGTTCTCATTGCTTCCGTGGCACTTAAACACGCGAGTCTTTGTACCCCACCTAGTAGCCTGGTACCACCTTTTCGCTTTGTTTTCGGCCACTACATTGTTTACATTTAGTAGTCTCCGTCGTCTGTTGAGGCCTAACTTCCCTATCTGGACTAACCTGGCCTCTCGATTCCCTTTCCCAAAATAATCGTTTACACCTACTTGATTTGACCAAAATCTCTCCACTCAGAAATGTTTTGAGTTTCGGAAACAGCTTTGCGCCTGTATGTAATCTTGGCATTGTTTCACAAGCTTTACCACTTTAGCCTTGGAAATCCCAGATAGCTTAGCTGTACGAACCTCCCCGTCAAACATCAGAGTAGTTAGGGAAGTATCTGTCCGCCCCGCTTGATCGGGTAAAGCTACATACAAGGGGCTTTTGCCTGATGCTCCCAAGGGAACGTTAAAGACTACACTTCGCGCAACTCTTGGCACGTTACCTCACATCTTAGTTTGAATTTTAGCTCGAGTACCTCGGGAGCGCTAGATTCCCGAACCTACTTGTTAAACTTGTTAACTCTGAGCCCCCGAGGGTGATATTCGACCATACTCAAATCGTTGTTTTCAAATGTTGTATTCATGCCTAGAGCTTCATTAGAAAATCTGACATCATCAAATATTTTGTCACTATCCAGATTTTGCAAATTCTTCTATTCCTTAATGAATACCAGCGTTTGCAGCATTGAATATTTCTTCATTCAAGTATTCCTCATCTTCCTAATATCCCACGTGAAATATCGGCTGACACTGTACTTTTACCCGCAGAAACATTAGAATACTTTTCCCTTTTGCGTTTATACGAATTAATAGTTGTTGTTGGTGATCGTTTTTTTGATTCCTTCAAGATGCCTAACTAGTGCATTTATTTACGAATTATTAGTTTGTGACATTTCCCTTGTGTCTTATCTGGGGCTTAGGAATTTTCTTTAAAACTTCGTCCCGATATTAATATACCACATGCTCTAAAATCAGCTTGTATGTTTTCAGAATTCTTATATCCCACAACTAACAAAGCTTTTCCTAGAAGTTTGGAATGTCTTTGGTAGGACTCCGCGATTTGTCAATTTTCATTCTTCTAACATATTTCTGCGCTGGATTTTTACAGGGTAGAAATATGCAACATCAAGTGACTGGCAACAGTGAGTGAAGTTTTAACAGTGAAGAAAAGAAAAACGAATGTTGGCTTCTTTACAGTGATTTAATACCTATATTGACAAATGGCTGGACAAATTATTCCTGATAAAAAAATTGGACCATTACACCTACGGATGTATGGCAGGATAATTGTTATAAACCAGTCACCCAACATTGTTGCGTCTAACTAGCCACTGGGAGTTTCTATTATAGGCTGTGGCTGGTAGTCCCCCTCCATCCACGTAGGATGAATATGCTTTGATTTGTAGACTGTATAGGGAGGAAGAATTGTACCATCTGTTGTTCTTGCAATCATTACACTGATGATTATTTTTTCTGTATCTGTGACTCGATTTGCATGTTTATTCCCTCGCTATACGACAACCGTGAAATTTCGTTGTGATTTATTATATTAGATATTGGTACATTAGCAATTATTACTTCTAGCTGATCAAAATAGCTATTAATTCTAATATAGAAAATGTGTTCACCTACAGAGAGTAGAAAATATGAAGAGTAATTTCAATAACGATTTTAACTCTCCGGATCTTACTCTTTTACCCTTTCTACCTTTCGGTGTAAGGGTTCGGAGCCACCGAGCCGTATATGAACACGCATATACCGTACCGCTCCTGGCCCACCCAGTGGCATTTCCTTCATTTTCGCAGCTTATTAGAGGTCCAGATCCCTTTTTAGGATTTTAAACTGCTACGCTCTGCCGCTACCGGGTCTCGAACGCCGGCCCTTCGCACTGTGAAGCGCGAGTTTTACCACTCAGCCACTGAGGGTTGTTAACTCTCCGGATACCGTGCTAAAATAATTACTCCTCACCTCACTGATTATTCTGAGTTTTTGTTACTTCACATCTCATTATTAAGTAAAATAAATCAATAAAACACAAGTATTTTATTTAGCGATAATGTATATATATATATATTTCGTGACCTTTTTATACTTATCTTATATGATACAGATCTACCACTAATAGGTCTCTTAAATGACCTATTAGTGGTAGATCTCTATCATATAAGTTTAGCGATAATAATAATAATAATAATAATAATAATAATAACGGAAATTAAGAAAAGAACTGGTAAAAGCAATTGAATTCTTTACTCTTAAGCGGTTACGTCAATTTTAGTACTTAATATAATAATAATAATAAATAAAATATTTTTAAATTTAATTTTTAAAAATTACAAACTCTAGAGACAACATTTTTACTATTATTATTATTACTGTTATATATTTTTGATTATATTCATTTATTAGTCATCGGCTTTATAAACGCACCAACTATTCGTTTGCTTCAAAATCCATGACCTCAAGACTATAGAAAATGATTTAAGCCTTCTCGGAAGCAACTGATAATCAAACTAGATTTTATTTTCCAGTATAATTCAGGTCAAAGGTCAACACACTTGTTCCAACGTTTTTTTCCGAAGTGACATTCTAAGAGGTTCCAAAAATAATCGTTTGCAGCTACTTGATTTGATCAAAATCTCTTTCTGGCCAGAAATGTTTTGAGTTTCGGAAATAGGTGGAAATCTGACGAAGCCAAATCAGCCGAATATGGCGGTTGCGGGAGGATTTCGAACTTCCGTTCTGTCAATTTTTGCTGAACGATTGCACTTGAATGAGCAGAGCCATTGTCGTGGCTATACAACACTCTTTTCTTAACAATTCCCTGGCGCTTTTCCTGAATTGCTGCTTTCAATTTGTCAACAGTGTTGCCTTTTTCAAGGTAATCAACTAGCAAAATTCCTTTGACGCCCCAAGAAACTGATGCCATCACCTTTCCATCCGAGTGAAATATCTTTGCGTCCTTCAAAACCGATTCACCGCGTGCAATCCAATGTTTTGATCGCATTTTTACTTCTGGTGTGTAGTTATGAATTCAGGTCTTACCCATGGTCAGGAATTGTCTATTGAAATCCGTTGTATTTCTTGTAAATACTTTCAAACAATCCGCTGAAGTTAGAGCTCGTATGAGATTTTGCTCCGAATTGAGCAAATGCGGCACCCATCTTGCAGAAAGCTTGCCTTTGCTTCTGCTTATATTCAATGCAAGCTTTTTACGTTGATATTTTGTACAAAATTTGTTCTTTTAGTGGTGGATGCAACTAGTTGTGAAGGCTTCCTCTACTTCAATATAGGGATCTTCAACTGGGCAAGCCCCAATTCAGATTAGAAGGACTACAATAGTGAAGAAGGTTCAGAAAAGTATCTTATTGCTAGGGTAGAATAGAAATGCCTATTGTTTTTCAAAGTATCCTCTACAAAAACTAATACACTTTTGTATTCGTTCGAATGGACTGTTAGAGCAGGTATTCCAATCTTCAGTTGGGATAATCAAATTTGCAACTTCAAAAGCGTAGACTACTTTTCACGTCGATGAAACCAGTGACTACGCAGTTCGTTCTTGATCGTTGGGGACGTAGAAACCATGACGTCAGACCAAAATTCAATAGGTCTGTCACTAATCAACCCAAAGTCCTATTGGTTAATGAAACCAATAACCGCACGGATAAACTGATGACGACTTTTGGCTGTAAAAACAGGACTAGAATCGATAGTTGGAACATAGGAACCTTCTTGGAACAAACCAGAATTGTGCAAGTAAGAAAATGATACGTGATCATCCAAATCTTCGCTGACAAAAGAAGTCCAGCTGAGGTTGGTTAACTGGACATCGATATTTGACCGCATATTAATATCACGTTTTAAAACCAAAGCCCGTAATATAATAATAACACAATGCTACACACCTGCGGAACCATCAGATATACCTGAGGAAGAATCTTTCTACGAAGAGCTACTATCTAGTCTCTCAGATATGCCCTGCGGAAATATCAAAATTATGTTGGAGGATATGAGTGCAAAAGTCGGCTCAAAAGAATGAAGAAAATAAGATTGAGAAAAAGATGTACGATGCAAAAAACAACCAAGAAGAACCAAAAGCACAGGCTCTGGAAGGCCTGAACAGGAAAGGTAAGAAGCGCAGCCATGAAGAGAGTGATAGCCTGGAAGATGGTTAGTTAGTTGATGCGAAATAGAAAAACATGGAAATTAGTTCAACTCGTCTCTACCGTACACCTGACAAGGATATTTAAGGACTTTACGGTTAAGTGTTTACGTACGAAACAATACATACGAGGGTAGATCGAAAAGTTTCTGGAATGACAATGAAAACATAATAATATGAATTCAAGTTATATTTTATTTTTCAAGATAATCTCCTAGAAGCTCAACACGCTTGGTCCAACTTTTTCTCGAATCTCTTGCCAAAGTAACATTCTTCGAAGTTCCTAAAATAATCGTTTACAGCCACTATAAGTTCCCCATTTAACCAAAACCTCTTTCCAACCAAAAATGGTTTGAATTTCGGGAACAGGTGGAAGTCTGACGGAGCCAAATCAGACTAACACGGAGGATATGGCAGGATTTCGAACTTCAATTCTGTCAATTTTTACTGAACGATTGCAATTCAATGAGCGGGCCCATTGTCGTGGTGAAACAACACTTTCTTCTTACGTTTTTTCCTAAACGGCTTCTTTTAATTTGTCAAAAAGTGCTGTGTAATATTGGCCAGTAACAGTTTTGCCTTTTTCAAGATAACCAATTAGTAAAATTCCTCTTGCGCCCCAAGAAACCGATGCCATCATCTTTCCAGTTGAGTGAATGGTCTTTGCCTTCTGTTGTATACTCATGAATCCAGGTCTCATCCATGGCAACGGATCGTCTCTTGAAATCCGTTGAATTCCTTGTAAAAACTTCCAAACAATCGACTGAGGTTCGAGCTCGAATGCGTTTTTGTTCCAAATTGAGCAAATGCGGCACCCACCTTGCAGAAAGCTTTTTTCAACCAAATTCGTTACGTAAAATACGAACTACTCGTTCGTAAGGGATGCCCATGGCTTCCTAAATGTCACGCATTTTTATTTGGCGATCTGCCAAAAGCATGTCAAGGATTTCTTTTACAATTTCTTGCGTGGTAGCCGCCTTTTGGACGCCCTAAAAAGTTATTTTCGTTTTTATCCATAATTGAAGACAGGAAAAGGTACTTGATTTAAATGCTTGTCAAGACCAGACTATTTGACAGATCGATTTAACATTTGCAGTCAATTGATATGGAAGAGTTGCCAACATATCGACATAAAGTATTTGGGGAAATAGCTACCCCCTAGAATCAATTTCGGAAACTTGTCTATCAACCCCCGTATAAAGGTCATCGTTGTAAATATCTTGTTTAAAAAGTTATTTAAAGAAATTTACACTTGGGGTATTGAGATACCTCGCACGGTACCCGAAATGTTAAACATGTTTAGATATTGCTTACTAAAAGCTACTGCACACTGAAACACCATCATATATGTATAATTTTTCCTAATTTCAGTTTAGCTTCCGTCGAACGAGATGTCGTAAAAGTCATAAGGAAATATTTATGTGATAATTCCACAGTAATCTCAAATTAGCGTTACAACTCGCTCTCCGCATCCAATTATTCCAAATCTCCCACGATATCGGAGAAATAGAAATCAGCGGTGCACAAAGAAATAGTAAATAATTAACCCGACCGATGTAGAAACACAACAACGGTATTTCTGGAATGTTATCAAGCGACATAAAATATATTTACAGTAAGTAATGAATAAATTACTTTATAGTTTTTGATATATCTGATCACTGATCACATATGTTGGTATATGCATAGTTCCGCTTCTGATGGCAATAACGTTGAAGCTGCTGCGTAACTGTATTCCTTTTCTTTGAATTCCGTTGAATGAAATCGCTCTGCCAACATCTCAAAAGGGAATTTCTGCGACGATTGCGGCATTTTTAAATAGTACGGAAGGATTTTACCTATGCACATATGTTCCCGACAGCGATGTTTATATGGTAGCCTTCTCATAAATTTCCGTAGAAGCGTGATAAATTTTAAATAAGTTACAGAAGACCTGGCACGCAATTAGCGATACGCAATTCCTTCTCCTGGTGAATACTTCATTTCACATCATAAATGTATAATCAACGTTATTGGAAATTACATACATATTTATAAAGTAAGTAAGATTAATGGTTGATGAGCTTATTTAAGGTTGTCATTAGTGTTTTCACAACAGTAAAGAGCAAAAACATGAATTATAATTTCATTGCAAAATTGTAAATAAAGAGAAATGAAAGTCAGTCATTAATAGTAGTTTACGTACCCATAGAAGATGCAATAAAGGAAGAGGAAGTATGCTTTTATACAACCCTAAAAGCTGCAGTAAATAATACAAAATAAAAGCTCAACTAACAAGGAAACATTGGGAAGTGTGTCTCGCCGATATAAATAAAACTTTATGGTTTTATAGACCGAGGTAGTGGAAAAACAGCGGTAATAGAAGGAAATGGTAGATTTGTCTTAATTCCTCAATACCCATTCTCACTGCCTCCGATGAGGAGCAAATCTGACATGTTAGCTTCCAAAAGCAATTGTGCCTGAACTGAAGAACTTTAAATTTAGAACATTCTTAGATTAATACATCTTTTATTTATTGAACCATTATTAAGCTATAAGTTTTTTTAGAATTTTATCCAGTACAACAGTTTACTGCAGAAGATAAGTACGAGTCGTATCCAGAAGGCGAGTTGCAATCGTGACTGTACGCAGAGATAGGAAAGAAATGGTACGGTCTCCTAAGGACTGTAAGGTACGTGCGGTAATAGGAAGTTTGCTTTCTCAGAAGTGGATATTGGCAAAACCCCATCAACAATTCTGTGAGATGTACACTACCGTCCATATTAATTCGGAGATTTGGTAAAATTTCGTAAAGTATTCTTAATGAGTGCGCTATTACTTCAAAATATAAATTATATTATGACTTTAAACTATTTATGAAGTTTCTAGTTCGCAAAGAACGAAGACCTCCCAATTCTCTGGATAATAACATCATCAAATTATAATAATAATAATAATTCAAATTTACGACATTCTAATGGCAATTGTGGAACGAATTTACGATCCACTTATAATGTTTATCTTCGAGGTAGAAGTGAATGAGCATGACTAATAAATAAGCTTAAGAGGTTTACATTACTCTGTCCTAACAGTGCTGCATATTATAGCCAATATTTTTGTTGTTAACCAACGTACTTTTGCGTGTTCGATAGTAAGTGTGTATTGAAGCAAATAGTTTTATCAAAAGTGTCTAAAATGCCAAGGGAAAAACCAGCAAGCCAAGGAAAACCTTCCATTATAATTGCTTTTCAACTATTCAATGCGTTAGATTGCGAAAAAGATGAATGTGAAAAAGTCAACAGCAAGTGATATCATTAGAAAATATGAACGCATGCGCACTTTGCACGCCAGTGCACATCCGAGTCGTTCGTGAATAACAACAAGAGCAGACGATGAGCGCATAAAATTGTTAAGCAAACGAGATAGAAGGCTGACAGTACCCGTAATTGCTGCAGAAATGAATCACGACCATGAAAGAACAAGTTCTGTCATCACAGTAACGCGGCGATTAAAAGCTGCAAATCTTCATGGCCGCGTTGTTGTGCAAAAACTCTACTACGCCGGGGTAACAGACAAATTGGTTCCAATGGATTTCAAAACAAGTTTGAAGTCTTTGGACATGCGAGGCATGTTTTCGTAAGAAGATCCAAGGGTGAAAAACGGAATGGAACACATTAGCTTACATTGATTTTTGCAAAACTCCAAGTGCGCACTTCCATCAAGTGGTCATCTTCAGTGGGTAAATAACACTACTGCCTTTTGTGGGATCGTAAGGTGTGCCCGCTTGCTACATCGTCAACCAGTTTCTGCGAGGTGCGTTTTTCTTACCTCCCACTGAGGATTATGACTTACTTAACTCTGTCAAATCACATTAGCAGGGGAATATCAAAAAAGTTAAAACGAGATTTAAACTGTTCATATGTCCTTAACGATGGCGTACATATTTTCCCTATAACAAATATATGTTTCTGGAAACAACCGCTCATCCCCTTATTTTTTCTGCAAATGTCAGAACTATTAGGAGCATGTAACACAGTTTCAATCTTGTCTTAACTTCTTTCTGATATATCTTATACAAGGGCCATTAGTAAAGACAGTGCGGTTTGATTATTAAAAATACCAATACAGGAAGAAGTTTGTATTGTATATAACTTAAAACCTTCAGCTATTTTTATACATAGTTGCCATTAAGATTGAGATATTTGTCATAGCGATGAACCTGCCCTGCAGAGATTCATCGCTCTCAAACCGTTGTGGTCCAAGCCATTTCTTCATGTTATGGAAGAGAGTTCGTCTGTCACAACAGTTGATCACTTTGCTCTTCATCATGGACATTAGTTCGTACTTCTCGAAACATACTGCACCATCTTCTAACGCCACGTTACTCATAACATTATCACCACAAACTGAACAAAGTTGGCGATGAGTCCCAGCACACAGAAATCGGACAACAGCACGCGGTTCACAGTCGGCGGGATTTTCAATTCCAGCAGCCATTGTATACGACCAAAATAGTACGAAAGAATGTCCGAACGATTCCCTCACTAGCACTGCCAGACTCTCATTAAACCAGACTACACCGCAGCGTTGCGATCGTGCCGATCCCCCACTCCTTTGCTCACTAGGCGGAAACGGAACTTACTTTATGAATTGCCCTCGTAGTTTCTGAGTTATTGAATTAAACAGCGAAGGATAGTATTGAGCTTAGAGCGTTGTACACCCCGCTAATATGAAATTGGGCAACTAAGAAAGTTACCGTTGTTTTTACACTACATCGGTCTACAAACCCACAAAGTTGTATTTAAATCGGTGAGACACATTTACTGGTGTTTCCTTGTTAGTGGAATAAGTGGAAAAGCCGTGGAAATGCTATTATGGCAAGAAATGGAATAGTTTATTCGAAACAGCTTGCCATTACAACCATTCTCACTCAGCGATATTTCAGTCAATGCAATTGCATCGTAATCGTTAATAGTTACGGCGCGGCGTTATAAAATTCCGAAACTATAGAACGCAACCCAAGAACATTCCGTTATGCATACGAAAGATGATTGTCAATCAATTGTGAATGTGTTTTAAGTAAAAGGAAAATCTTCAAAAATCTCCAAGCTGGAAGTGAAAGAATAAATTTAAAAAACCAACCGCAATGTATGAAGGTGGACTTAATACCGTCGGAATCCGCTTTTTAAGGAAAATAGAGAAAAAGAAAAAGACCAGATAGAATTAGAAATGGAACATTCAGTTTGTGGCCACGAGTGAAGACACAATAAAGGAAAGGCAACCGAAATACTAGTATTATATTTTTTACCATCTTACAATGTACAAAGACTAAAAATCTTTGCACCGAGCCAAAAATCTCTGTCTGGTACAGAAAGAAGACAGTGCCTCTTTGAAGCAAATTCAGAAGGAAAGAACTAAAGGCGCAAACCTAGAAAAACTTGGAAACATTACATTACATTCTCATTACATCAAAGGTAAATCATAAGGTAAAGGGTTATGGATAAGAAATGTGAAACATTAAATACTTAACTCGCTTAGCCTTTTACATACAATGGTATCAAATGAAGAGACGGGTTTCTGCAACCATCATAACCCTACGGTCCGGTATAATCGTACGCTCATTCTTGTTTATTATATTATCGTTTTATGCAACAAACAAATAGTTGATAAATAATTGGTGACATATTTCCCAGGAGCCCAGGGTCATACTAATACTAAGATGATGAGCTTAGGGTTCAAACGGCTAAGAATAGATGTAACTGTTCTCATAACAGTTATTGCACATAGATTAGCAATTTTCAAAGAAGTTTATGGTGATTATATCTTAATTACCTATAACTCGCTTCCTAATGAAAGTGCATAAATCAAAAGCTCAAAAAATTTATCATAACTGACGACCTTAATTTGATTTTATTGTCATTTTACAACTTGCGGATAACCCGAAAAAGTAAAATCTATTTTCGTTCGACGATCGAAGTTCGGCAAAACGTAAAGGATGGCTCATTCTACTAGCTATTAAGCGTACATAATACATTAGCAACCGGAAGACAAGTATCACTGCGTTGTGCATTTCGCAAAAACTAGTATGACATCCTATACACTCCTGTAAAGTATATACACAATGGGATGCTCCCCTGAAGGAGAAGCCACCAGCCCGCGAAAACGCATACGGCATTGTAAAGTAACAGTTGTAAGGTCAGTTACTAGCAGGTTCAACTTCATTAATAATTTTATATTTTTTGTAGTAGATGCAACCACAGATACTTGTGGACGCTATATGGCAAATTTATTAATAGGTAATTTAATAAACAACACTTCTGGTAAATTATATTTGATAAATAAGTTGACAAAGCTAACCATGTAACAATGATTAGGTTTATTAATGCAGCTTTCATGAATTTTTCCTTGTCGGCATGGACAAGGAATGTAATGTTTAATGTAGAAATGGATCTGTTCAATAAAACTTATTTAAATTTTCTTAGTGTTTGTTTCTTTTCCTTGTGACTTCAAAATATACTCGACATTCTGAAAATATTTTTGAAAAATACTTTACATATTCTAGACATATATATCTACATATTTTAGTCAAATCTCGAACATACGATCCGGTCTCTAGTTATAACACACACACATATACATATACATATATATATATAAATCCCATATATATCCAATTTGACAGATCAAATAATAAAACATTTTAAACAGTTCCCTAATATTAAAATAGCTAAATACAATCCTTTCAATATTGGTAGCATACTCACAAGAACTAAAGACACAACACCTTTGCTCAACCAAAAGATGTCGTTTATGCAGTTCCATGAGTCTACATATGTTGGGCAGACATCACAGTTGCTAAAACAAAGATTAACACAACATAAGAGCGACTGCAGGGTGAAAAAGGGTTCGTGTGCGTTGGCTGTTCATTCTCAGCAATCTCTTCATACTTTTGATTATGATGGTGTCAAGATTTTGGATAGGGAAAGCTACTACAAAACAAGATTGTTATTGGAAATGATACACATTCACAAAAACAATAGGGCCATCAACTTTAAGACAGATGTCAATCAATTGAGCATAATATATACCGAATTGCTAAATCTTTGATGCGCTTGTAACCTTGCCAATTTTGGTGGTTTTTGGGATGAACTGTGTATACATTTTAGTTTATGCATCTTGTACATAAAAATATTTGCACGTCAATAAAAACAAACTTGTTCTTGTCTCTCTTGCGCTTAACATGTATATTTGTCGTTGCAATTTCAACAAATACTCATACATATTCCACGCGTTCATGTGATTACACGTACAAAATCTGATGGTTTAATACCACGTTAATATGTATCTGAGGGCTAGTGATCTACTCTAGTTGTAAGTCTTAATTTAATCCTTAAGTTGCAACATTGTGATAGCACATTTTTCAGCATACTCCTGATGAAGTTACCAAACGGTGACGAAATATAGAGGTTGAACAAATGAGACTTTTTATTTCACGGACCGACCACCCCAATAGAGTTTTTCGCTCGTTTTATATTCTACTCTAAACAGTACGGTCGATATACATTGTTACTATATACATATATATACATATATACACGCATTGTACATCATATTATAAACCTTATATCAATGTAACACTAAACGACCTCAACAACTCATGGTAAACAGCATCTTCGTGCGAATTTTAATGCGTGAAATAATATGATATAAATAAATAATAAATTCATGTTGGACACGCGACTATTCGCTCACACCTTGTACGCCGGCAGAAATGCCGATCGTAACCACTGATAGCGATAAACAACAATGCACAGATATGGTAGCTATGGAACGGCGCGGCGGCCGCGGCGGTAGACGACAATCCATTTCCTGACCGGCCGAAACCACTCCTTCGTACGTCGAAAGAATGCACGGGAGAATTATCCAATCTATACCATACGACGAAGAAAGCATCGTCATCTGCATGGTAATGAAACTATTACCAGTTTCTCGTCGTTATGCGAAAACTAAGCGTTTTTAGTTGTAGTAGCCGTATCCGATACGTTCGTACTCGCATAGCATATGTACGGCGAAGGTATGCGATCTCGAACCTCGAGAAGAAGCGAATAGTAGAAGACACGTTCATCCTACTACCTACAGGAGGTTATTGTACTATAAATTTAACTCCAACCGATGGATTTTTTAAATAAGTGCACTCGCTAACTGCGGAAATTAAACTCAAATAACAACCGTTCGCATTAGAAACGATATATGTAGTTATTAATTCGATGATTTCTACAACGAACGTTAGTATTCAAACCAAACAAGCTTAATTACTAGAGAAAATTGATAGAGAATAACGATTTCTGCAGTACCTTATTAGTAACGTGGGATATCATTTCGTGCGACAGTTCGCGATATGTATCTTTAGATACCTACAGATCTTTTTATAATAATCTTCTTCTTCTTCTTCTTCTCGTTAATCCTTATGCCTTTCAGCGTCGGATTATTTTTGGATCTTACGACGATTTAATCCATTCTTTCCATCGTGTCCGGTCTGTTCTCATTCTTCTCATTTCTGCTATGGTCTTCCCTCGCTTTCGTCCTAATTCGTTGACTCTGTCAATCCATTTTTTCCTTGGTCTTCCCTTTTTCTTCTCCCGTTATTTTTGGCTTCTATTATTTTCTTTGTTAAACTCTTTTGTTCCATTCTAATTATGTGGCCGTACCAATTCAGTTGACATTTTTCAATTCTTTTTAGTATATCTTCTTGATTTATCATATTCCTCATCTGTTCGTTTTCTATTCTGTCCATTTTTGTTTTCCCCACGATCTTTCTCAAAAATTTCATTTCCATAGCTGTTATTTTGCTTTCGTGTTTTTGCTGTATTGTCCAGGACTCACTTGCGTACATTATTGTGGGGGCTACTACTGCATTGTATACTATCTGTTTGATCTTGGGTTCTATTTCTTTTTTCCAAAGATGGTTTGATTCAGAGCGTAGTATATGTTTGTGGCTTTCCGTCCTCTTTTTGCTATGTTTAGATCAATTTTTCTATCCTTCGATATAATAGTACCTAAATATTCGTATGCATCGACAATTTCTTCTTGTTTATCGTTTATTTTAATTATTAGATTACTGGCTGGCTCTTTATTATTTATCACCATTAGTTTCCTTTTTTCTATGTTTATTTCCATCTTCATCTTTTCTATTTCTTCTGTCCATATTTTAGTTAGTTTTTCCATTTTCACATAACTATCAGCTATTAGTGCCAGATCATCGGCGTACAGTAATGCATCCACAGCTACAGGTTCCAGTCTGTTATATCCTAACAGTGTCTTCACAGTTTCGATGCGTTTCCTCGTATTTTGCAGGATTCTGTCCATTACTATAATAAATATTAATGGACTTAAGTTGTCTCCTTGTTTTATTCCCACTTGCATTTCAAAATCTGCTGATCTTTTTCCATTCACTTGTACTATCCCCCTAATCTGACAATATAGACTATTGATTATTTGGCGCATTTTTCTTGGAACCTCTAGTTTCTCTAGACAGATATCTATACTCCCTCTATCTACTGTATCGAAGGCTGCTCGCAAGTCTATGAAATTGAAGTAGATTTCCTCCCCTGTCTCAATTTTACGTTCAATGATGTTTTTAATTATGTGGATATCATCGTTCATTTGTTTCCCTTTTCTATAGGCTGCTTGTTCTTCTCCCAGTTTCTCTCCTACTAAATGTGTAAGTCGTTCCGTTATTATTTTGGTATAGACCTTAAAACATACTGTCGATAGGCATATTGCCCTATAGTTTTCGCACTGACTTTGATCGCCTTTCTTATATATGGGAGTGATGAGGTTATTTTTCCAATCTGCAGGAATTGTGTTCGTTCGCCATGCCTTACAAAATATGTCAAGGATCCGCTCCTTTCCCACCTGTCCGAGCCATTTTACCATTTCCGGTTCTATATTATCCGCACCGCAGGCTTTTCCTGTTTTTATTCTTTTTAGGGCTTTCTCTACCTCTTCCATATCTATCTCTTCAAGTTCTTCATTATATTCATTTCGTGTTCCTGATTCTGGCAATAAATCTGTATGATCTCCTGCATCTGTGAATTTTTTCGTGGAGAATTCTTTCCATATTTCAAGTATATCTTCTGTTCTTGTTTTTAGTTCATTCGCGGTATTCCTAATTGGTTTTATTTCTTTCTTTTTCTTTCCATTCATTGATCTTATTAGGTTCCAAAATTTCCTGTTATTTGTTTTATATTCCTCATTAATATCATTTCCAAAATCTTCCCAGCTTTTCTTTTTCGCTTCTTTGATTCTTTTCTTAACTTCGTTTCTTATTTTAACATATTGTTCTTTGTATTGCTGTTCCTTTGTTAAAACATATTTTCTCCACGCATCTTTTTTCTTTTTGACTTCCTTTTATATTTCCTTAGTCCACCATTTTGTTCTTTTCTGTTTTTTCCTGTATCTGATTTGACCACATACTTCTAGTGCAGAATTATAAATAATTTCCTTGAAAATTCTCCACGTCTCTTCTAGTGTCATTTCTTCCTGGCCATATCTCTTTAGTAAATCATTCGTTTTCTGTTGGTATTCTGCTCTTTTCTTCTCGTTTCTTAATTTGCTGATTGCTATTTTATGATACTCAGCTATTTGTTGTTCTGTGTTAATTTGTTCTTGGAGTTATGCCGTTAGCAATCTGTGTTGAGTTCCCATTTCAGCCTCTTTTTGTGTCTTTATGTTTCGTATATTAGTTTTCATACTTTGGGTATAGACTATGTAGTCTATTATACTCTTCGCGTTCCTCTCTTCCGCGACAAAAGTGTATCTCTCTTCCAGTGGTTGTTCCCAGAAACCGTTCCCTAGTAGGAGATCATTCCGTATACAAAAATCAATCATTTTCCAACCATTTCCGTTTAACGTTTCTTCTCCATAT
Organism: Chrysina gloriosa; assembly: GCA_038088585.1. Classification (NCBI taxonomy): domain Eukaryota; kingdom Metazoa; phylum Arthropoda; class Insecta; order Coleoptera; family Scarabaeidae; genus Chrysina; species Chrysina gloriosa. The sequence continues at coordinate 9,603,473 of CM076095.1, forward strand.
GCTCCCAAGCAGCCCAGTCCCTTATTTGTATCATTACCCACTCTACCATTCCAGTCCCCCATTAATATTACTTTTGAGTTTGTCTCTCTTATTTCTCTTATAATAATCAAACAAGCAAATACGGTCGTTCAGAATCAATGTTTTCCGGTTCAGAAATTCAATTAATTAATTTATTTTTAAGTTGATTCGCATAAATAAAAAGAAATGCAAGTATCCGTAAGTTGCATAGATAGGTTCGCAAGCAATATTATTAATTATACTACATTACATGGAAATTGCAACACCAAGAAGGGGTGCAAATTTTTTGACTCAACTTGGCAGTAACGTTTACGTATTCAAATGTGATAATAAAATGTTAAAGAAAGAGAACAAACGATTAACACATTTTATTTTTTTCTTTATTAATGATGTGTTGGGGCCCAACATCTCTATTAGTATTAGTTGACGTCCTCTTGAGCTATGGTATTCCAAGCAACCTGCAATTCAGGTTCCAGTGTTTACGGAGGATTCGCTAAGTTACTCAGTTTTTCTTTCATAATGTTCCACGCATATTCAATTGGCGAGAAGTCGGGAGATCTGAGTGGCCATGGCAAGATATTTACGTGGCCCTCTTCGACTCGATTTAGAGAAATTTTCTCAATGTGGGGACAGGCATTATCCTGCTGAAAAGTATGTCTTCGAAGTACTGAAAATATGGAAAAATATGGGGTTTCACCTACGTTCCTAACACTCCCAACTCCAGGACTGTGAACTTTTTAAACAACACGGACTCTCTCAACTTTGTACTCTAACTTCCGATTTCATTGTGCTGCGGGACCAGCAACCACTTGTTTCTGAAGACTATCATCATTCGTCTTTATATGCAGAGTGTGAAATTAGATATTCAATCAGATCGTCTTTGTTTCCGACCAACGATAATCGCCACTGTGATTTTAGAAAAGCAAATTATTACCAACTATATTTCGAGTTGGTTGCACTTGAGTGGTCATTCATCGATAACCATTACGATAATGATAATGATAATAATAATAATAATAATAATAATAATAATAATAATAATAATAATAATGATCTTTATTTGTCCAACAGATTACACCAGTTACTGGACAAAAACAAATACTGAATTACAATACAGCAAGTACAATACTTCACACAAATAAAGTTTGCCATTAGATTAATATGCTAAAAAGAAAAAACATTCAAAATATACAACAAAAAATACAATTTACAAAATTGGAGTGAAACAGTTACAAACTAAAAGAAAAAAAAGGTGAGACAAAAAAAGGATATGCATACACTAGATGTATTATGTAAATGCAAACAGCAACACAATTCCCCCTCATCAGCACAGAAAACTGTCAGCATAAAACGTATGAAAGCACCTAATCATCTGCGATACTGGAGAATTGATTGAAAGATTGGTTCTTGCATTTGGCAAGCTGAAAGTTATCGAAGAGCGGGTATTACGAGGCGGTACGTGAAAACCAACACTGGACAGCAAGGACGGAGAATCAATTTCATCTGTTAACAATTTCAGCAGAAATCCCGCACTATATTTATCGCGTCTGTAGCACAATGATTGGAAGTGGTGTAGAGTCAATAAACACGTATAGTCTATATTACGATCGGGATAAGTTCCTGTAAGTTTAAAAGAAGGATATTTCAAAAACCTCTTCTGAACTCGCTCAAGTGAGGTATGATGGTATGCATAATATGGGGACCAGATCAAGGAGGCGTACTCGAGCTTACTCCGGACCAAGGAACTGTATAGAGCTATGAGAGTCTTGGGATTATTAAAATTACGGCAAGATCTTATAACAAAACCTAATACCCTAGAGGCAGATAAGCATGTTGAAGAGATATGTTCCGAAAGCGCGGAGTCGAAAAGTCGGGTGTAGACGATGTAGACTCTACGTTATGTGGGTTTTATACAAAAATTTTCTCAACTTTCGATAAGTGCATCCCTTTAAAAATTAGCTTCCTGGTTCACTAATAAAACAAAACAAAAATCCGAAATTAAAGATGCAATATCATCATAAATGGAAATGCAGAGTATGAAACTAAATTTGAAGACTTAAGCAGACAATCAAACTTAGCGAAAAGGAAACTTTTGTGTAATTTTGGTGATTACTTTTCCCAATGTCCTAATTGTTCCTAAACCCTTCAGACATTTGCTTATGCTTCTATCCACAGTTACCCTCAAATCTGAAGCTTATATACAATTGTACTCATTCCTCAATTTGTCTTTCAATTGTGTTTTTATGGATGTGAGGTTGACCATTTGTATCATCTTTGTGTCGGCAAATAGCCGCTCGAGGCTTTTACCGTCGCAAACGAATGTCGGTAAATAGCCGCCAAAGTCATTTCATTGTTTCGCACGCGAATTATACAGTCAGAACAAATTTCTGTTGAAATTCTGTTTTTCAGATCAGCCTCTACTGAAATTACAAGACGAACCAACAAGGCCTTTTATATATTTTACATAAAGTGGTCGAAAAAGTTAGCAATATTAATAGTTTGCTTGCTACTTAGAATTAAAAGGGCATTGTTTACTGATTATTTCAGCGCACAAGAGAACTTTTGGTCAAAATACACATATATCGTATTTACTGGTTCGTCAAATCACGTCCTTACATTGTATTATATTTAAATTTTAAAGGAAATTGTTTGTTTTTCAAATCAATATATAAATAGTACACACTCTCAAATATTTTTTATCTTTCAGACAAGGCGTGGCACTGCAATGTATGGGACGACACGGCGAAGCCCTTGCTGCCTTCAGCGCAGGTTTGGCCCAGGATCCCACCTCACAACAACTTCTTTCCGCCTTGGTGGAAGCTTCCATCAAATCGCCGCTCAGGCACAACTTGGAGCCGACATTTCAACAACTGGAGCTCATGAAATTGGACCAAAGTCCTTTCGTTCTAATCTCAGTGGTTGGTCAAGAATTATTAGCGGCCGGCCTTTACAATTCCGCGGTCACAGTTTTAGAATCAGCTTTAAGAATAGGTTCCTGTTCGTTAAAATTACGAGGTTCGGTTTTCAGCGCTTTGAGTTCAGCACACTGGGCTTTAAGCCAATTAGACAAGGCAATAGGGTAATAAATATTTATTTCGCGAAGGAATCCTTAAATTAGTTATAAGATTTCCGCAGATATATGCAACAAGATCTAGCCATAGCAAAAGTCTGGGTGACACGGCGGGAGAATGTAGAGCTCATGGAAATTTGGGTTCGGCTTATTTCAGTCAAGGTTCCTATAAAGAAGCGCTAACGGCTCACAGATACCAATTAGTATTAGCTATGAAATGTAAAGATACCCAGGCGGCGGCGGCGGCTCTAACGTCCCTTGGTCACGTCTATACCGCAATAGGAGATTATCCAAATGCTTTAGCGTCGCACAAGCAATGCGTGCAATTGGTGAAACAAATGGGGGACAAACTGCAGGAAGCTAGGGAAATAGGCAATGTCGGTGCAGTGTATTTGGCGATGGGGGATTTCGATTCAGCTGTGGATTGCCATACGCAACATCTTAGGATAGCTAGGAGACTAGGAAATCAAGTAAGTTGGAGATTAATTGATAAAATTTGATCATTATTATCTCTAGTATATCGTACTGAATCTTATGGTGGGTGAGGATAGTAGGAAGTTGAAATATGTCGGCACGTTAGGGTCTTTAATGCCCTTAGCTTCAAATATGAAACTAAGGCAAAATATGTGTTAGAAAAAAATTTAGAGAATGCAATCTAAAATGGTAGAATTCAGACCTTTGCCCCATCGAGTGAGGCAAGAATCTGCATGCATATATTTTTGCCCCTTTTAAATAAAATGGTTTTAAATAAATAAAACCTACAATATACATCATTAAAGACATATGTTTCTCCAAAAATTTAAAATTATATTCATAAACTTATAAGACTTAAGCAAATATAGCGCTAAATTGCTGAAATCGGCAGAAATACCTCTTTGAAGGTTGCATCTAATGCAACATTAAATTACTCAAGTCGTTGGAAAAACTGTCCTGGAATACCGCTGAACTGGCTGGCAATGGCTTGAAGAATTTCTTGATATGTACGCTCTTTTGAAAAAAGAACTCCGGTTTCCAAAAAAGGATTGTGTTGGGTGCCCTTTTATAATAAATTCCATTGCAACCATCATCTATCATTGCAGTTATTTGCATTACGGAAAGTCGAAATGCATCTGCATGTTTTCCCACAAACTTTTACTACAGCAAACTCCCCCGCAGTAAACCGGGATGGGTCACTGTTTGATTTGCTATCAATTTCAGAAAAAGTTGATATCGCTGCTGCTATCGTGGAGTGATAATTGCGATACTGATTCGGAGGAGGATTGACATTCATTTTTCTTTAGGTCATTTTCTTTTCGCCAAACACGTTTCTTATCGTTGTTTTATTTCTCTCGTTGCTTCCCTTCCTTGTCTGTCTTTCCTGTCTTCAATTTCTCTTCTCTTTTCCTGTACTAACTTTTCCAGCTCCCCTTTGTTTGGTGTGAAATAAGAAGAGTAGATTTCAGTCCGTTTCTTGTTCGTTTTCTTTTTCGTAAATATTGGTAAAGGTCTGAAGGTAGCGTAACAGACAAAATACAGAACAGTGTGTTTTCTTTTGAATATTCAGATATTTAAGATTCGTATTCCCTAGAACTTCCAGATTTTGACGATTCCAGTTCACTTGAAACATTAGTTCTATCTAGAAGGTTGTACGCATCTCCAATAAGTTCTTCTGCTTCTGGTTCTGCTTCGTTATTACACTCAGGTCTTTCTTCTTCAAACACAATATTTATGTACAGGTCTCGATCACCTCCATCCACATCATCTATTTCTTCTATTTCATTTGCTTGTTTTGATACTGAAGCAGGTAAAAAATCTTCCTCAGTAAAAATTTTCGTCTATAAGGTATATTTCAGTCATCTTAAACCCATTAACGGCTCTTTCGATAGTAGCTGCTTTTTCATAGACCTGCTTGAGTATCCAGCGACGTGGTATTGTCACTACTTGTTCAGAGTTTGATGTAGTCCAGTTATCACATAAATCATCGCAATGGCTTTAACGGGTCTAAAAATCCTATCCAGCGGCTCTGTTCGAGGGCTATGTTGTGGAAGGCTGAGCAAGTGAATACTGTTGTTTTTTGGGTAAGTTATGGCTTGCAGACTGTTATGAGAAATGTGATTATCCACTATTAACAGATAAGGCTGTTAGCAGTAGGATTTGTATACTTGCGGTAATGTTCCAAATAATCGACGAATCTTCGTGAATTCATGTATCCCGAGTCTGTTACACGCAAAGCAGAACCGGTTGGAGCATCCTTTATCAATAGAAGATTTAGGGTCTTGCGTGCAAGAATTAAGAACGGAGGAACGGAGGAACAGAGGAACGTAGCATCCCATTGCACTCGTAGAACAGCTGGACAGCTACATTTTTGGCTACTTCTCTTTTTACAGTGTAAGCAACATGTTTAACTAAATATATTTGGGACAGTCTGAAAACGACTTGCATCCATGTTGTAGATTCTGTTGGCTGGAAATTTATATTTCCTCAGGAAGAGTTTTCAAATTTTGAAAATATTGTGGCAATTGCTGCTTGTTGAACCCCATCGTTCTAGCTACACTGATTTTTCGTGGTGTAGAGACGATTTCTTCTTATGAATTTTCTTGTCCAATCTCTACCTGCTAATCTTTTTCATTTTTAAATGAGGCTGTGATCCCATTTCTTTGTGGATGCTGATTTCCTAGAGAACAGATAGATTTTGGAGTAAGTCCATAGAAACGCAAGTTTAACACCTTGCAATGGTCTAATATTTGTCTTTCCTGTAGTGCAGTAAATACAGCTCGAATTCGCCCCAAGGAGTTTACGCTGCTGCCAGCTTTCAACCTCTTTCGAATGGTAGATTTCTGGTTGCCAAGGCTTTTTCCTATTTCCCCTAATGATATGCCTCTCTCTTTCAACTTTCTAGCCTGTCCCAATAGACCTTCAGTTAATGGTTTCCAGTTTTCGCTTTTCCTTTTCTAAGTCCTGAAGGAAATATAATAATTGGTTATCCCTAAGGACAACAAAGCAAATGCCCGCAATGGATCTTTGCTCCATCAGATATGCAGACTTTTACCCCAAAAATTAATTTTTAGTTTTAGCAAGGCGTGTCTGGAGGAACATAACCTCAACGGAATTTTTGTTTTGTGAAAAATGTTAACAACTAAATGTTAACATCTGGGGAGTAGTGCAATTTTTTGCAAAACTTAGAATTTAGTTTTGGTTGTCTTTGAGAGCTCTTACTATGGTTGAATACACTTTACTGGTTTGTAGATGTATCTTCACCTGTTCGTTTCCTAAACCTTTCATTGTGTATTTGTTTCTAATAGTTTGTTCCAATAACGTTGAGAAAGGACTAACATTTTGAACTTTTACTGTATATGGTGTGTGTCCTCGGATTACCGCATAAAAACGTCGAATATGTCGGTTACAATTTTAGCCAATGTCTATATGCGACGTACATACATTTTGTTGATGTTCCGTTATAATACACTTAGAGTTTCGAATCGAATGTGGTAACAATAAATTAATATTCTGCATTCTAGATAGAAGAGGCTAGAGCTTACAGCAACCTAGGATCAAGTCACCACTATAGGCGAAATTTCTCCCAGGCAATAGTTTACCACGAGAAAGTGCTTAGATTAGCTCAAGGAATAGGCGATAAGTAAGTCTTTTTCATCTTCATTCCTAGGGAAACCTACAATTTATATTAATTCAGATCAGTAGAAGCTAGAGCCTACGCTGGACTGGGTCACGCTGCCAGATGTGCTGGTGACTACGCGCAAGCAAAGTATTGGCACGAAAGGCAGTTAGATATGGCCTTGGCAACAAGGGATAAAGTAGGAGAAGGAAGGGCGTGTTCAAATTTAGGAATAGTTTACCAATTATTAGGTAATGATTGTTACGGTGCTGAAACAAAAATGTATTTAATTGTAAATTTTAGGTGAATATGACGCCGCATTAAAATTACATCAAGCGCATCTAGCTATAGCGCGAAGTTTGCAAGATAGGGCAGGTATGGGAAGAGCTTACGGTAATATCGGTAATGCGTATTCGGCTGCTGGTTATTATGAATCGGCTATCAAGTATCACAAGCAAGAACTGACGATAAGTAAAGAAGTCCACGATAGGAGTTCGGAAGCAAGTACCCATGGAAATTTGGCCGTCGCTTACCAAGCCATAGGAGCCCATGATATGGCTTTATTACATTATAGGGCCCACCTGGGTAATATAATTTTCTTTGAAACATTTTAATAATCTATTACAAATTCCCATAAGCATCTGGAATCTTAAGGGATCCCTAAGGATTTCCTACTTTGTGCTAATTCTTTACATATTGACTTGATCCTAAGCATTATTTCTTGATTAAATTTGACTTTTTGAACTAAAGCCTCAGCAGTTTACTTACTTTGAAAATCGTTTCCGTTTGTTCCTATTTTAAAGAACATTATCATTCATTTTTTAGGCATAGCTAGAGAATTAAAAGATACAGCTGGTGAGGCGTGTGCTTTACTAAACTTAGGCAACTGTCTGAGTTCTAGAAGTGAATTTAGCGAAGCTATACCATACTACGAACAATACCTGATGTTATCCCAAGAATTACTGGACGTAGAAGGTGAAGCCAAAGCGTGTCATTTTTTAGGTACTTATCATTTAAACTTTACTATCCCACCACGAATCTTATTAATATAAATACTATTCCACAGGCTACGCCCATTATTGCATAGGTAACTATAGAGAGGCAGTTCGTTACTACGACCAAGACCTAGCTTTAGCCAAAGACCTACAAGATAAAATGAATATGGGTAGAGCCTATTGCAATTTGGGTTTAGCACATCTGGCCCTAGGCCAATTGGATACAGCCTTAGAATGCCAAAAATACTTCTTAGCGATAGCACACATGACTAACAATCTGAACGGGAAATTTAGAGCCCTAGGCAATATCGGAGACGTCCTGATCAAAATGGGAGAAACAGAGGAAGCCGTTAAAATGTACCACAGACAGCTTGGTTTGGCGAGGAGTAACAGGGAAAGAACTATGGAGGCGGCGGCGTGCGGGGCTTTAGGGATTGCTCATAGACTGTTAAAACGTTTTGATAAGGCTTTAGGTATTACGTAAATACATACATTTTATCGCGAGATGATTAAAAATTGTGTTTTTCTTTCTAATCTAGGTTATCATACGCAAGAGCTAACTCTTCGCCAAGAGATGTCGGAGCTGTCTGGGGAATGCAGAGCTCATGGGCATCTCGGGGCAGTTCATATGGCTTTAGGTAATTACACTCACGCAGTTAAATGTTATCAGGAGCAGCTGGAAAGGGCCCAGGAATTACAGGATTGCGCTGTGGAAGCACAGGCATATGGAAATTTAGGCATAGCAAGGTATTTGATTTATTTTAGAAAGAATTTATATAACTGGTACAGTCTATTCGCGAAATATGTAGAGTATGTTGTGTTACAAGACGGTTAATATTGATTGAAATAGAGAAGAAAATTCCGAATACAATATCTTTCAGCAATTATATTAATTGCTATCTCCAGGAACAATAAATTCACATTTCGCACGTGAACTTCAATTAAATGCTCTTTAGTGACAGTTTTCTTAAAGAAAGTAAAATATCTGGGAGCCCTTCATATTTTTTATTTTCTTCTATCTTAAGACAGGAACGGAAGTAAATTGAGTTAAAATTTTCAGAAAACAACACCATATATCAAAGATATTAAAAACAAATCTAAAGTAATTGTGATGATTTATTAAAAAGTTCAACATAGTTGTATGTACGCCACCGCTGATTTGCCCCCCACAAAAATGGAGAATACAGAATTAACAAAATACCAGTAGTGTTCTTATTTAGTATAATTTTGTACCATCAAGTATAAAATAACCCTGCTAGAATTTCGAAAATTTATTCTCAGATAAAGAGAACAAAACCAAGCTTTTCTTGGCACATGAGGGAAAATATCTGATCCTAATAGTATTTTTTCTGTTAAATTGAAATATATAATTAGTATATACAACGTACAGTTCTTCCGTGATCACAGTTTAATGTAGAATAAAATTCTTACTTTTACAATATACTTCGCGATACTTAGCTAAAACGTAACTATTTATGACAGTCCTCAGTACTTAGCATGAGGAACGTCTCTTTTCAGTGTTCAACAGTAATCAGTAAGCATTCGTCCGTTCCAGCACTTACACAAGGGATTTTTTCCTTCAAATCAAGAAAACCAGATCCAGTTTTATCCATTGCCTTGACAAAGTTTTTGAAAATCCCCAGTTTTATATGAAAAGGGGACAAAATAATGTCGTTAGGATTGAGTAGTGCAGTATGCCCAACATATTTCTCTCCAGGTGTCAGTGATTGACGTATTGACCATTCCTTCTAAATATAGTGATATTTCTTCGCTTTACTATCCTACTCGCATAATTTGGTGTAGCCTGGCTGCAAACACATTAACAATGCAACTACTACTAATCACATCATATACTCCAACAATTCTTTTCTAACTGAATTTTTTCCAATAAAATTTCAAAATCGATAAATTTATGAAATGAATAACTACTAATGAGATTGTCTAAAAACTATGTGTGATAGAGAAAATCTGCTTGCATATTTGAAATCAGCATAGAAGGTTACATATAAAACATCGATCAATCATTCGTGTGCCAAAAGTGTGTTTATCAGTGTAATGTTTAGTAGTTCGGTCATGGAAATATTATTTTACGGTACAACATAAAACGGTCCTTGCACAACATATTACTACATTCCTGTCAAATTGTCTTTGTTCATTCCTGAAGTCCCTCCTAACTACACGTTGGACATCTTCTTCTTGTCTGTCCTTCCACGGGAAGATGCAAGGGTATTGCCCCGTAAATTTTTACTCGCTTTGTTTGGACTTTGGTCTTCTTGGAGTAGGTAACGCAGTATTTTATGTGCCCTCAGCTATTACTTCCTCTGCAAGTCTTGATGAGACTTTTCTCATAACACTTTCCACGAATGCGGTGTTTGTATTTTCGCGCCTCACAACATTGTACATAATCCAAGTACTTACTGCACACATGTTCAGGAAAGTATAGAACATTTTCTTCCACCATTTGTTTGACTTTCTCTCATAATCATATAACTCTAAAAGTTAATAACATGAGATGGTTTTGAGACATTAGTTTGATTGCTCTTCCGCCGTTTTTATTTCTCCTCTTTTTTAAACTGTAGTCAAATCAGGCTCGTGGGCATTTAGAATTATAGTATAACTTCTTTCGTGTCTTGCCATTGAAATATGGACCGCCTCCAGTGTAATCTTTCCTTCATTTTTGACACATTCTTTCAGCTAGCAAGTTCCCAAGACGGCAAAATTCAATGTTTCTAATAAATGAACACTTATCTATTAAAACAGAGCACATCTTTCTCGTTAATTGTAGCCGCAAGTAATTTTACCATTTCTCCCAGAGTAAGCGATTCTTCACTTTCTTGTGCAGAAGATTCTTTGCCGCAATATGCGTTCATACCATATACATACATATAGAGCCTGAATCAGCGTCACATCAAAACGATAAGTTTATTTCTCTTTTCGTCGGTTTCAATGGCATACACTGCTTTAGGGAGGAAAACCCTTTCAATTTTTCACGATTACCTAGCGACTGGTTTGTGACCCAATATTGCTATCTAATTAACTTTGCCGGGGTCTTCATCTGTTGCAAGCCTTTACTTTAGCTCTATAGCTCGCCTTTTACCACAGAATCATACGCCTGTCTAAAATCAATGAAAAGACGATCTAACTCATTGTCGTACTAATGTAACCTAACTAACTAATTCTAATGCTTCTTTACCCTTTCGAGGAGATGATGTTGAGCTGTCGCGCTGTCATTTTATTTCCCCTTCCAGGACACCTTCCACTTTTTCTCATGTCCTCTTCCACGGATTTTGCTCCATTTGATAGTTAGTTTTTCAGTAAGTGTTTTTACTTCTTGTGTCTAGGTTTTTCTTGGTCTTCCTCTCCTTCTTCTGCTTGGCACTCGTGCGTGGTACACTCTTCTAACTATTCACTCTTCCTCATTCTCAATACATGTCCTATCCATCTCAACTGACTATCCTCTACTACGACTTGTATCGGTTTAACTTTCAGGTTTTTCCTAATAGTGTCATTTCTGATTTTGTCCAGTCTTGTCCTACCTTCAATTTTTGTTCGAAACCTCATTTCCATGCTTTGTAACTTGCTTCTTTGGTTCTTTGTTGTTGTCCACACTTCTGCTCTATATATTAAAATTGGTGTTACTACCCGTTTCAATATTTGCGCTTTTGTTGGTTTTGGTATCTCCCTTTTACTTTAAAGGTACTTCTAATGGCATTAAATGTTCTTCCAGATACTGCTGTTCTTGCCATGATTTCTCCGTGCAACCTTCCATCTTTCATCACCAGTTGCCCAAGTATTAAAAACTATTTACTTATGTTTTAGCTTTTCTCCCTGCAGGTTAATCTCATGTCTTTCATCCTTCGTGCTTATAATCATTGTCTTCGTTTTTTCTACGTTTATTTTCATATTTATACTCTCTAGATTCTTATTGTATATTCTTAGATTTTCGTTCAATAGCTTTTTGTTTTATGCCATAAGCACTATACCATCGGTATATAGGTATAATCCCCAATATTCCAACTTCCTCCATACTCCAGAATCCCACATTCTATTGCTTTATCTGTCTTTTCGCATCCCTTTCTTACTCATTTTGTGGTTTCAAATCGCTATAATTGTTCGTGTCTTAGTCTCACAAAATTTGCAGTTTTTGTATATACAGATTTTATTTCGTTTATTGTTTTCTCGTCGATTCTTCTTTTCTTTAACGCCTTCTCTATCTGCTTTATCAAAGGCCTTCTCCAGATTTATGAAACATAAATGAACCTCCCCTACCTCTGTGCTAATATAACTTTTCTAATATTTGGCGTGATCTAAATATTTGATCTGTGGTCGACTCCACATACAACAGCGATATGCCCCTATATTTTTTAAATTTAGTTTTGTCTCCCTTTTGTAGATGGGGCAGATAATAGCAATCTTCAACTTCTCTGGTATGATCTCTCTCACCCAGACATCTGTAAACAGTTGGTATAACTCTTCTGGTATTTTATTTTCCCAATTCGCTGACAATTGTTTTTCTGGGCCCTTTCCATTCTCATTCTTATCTTATGTTGACGGTTGATTCTTTGTTAGTAATCACTATTTGATTTGATTTTTGATCCTTCCTCTTCATTTATATTTGTTGTAGTCGAAAATATTCTCTCCATCCATTTATTATTTCCTCCTGATTACCGATCAGTTCTCCATTGCTATCACACTATTGTTCTGCGTTGAAATCCAGTTTTCTAGTTCTCCATTTCTCTATAAAAGCTCATTATTCTTTTCTTGCTTAAATGGCCTTTTCTTTCGCCTACATATTTGTTTTTGCTTCTTTACATACGTAATTACAATATTCTCTTGCTCCATCGGTATTGCGAAGTAACATTCTTAATCGTTCTTTTATACATTATACATTATACCAGGTTTATTTTCTCCTAGTACTTCTATTGCAGTTTCCTTTATTTCTCTTTTTCTCTTTTGTCGATGTTCCCTTGCCTCTTGTTTTTGTTGCTTTATTGTTCTCGATTCTTTATTGTGTTCTTTGTTCGAATTATTTTCCTGCTTTTGGGTTTAATGTTCGTCTATCTGTATCAAATTTTATTCTCTTCTCTAACTCCCGGTTGTCTTTCTGTAATTTTTATTCTTTGTTGGTACTTTGCTATTACCATGTAATGATCGGTGTTTCCGTTTTTTTCCCTGTAGGTTCTAACGTTCACTATGTCACAGCCATGGCTTTGATGAATTATTACATGATCAATCTGGTTTTTGTTTTGCCGCCTGAGAAGAGCTACGTTGCTGGGAAATGCTGCATCTACCTCTTATGCGCATATCTCTTCCTGGTGCCAGATCTCTTACTAGGTTCTGGCACATTTTGTCTCTTCTTATTTTTGCGTTTAAATCATCTAATCGCAGCCGTTCAATTTCCTCCTCTAATGACGCATAACAGATTCTTTTTCTTCGGGCTTCTATTGGTACGTGTACAACATTGATGAAATTTACGTTAGCGACTGTTTCTCTTATTTTCATTATTTCCATTCCTTCATTAATTCCTTGTTAGTTTGTCACGAGTTGTTTATATTAGCAACTCGACATCAAATTTACCTGCTGCTATTCCCCTGTGGAAAACTGTGTGTCCCTGATAATTTTCTTAGCGTCCTCGCATACCAAATTGCAAAACGTACTGTATTTCTTTTCGTGTTATTTTTTTAATTCGCCATTTTCCTTGCTTAATAATTTTCATTATTTTTATTCGTCCTCTTTTCGTGTTATGTCAATTTTTTTCTCAAGTCCTGGTGATTTTCTTTAATTGTAGCATAACATCCTCACTTCGTGCAGATTGTTTGCACATTGTCTTCTTGTCATCTTTTTCTCATTGCTCTCCTCTTCCCTTCGTTTCGCAATATCCTCTGGTCCGTATCCTTTTCCGTTTATCATATCCTAGACAGACATAAGATCACTTCTGTTTTGCCTCTTTTAGATATGGCAAAAGAATCCTTTTCACTATTTGTACCCTCTTCGTATAATCGTCCAAAGTCCATATCTTTGTACCCTTCAATTTCTTAGTGTGATCGCGGACTTCAGAGTTTGTCGCTGCTTCTACATCCCCGTGCAGCATCATTTTCGCTCCAATTACATTGATCAGACCTTTCTTTTGTATCTTCCTCGTTTTTTCTGTTGTATCTTCTATTCTTTGTATTATTACGTTTCTTTTTCATAAATTCTATTCTTTCCGATTTCTCGGTTGTTAGTTTGTTTTACTGCACACTACCCACTAAGTACTATACAATTATCTCTGCTTACTACATAAATTTGAACTTCGTACAAACCTAGTATTATAATTATTTTCCCATATTTCGAGAAATCTTTCATTTCAATTTGTCAGATAGTGGCTTTCCTAAAGAGATCAAAATGAAAAGCTTCTGTTATATTTTTCGTGTTTTATTGAAGTAGGTATTTCGATGAACATGTAACTAGACGAATTCCTCCTAATTAGATAAATATAAGCACATTAACAAATGTATATCTACATATTTGCGAAAACTTGATTTGTACTACACAATCTTAACAGTTACTAATGTCCATATTGATTTCAACTTTATATCTACACTATTTCTTTTGAATTTAGACTGAATATGGCGCATTACGAAGACGCCATCGGTTACTTCGAGCAACAGCTCGCTACCTTAGAAAGACTGAGCACACCAACGGCTCAACTCGATAAAGGTAGAGCTTTCGGCAGCTTAGGCGATTGTTACGACGCATTGGGTGATCCAGAAGAAGCCGCTAAATGTCACGGACAATACCTAACTATAGCTTTAAAACTGAAAAGTATCAGGGATCAAGAAAGGGCGTATCGCGGCTTAGGACAATCTCACAAATCATTAGGCAATTTACAACAGGCTCTCGTTTGTTTAGAAAAAGACTAGTAGTATCGCACGAGTTAGGAAATCCCGAAGCAAAAGCGGCCGCGTACGGAGAATTAGGTCAGTTACACGCGACTTTGGGCAATTTAGAGCAAGCCGTATCGTGTTTAGATCACCAAAGATCCATCGCTCAGGAATTAAGTAAGTGCCCTCATCTTCGACACCAAATTGCATTGATAATTTAGAATCGCTCAATTATTCATTAATCTACGGACATATATGTATATTGCGCTAACAACCAGCTCAGAATCTACAACTTAACCCAATTTTGAAAAATTTGGTGTCAACTAAATGCATCTTCTAAATTGCCGATTACGAAGTTACCAATACGATTTAATATTGTTATATTGCACCACAGTCCTTGCATTTGTATTCTATTTATAAATGATTATGTTAACTCCAGATGATAAAGTTATGGAAGCTGAAGCAATTAGCGGGTTAGGATCAGTTTACCAACAGATGGGAGAATACGCGACGGCGTTGAGGTACCATCAAAATGATCTAGAAATATCCGAACATCTAGGAATGCCTGGACTACAAAGCCGAGCATGTGGAAACATAGGTAGGTACACCATCAATCCATTTTTATACTTTTTCTAATCCCTTTTGTCCTTCGATTAGGTGCTGTACATGAAGCTTTGGGCAACTACGAGCAAGCAGTGCGTTACCAAGAACAACATCTTCAAGTCGCAGCGAGCACTAACGATCAACTGGCGAAAACTTTAGCTTACAGTTCACTTGGACGAGTACATCAACTTCTTGGTAATAGGACGCAATCTATAGCTTATCTGACACAAGGATTGTGCATAGCGGAAGCGCTGGGGAGGCGTGATGAAGAGGTACGATTAGATTATGAAAAATTTGTATCCAGGGGATATAATTTTTTTTTGTTTTCGAAGGCAAAAATAAGAAATCGACTTGGACTGGCCTTGTGGACTAATGGCGATCTTGAAGGCGCCCAAAAGCAATTAGAAGCAACGACTAATTTACTCGAAAATATACGAAGGGAATGTCGGAGTGCTCCCGATTACAAATTGTCGCTTTTCGAATTGCAAAGCTCGAGTTACCAGGTTTTACAAAGAGTATTAGTAGGTAAGTTGCGCTTCAAAAGCGAATGATTATAGTTGGCTTCAAAATTCTCTAATGGAAGCGTACAGGGAAAAAATAAGCCGCCATTGTTCTTTAAAAAACAATGCATCGCTTTTGTCTTATCGGAGCTTGAAAAATATAAAAATTAAAATATCTTCTACCTTCATAAGTTAAATGTTAACGAGTATTGCAAAGATTTGCGTATACGAGGTATGATCAAAATCTATCCGAATTGGGTTTATTAAAGGCAAAATACAACAGTTATAAGTATATTATTTAGTCTCCTCCCAAAGCCACACCTCAAAGACACGGTACCTAAATGTTGAAAAACACATATCATAACGTACTCGGCGCATCGTACTTGTGGGCAAACTGCAGCCCACCGTTCTTCTTACCGCCTCCGCTCGCCTCAGTCGATCGTTGGACACGTTTGAACATACACGTTAATTTGATTTCTGCTTGTGTTTTCGATGTCTAAAAGTAATTTATGAATCAAAATGAGTGTAAAACATAGATTTTATGAAATAATGGACGAGATCGTGGCAAGCAAGAAAGGTAATAACTTTTATCTCGATAAGGACAAATGGGCAAAGTGTTTAGAGGAAGTAAAAACTTCAAAAAACGTGAAAAAGATGGAAGTTGTTCATTACAGGCGTATAAAGCGCTGTGACATTTTTACTATAGGCGGGGAAGAAAAGCTAATTGCCTCGATGAAAGCAGAGAATGGAGAAATCAAGTATTACGTTTGTTACGACGACTTACTCAAAACTCTCGAAGAGACGCATGTTGCTGTTGGACACGGTGGAAGGACAAGGATGTCAACCTTGTCAAAAGAAACAGAAGACTTTGAAAAAGGGTATTGTCATTAAGCCTATACTTCATAGTGAAATGAACACACGTTGTCAAGTAGATCTCACAGACCTACAAACCAATCCTGACGGAAATTATAAATTCATATTAGTTTACCAAGACCATCTTACTAAATTTATGATCCTACGTTCACTCGAACTAAACGCGCAGCAGAAGTCATACCACCTCTTTGGTATTTTCACCACTTTTGGAGCGCCGAACATACTCCATTCCGATAATGGTCGGGAATTTTGTAACTAAGTAATTCAAAATTTATGCTCTATGTGGCCCAATGTTAAAATTGTACATGGAAAGCCAAAACATAGCCAGAGTCAAAGATCAGTGAAGCGTGCCAAACAAGACATCAAGAATATGATCAGCACGTAGATTGAAACCAATCACTCGTCAAAGTGGTCAGAAGGCTTAAAATTCATTCAGGCCATGAAAAATAGAGCTTATTACGAGGGAATTAAATGCTCGTCCTACGAGACAATGTTTGGTAGTCCAATGAAAATGGGTATTGCGACGTCAGCAATTCATAAAGATATGATTGGACTATTAGGATCTGAAGAAGATTTAGAGAATTTGTTACATTCGCAAAGAAATACGGAAATACGGAAAATGTAATTATTGAACAGGACAAGGAAGACAACATTGTTGAAAATGAATCAGAAGAGGACATAAACATTGACAAAATGAGGAACAAACACACAAGAAAACGAACTGATTGTAACCGAAAAGATGATGGAGAACCAAATAACCAATGATGCCAATTCAGAGATAGAAAACGCAACTCAAGCTCAAGAAGATCCAATGCCGAAAAAGATAGAATTTGTCCAGACAATAAGAAAAAGCAACATTGAATTTGGAAAACCAAGCTGAAAAAATGACCATGTCGGTTGATAAATATCCAAATGTAAAAGTTAAGATAGAAGAAGTTGTGAAAGATAAAGAAGTGAGTCTTCGAGAAGTTGTCGGAAAATTGTCGTCGACTGGTGGAAAAGGGTTTAAAAAATATAACTGTCTCAAAAATGCTTGTCGAAGAAATGCGCTTGCAAGTCATAAAGATTACTTTATAATTCTAAATGCCACAATAGCGCTCCATGTTGTAACAAGTAAAATGTTTTTACTACCTCTTAATAAATGACAATGGATTAATAACTGTCTTTTTTCAATGTGTTTGTTAAATACCAAATGATAAGAAAAATACTGATTCGGTTAGGATTAGCCGACGTAAGCGTTATGTTTGTGAGAAGATAATTTTATTTATGTTATTTTTTACTGTTCATTTAAAATGACTAGTTACTACAAATTAATAAATAAAAATACCAAATGAAAATAATTTAAAATAGATTTGGCTGATTAGTAATATAAATGATTAATTCATCTATTTCGCTACCAAATTCTTCCCAACTCCCGTGCTTTGCGTCTGGTACATTTTTCTTTGTATTACCCCTTACTTCATTATACTCCTCTTCTACTTATGTTTTACAAATTATATTACTTCCTCATTCCACCACTGAAGTTCTCTTTCACTGATTTCTATGTTTTCTGACACCACACATATCTTCTGCTTTATCATATATATGTAGGTTATGGTTTATAGAACTTGCCATTTCTCCTCCAATCTCCAGTCTTGGTTTCTCTGCTCTTGTTACATAAGTTCTTTCTCTATTGCATCTTTGCATCTTTTCCCTATTTCTCTGTCTTTCAGTTCATATATTTTTATTTTACTGTATTCGTTATGTCGTCTTGTGTTATTTCTATTTCATTTACTTGGGTATTACCAACATATGCTGTGTACTCAGTTCTGCCTCTTTTTCTGTTCCAACTTCGTCTACTACTTAAGTTTTGAGTATATAGTATAAAATCAATTATAGTTATTGCGCTTCTCTCTTCCGCAGAAAATGTGAAGTATATTTTCTGGTGGCTGGTCCCAGAAACTATAGACTGGAAGGTTCCTTGCATTCGACACCCTTACTTTGGTCCTTTCCAATTGTTCCGTTCCAATCCTCCATTATAATAATGTTTTCATTTTCTTCCTGTATTTGGTTCACTGTTAATTGCAATATCTAGTGTATAAAACTAATTTTCAGGAGTTTCATCTCCTGCAGTGCCTTCGGTTGGTACATATATCTCAATTATACTGATATTTCTATCCGTTTCAATGTTTACTATTATTATTTTTGAACTAATTGCCACATATTTCTTTACTCTTTTGTTAATTTCTACCGTAACTACTAATCCCGCTCCTTCCTTCGCTCTCCCGTATTCTGGAGTTATTGCTTCATAGTATAAAGCATATCCGTGCTCTTTGCCTGATTCTTCGGTTTCACTAAGTTCTAATAACTGTATTTCATAGTTTTCCATTTCTTCTGTTCGTAATGTTCCATATCCCAATTATTACTTTTTTAGTACTTGCTTTCTCCTTTACTGCGTCTATACTTTTTCGTCGTTTTGTCTAGCGAGTTTCCAAATCCTACAATAGATAGGTTTTTCCATTACTTTATATATAGAATTTGTCAGTATATGCTGTGTATAAACTTGCATCTTCTTATTCAGGCTTGAATAGGCAGGAAGAAGCTTTGGTCGTCGCTGAAAGAGGTCGAAATCGAGCTTTCGTGGATCTTTTACTGGAAAGACAAGGTTTGGGAGATGGTCACGTCAAAAGCAAATTGAACGGATCCAGGATGGACGAAGCCGGACCAAATTCCTTAGACCAGATCAAAGAATTCGTTAATAGACAGAGAGCTTCAGTTTTGTATTATAGCATAGCTGCTGGATTCCTATATGCTTGGTTAATTATTCCTACAAAAGGTATCTATAAAAATACATGACACCCCAGTTTTATTCTATCTATATGTATGTAATGTAATGTGTTTCTTTTATAGGAATCATCAAGTTCCACGCTACATCACTAAATGAAAACGTGACTGAAGGTAAATGCGAAAATGGAGAGTCACAATTATGCGGTTCGGGGTTATTAGAGAAGCTAGTTACATCGGTTAGAGATAGTTTAGGTGTGGAATTATCTCCTTGCACAACGATAAACGAAGACCAGTATCCGGATGACACCCTATCAGAAAGAACAGGTACAATAGAATTGTTATTTGCATCTTCGTATTTTCTTGAGAGAACTTCGTCAACACATTTCTGCATTCACAAAGAAGGCTAATTTATTCTAAGAGAAATGTTTCGCTACATCTTGACAAATCTATCTTGAGGTCACAAAGTCACCCACGCGCATATTACCGCCCTATTTATTTTACCAATCGATCTTGAGAAGTCAAGATAGATTTCTCGAGATTTCCAAACAAGAATGTTCTTTTCTGGTCAATAGTGTTCATATGATTTTCAGGTTTCTTAAGGATGGTCAACAGACAACACCTTATGAACTCGAGTAACTACTCCTTAAGTTCCTTATTTTCTCTCGGAAGCGTTGGAGGATCCGTAGCTTCGTTACAAGGTTCAACTAGGTCCAGTGCAAGCGCCCAAGGTTCGACGAGATTACCGAAGAGGAAAGCCTGGAAAGGACCTACTTGTCTTCACACGCTGTATACGTTATTAATTCAACCTTTCGAAGATTATTTACCAACAAAAGCAAGTAAGAATATGTATGGTATTTCTTTTCTTTTCACCTCTTCTTTTCATCTATGTATCTTATTTCATATTTTTCATTATCCGTGTGGATTTCTTTTTGTATTCAGAAAATTGGTTTGGAACCTTTGGTGTAACAAAGCAAACACACTGACAAAGTCAATGTACAAATTTCCACTATCACCAAACAAATATTGCATGTCTCTCGACGCGCGTTTCGCTAACCAAGTTAGCATCATCAGGAGATGATCAAATGTGAATCACACATTTGATCAAAATTTTGTACATTGACTTTGTCAGTGTGTTTGCTTCTTTTTTGTAGGGCAATGTAATAAATATGTATTATTATTATTATTCTTATTATTGAGGTTTTTCTTAATTCTTTGATTTCAAATTTTGATAGCCAATAAAGAAAATAAAACCAAGAGGGAGTTAATATTGGTCCTTGAAGGTGACCTATACCTGGTACCCTTCCCAGTTCTTAGATCTTCTCAGGAAAACGCCGAATACCTTTGTGAGAGATTCTCCTTATTAGCGGTACCTAACTTATCGACTTTAAAAGCACCGAGATCCAGGAAGCAGGTAATTGACGGGCTTTACAGCAATTTCTTCGTCTGTAATTCTTACGTCGCATCCTTTCTCGTTTCAGGATAACGAACAATCGGTGAGAAGCTTAATTATAGGGAATCCTAAACTATCATCAGCAGTCACTGATCACTGGGGTTGGAGAGATATACCCCAAGCCGAACAGGAAGCCACTATGATAGCAGAACTACTACAAACGCAAGCATTGGTAGGGAATCAAGCCACGAAGGAGCAGGTGGTCGGTCAGATACAAGAAGCCGAATGTGTCCATATCGCCAGCCATGTTTCTTGGAAGTTGTCTTCTATTGTTTTAAGTCCAGCTGAAGTGAGTTTTGTAAAAATGAAGCAGTTTAATTTCCCAAACATTCGCATTTTTTTATTTAGGTACTAGACCAAAGCCAATCGAAACGATTGTACATAACGGATAATAACGAAGAAGACGAAACCAGCGAAGTGTCTATAACAGCTGAACTCCCACCAATGTCTGAATTTTTATTGAGCGCAGCGGATATACTATCGCTTCATCTGTCAGCTAAATTAGTTGTGGTAAGTGGTCGATTGGCCAACATTTCTATTGTCAGATAGAAAACATTACAAACTTTGCTGGAACAGTTTATAAGGAGCTTGAAACTTTAGTATTTCATATAATGGGTTACGGCTAGATCTGATGTGAAAAGATATAACAAGAAATAACTCAGATCGTCTTACAAATAGAAAGATGCATTCGGATCAAAATCCTACCAAAAATCCTAACAATAACTTCATGTACTTTGAGAAATGACCAACTTATTCTTGATTAATTGTATGTTATACAATAGCAAGAATAAAAGTGATTTCATCACCATTACGCATGGAAACCTAATCGCGATGGGTAGCAATTTTTCTTTTGTTTAAAAATGCTAAAAACGTGCTCTCCAATACCAGTTAGTTACTATTCCTTAGAAAGTTTTCAGAAAAGAATCCTACGATAGGAAAATGTTTTCGTTTTCATGGTTATATTTTGAATTATCAGTACCCTAAGGTGTTCGGTACCTTTTACAAGATCGGTTATACTTAAATTTTTTATTGGTACCAAAACTAATTCAAAAGCGGTATATTTTTGCTCTAAAAGTTATGCACATTAATTGTTTAAATTTTAAGAGCTCATAAAGGTCTAATCTTTTGTCAATAATAGATGAAGAACCAACAGGTTTGCAGGCTTGAAATTTTGAATACCACATGTTCGATACAGTAGCTAACACTTCTCAAAGAGCATTCTTGTAAATTACTTTGTTATCGTTGCTTTCTTGAAGCCCAAAAATGACGGTGAGCTCGTGGTCATTTTTCTATTCCTTAATTGAGGTTAAATTCAACAACAAACAAGGAATTTACAAAGAAGCTCATCGACAAATCATAGCTATCGTGACGAATATACAGTACACAAAATTTCGAGCCTGGTTCTTCACTTATTATTGACAAAAAATTGAAGCTGTAGAAGCTCTTAAGATTGTAAAAAACTAGTATTTTATCGTTACACACACTAGTTTCACAGGTCAGATATACAATTTTCAAAATTAATTTTAAGCGATTTCGAAAAAAAGTACCAACCACCCTTAACTACAATGTCTAAAAGAAATTAAAGGCAATCTGAAGAAACTTTTTGTGATTCTAGCATTTAATAGGTTGATCCAAGCACTAATGAAATGATCGATACGAAAGTTCAAAATAAAAACAAATAAATACCAAATAATTCTGATTCTAAGCTATGTGGTCTTAGATAAAGTGGGTGGGTTTTCATCTGTCGTGAGGCGCTTTTCCTCTTCCTCTTCTTGCCTAAAGCCTTGTGAGGTTTCAGTGCGTCAACATCAGCTTTGGTAGGATCCACCACAAGATTCCCCATATTGTTGTATACATACCACTAACGTTCTAAAGATAATCCAGCAGGTTTAATTATATTTGGCATTTCTTCATCTGCTGATCGCAACAGGAGTGAATGATCCTCAATGTCAATGGAGTCTGCCTGTTTCCGTGGCTTTACCACACCGTCAGGGCAAATGATAAAATCGTGAAACTTGGTTAGTCCTGGCAAATTCTTAAAAATCTTTTAAGGTACGAATCCCATTGGTAGCATGTAACCTTGAAATAGCCGTATTATAGCCTCCCGGTGATGAAGCATGAATATATTTGATTAGATCTTTACGAGTGTCTATATCGCTCTTAGAATATTTGGACTTGAATAGGCCAAACAGTCTATCTTTATTAAATGTCCAATATAAAATAGAAAAACTCAATTTATACACATGAAACAGGACGTTTCAAGATTTGCTACCAAGTCAAGTTCAACAACAAGCCAACTATTCTTATTATTTATATGTGAGCAATATTTTTAAAAGGTGGGTGCAATGCTATGATAAATTACATAAAGAGGAGGAAAAAGAACTACTACCAATAAGAGTTGAAAGACCAAATCAACTAGGGAATATAAAACGAGAAAATATTGAAGAGAAGAACCAATTGAACAAGAAATAACGTGATAAAGAATTTCCTAAAAAACCAAGAGACAACTAAATTCCAACAGGAATCTTGAAAAAATGATGGAGAGGGATAGAAGAGTATGTTACCTGATATCTAATCTCCCCAATCTCCAAAAAGGAAAAAGACACAGAGTGTGAAAACTCCTACAAAGGATTTATCTTATTGGACGTGGTGTACTGGGTCTTCACTCACGTGGCCTTTTTGAGTCCAACCAATATTACAACATGCTAATGTTAGGCATTAAATTTATACGTTTGCCGACCGGTAAGTTTTCGTCTTCTGTGAGTCAATCCATGATACTCAGAACTAATGATTTTCCTGTTTTTCTTTTTGTTCATAAGTGAGGCTTTTCGGGATTATTTCTATACAAACTGTTGTCATGTTCAAATCTGTATCCAAAACGTGTATTTGTCAATATTCACCATGTTTGCAATCATTCGAATTCTTAGACATTAGTGTATTCGCACAATTTGATTAAATGCCTGAAATTTCATCGCCTCTTATTCAAGTTAAACACCAACCGCCATCATTTTCAAAATTTTACCAACCTTCAGAAGACCATGTGTATCGATCAAAAATTCGCGCACGTGATATAGCGTTATCACCAAGGGTCTCTTTCAACAATTCAAAACATTGCGTTGGAATGTGTGATTGTGTGATTGAGTACTCCGTAATCTTGTGATAGTACATGGTCACTTATGAAAAGAAAAATACTATTTTGTTACACTACCACTTTGTTTGTATTGAGAAACGTAACTGCAGTTCGGAAACACTGTTACATTGACTAACTAGAAGTAATTTATAACTACGCTTAAACTACTATTTGTTTGCTGGATTCTTTCTACAAAAATACTTAGAATAAGTGAATCTTTATCATTAGGTATAATTGATCATTAATTACAGTGTCTATGGATGTCAGCTAATTATATGATATAAAAACTACTTGGAATAAATCAAACAATGGGGACATCATTATGTCTATTTGGTCGTTGAGGAGGATTATCCCTTTATCCTAACTGTGTTTGTAAATGTCTATTCATTCAACAAAGTTCCTTAAAACTCAGTCACGCAATAAAATTCTGTTCTGGTATAGGTATGTAGACGATATTCTGGTATGTTTCGGGGTAACAATGAAGAACTAAAAACACCCTAAATCAGCTTAGCTGCCTCCACCCTAAAAATTCAATTCACGTTATAAAAGAAGTTGAGTGGGGGATAAACTTGTTGGATATCGTTATAAAAAGAATTAATCAGAAACTAATATTGAATATTTACATAAATCCTGTATGATATACAGAGCGTACTCGATCCCCATGAATAATGGCTTTTTAAGAACAGAACTGAATACCATAATAAACATTGCAGCAAGTAATGGTTTCAGCTAACACACCATTAGATCTCTAATTAACAAAAAACAAAAACAACTGGTAAGAAGTTTCATTACGCGTTTTAAAGAACACGAATCATTATACCACCTAAAGAACAAAATTCAAATGTTGCCAATCACTTTCTAGAAACCACACACTAGTTTCCCGAAGCTAATAACATAAAAATAATACACATCGCACCTAAAAATCTTAAACTCAGTGTATTAGAATCAGTAGAAATTTACAAACACACCAATGATGAAAGGATAACCTTTCCTCAAATAGACCTAATGACATATCCATTGTTTGACTTATTCTAAGTAGTTTTTAATATCATGTAATTACTTAATGATCCATTATACCTAATGACGTCCTTGAAGTTTCACTTATTCTAATTATTTTTGTAGCAATAATGCAGCACATAAATAGTTGTCAAAACATAGTTATAAGTTCCTTCTAGTTTGACACTGTTTAGGAATCTGCAGTTACGTTTTTCAATAAAAACAAAGTGGTAGTCTAACAAAATAGTCTTTTTCTTTTCATAAGTTCCGTTGGAATTTTTTGTTATTTTGCGCTAGTCGATTTTTAAGCTAACCATGATCTGGGCACTATTACACGACCATTTGCTATATAGCCAAGACTGAACAGCACACTAAACAAGCACACAAGACAAAACCAAGTGTGGTCGACTCTGAAAGCATCTAGATCAACAACTCCACCCCCACAATAAGTCTGAAGAGTAAGGGGTGGCCAGTCTTGTTATTTAACACCATCATGTTTAATAATCATGGTTTACGTAATGTAAATGTTAAAAACATGCACCGCTTCGCTATGAAAAGTGTTCATGTCGTTCACGTAGGTTTTCAAACATGCAACATAGATCGCTGCAGAATCCTGAAAAACTGAACGATCTCACCGCGTAATGCGGGCAATATTCTGGATGGATCTGTACAGCTGAGAGCCTTCTCCTTTGATATTCTCCACACATAAGAACCAGGCGATAAAAGATCGGGGGACTGGAATAGGTATAGACCCTCAAAACTTTGTGAAATGATTCGTCCTGAAAAGTTTTCTTGCAGCATGGTTAGATATCATTGAGGAGTATACCAATTTATCTTGTTTATACCAGTTCACTTCCATTCAGAAGCGTCTACGATGAATGAAATGATTAAATTCGTATTACAGACATTTGTAAAGTTTCCTAATGCCAGGTCTTGCAATACTTCCATATTTCCAAGGTCATTCTTGTAAATCGTATTAATTTCCTTGGTATTTACATTTCGATCATTCCACATTTTCTTTCAGCTCATTGAATTGTATGCCTGTTTGAGGTCTATGAAGATATTTGTATTCCATGGTCCTAGCTCCTTTAATGTAAAAATTAGGTCCACTGTTGATCTGCCCTTCCTAAAACCTGCCTGACGCTATCCATAGATACCCTCTGTGACGTTGTTCAATCTCCTTGCTAAGATTTTCGCAAATATTTTGTAGCATGAGACCAGCAGAACGATGTCCCTATCATAACATTTTTCTTTATATAAACACATAAAATATGTTTGTAGATAAGTTCTTCACATACAAGAGACCAACAAGGTTGGGCAACGTCCGACGGCCTGGTAGCCTTAGTGAGAGCCCTATTAGCAGCTGGAGCTCAAGCCGTTTTAATATCACTATGGCCGGTTCCAGACACAGCAACCAAAATACTGTTACGGGCCTTTTATTCGTCATTACTACAAGGAACTAGAGCAGCAAGGTATGACCCATCGCATTTTTACTTTTGAGAAATATGATTAATAATAGTACTTTTTCAGAGCGCTGGCAGAAGCTATGCAAACCGTCCAACACACCAAACATTTCGCCCACCCAGCTAATTGGGCAGGATTTCTGCTTGTAGGTGTGAACATTAGATTGTCCAACAAGGTAAATCAACTACCACCTAATATTGGAAATACGTTTAATCAATTAACAAAAAAACAGGTAGCACTAATGGGACAAGCTCTGTGCGAATTGTTACGCATGCCCGAGAAGTGTAGGGACGCCTTGAGGGTGACCTTACATTTGGTCGAAAAAGCTTGCAGAGAATACATAGAGGACAGAAGAATGCTATGTATACGACGCAGAAATCGATTGAAAACAAGGTAAATACTCTAATAAAATTTAAAAAATTTATATGTTCACGCTCTTTTGGATCTTAGGTGGGTGTCGTTACTGGATGGAAGGAACTCCTCATGTCTGTGGGATTCAGGTTCGAACCGGCATCTAATGGAATACCGAGCAGCGTGTTTTTCCCTCAATCCGATCCTGATGAAAGGCTCACGCAGTGCTCGGCAAGTTTACAAGCACTTCTAGGTACCAATCTATCTACTCGAACAATTTCATAATTTTATATGTCTTAACTAACTAATCCTAAAGCCTTTTTACCGTTTCGAGTGTAAATCGGTGACGTTGAGCTCTCGAGCTGTCATTTTATTCCTCCTTCTAGGACTGCTTTCATTTTCTTTATCTTGTATTCTTCCAACATTTTCGCTCCATTTTATACTCCGTTTTTCAGCCGCTGTCTTTACTTCTTCTCCTCGGTACTTGTGCTTCGTACACTCTTGTAACTAACTTGTTCTTCCCCATTCACAAAATATGTTCTATCCATCTCAACTGATTCTCTTCTACCGCGATTTGTATCGGTTTCCTTTCAGATTTTCCCTAATAGTGTCATTCCTGATGCTGTCCAGTCTCGTCTTCCCTTTAATTTTTCTCAGAAACGTCATTGTTATGCTTATTTCTTTGGTTCTCTCTTGTTGTCCACATTTCTGCTCTATATGTTGAAGTGGGCGTTACTACGCGTTTAAATATTTGCACTTTTGTTGGTTATGGTATTTCCCTTTTACTTAAGAAGGTATTCTTAATGCCACTGAATAGTCTTTCAGCTGCTCCTGTTCTTGCTAATTTCTCCATCCAACCTTTTCTAGCTTCTTCCCTGCAAGTAAATATCGTGCCTTTTGTCTTTCATGCTTATAATTATTGTCATCATTTTTTCTATGTTTATTTTTATATTTGTACTCTCCAGATTTTCATTGTGTATTCTCAGACTTTTGTTCAATATTTTTTCGTTTTGTGCAATTATCATCATATGTGATCTCTCATATTTCAACTTCCTCCATATTCCAAAATCCAACCTTGTATTGCTTCGTCTGTCTTTTCCCCGCTTTTATACCCCCATCTAGAACTGATGCGAACAGCAGCGGACCAGTACGCATCCCTGTCTTACTCTTTCCGTTGTTTCAAATCGCTGTGATCCTGTGTCTTATTCTGGCAAAATTTGCTAGCTTTGTATATAGACATTTTATTCCGTTTATTGTTTTCTCGCATATTCTTCTTTTCTTTGAAGGCTTCCATACGTCTTCTCTGTCTAATCTGTCAAAGGCCTTCTCCAGATCTATAAAACAAGTGAGCCTCCCCAGCCTCCCTTATCACTTTTTCATTTATTTGTCTAATTATAAAATTAGCGTCTGTCACTCCTCTATTTGCTCTGAAGCCAGATTGTGTGTCTTCTAGAGTGTTCTCTACTCTTTCTCTTATTCCACTTTCCATTACTCTGGCGACTGTGCTGATTATTCCTTTTGCACTCTCTTGAATCACATTTCTGATATATTTGTACAATATCTTCTACCTGTCAATCTTCTGGTACTCGATCTTTATCGTAAACTTTGATCATTAGCACATGCAATGCTCTTATTATTTCTTCATTTCCTTCTTTTAACATGTCCGCTGTTATATCATCGTGTCCAGGTGCCTTACCTGTTTTCATTTGGTTTACTGCCGTTCTAATTCCCTCCATGGTTATATCCTCTTCCCCCGTTGTTCTCGGTGTATTGTTCTCTCCGTTTATATCCTCCGTTATCTGCTTTCCCTCTAATAGAATCTTCAAATATTGCCTCCAGCTTTCCATAATTTCATCCTCGATCCTTATTATTTCTCCCTGATCGTCTTTGATATTCTTCAAACGCGTCACTTTTGCTTTGATATCTCACCCTGAAAAATAATTTGTGGTTCTCATTGTATGCGTTCTTTTTTTCCCAAACTCTATCCACTTGCTTGTTTTCCTTCCTTTACCAAGTTTTTCACCACTTTCCTTTCTCTTCTGTAGATTTCGTAGGTTTCGGGTGATTTCCTTTTTGCATAGTTCTTCCAGCTTTTTTTCTTTTTGACTGCTTCTTTTATCGTTTCGTCCCACTAATGTGTTTGTTTACATTCTTTTTAATTAACCTTGTAGTCCCACATGCATTCTCTGCTGCAGCTAGTACTGACGTTTTTAACTTTGTGCATGTTTGTTCTATTGTTTCATATCCCGGTATTTCTTGCAGGTTTTTCGTCAGTTGTTTTTGTTATATTCTTCCCTATATGTTCCCTCCCTTAATTTATAACACCTGTTCTTTTTTGTTTTCTAACGTCCTTTGAGGTTGTTCTGTTATTTTCTTAGTTTGTGTATTCCATTTCATAGATAATGGTCGCTGCCGATTTCAACCCCCTCTCTTAACTTTTATATCCTTTACTTTTTCCATATCTCCTTATTGACTATATCCTACATATATGCTGGTTTTTTACCATCATTAGGTCAATTCAACGAAAGTAATTGAATTAATAGTTATATTCTCAGAACGTTTACAAACCTTTTCGGAACACCTTCATCAGTGAAAATATAACTAAATAAATGTTTATTTATATATATTATATTTTCAAAGCAAAAACCTAATATCCTTCCCCATTTGTGGTTTTCGAAGATTCTCCTTTCTTCCCAGACACCTCCCTATTCCTGCATTCTTGCCTTCTCATCTTGCCCACTCTTCCATGCACGTCTCTTAAAAATTATTGCGTTGTTTCTACTGTCATCCCTTTCTTTCTGTAGTTCCTCGAAAAAAAAAAATTCTTCCCTTCCTTCTTCGCATCCTCTGTCGGTCCATAAACTATTACAAGTGCATACTCTTCTTTTTCTTCTTGTATGATCACTATCAATATTCTTTCGCTTACATATTTTGCACTTTTAACGTGGTTTATGTTTTCATCCTTAATAACACTGGCTGGCATTTTTTTGTAACATAAAGCTGAATAGCATATTGTAGTAGAATGAATCTAAATGCGAAAATGGCCAACAAAAAGTTGTAAAGTTCTTCCCTTCAGAATTTTATAACAAAACAAAAAATTCAAAATTTTCTTTTCTTCCACGACATTAATAATACTGTTAATTTTTGCTGGATATACAAAAAATTATAAACTAAAAAAAAATGAAAACAACAAATTTTAAATTCGACTAATTTTTAAGCGCTAACAAGTACATCAATACAAGCTCTGTCGAAACTGACGGTCAGTCCTGAAGTTGCTGACGACATCATAGGAGTAATACAGTCCGCTTTGGCCCAATTTTCTACCAAGAATTCAGAGTCGGATAGTGTGGAGATTGAGCTGAACGTTAGGTAAGTGTAACAACACGAGCACACCATTCAACGTAACGAATTATTGCACGTTCTAATTGATAGACTTTGGAGGACACCGGGTTGTCACGAATTGCTAGCATCCCTTGGTTTTGACTTATCAGACGTTGGCCAGGATAAAGTGACGTTACGTACGGGAAAACAAGCAAACAGGAGGAACATCCAATTCACCTTGCAAGCCTTATTGGCCTTATTCGGTACACAAATCTCCGATATTATAAAATTTATATATGGTTAACACTCGCCCATTCATTTTGCAGATACCCAAGAAGCACCTAAGAGTTTAGCGATCGATTCGTCCAGCAGCCTAGAATCTTTAGCGTCTGTGGAAAACGATTTTTCCCACTCCGACAACGAACTCAACATGTGTCCTCCGCAGAAACCACCGAGCACCACTCAAGTAGTCCCGCGACCAATTCCTCCACCTTTCACTCTTACTGTCTTACCAACGAAACGGTTAGGAGGAGCTTTTACGAGTTACGTTAGACGTCGAGGGGAACCAGATGGTAGGACGGCGAATCCTGCAGATGCGAAAATACAGATGGATAATAAAACGAAAAAGTCGAATACTTTAGCGAGGCCGGGAGGTGGAGAATCTGACGCTGCCTTCACTCCTAGCCCGCCTGTGGTTTTACAACCCGAAAATCAGAGTATAGCGATGTCTTTAGCTCATCAAACACGAATTAGGAATCTTTATTCGCAAGGAGATAACAAAGGTGATAGCTTAAGACCGGATAGTTCGAGCTCCGCAAGTTCCGCGACGGATTGGGATAATGGACACGCGACTGTGTTGAGGAGACAAGCTCAAAGCCAACCGCCTCCAATCCCACCTCCTCGAAATAAGCCCTTGGTTGATCTTCCATTGGTGCCTCTCTACAATAATCTACCAGCATCATTCGAAAACAGTTCCGATAGCGAACTGGAGAAGATGGAAGCCAAACTGTTCACCGCTACAACGCAAAGGAATAAAATAGCTTACAAGAAGTCCAGGAATCCCATGTCCACACTCGATAGATTAAGCGTTAGAACCGAAGTTACACCACAACAAACGGTTTTGGTCCAAAACACCAGGAAGATGATCCCGTTACCAACCGAAGAGAACATTTCCACCAACGAAAGACTCTTGTACTTTTCACCCAACGACACCTTAGAGATCTCACCGGTAAAGAGCAAAGATAAGGACGAAGCGAGTCAGGACACATCCAAGCCCGACACGAAAGGTCCAAGTAGTCTTCACGACACGATTTTGGCGACGCAATTACGTCATATCAACAGGGAATTGACGCCTACCATTTCGGAAGTGTACCACGAAAGGAATATCGGATTAGGTTTAGCGCCCTCTTTATCGAAATTGCTTCTAAATCAAAATGCCACTTCCGCCCCGCAAAATGAAAATTCAGTCTTGGATAAAATTAATCTGGGTATTTTGGAGGATACCGAAATGAGCACCGAATTAAGTAAAAGTACTCAGTGCCTGAGGTGTAAACTTGACGCTTGTAGTTGTAAAAATAAGAAACCTTGGTTGTCGGAGACCGCGAGCGCTTTGCAACAAATCCAGAGTTCCGATTTGACCACGGCCGATATACTGGAGAGAGAGGTGAAGAATAAAAAGGACTAAGGTAAGATACGTCTTGATATTTCTATTTTTGTTGTTGTTGTAATTATGAATGTAGCCGAAAACGACGGCCTGGAGCACTATTCATATAAACATGGAATTTTGGCGTATCTCCAGTAATGACTAGACTGGGCGAATATGTGGTATGATGAGTCATATGTCCTTTGTCCTCTGTAATATAGTGTTACATTGTGAAAAGGACCGATGACTCATCATATCGCATATGTGCCCAGCTTAGTAATGACCTAATTTTAAAATTAAGCGGTGGGCAATTCTCGCGTAAAAACAACTACTATCCGTACAATAACTTGCATTGAAATCGCTCCTACCCAATTCAGTGCATCCCGCCTCTAGATCTGCAAGAAATGGCCGCTTGGACATAGAAAAATTAGTCCGGCGCAATCTAATGTCGTAAAGTATACCTGTTATAAACGGTACACAATTATTTATTTCATCCGGTGATACTTTGTTACTAGCTTCAAAAACTTTTGGTAAAATGATAATAATAAAAGGAATAGTCGGAAACGTAAAAGATACGGACGTTAGCCGAGAATTTATTAGTAACAAGGCGCCACTCTCCAATGATAAACTGGTGCGTGTCTAAGTTCCTGGAGTCAGAGAGATCCTCCAGCCTCTTTAGCAAAATAACTAGAAAACTCTAGTTAAAAATAACACAAAAGAAATAAAAATAAATTGAGGCGACAAAATAACGTTGAACAGCACTTTATTTGTTACTTGGAGTGTAACGGGTCTCATAAAAATTCCAATAAGGTAGCTTCTTAAATAAGGCTTATAACGCTCTCGGTAACCATTGGAATTCCAGCGGCCTCACAGCCACGTTACAGCTCTAGCAGAAAAAATGTCGGGAAACCAGCCGAACACAGCAAATTGAAGTCGCTCCAACTTGTACGACAACGTGAAAGAGAAAATAACAGCAGCGTAAATGACAAAGAAGAAGACTCACCTCCAATTGAGGAGAAAGCAAATGCTGAACGTAGCCGATTAGTTCGAACAGCAAAATTGGGGAAGCGTAACTCTCAAATCACACAACGATAGTATTAAACTTCCCAGAGTCAAATTCGCGTGTATAACCTTGACAAACGAGATTTTAAAGCTAAAGCGGAATAACCTATTTACGGAAACTACCTGTTCAACCGAACGCTACAAGCAGAATGCCTATACGTACATCCAAAAGCACGATTTGTATCAAAAACCTACGGAAGCGGGGCGTCATCTACACGTCAGAAATGCTGTGACAAACTGGTCGTAACAACTTGTTTCGCTAGTACCAAAGCTAGCATTTTCAAATTACAATTCATTGGTAAGGATTGTTTCTTTACCAATAAATTACACATTCTTAACTTCTATTCATGTAAAATTAACTTCCTCCTCCTCTAGCCTGTGGCAGTTTTGATATCTACTTTCTATGGTAAAAGATTACCTTTCACAAAACCGCAAAACCCGGTTACTTGAGGTTACCAGCATCGTATCTTTCTCTCAGGTAATTTATTATTCTCAACTTGAAAATATAAATGGCAAGTATTTGGCCCATAGGCTCGCTCTAGCTCCTTCGGTCTCCATTACTCCTCCTGGTATGAGTAGATGTCCGTAATATATACCATGATACTACTTCCCATTTCTGCCCTCCATCTCCTTCTTTTCAAAATGATTTATTAGGTCTATTTCTTTTCCGTTTATTCCTACAATATTCCATATGACTAGTTTATTATGTAGATCCTTTAATTTTCCTTTTTTTTTTTTCATTTTCATATTTAAATCGATATCCTTAATCATTATCCTAATTATTGCCTCTGTCTTTTTTATTGTTCAAAGACTTTTTGGGGTACTTTGAGTTTGGCGGACACACTCCAATAATAACTTCCCAAATGTAGGGTTTTCAGAAAGCTGATGTGATAGATGTTGCTGCAAATATATTACTGTGGCAAGTGCTAGTAGATGCAAAGCCATTACTGACGCTAATCAGATTCTGTTCATCTTTAAAAGGGATTTGTGGCAACCCTTTCGTTGAAAGAATTAGCACGTGGTGCTTGTACATTGGTACTATTTCTTGGATTTCAGAATTTTCTGGTCCCATCTCTTAAGAGCTTTGTTGTCAATTTTTTCTCTAGGTTCAACTTGGCTGTTGAGTGAAATAATACCGCGTTTCTTGAAGCCACTAGTGATTACAGTTACCGCAGTATCTTTCCAGGATTATGCGATAAACTCGGAAAATATTTTTTTCGGTAATTTTCTGCCTATATTCCGCCATTGCCACTTTACTAATTTCTCATCCCATGTGGTTTTAACAGGCTTAAAGACTGACAGGTCAAGCGACTGCAGAAGATGGGCGGTGTGAGCCGGCAGTTTTAATATAGTGATGTTCTCTTTTATTGCATTTTCCACGACAGCGGTACTAAGATCCGGTCTTTCATCTCCCAAAACAATTTTATAAGTTGTGTCCAGGAATTCTGAGACCACCACCAAATTTTTCTGAAATCCTTGAAGTGCATTCGGGAATTTTACAAGTCCTGCCCAGAAATTTCGAACCACCACAAAATGCTCTTCTAGAAATAATTTAATAAAATATCTGAATACCCTTCTTGCTTACGGTGTAAGACATTCCAGGAAAAGAATCATCTACTGTTTGCCATTGGCCCCAGATGTTCAGCCCTTTGAAAATAATTCATGGAAGCGCTTTTTAGCCGGAAGCACTTGCCTTTAGACACACTGGCGTATTTTCAGATCCTGATCCAGTACTGATAACACGTGAGCAAGGTGCACCTCGCTTACCAACCACTTTTGTTCTGGTAGGATCTATTGCAAAACTACTTTTGTCTAAATTCCATATCTGGAAAGATCTGTCTTCAAGCTTTACATCACTAAGGGTTTTCTTCAGGAGAGCAAAATAGTCCTAAACGATAAATGGATCTGGAGCTTTTTGTCACAAGCTCAACAGTTTCAGGTCTCTTTATGCTTAATATGTGTGTCTTCTTGAATCCAAAGAGATAAGTCAATACCAGAAACTTCACCCGTGAAGGGCGAGTGCAGTTTATTATCCCCGACACATTGAGCAACCAGCTTAATAACAATTTTCTTCGGGACAATTCGAACCCCCATTTTAAAAAATTATTTCTTTATTTATTTTCAAATAATGGAGCAAATGTATTATATGTCTAACACATTTACCTCCCACTACAATTTTGAGGAGGCAAATATAACAAATGTCAAGAATCCATTAAATTATTGGATACGTTTATAATCACGCAACATAAAGAGCAAATATTTTCCCCATGGTAACCAATACTTCAATATATGTAATTTACCTTAAAAGCAAGAATTATGGGAGCACATAAATAGACACTTTCAACACTTGATAATAAACTGAAACTGACGCTATTAACAAAAAAGAGCGTGATCTCAAATTGTTATACTCAATTTCAGCTGCATCAATCGCATGACGGAGACTAGTTTAGTTACAAAACATGGTTAACGAAAAGCAGTTTTGATCAAATTAAGATGATTTAGGTACCCCATTTTTACAATTACTGGGGTCACCTTATATGTTAAACTTTAAATGAAGTTAGATCAACTTACACTGCTAAGAATTTTTTTCTTTTATTCTAGAACTGAAATTCGTCAAAAGGACGAGGTGGAACCTAAAAGACTGTCACCATTCTCCGAAATGTCAAAACGAGACGAAGGAGATGGAAGAAGCATAGCAGATTCCAACTGTTCCAGTTATAAAGGAACACAATTCAGAACATATCACACAAGCGATAAGAGCAGCAAAGTATCTAGTAGAATGAGAGCAACGCTAGGTCCCGCGCCCATTCAGCGAAAAACGAAGCAGACATGATCGATTGTTATGAAACTGTCCATATAATAATAATAAATATAGATTTGTTAAATCGAGATTTACAATTTTGTTATTTTCATCAAGATGTTCTGTATGTTGAACGTCGTTTGTATATAGATGTTAAATAAATAATTTTAGTTTTAGCATGTACTTTAAATATTTCTGTCGCACCAAATTACATTTTCTATACAGCCCTATCTTGCCGATTGCATTCCTAGAATGCGCATTACAAATTACGAAAATCATTGTATTTGAAACGATGAGAATATGCGGGAAAGACTGGTAAACGACTTGGGTTCTGACGGGGTGCAGTATTATAATTCCTGTTAATAATTGTATCATATTCTTCTAGTTAAAGATCGTTTTATAAATAAGAAAGAATCTGTAACTTATAATGAAATAAAGAATGTTCAAATTGTTTTTGGTGTTTCTCCCTCCTTCTACCAAAATATAAAATACAACAAAATTAGGTAATAGTAAGTAGTGAAACATTAACTTCACACAGACACTGAAAAAGGAATTAAAATTAATCAAATAAAATGTGTGTATTTCAAATTTATAGCTGTAATCGTGACAATATTTTCGGCGTCGGGTAGTATGGGCCACAATTAAAGAACAGGAGTCAAGATAAATAAAACCTATTTTTGTTAACAGAATTGTTTAATTTTTATACAAATTCAATTTAAATTGTGTAAATACGTATTTTAACTTCTATTTGGACTGCATACTGTTAAACTTGCAGTAATCACAATAATAATACAGCGTGTCTTCAATATCTGCACAAAGTTCATGTGCCCGCCCTTCACATGTATGACACATAGAGGATTCTGGAGTGTCGTGATGAGTTGCTTCATTTTCGTTTTTAGTTTTAGGGCCACTGGATTTTGATTTTATTCTTTTTTTCACTATGCTGTTTTCCAAACTTTAGTTGTCTTCTATATGTCTTAACTTCTACTCTTTCTTTTTCTTTTCGCTTAATGCATTTTTACGGGAGATGATGTCAAAATCTCACTTTTTCCTGCCTTCTTCTTGCGACTTTTGAATCTTCTTTCACTGCATGATGGCAAAGGCGACACTTTTTAAGAATGTTTACGAAGTTTCAGCGCCTAACAACTGGAGACGACACTGACATATTTGAATGTATTTTTAATGAAGGCCAAGGACTTTGTAATACAATAATTGCAAGAGCTGAATTGTCAAGCATTTGGGATGTTCCAGGAGAAGGTTCAGTAGTCGTTGGGACAGGAACTGCAGCAGCTGAGTTGTTAGGCATCGAGGATGTTCCAGTGGAAGTCTGACTAGACTGTTGAACAGCAACTCTTGATTTTGAGGAGGCTGTTGGTTACGTTGGTTAACTCACTTCCCATATAATCAAAATCAGTGAATATCTGTTAATTCAGAGGATATATTCCTGTGCATTTGAAACCATTTTCGGCAATGACCAAACGACAGACTTTCCTATACGCATCAGCAACTAGCTTTGCGATGTTGTAGTCATTTATTCTGAGACCAGGATTAGTTCTCATCCACAAACTGCAAACAACTTGATACGCACCTTTAAACGAGGGGGAACACTCAGCGTATGAACGTTGTTTTCAATGGCATACATGATAATGTTCAGCTCCTTATGACAGGCATGCCCATCGATGATCACTAAAACTGGTTCTTCTGTAGTGGGTTTCGTAAATGAAACAAAATATTTCAATCACGTCGGAGAAGCTGGTCCGTTTATCCATCCACTTGGAGTTGGGGAACTAATACTTTCAGATGGTGCACCAATCATCAATTTTTCGAGGGAATACAAACAGCGGTGCAATAAAGGGTCCAGTCACACTCATACAAAACAAGAGTGTTACCGTGCGACCCCTCTCCCCCGAAGTCATTTTCAACAACTTGGCGCTTTCCTTTTGTTGAAATTGCCAACTCATTTTCGTTAAAGATTCTAGACAGACGGAAGCAACGCTCGTCTTGCAATTTCATAAGAAGTTTGAAAAATCTCTCAAGTTGAGACTTGTTAAAGCCTACTGAGCGCATTAAACTTGTTGATTGCGGTTTTCTGTAACTTAGCTCTGGGTGTCTTTTCATGAATCCCGTGAAAAAATCTTTTCCTGCCATTCTATTCTCCCTATTAAATCTATGTGTGTATCTAAACTTTCTGTAAGATCATGGGCAAACTTGAGAAATTCGTTTCTTGATAAGGGCATTAGTAGCGCATCCAATTCTTTCATATACCTTACGAGTTCGTTTTCATACAGATTATCGAAAGTAGGTTTAAATCTAGCTGAGGTTTCATCTCCACCTGCGATTTAGTTTCTACACTACGAATTTTCTCTGCAATATACTTCTTGGCACATTATACCGTTCTGTAGAGAGTTGAACCGTTATTTTATTTTCCAGAACGTCTTGCACCGCTAATTTCATGTCTTCTACGGATCATTCTCCACTGTCTTCACCTGCAAGTTTTTTTTTTTAAATGCAGGTATCGTCCACCGAAATAAAAGTATGTGTCAATTACATGGGCCATACTAGCCGACCGAAGCTGCAGGCAAAAAATGGCGCCGAACCGTAACTACCGAAAGCAATTCTTTAAAACTCTTACAATATATTCTAGACATAGTATACTATGATAATAAGTCAGTTTGCTTACATAATATTTTACCTATTTCGACACAACCACTCTCAAAAGCTATGCCGGGCAACACTGGAAAGGATAACAAAAACAAAACAAATACAATTCCGACACGCTGCAATGACAACAACTAACTATTTGCACATGGTGGGAAGACACAACTTCTATTCATAGAGTTCTGTAGCGTGCTACTAGCTAGCGTTAAAGAAACAATGAATGGCTAATACTACCCGCTGGCCCATACTACCCGCCTCTCCCCTAACTATTTATGATAGTCCGAAATGTGGTTCATCAGCGTTCGTCTTCGGATTTACCATCAGATCTATCAAAAGCTGTAGAGGGGCCTGAAAACAATGTAGTCTGCTTTGTAACTTCCTTTTTTCGTCATAAATTTCATGATAGCACCGCAAATCTTCATTTATTTACCGCTCAAATTTCGTGAGCCGTTCAACATTTGAGTCCATACCTTTTGGTTTTAGTAGAGCCGCATTCACGTTGGAGAACACATCAGCCAATCCCTTTACAGTAAATTTATTTTGTATTTCTTCCACATTTTCCTCTACTGATTCCTCTTCCGAAAGCCGTTGTGCTTCCAACTCTACTAAATCTTCGTTTGTTAATTCCTCTTCAACATATACTAATTCTTCAATATCCTCCATTTCACCTTCTAAATTAAATATGTTCCACTACTTTATGTATGCATTAGTGTACTCGCCTTCGTCAAAATCTAAATTATTTTGATTATTTATAATCACTTTCTCACACTTTTTCCATGCACCCTGAATACACGTTTCTGTCACTTCTTCCCAAGTGGTGTCAATGTTCTTTATGCATTCTAAACTATTATATGACTTCCAGAAATCACGGAGGATTATTTTATTATTTTCTGTTCCTGCTACGGCTTTGGAAAACGTTGTGCGCAGATAGTACGATTTGAACGTAGCTATTGTACCCTGATCCATTGGCTGTTTGGATAGCGGTTGTGTTTTCAGGCAGATACACTACCTTTAAATCTGGGTGTAAATCATCAAAATGTTGGGGATGACCTGGTGCATTCTCAAGCAGAGGGATGATTTTAAATGGCAAGTTGTTTTAAAAACAATATTGCTTAACCGACGGAATGAAACAGGTAAGGAACCAATCCTCAAATAATGCATGCGTGATACATGCTTTGTTGTTTGTATGATAGTAAACGGCAAGGAAATCCTTATTAAAATGCTTGAATGCACGTGGGTCCTCAGAGCAATAGATAAGAACAGGTTTTAACTTGAATCCAGCGACATTACCCCCAACAACAATGTAATTCTATCTTTAAGTGCCTTAAAACCGAGCATTCTTTTCTCTTTGTGTGAATGTAGGACCTTCCGGTCATTTTTTCCGGAAAAAGACCGGCTTAATCCACATTAAAAATCTGTTCCGGGCGGTAGAAAAAATAACTGCAAAAATGCGTAATACGTGCATAATGAAAGAATTCATTTCGAATCCCTTTCATATGTGCGAACATCGATATTCCTCAATAATTTTATCAAATTGCTCAATAAGTTTTTCCACTGCTTCTACGTCCGCGCTTGCT
Organism: Chrysina gloriosa; assembly: GCA_038088585.1. Taxonomy (NCBI): domain Eukaryota; kingdom Metazoa; phylum Arthropoda; class Insecta; order Coleoptera; family Scarabaeidae; genus Chrysina; species Chrysina gloriosa. Next base: position 9,643,204 of record CM076095.1, read on the forward strand.
GCCGCAAAGCTAATACGCCTATTATGTAGATTAAATCTCTGACAAAACCGTTGAAACCATCCATGCCAGTAAATATTTTTAAATTTCGCGGATAGTTTAAGTTGGTATTGCCGGCAATAGTGAACATATTCGCATGGATTCTGTTTAGAAATTGGTGGATACGTCCACCATTGCCGGAAATACCAACTTAAACTATCCGCGAAATTTAAAAAATGTTTACTCGAATGGCTAGCCGTAAATGTACCTGTCGATTTTTTACGCGTCTTTAAAGCCTCAAAGATACTTCGTGTTTTTGCTTGAATAATTAGTAGGCTCATCGGCATTCTTTTTTGAATCTGGTCATCAAACCAAATCGCGAGTAGCTTTTCCATCTCATGAATTCGGACTTTCCCGCTGCCTAGTTATTACGGCTTTAAAACCTGTCATATTTTATATAGTTTTGTTCTTGAAGATTTTTGAAATTGTAGACCGTTAAAATAACATTTTCGGATAAGCTTCGTCAGTAAAAGTATGTGGTGGTACAGGATATTTAAAAATGATATTATTAAAACGAATATCTGATGTTTGAGATATGTATCTTTTAATGTGGTGACATCTGTTGATAACAAGCTCAGATCGCTCATCCAGTTGTAATTACATACTTGCCCGTAAGATGGCAAGTTGAAATTTGTAGCCAATCATAATCAAGTAATTCGAAATTTGGCATTTGTACGCGTTGTTCGACGAATGACAATTGTAGTCAATTTGAGTCGATTTATTTGGTATTTGGGGGTGTGTATGGGTTATGTTTTGGTAGTAAAGATGATAAGTTGTACTTGTTGTTATTGTTTTTATTAATAACAACATAAATATAAAGTAATTTAAGATAAACTTGATTTTGTGTTTACTTCTTAGGGTTATGTTCACTAATTTCACTAGTGTATTAAATTATTTTTCCATAGCACCGATTACTTTGATTCTATACGATAGTTAGCAAACATTGCATCAACCCTCAAGCACCTTGCAAATATGGAAAACCAAGAATATAATATATTTGCACTATCAGACTACTCCCTGCTACACATCTTCAAATACCTATCCTCGATAGATTTATACAATTTGAGTTTGTAAGTAAAACTTTTATATTCATTCTATCAAATAAATTTACTTGTAACTATTATAGAACATGTAAGAGATTCGAAGCATTAGTCAAGGAGAAGAAACTGTGGTATAAAATCGATGGAAGAGATGGTCCAAATGGACAAGAGAAGATAAAATATTATCTTGATAAGGTGAATGAACGCACGACAGAGTTTTTAGTCTGTTGCGATAGGAGAGATCAACAAATTTTACCTGAATGTATATTTAGTTTATGTGATTTTCAAAATTTGACCGTGTTAGCTTTGGAAAACCAATTGATACGGGGTGATTTGGTGAGTACTTTTCTGTAAATCGATTGAATGCTATTGTATCATTAGATGTGTATCAGTCACAAACTTAAATGTAGAAAGTGACGTTTTTATTTATTTATTTATTTATTCAACCCTTCTGAGTACAGCAATGCCTGGTGGGACCTACACTAACTTTGACTGAATTTTTCCAATGGAAATTATTACATCTGAAATTCCATGATATCCTTAACAAATCTATTTAGTGTCGCCTCATAAAATTAAATCTAAACGAAGCTAAGGCTTGAGATTATATTGATAATTTACAAAATCTATACCTTAAGCGTACACCCTAACACTGGTATATATACCTAGATATATAGATTTTTATACATTTTACATGAAATCTGGTTTGGTGTTTCTTGGTCTACGACCTTGAACATAACCTGTGTTTTATTACCATTTTATTTATATAAAAGTTAGTTTTCAGGAAAATATTTAATAAATGTCAATTAATATTCCCAAGTTTAGTGTTTTAATCATATTTTTTGTAAAAATTCCATACAAATTGCGTATATATTAGTACATATTAGTTGGGACACTTGGTAAAATTTCGTTAAGTTATCTTAATGACTGTACTATTACATTAAAATGTAAATTATTCTGTAATAATAAACTATTTATGAAACTTCTAGTTCGCAAAGGACAAATACCTTCAGAATTTCTGGATAATAATTTCATCAAATCATAATTAAAATTTACGACATTTTAATGGCACTTGTAGAATAAATGTACGATCCCTTTATTATGTTTATTTTCGAGGTAGAAGTATGAATATGATTAGTAAATTAACTTAAGAAGTTTACATTACTCTGACCTAATAGTGCTGCATATTATAATCGATATTTTAGTTGCTCTACAAACGTGCTTGTGCGTGTATGGATAATAAGGGTGTATTGAAGCAAATAGTTTTATTAAAAGTGTTTAAAATGCCGGGCGGAAAGCCAACAAGCCAAGGAAAACGTGGTGTACCCCAAATTTCGTGGTATAGTCCCCGCCAAAGATTTGAATTATTTTTAAATTTTTGTAAACATCGCGGAAACTCTACCAGATTTCTTCTTTTTTGTAGAATATAATTTAAAATATACTACATAGGTCCAAGAATGACGTAAGTTATTTTCGGAAAAAATTAATAACGGGGAACCGGTACCCTATGCTACCCATTGATTTTTTATTTTCGTTTTTCACAAACAAACTATATTGCATAGTCTCAAGGATAACGCAAATTATTTTCGGAGAAAATTAGACACAGGCGTCCGGGTACTTAATACCCCATTTCTTTTATATTTATTTATTTATAACAAATAAAGTTGGTTTTATGTACAAAAAGAATGCTGTACAGCAACTTTACCTTTGTAATTGATCGTCATTATAAATATATATTTATTTAAAAATTATTTATTATTTCTATAACGGTTTAAAGAAATACTATAATATAATGTTATTGAAATAGATTAATTATAAATGCTTACTATACGATATACTGAAAGTACATTTTTCCGGTCACGTATACAGTAAATATATATATTTATCTCAAACGCTTAAAATTCGATAGCGTTTCGAAGAAATGCTGTAATATAATCTGATGGGTATTTCGATGTAAATATGGATATCACACTACGCCCGGTATCTCTCAAACGCAAAAAAGAGAGGGAGTAAGGTTTTCGGTGAAAGAGCAAACAAGCAGACACCAATTCACAAAACAATATCAGTTTATTACCCCAGACAATGAGGCGGAAGGTATCAGTGGCAATTACACGTAACTGTTTTAGATTAAAATAAAAGGATGTCCGAAGTGAAGTCATAACAAATCAAAACATCAAAATTCAGTTAGCGAAATCTATAAAAGTTTCTAAATACTACCTAAATACAAAAAAGAATAAATCCGCAAATCACCCGTTGACGAGAAATTTATGTACAAAGATAACTCTTACGGAATATCATAATAAAACATAAAAATTACGCGATCGCGTTAATTTATACTAAATCGGAACAAGTTACAAGCGCAGTGAAACTCCTTACTAATGTACAAACGACTCATGTTACGTTAAGTTATATTAATTTTCCAAAAACTCAACGATACAAAAATAAAAACAAAATCAAATAAAAGAGGAACTTAGCGTGATGTAGTTTTCTGTTGTCGACTTTCGTACGGCGTGGTATTCGGTATCCGACAGAAGTTATCCAAGATGGCGGGTTTTCTCGCACTTGATGAAAAGATGTCGGGAAAACTAGCTTCTAGTTCCTACGATAGTTCTATACCAGCTTATACTAGCTTACGCTAGTTATGCTAGCCTACAGTAGTTGTACCAGGCTATACTAGTTCCCTACAGCAATGTAATAAACAAAAAAAAAAGAGGGGCCCACCTCCAATTTAGGTAAAAGCAACGTCGACGATTAGTTTGAACAGAAAAACTTGGGAAAACGAAACTTCTAACGATTACTATACATCTCCCAGCGTCGTTTCCGGCTAAATGTAGTTTCGCCTATCGGATACTGTTGGTGCAACGGATCTGAGTTAAAAAATTCCTTGAAGTTGAAATTTTACAGAGAAGAAAAGCGAAATCAAACGGTATAAGAAATTAAAGCTAGTCTAAAGATAGTAAAAATGCCCTGGAGGTATCATTTTGAGCATGTTACAGAATTGGAAGACCTGTACAAACATACAGTGGCAGAAAATTTGATTGCACCTTGTGCTAAAGACATAAAGTGTATGCTTGAAAGAAGGACAACAAAGAATATTGACGTTTCCTTATCAAATAACACTGTCGCGCAGAATTCATGATTTGGCAAATAATGTGGAAGGAATTCAAACGACATATTTCATTCAATTCATTTTTTACATAACGAAATTAATAAATTTAAATAAATTGAATAATGCATCTCGTTTTCAGGCCAAACTCTCGGAATATCCAAAGACGTTAGTCGAATTAAGTTTTAGGAAATCGTTTGTACACAGTCACAGTACATTTTTCAAACATAGTTACTTCCATATGGAGAATTTAAAGGTAAGAAATCTTAATCATTTGCCAGGATATCTTTTCTACACAAATACAGTACAACTTTGCTAAACTGGACAGATAAGATTTTCCTCCTGTCCGGATTAGTGAATTTTGTGAATGATCGATTATAAAAAAATATATGTACATACATACACAAATAAAGCAAGAAAGATATTTTTAATGAACTCTATTTTTATAAACACAAACTAATCATTTTTCTCAAAATAGACACTGATATATTGCTGCTTGGCGTTTCCTAAAAATTGCTTTCTGGCCTTTTATTTCAATCTTCTTCACAAAAGAACCTATTGCATTGGAATTTTATTCTCCTGCCCATTGAATGCATTAGAAAAATGCTCGGACATCGCTGTGCTTGATAGTATTACAAGAATCTTCTACAAATTCACATTCAGAATCGGTAATATTATTCAACTCATTATCATCAGCTTTTAAGGCCCCCGCAATTAAATCTTGATCCGTAAAATTTTCCATCTCCTAATTTTACCCAGTTGCCCAATCAAAGACTCCCTCAGAATTAACATGTAGATCAATAGAACTCAACATTGCAGCAATAGTTTTTGTATTTGCAGATTTAGATTCCCGCTATTGTTTCAAGTGAACCAAAGGAATTTCATCCTTGTCATCCCATTTGTTACATCATCGTTTTCTGATATTCAGTGCGTCAATAATTTTTTTTTCTGTAAGCCATTTTAATAGTTTGAGTTTAATTTTGATCCATTGGCTGTATTATGACTGTGCAATTGAGAGGTATTCCCATAACTTTGAAATTTGGATCAAAATTTAATACATCTTCTGCTGGATGTGAGGGTGCGTTATCTATTGAAAGAAGCTCCTTTTGAGGAACATTTTTCTCGTCTAACATTATTTTACGTGTTTAATAAAACAGTTTTTGAACCAGGAATCTGCACAATCAGTATTTTTGGAAATTAATAATGATAACATCGGCACACAAAAAAAAGTGGTCTATACTTTTGACCAGACCCATCTACCGATATGTATTTCGATACGCTGAATCCGAATTTGGGATCAGTTTGGCCCATACACCCTCAAAATTTCGACTAAATAGCAAAACCGAGAAAAATGGTTAAGAATCGCGAAAAAACTGCAATTTACGAAATTTTGAAGGTATACGGGTCAAACTGACCCGAAATTCGGATTCAACGCATCGAAATACATATCGGTAGGTGCGTCTGGTGAAATGTACAGATCATTTTTTCAAGTAAATTGCAAAAACCGTCAAAAATGACTAAAAATCGCGAAAAAACGCAATTATGGAAATGAAAGAAATTTTATACACCTAGATCAAGTATGTTTTTTATGTATTTCGGTCCGCTGGATCGAAATCTGATGTTCATTTACCCGAAAACTCTTAAAATTTTGAGTAAAGTGCAAAAATACGAGAAAAATTTATCAAAAATCGTAAAAAATAGCATATAAGGAATAGATAATAAACGAAGTTTATCGATTTCAAACTGTTCTTCGTTTGTATCGGACTGTTTTATCCTCGAATGACCTACGCAGCCGGTTCTTTTTCGTTTTCCATTTTCTCTCGGTATTTCAGCATCTGCCATCATATCCAATTTCCTTGATACCGACTCTCCATTTCGCTTATGTCTTGATGGAATCATTCTCCTTGTTCTTCGCTGTAATGTCCAAGATTTTCAGGAAAATAGTCGAGGTGAGAGTGTAGAAAATTCAGTTTAAGATTCATTAAGCAACCCAAATTTTTGAAATTTTCCAGCAACTCTTCAACTAATGTCTTGTAACTCTCACTCTTCTTATTTTCCAAAAAGTTTTGTGAAATATTTTTAAAATTTAGCCAAGCTGCTTTCTCAGTGTCGTTCATTTTTTCAATGAAATTTTGTCCTCATATAAACTTCAAATTTGTGGTCCATCAAAAATTCTCTCTTTTAACTCAGCATCACTTATCGCGGGAAATTTTTTCCTAAATACTGGAAACAGACGCCATCTTTGTCTAGAGCTTAGACCTACTGCTTCATGAGACCCATCTTAATATAAAGTGGTGGTAGCAAATATTTAGAAGGATCTATCAACGGTTCTCGTATGACATTGTGAGCGCCTGGATCAAAGTCTGCTCTCGTTGGCCATTCTTTCTTTGATAAATTGTTCTCGGTTTTTTGCAGTTTACTCAAAATTTTAAGGGTTTTCGAGCAAACGAACATCAGATTTCGATCCAGCGGATCGAAATACATACAAAACATACTTGATCCAGATCTATAAAATTTCTTTCATTTTCATAACTGCGTTTTTTCGCGATTTTTATCCATTTTGACGGTTTTTTGTAATTTACTCGAAAATGGTTTGTACATTTGATCAGACCCACCTACCGATATGTATTTCGATGCCTTAAATCCGAATTTGAGGTCAGTTTGGCCCGTACACCCTCAAAATTTCGTAAATTGCAGTTTTTCGCGATTCTTAACCATTTTTCTCGGTTTTCTGCAATTTACTCAAAATTTTGGGGGTGTACGCGCCAAACTGATCCCAAATTCGGATTCAGCGCATCGAAATACATATCGGTGGGTGGATCTGATCAAAAGTACAGACCACTTCTCTTTTGTGTGTGTGTCGGTGTAATTAATCTAGCCGAGAGTGACAGTGATAGTGATAACAAAGGAGAAGAAAATTTGTAACATATACCAGCGGTTTGGCTGCAAGTTGTGTCAGTATATTTACAATAAAAATCTTCTGCAAAAAGGTTTAATAATGATTTCTTTAGGTGTGTAATATTATTAATTTTTAAAAGAAAAAATGTAGTAGTAGGTGCAAATAGGCAATTTCTTTAATATGAAAGAATAGTCAGTATTTATATTTGAATTGTAATTAAAATAAAACTGATGCAATGTTGATATTTATACGATTAAAAATTAGAAATCTGACAATAAATATTATAATTTATAAACGATATGCAACACTTAAAGATCTATAGTAATTACAAAAATAATCGTTCACATTTTTAATTCTTACTAACAATTATAGTTGGCGCTGTTTTAATTTTATAGCTTCAATTAAACTTGCCAACACGTAAGCATGCAATTAGTGACGTGCAATGGAACTTAAGCTGCCTTCTCTATACATAGTTTCACTAGCGTCCACAAACTAAGAATGGGGTCACGTCGAAAGCGTAAGCGCAAGGCATTTGAGGTAGAAAATGAGGGGATTCCCTGAAATGTATTAATAGTTGAGGCACGTATGCATTTATTTGTATGTATGTACTAATTTACACGATTTTAAATGTGTCCGGATTATAGACGTAAATGACACAACACTGTTCGAATTACTGGTGTCCCAGTTAATACATGTTCGGTTTAACGAAGTTATACTGTACGTACTTTTAATTCTAGGTTTTAATCCTTGATGAATGCGGTTGGGTAGAAACTTACATGTTAGTACCAATAAGCAAATACGCCAAATTAGAAGTTCTATCGCTGTATCAATGCAAAAATTGTCCGACAATGACATCGCTTATTTAAGTTTAGCGGGATGCTTCGGATTTAAAGCGTTGAGAGTATTAGACATCAGATTTACAGGTATGAGGCTTGAATTTATATGTTAATAAATAGCCTGGGCAAACAGCGCTAACAGCGTACAATTACGAAATAAGTTAGGACAACATCGCCGACTCCCCACGCTAGTGACTACTAAATCGACGCTGTATGCGAGTAGTTCTGTGTATAGGTAAGCTGTCGTAACTTATTTCGTAATTACCGCTGTTTGCTCAGACTACTAATGAATTATAAATTATGGAATATATTATACTTTTTATTATAGGGTTCGGCGATCAGATTATAAAAACGTTTTATAAACATCCAACCTTGCACGAGATCTATTTCCAAAATTACATCGCAACGTACAAGTTGGACAAAACGAAACGCCATTTAGAAATCGCCCATGGTTCCCGGATGAAAGCTCATCCATATTTCTCGGAATACGATGACGTACCGGACACCGATCTACCATCGTTTGAGCAGCTTTTCGGACCGCACTGTTATAGAACGAGACGAACGCAAAATGTTACCAATAACGGTACAGTAATGTACGAATTCGTAGAACCAAACCTCGACGTTGACTACGAAGTAAAAAGCGTGTTATATACACCGCCTTACGGTGAATGCAAATGCGGTTACGAAGGTAAAATTAAATGCCCTTTTCGAACTACATATCCCAGACTGAAGAAAATTGGAATTCGTCGCGAAGAAATAAACAGGCTAAAAGATACAATTAAGCGAGAGAAATACATCAATCGTTACCCGTACGTGTACGCTCTAGCTCCGGAGCTTTCGATGGATCCGCACAAGAACAAAATTAACCTCGCGTGGTACTACGAACAAGCCAATAAAGATAACAAGCAAATTAATTGGATAAACGTGCGAGAACCGCTTAATGAGTACGAAATAGCAATGTTTGAGCACACGGATATCCATTCCCTTCAAACGGAAATGGGCCTAGCCACAGTTTTGACGTATAACCCTGGTTCGCCTTCAGTTATTTTCGATTCTCAGTTCGACTATACAATTGATAGTTCCGATTCTAGCAGCGAAGATGAACATGAAATATCCCCGAATAGACTGATCGTAGAAGAAAGTAAAGATGTTGTAGTAGAACGGTTTGATGAGATATACAGGAAAAGTAATTATCTCTCTAAATATGCGTCCAGAGAGAAAAATATCGATAAAGAAAATTTATCTGAAGACAGCGGAGTAAAAAGTGAAGATTCTGAAGAATCAAAAAACGATAGTTCTGAAATAAATCCAATAAATAATGATGATCCGCAAGTAATGAGATTTAGTGACAAAATCGTTAATGAAAATACCAATGGTAGCTGTATTTGCCAAAATTCATTGTGTGGCGGTAGTGTAGCGGTCGAAACTGCTAATGATGAACCTGATTATAAAGAAGATACAAACCCATCTACTAGTAAAGAGAGCCAACGATCTAGTTGTAAAGTTTGTAGTGTGGAAATTGTTAAAAATGATGAACGTAAGAATGCTATGTGTAAAAAATGTAGTGATAAAAGTAAACCTGCAACTGTTAAAAGAAAAATGCCCCGTTGCTATGGTGTCGCAAATCTACTCGAAGAACCCGATAAAAAAGTACAAAATTGCAATTCTAATAAGTACAACGTAGCTTCAACGTCGAAAGATAACAAAGAGTATTCAGATCCTCTCGGAAACTATAAAAGTAAAAGAAGTTCTAGTAGTGACGAAACAGTTGGCGTTAAAAGATTTAAGTCATCGAGCGAAGGCGAAGGGATCCGAAGAAATAACGAAATTCGCTACGCAGTACATTGTCTGAACAAGAAAGTTCGGTTGCAGAATATGTTTGTCATCGATCTTAAAGAACGAGAGCCGGATTTTAGGGATATGCGTATGGGCGGCGGTATAATAAACGTTTTGTTAGGCGGGGAGAAGAAGATGAAAACGGCAATTAGAAAACTGTCGTTGCGTGGATTTCCGGAAATTACCGACTCTACCTTACAGTCACTCGAGACATTGAAGTTGGATTTACTAGACGTAACGAAGACTGACGTTACGAGACATGCGGTTGAAGATTTTATTAAAAGAAATCCTACGTGCAGGGTAATACACGAGAGTGCCTGCACCTGTTTGCCGAATATGTATTTTTAATCGTATTTGTATTTAATGTATTGTAAATATATACATACAGTTTCGTCGTAATGGGCGTAAATTATTTGTCGTGTAGAAATTATTTTTCTTATATTCGTTTTTCTATTTAATATAGTGTTTCTCTTTTCTCTTTTGTTTTAATAATTATTCTTCTTTCACATCCTGCCTGTCTAGGGCATCAGGGTTAGAGTACCGCTCTCCTTTACCCATTGTTTCCATTCTTTCCTGTTATGAGTTAGTTCCTGCATATTTCTTAATTCCTTACTTCCTCCGTTATCCTGCGGATCTGTTCCATCCACATCTTCCCCTTCTTCTACCCTTTCCCAATCCTGCCTCATTTAGTCTCATTCTCCTCAATACTGGCTCCTGTTTGAGTTTTGCCCTGAAGTCTTTATTTCTATACCTACCGATTTTAGTTACTACTTTATTTATTTCTGTCGGCGTTACAAAATGGACAATGTATAGAAACACGTCAAAGAAAAGAAAACGTAAATGATCAATTACTATTAACATAGAATAGATTATATATTAATTGAAATATTCAAACAATTCCTGCAAGCAATAAAATCCATTCACCGTCAATATATTGGACAATTGAAAGTTAAATTGAGAGGCTGTAAAATTTCTAAAATTCGGAGATAGTTTATTATAAATTTTGATAGCTATCACCTCTGGTGAAAGCTGATGAACAGTTAATCGTGATTTAGGTGTTGCTAAATCACCTCTGTATCTAGTATTGTGATCATGTAAGTTCCGATTTTGTGTATAATTGCGTTTATTATTATGTATGTACTTTGCTAATTCATAAATGAAAACTGGACATACTCCATTTCAAATATCAGGAAACATTTGAATCAAATTAATAACCAAAATTTGTATAAAAATATATTTACAATAACCAATTCAATTTGAATTTTTAAATACAAATCCTAACTTCGTCAAATCTTCTCGAGCATCTTGTATCTCCTGCAATTAAACAAAACGCATTACAATATGTAAGTGATGTAGTGTACAGTGTTTAAAAACCAATGTTGGATATTGTACACGCTTAAAGTACTAATCAAAATACGTAAAAACTCTCGGTGAGCATGAATCTGCAATTGAAGCTTCTCAGAGATAAAATGGACTTTCTAATTTATGACGAAAAATCTCGATTTTGCGTAATTCGTTAAAGGTGAATATGGTACATAGTTCCACTTTATTTTTAAACATATTTAGGAATTTATAGAAATGAATTGTGTGATTTTTTATATTGTTAACTGAGAAATGTATGTAAATATTTACATTTCTGTTACAAATAAAAGTTTGTGCGTTTTATTGTACAACTATACCTTTTCAACTTCAAATTGGCACTAATCATAGGAATAAACAATTTAAATTTGGTACAATTTGCGATATTATTCTTATTTTACAATTTTAAATTATCGAAATTACAACAGCTAGAAAAATTGGGGTGCAGCTTCTTCCGTGGCTTAAAACTTATCGTTACAATATCAATAGGACTAACACCTCTAACAATCCCGAGTCTCTTGCACCAATCTTTGCAGAAGTTCAAATTTTGTGGGTATCAAAGTATTATGATAGAAAAAAGACGATGCAATAGTCCCTGAAGGTCTTTTTAATAGCTCCTCATTTTCTAAAGAAAAGTGCGATACGTTTTACACCAAAAGAAAAACCGAATGGTTCATAGCATTCAGAATTAGAAGCAGCATAGGTTAAAATACTACACAATTTAACTTGGTACTAATCTTACATTTATGACATTTTACAACTGATAAAAGCAAAATAAACCCATAAGCAAATATTTATGGGGAATTTATGAAAAACTTCTAAAGATATTTTTATATTTTATTCACTTCCAAACTTCCATTAACTGTAGTATTGCCTCAAACTTGGATTTATACAGAGCAATAACCTTGTTTATTGTTTTATCTGTATCACTTGGTAGCTGATACCTTCCCAATTTCAACCTTGCCTTGTTTCTGACCTCTTTAACCATATTTCTATACAATTGGCCACATGCTTTGACTTAATAGAAAGTATATAGAAGGACTAAAAAAGATGTATATCTCTGAAAAAATTGAATTACAGACCCTTGACAAACCCTTATTGATATTTGTTATTGCATTAAGTACTAGTTTTAGTAGATAAAATATCCAACAGCATCGCTTTAGCATTGCATATTGCAATTTTTAATAACCTTGTGCAATTCTTTGGCAGCATCTTCGCAATCATTAAACGTAAACACTCTGTAGAGGACGACCGATGCGGCATACATCTGTAAATACATATTTTTACTAAATAGTCTTTCGAATTTAGGAAAAAAGGAACTTACCCCGAATAGTAGAACTGCAATAATCGGCGAATAAAAAATTAGCAATTCGTTATCGTTAGCAAAATCTTTTGCTATTTTTTTCGTTACTAAAAGATACCACACCGAAAATAATGGTATGAAAACGGTCAACCAGTCCATTAATTTGGTCATTTTTAATCCAATTGAATTTAATTAATGATGAAAATCACTATACATGCAATGTAATAATCACAGAACACCATCAGATAATAATTCTTGTAACAACATAACCTACAAAATAAATGTTTGAATACTTTTGATTGATTGTCAAACTTTGTATCTTCAGGTTCTGATCTTCGATAATGGTAATTGTAATATCCGAAGGATGGCGCCAGACAAAATGGTCGTAATTAATCTATTAATTGTAACTTAACTAATTGAAATATTAGCTCCTTTAATAATAAATAATGCTTAATTAATAAAAAGTTCGAAATATATATCGTTGGTAATTTTACAGTGACCTAATCGTTGGTAGAACCCATCAACTACAATTCTCTATAGTAAAGATGACACCACACAGTGATTAATTATAACCCAATTTAGAGATTAATCGTTGAGCTAACAAACAAAGATTTAGGCGAGGTTCTATTTTTGATGACCATATACAGGATGCAGCAAAATGGCTATCTCGATTTGAGATGAAAGAAGCTGGGGGGTCTCTCCGACTTCAGATGTGATCCAGTTCAATAATTGGAGAGTGGCGCCTTGTTACTAATTTCTTGAACTTTAACCTACGCTGTTTCCATTGGACTAGCACGACGTGAATCTTCATCTTTATCACTAAAGAGGTGGGTGATTCGAACTGTAAAGTCGAATTTCTCCATCGGTCACGTCTCTGACTTTTCTTTCCATTTCACTAAAAGTTTTAGAAGCCAGTAACATTAAATTACTGACGCAGTTGCAGAATCTTATGGTCATACAGTTTCACGGCTTCCGTCATTGCATATTCAATGCCATTGAAAATATTTGGGCAATTGGTAAAAGTTATTACAATACGAACATAGGCTGAGATTGCTATGAAGTCGATAAATATGTTGATATCTGGACGATAGCCTTAAACACAATTAACAAGACCACATGGCAGAATACCATTGCTCATACTGAGAAGGAAATTATGAAGTGGTGGAATCAAGAAGTAGCGTTTGATACAGAAGATATTAGTCCGGTAATAATTAATCTTGGCGAGAGTAACAGTGATAGTGATACCAAAGAAGAAGAAACTTTATAAAGTACACTTGTTGTTTGGATGCAAATTGTGTCAATATATTTACAATAAAAATATTCTACAGATAATGTTTAATAATGATTTGTTTATATTTAACAGAAAATAATTACGTGCAACGAGGCAATTTGTTTAACATGCAAGAATAGTCAGCATTTATTTGTGAATTGCTATTAAAATAAAATTATCGAAATAGCAATGTTGATACTTATACGTTTAACCTTCCTATACTCACGTCAAAATGAAAGACGTATACTATACTATATAAATCGGTCTCACAGACCGTATGCGTGAGTATAGGAAGGTTAAAAATTACAAATTTAGCAGTAAATGTTGTAGTTTATAAACGACATGCAACTTTAAAAATCTGTCGTAATTGCAAATGGCTCTTCAAATATTTTATTCTTAATAACAACTGCAGGTGGTGCTGTTTCAATCTGTCTCAGTTTTACAGTACTTTTATTATCATATAGAAAATAAACAATTATTATTACAACGATTCAACAACCATTATTTCTTCTTGACAATACAGATATATACTATTCTTATTACATGAAGTTTTTATATGTCAAGTGTCAGTACAGGGCCGGCGCTAGGGGCGGGGAACTCGGACCCCTGCCTGGAGCGGGAACCATGGGAGGCAGCAAATGGGCTGTAAAATTAACTAGTTTATGGAGAAAATGATTAAAATTTTGTCATAAAGGGGCGGCATTTTACCTTTTGCCTGAACGGCGGCCCTGGTCACCACACTTGACGATGCGAGGGCACAGTGACGCTATCTGCGTGATGGTGACAAAATTATGGTTTCAATTAAATTTGACAACTTAAGCATATAACGCCACTTGCAATAAATGACGTGCACGGAACTTAGGTTGCCTTCTCATAGTAAATTCTCATGTATATTTTTGTACATATACAGACTGTGGCAAAAGTAACTGACACATTTCAATGCTAAATAAAATCCAATTACAGCGCGTGCCAAAATTGCTGGAACATAGAGCTACTACGTATTGTAGAGGTAAAAGTAAGTCGAATAGATGCAGTTTATGCAGAAAAGTTCAAAATTTACTAAAAGTGAACAAATTATTAAAATTATTTACGGTGAACAATAAACTGGGACGATTATGAATTTGTTTCTTCCCAAAATCATGACTTATGTCTTTGTGTCCACCGCCAAGTAAATTTTGTATTAAAATTTTATTAAACTTGTACTAAGAATATAGGTGAGCAGTATTTGAGAAAACGTTTGTTTCCTTCGAAACTATGCGAAATACGGAGTTTTTATAAGAGTCAAAAAATGAAGATGATGAATAAGCCTTCCCGTTTAAAAAGACTTAGAACCGTATTACCACCGCTAAGAAATAATTTTAAAGAAATTACCAGGGGGTGAAGGTGGTTTTAACCCTTCTACAATTTCCTTTCGGTTTCTTTGGTTACTGAAAGTAGGGTAATCCTCTAAAATGTATTTTTCCCAAATTTCATTAAATTTGTTTCGCGCATTTCTGAACAGCGTACAAAAACCTAATTTTTTAAGTAAACTTTGAACTCTTCTCACGGACAAACGATACATTTTGGTATATATATATAAATTGCGTTCATTCCACTTATTTTGACCTCTACAATACGTGATAGCTCTATGTCCCAACAATTTTAGGACACGCTGTGTATTAAAAAAACACTTATTCTCATCTGAAAGTACGTAAAATGCCATTTTAATTACAGTGATTTATTCGTTTTAAAAGTAATGTCAGTAAAGTGTGTGCTGTTATTGCGTACACACTGATAAAAGCTATGTTCTTGCAAACTGGCGAGGATTGTTCTCCACCCAGTATTTGAAATTTTTCTTCTTAACATTGCCACACAAGGGAAAATGTGCCTCATTACTGAATAATATAGAAGTTGCACGGGGGATATGTTGTTGAATTTCCAGACACACTGATCTGCAGTGTTCCCAGTCTCTCTCCTTGAGTTCCTGTGGCAATATCATTTTTTAAGAATGAATTTCAAATTCTGTGTGGAGAATTCTTCGTGCGTTGCGGTCAGAAAGGGCAAGTGTTAATGATACATCTTGTTTCCTACATGCACTTCATCGTCATCGTCCATATTTCTCATGTGCTCATCGTATTGGAACGATATAATCATCTCGTGCATTTTTAGCGATTCCTTCAGTTTATCTGTATCATACGTGCTGAGCAAGCAAACGAGAAAGGTATGCCCTTTTATACTTTCGTGTTGAATTCGACGCTTGTTTAAGTTTTCTTGTGATGGGTACTGCAATTTTATTTCGACCAGTGAAACGGTTCACTGTTATTGCGGACTAATATGTCTGTTTCGAACGGACACTGCGGACATTTGCATTCCCCTTTTCTCAGCCTCGAAGTGCAAATTTTCTGGATACCGAGTCAGTTACGACTAGTGCTTCAACAGTTGCAGCACATGTCGCACTTCATTAGAGTTTGTCGTCGTTACGATCGGCGATGTGTTGCTTTAGTTTCGGATTCGTCTTATCGTCGCTATGAATGGCCAAGTGTCGTTTCAGATTCGAATTTAACTTTGCTTTATACGGACAGAGGGTGCACGCGTACGGTTTATCGTTGTCATGAACGAGCATGTGTACCCTCAGTTTTGCATTCGTTATCGTTTTGTACGAACAGAGGGAGCACTCGAAAGGCTTATCGTCGTTATGAGTGGCGATGTGTAACTTCAGCTGCGAATTTGTCCTGCTCTTATACGAACAGAGGGCACACGCGAAAGGCTTATCATCGTTATGGGTGGCCATGTGTCGCTTCAGGTTCGAATTCGTTCTCGATTTATAAACACAGAGGGAGCAGGCGAATGGTTTATTATCATTATGGGTGGCGATGTGTAGCTTTAGGAGCGAATTTGTCTTTGTTTTATACGGGCAATGGGTGCAAGCGAAAGGTTTATCGTCGTTATGAATGACGATGTGTTCCTTCAGTTTTGAATTCGTTGTCGTTTTGTACGAACAGAACGAGCACGCGAAAGACTTATCTATGGACTTATCGTCGTTATGAGTGGCGATGTGTAGCTTCAACTGCGAAGTAGTCCTTGTCTTATACGAACAGAGGGCACACGCGAAAGGCTTATCATCGTTGTGGGTGGCTATGTGTCGCTTCAGGTTCGAATTCGTTCTCGATTTATAAAAACAGAGGGAGCAGGCGAATGGTTTATCATCGTTATGGGTGGCGATGTGTAGCTTTAGGAGCCAATTTGTTCTCGTCTTATACGAACAGAGGGAGCAAGCGAAGGGCTTATCGCCGCTGTGGGTGGCGATGTGTCGCTTGAGGTTCGATTTCGCCATGGTTTTAAACGAACAGAGGGAGCACTTGAAAGGTTTATCGTCGTTATGGATCGCGACGTGTCGCTCAAGATTCCAATTCGTCGTCGTTTTATACGGGCAGTGGCTGCACGCGAAACGATAAGGCTCATTAGCGAGCGAGTGTACTTCCTCCTGGTGACGAATGAACAATTGTATTTTCGAGAATTCTATGCCGCAGCTTTTGCACTTGATTGGCTTCGCTTCTTTGTGATGGCGAAGGTGGCGTTTAAAAGTTTTCCTTTGGAATGTTTTAAATGCGCATCTATAATAAAATTAAAAATCGCAAAACATTAGGTAGTCAAATTCGTACAAATTCGGAGGTGTGAAGTTTTATACAGACTTATCGAGAATGGTTGTCCACCACCATGATACAACTACACAAGGTATGCTCGTAGGAATCTAAAAATACGTAATTTCTGCGCATTGGCCAGTGAGTGTCATCATAACGTCACGACCGCGTCATCGGCGTAGTATCTTGTTAACATCCACTGTTATTTTAACGAGTGTTTGGTTATATAATTGCGTTTGTTTAGACTTTTTAATTATTAATTATTTATAGTGGTATTGCAAAAGGACAATTTATACCTAAGTATATTTGGCAGTCAATAATATATATTTAACCTTTAACTAGTTAAAATCTGTAAACAAACAACGAATTGTTCTGATAACAGCGACAAAAGCTGCAATTTGTTTCAAATAATTTTCAAATTCTTATATAAATATTGCAACAATACTATATAAGTATTTGTAACATTAAGAATTGTCCTGATCAATTATTAATTATCAAGAAATATAAATTTATGCAATACATTGGTAGCGCTATAACTTCACAGACACTAGTTTATAGAAATTGTCGTATTACAATTGGCCACTGCACGTCATAATTGGATACGCGCGAGCATACCTTGTTTTCTTGTATCATGGTCCACCACGTGACCAGTGATCTTTTAATCTGGGGATTTTTGTGTTATAATAGGCTTATGGGGTACGCACTTAGATTACAACATTTATATTCATTTTGCTAGACAGTGATAGACAATCTAAAAGATCCTGAAACTAGCACCAGAGCCGCTGACTGGCGTAGAAAGTGCGTACAAACAATTGCGCACTTGGCTACCATCGTTACCATTGTTATTGTTTACAACCTCATTTGAAATTTGTATTTTGATATATAATTCAAATTGTTGTATACTACGCAATACTACGTTAACTTTCTTGTAATTTACAAAGACTTGTTTTGTAGCGATTTGTCCAACTTTGTTTAAGTGTGCTGTTAAAGGAACTGCTTTAAAGTAAGTAAAGAATAAATCCCAGTTATTTTATCATTTTTTAAGATCACAAAATAAATATTGCTATTCAAATTAAAGCATTTTTAATATTGTAGATAATGTATCGAACATGTTCTGTACGTACTTGTACTGATAAATTATCACCACGACATTCGTTCTCCAATCTGGATAAATATCCCTGGTTTGTTTAATAAATGGATCAAGGCTTGTGATAACATGGACCTGGGAAATTTGTTTCCACTTGCCATATATAAATCGAGAAAGGTTTGCCATATACATTTTGCCAGAAATCAAATATGTGGCTGGTAAAAGGAGCATACCCTTCATTAATACTGCCAGATACAGGTAATCAAAGTAAGATAATTGAAGATCTGTATATATGTTTCTATTTGTTTATGTTTGTTTTAAATGAATATACACGCGTGTACTTGCATTAATTATCGAAATACAAATAAATATATAGTAAATATTTAAAGTTGTTTTATTAGACTTGGTGACAGTACCCATCTCTCTGATTATTTGAATGAACGATATGTAACACTAAAAATCTGTACTTTTATATATTCCGCTCTTACTATTTAATACCTGAAAGTGACAACAGATGGCACAAAATAGTACTAATTCTTAACATTATAGTGGCTCTATATAGCTCTTAAATTTTCGTCGTCTTTAACGCGCATGGACCAAATGTCGTTAAGATAGGAACATCTGATCGCGTTTGACTCATCTGTTTATGTGTGTCTTATGTTGTTGTTAAAGTTTTCAACAAAAATTAAATCATAAAGAAACAACTTTCAAAAACACTATGATCTATCAATAAAAATAATGGACGAAATGACAATTTAACAGGTTTATAGCTATATTTTTTATATATTCCTATTGTCAAAACATTATTTTATTGAAGAATATGTTTAAATAAACATTTGTTTTCGTAATTTTTGTTGTATTGTGCATTATGTGCGTAACAAATAGGCTGCCAACAATATTTGCAAAATATCTAATAAATTTATGAGTAATATGGGCATTTTGTAATAATTTGCTCATTACAATTTATAGTCAGTCTTATAGCTTTATTGAAATGGTCCAACTATGTTCAATTACACGACCTTATTGAAGTGGTTGTACTTGGCCCAAGTGACGTCACAAATCGATGCGCAAAAGCATACCTGTTTTTCTTATATCACGGGTTTTTGGTATTTGCATATCACTAGGATTATACTAGCATTTGACATAGGCGTACAATCGTTATTCACAATTTTTGCCGCCATTCTTTACGTTTTTGCTCCATTATTTTTATCATACATTTAAAGTAACAGAATTGTACTTTTCAGTACACAGCCATTACATTGCATTCTGCGTAAGGTAAGCTAAGTAGAATATCATATGGCATAAAATAAAAATAATTATTTTAGGTTAAACTTTAAAATGTTTACAAGTGAACAAGACACATTCATTCTGATTGCGCATTTTCGAAGCGGTACTCGGAATGAAGATTGGACTTGGATATACTCACTGCAGTTTTGTATTGAGCAGTACGTGCAAAGATTCCCAAAGGAAAATATTTCATATGAAACATTTTCTCGCCATAAAAATAAACATTGCATTTGGAAAAGGAAATCTACCGGTACGCCAACTGTATTAAGTGTAGATGTCGTTGATGACATTCAACATCGAATGGAGCAGCCCTACCAAATTTCTATCCAAATTATCTGCTCAAGCAGGTATGATATATTTCATAACTTATTATAAAAGAATTTAATATTCCCTTATTTTGTAAGTATCTCTTATGGACGTTGCCAAAAGGATTTGAAGAGGATTTTGCTTATGCATTTGTACAAAGTGTAGTGGTACAACAATTATATCCACGAGACCATCAAAGACGTATTCAATTTTGTCAGTGGTTTAATGAAAATGTAAACAATAACAATGTATTGAACGAAACATTTATGTCAGACAAGGTGTGATTCCATATATCAGGCTACGTGAATATCCAAAATTATAGAACATGTTGGACGGAACAATCACCTACTTTTATCGAAACCTGTTTACACCCTATTAAAATTGGTAAATGGGTGGCGTTATCAAGACGACGTATTGTGGGGTCCATAAGATATCAGAATATCATTTTACACCCATTTATCGAACAGTTGCATGATGATGAATTGACGAAAGGATATTTTTACCAAGATGGAGCAACAGCTCTTACTGCATTCGATGCACTGAAATACCTACGACAGTTTTATGATGCTCATGTTATTAGTTATGGAAGACCTGAGCTCTGTCATTATTACAATTATTAAAATATTTTGGGAAATAAAGGAGAAATAACTGCTGATATGGGTTCTAATGCTTTTCTTGAACATATTATACCATGTACCTTTTATCAAAAACTTGATATTTTCGAAGTCAGAAGACGCACACTGGGCTGAAAGTTAATGAGATTAGAGATATTTTATTTGGAAAGACTTTAACTGTAGTTGTATTTTACAAGTTAATGCAGACACGTTTTGTGTTATAACACAATTTCGTCAGTATTTTATGGGTTTTTTTTTTTGGTTTTGTTAAGTAGGTTGTATTTATTGCGTATCTGGTGTCTCGGATACTTTTGTAACAGTGCCATGGTTGGACTTTGATTTTTGTTTTCAACTTTAAACCTCTTTAACCTTTCTTGAAAACGTTAAGAACCACGGTATATTTATGACACCTTCAACAATAGATCTCCTTGCTGAATAAATATGGAAGTGTCACGTGGTGAAACGGCGTCTAAAATGTGTGGGGGAAATCGCTTACAATCGCTTTACAAATCACTTGTTAGTCTCACCTGGGACATTTGAATCGCTTAATACCCCTGTGAATAGTAAGCACATGTTCCTTCATGCTTCCTCGATAAATGCTTTTGAAATCGCATTTTCGACACTTGTACTTGTTCTTCTTCTGGTTATGCATAAGTTTGATATGCACCAACAGCGATCCTTTCGATTGAAATAGCTTGCCGCACGCGTCGCAAGCATACGATTTAGCGTCTTCGTGAGTGGCCAGATGAAGCTCGAAATCGAGCGCGGTCGTCGTCTCGAAGACGCATTTATTGCACTTGTAAATCGAGTGTTTACTCTCCTGGTGCATAGAGACAATCCTAAAACAAGCATTTGAAGCATAAGGATACGTTACTGAAGTAATTTCAACTTAAATCTAATGAACATACGCCCAAATGATGTAACAGGATGTATACCATGACCTTGGTTAAGCGGTGTGTTAAACATAAAACATTGTGCTAGTGCAGATCTACAGATATAGGAAAGCTGATAGGAAATATAAATGTGGAAGATAATGGCTGAAATATGCATCACAGATGAAAATATCCCATAATAAAGGCATCAAAAAAAACGATAATCTATGCTAGTGTACTATTAGCATTTTACATCTAGAGATCTGTACTCCTCTCCATCACTACTAGTTTCACATTGAAATACTCCGAAACTCAGTCAAACATGAGGTACTGCACATGTGTTATTTCTTATTCCCCCACTAAAGAGTACTCAATATCTTCATTTTTGCACAGCTTAGTTTTATACTGTAGGGAACATCTGCACAGAATTTTATTCAAATTTGGGATCATTAGATGGGAAATACCGCTCAGTTAGTATAGAACATAAATACTCACTTTCTGTTCCTTTCAAAGCATTGATCCACATGGTAGTCAGAATATTCTTTCTTATCCATATAAATTTTGCAAAGGGAACACTGAATAATCTCTACAATCCAAAACAAACACAATTACCATCACTTTCACTACTAATCATGAATAATTCTAGGAACGCACCTTTACAAAAGTCATTTTGATCTTTTTTCTCAGGGCATCTAGAATTATGTGCTGCTAGATAACATATTGATTTATACCCTACACAACAAAGTGTACATGCATATGCATCATCCAAACTATCACAAATCCGTGGCCTGAAGCAACTATCTATTGTCGCACTTTCTTCCCTATCGCTACTACAACATACTAATAGTTCATCACCCACACTAATATGACAGTCACTTTGGTAATACAATCCATCTTCATATTGAAAAGGTGTTACATTCGGATGGGAACTTTGATCTACCCTCCGTATATACTGCATCCAATTTGCCCATTTAAGATCTTCGGTATAAATCAATTTGTTGTTTCTCCGTAACCATTTTGATACTACCTCATCTTTAGTAAAATCCAATCCTCCAAATGGTCCAAACACAACCCCTTTTGGTATGACTCTTACAGCTACAATACCCACACCAAATGGTGTTTCACAAGTATCTACAAAAGTCTTTGGTAATGTCCGCATAATGCTGTTATCACTAAAACCTGGATTGTGGCCATCAAAAATGCGGATCAACATGGGGCATTTGCGGCAATACAAATCATATTCCTCACCACATTGTTCGCACCCTGCAAATGAGAAAACTTGAGAATTAACATAAAAAGTATTACTGGTGGGTCGAGTTACATGTAAGACAGCAGATATTGATCGTACGTCCGGTTTCTGGTATTACTACACTCGAATCTTCTATCATCTCGTCTTTTACAGTAGCATAATTATGAATGTTTCTAGGTTGGTCCTTCATATCACATGAACCTTGTTGAAGGTATCCTCTATGAATTACAGTTTCATATACCTTATCGTCTTTTACACCAACATAATTTTGAATGTTTCCACATTCGTCTTGTGTATCATATAGTTCTTGTTTAATGTATCCTCTGCTAACTAGGGTTTCGTATATGCATACTTTATCGTCTGTACAACTATCGAAGTCGTTCTCTAGTTTACTATTCTCATTCTTCATGTTTCCAACAGTGAGTGCGTTGTCCATTTTATTTGTTAATAAAATTATCTACATTTGAGGTAGTCCAGCTAATTGCCTTATTTGTCAAGAAAAGTTGTTTCTAGATCCTCTTGCAAAACATTCTGCAGTTAAGTTTATGGGAAGTCCAAGCATATTTTAACTGTAATATATAGCTCCAAAATGGTTCAGAACCAACTAACTCCAACACCAATAACAATTACCTCTTACTATTCTTACCTTCTTAAAATTTCAATAACATTGTTTAAATTATTTTCTCTAAACATCAAACCAATCTAATTACAAAGTATCCAACGGTCATCAAAATAATTAATGCCTACACCAAAACAATAACCCAAACACTAATAATCGGTAGCGCCTCTGACGGGTAAACATCAAGCCAATCCGACACCAGTTAACTACTTGCTCCCCAGAGGCCACCACGACTACCAGTGCTTGATATCCAGCCTGAGCCTAGTTAACACTTGTTCGCCGCCCTTAAGTGGTTGGAGTCTAAGCTAACTTTAGTTCTGCAGTTGATCACGAGAGGTGCCGCGGTCTTTAGTGGTTGGAGTCTTGACTTACTAATTTGGCACTTCGTCAGTAGAGGTGCCATCGATCTTTAATGGTTGGGGCCCCGACTAGCTAGTTCCGCACTTGCTCAATAGAGGCGTCACCGATCTTCAACGGTGGGAGTCTTAACTAACTAGTTCTACGCTTGGCCAATAGGGGCGCCACCGGTCTTTAATGGTTGGAGTCTTGACTAACTAGTTCTACAATTGGCTGATAGAGGCGCCACCTACCTTCAATGGTTGGAATCTTGACTAACTAGTTCCGTGCTTGGCCAATAGAGGCGCCACCGATCTCTAATGGTTGGAGTCTTGACTAACTAGTTCTGCGCTTGGCCAATAGGGGCGCCACCGGTCTTCAATGGTTGGAGTCTTGACTAGCTAGTTCCGCACTTGCTCAATAGAGGCGTCACCGATCTTCAATGGTGGGAGTCTTAACTAACTAGTTCTACGCTTGGCCAATAGGGGCGCCACCGGTCTTTAATGGTTGGGGTCTCGACTAGCTAGTTGGGCACTTGGTCAACGGAGGCGCCACCGATCTTTAATGGTTGGAGTCTTGACTAACTAGTTCTGCGTTTGCCCAATAGGGGCGCCACCGGTCTTTAATGGTTGGAGTCTTAACTAGCTAGTTCCGCTCTTGGCCAATAGAGGCGCCACCGATCTTTAATGGTGGAAGTCTTGACTAACTAGTTCTGCACTTGGTCACTAGAGGCGCCACCGATCTCTAATGGTTGGAGTCTTGACTAACTAGTTCTGCGCTTGGCCAATAGGGGCGCTACCGGTCTTTAATGGTTGGAGTCTTGACTAGCTAGTTCCGCTCTTGGCCAATAGAGGCGCCACCGATCTTTAATGGTGGAAGTCTTGACTAACTAGTTCTGGACTTGGTCACTAGAGGCGCCACCGTAGTTGTCTTCCGTAGCTGTGCTTTTTTAGTTAGTGATTTTAGCACGAAAGGCGCCAGCAATCTGTGATTGAGATGGGGCTGATTCGAAATTCAGGGAAAATAATTTCAACACCGTTAGGGAATTTTAGCTTGGAAATTCCTGTTGAGTGTGAGTTGTTGCTATTGAAAATGGAGATCAACGAGGGACATTTGGGGCAATATAAATCGTATCCTGACCAACTAGGGTTGCTCAATTTGCGCCAATAGTACTATAGCTATCTGAAAGTACGGTACTATAGTAGCATTGCGCTATAGGGATGGGTTTATACTATACATTGAAACAATTCTGTATTATGTATTCATATAGCGCAATATTGCTATTTTGGTACAACCGTTTAAGATAGTACTGTAATGTGTCGTTTCAGCTCCCAACTAGTCTTCGTATTTATGCGAACGAAACTAAAGTTTATCGTCGCTATGTGTTGCAAATGTTGCGATGTATAGTCAGTAGAAATGAAGTTAGCATAAGTCCATACTTACTGGCGGTGAAAGCCCTAGGTTTTGACAGTGATGGCCTTCAAACTGACAATTAGTCAGATGTGATCAAAATTTAAGTTATTTTAAAATAGTTTCGGACGTAAGCCGCACAAATTACTATAGAACATTCCAAAAAATGTAAAGTTTATTACCCTAATGACGTAAATTACAAGCTTAGATTAAATTCTAACCTTTTAGGTCGAATACTGACCAAAACACAATGGAATGGATTGTGCCAAACAAATAAAAATTTATATCTCAGATTTAAATGATCTTACACAATTTATCTATATTATTCTAATGTAAATTTATACCTTATCTTTGATTTATTATTTACATTTATATTCAACAAAAGGTAGTGCACTTATATATATTTTTTTATATATCAAGTCGGTAGCATATTGAGAGGAGCAACAATGGAAATTAATGCAGTAAGATTTGTTCGCAAGGGTGAGGAACCTTACAATATATTTGATTAAATGTTAATGCAAAAGCTTTATTTTCAGATGGGAGGAAAACAACAGGAAAGGACTGTGAAGAATTTAAAATTCAATTACAAAAGATCGATGGGACTTTAGTCAATGTACCAGAGGATTTCTCATATTTAGATGTTACAACATTAGAAGGGAACTATGATATCATAAAGTAAGCAATTTATATAGTTTCTTTTTATTTCTTATGATTATAGTACTTAGAATTAATATGTTCTTGGCTCTAGTTTTTATTTATTAGTGTTCCATGTATTGTATAAATATATCATTTGTTAATTTGTAAATTTGTGATATCAAGGGATAATTTTTACAATAATGTTCATATAGGTGTCTGTTAAGAAAAGGCAAATAATTGCATTGTAAACATATTTATCAGTCTATTAATAGAAAAAAACGTTACAGGAACTATGCACTGATAATAATTCATTATGTTGCACTTGATGCATCACTTTAAATAATATTATGTCCTCTCGATGGGAAGAGAAACATCGAATCCCAAAAGAGCACGATTGGCTGCCTATAACAGGTGCTCTTTTTTAAGAGATAATGGTAATTGGGTTAATATACATATGTAGGTATACTGCTCTTAATAATAAATGGATACATTCTATTGGCGGTTTTAGAAATATCATAAACAATAGTGAAAAATGTGCAAAAGCTAGTAATGATCTTCTTATTGTTATTCTTTCTTATATGCCATATAAGTAGGATAAGCGCCTGTTCTATTCCTATTATGCCTCCTCTGAAATGGACCGCTAACACTTTCTCCACCTTTTGGGCGGTTTATCCCTAGGCTTTCTTTTGCAAGGTTTACTTTGTTTTGACTATGTTTACAAGTCTGTTATCGTCCATTCGATGTGCAAACACAACAATGTTCTTCATTTTCCTTCTAACTCTAGTGAATTTAGATATTTCCATTTAGCTAATCACCATGGGCCAGGTCGTAGATATAGTTTTGACAAGCATTTAAGTCAAGTGCTTTTTTCTGTTTTCAATTATGGTTACATAAAACGAAGTTCGAGCGGTCAACAAATTTTTCTATTTGAAAGAGAACACCGCAACGGAAATCAAATTAAGGTTGGATGCCTTTCTTGAGGATTCACCTTCACCTTCATTTTCCAACATGAGATTTTGGGTTTCGGAACTCAAGCGTGGCCGCACGCATACGAGTGATGAATCACGTTCAGGACGCCCGAAAACGGCCATCACACCAGAAATTTGGCGGACAATATCGCCGAATATAAGTGCGTGAAATTGAGGAAGCCGTGGGCATATCTTAGGAACGAGCAGTTCGTATTTTACATAATAAATTGGGGTTAAAGGGGCGGCTTGAGAGTTCATCAGATGGCACTACAATCGAAAAACAGCGCTAATTTGTAGGATACAAAACTGGAAAATTGATCATTCTTTTTAATAAAATCATTAACAAACCGAAAGTGAAAGCAATGAACTAGAGTATGCTTATATTATCAATCTCAAATATGTCGTATACTCTGAGCAAATTTATTCTAAACATTGCAAATTTGAATAAAAAATTTTGGTAAAATCAAACAAGATATATGGTATTCAATTGTACATACCTTTCTGTGCGTCAGCCATGAGGCAGAATTAAAATCGAATGATTTTTCACCGTTTGGTGCACTTTCTCAGTTAAACGTGTTTTCGGCAGCGCTGCGCATACGATACTAGGCGCTCAACTACTAAGTTTGAAGCGATAGTTTAGGTTGAGTTTCGACACCTGCTTGGTTTTAGTTCCTGAAATTTGATGGTCCTAACAATCCACTAACAAAGTACATTCAAAAATCTTATCAAAAAGAAATACTTTTTGGGGGTTTGGCCAGTTTTCCTGGATTTTATCCCACTGTGCGACGTTCCGTACAAAATCATCTCCGGTAATTGAATTACAGGTGAAAAAACAATACTTATAACAGTATGCTTTTTCAAAGGCTCTAGTACGTTTGAAAAAGAGAGAATATCATATGGTGGCAACTCAACATAAGAGAAAACATTGTTTTAAATAAAAATAAATATTATCTGTTGTTTTATTTTTTTTTTTGTTCTTTCGTACAAGTAGATGACCACATTTTTTTAAACATATTATCTAAACTTTGCTTTTTTAAATTTT
This sequence comes from Chrysina gloriosa, assembly GCA_038088585.1. Classification (NCBI taxonomy): domain Eukaryota; kingdom Metazoa; phylum Arthropoda; class Insecta; order Coleoptera; family Scarabaeidae; genus Chrysina; species Chrysina gloriosa. Next base: position 9,670,932 of record CM076095.1, read on the forward strand.
CTTTTTATCGAAATATTTGCTTCTTGTTCGTCTATACTTAAAGTGAATCGTTTTCTACCAATGACTACAAAGTACGAGTGTCTACATACAAACACAGATATTCACTTGCATATAAATTTTTATTATTACCTCAAGGTCTGTCCGTTTCAAAATTTGGAATAGTTAGCATTGTTAGCAATCATTTCGCGTTTCCTAGAAACAATGTCACAATCCAGGATTTCATACGTACAATAGGTAAATGCAGTCAGTATTGAATATCGGTTGTAATACAAGGAAACCTTCATTTCAAGATCAAGGTGTCTTCAGTTTCATTGTTCGTACGCCCAGAAGCAGATCTTGCGCGCTTTCCGTGGCGATTTTCGCGAGAATTAAGAACAGAATATGTAACAATCGTTACTTTCACTTGCTATAATTTTAGTTCGTCGCGATCTGCGTCTGGTGATAGAGTGTTGTGCGCTATCTAACAATAAGTGTATCGGAGAATGTAAACAGTAATCGTAAACTAATAATTAGTATGTATGTTTACAAAGTAATAATGGCCTGAGACGTACTTTACGTTTGTTATTGAATGGAAACAGGTTATCATATGCTTGTAGATTTTAATCAGAATTAGCGTATATTGTTAACGTAAAAGTTTCTTATTGGATTTCTACAGTTCATTAACTTTTATCAAAGCGTGTAAAAATTGAGAAAGTTGCGATTATTTTATGTTAACTTGCATTTAAAACTGTTTTGTAGTATTCCGGGGAAAAAAAAAACGGGTAAAAACCAGCAACGCGTTGAAAAAAAAAAAAGATCTACGTTTAATAAAGCAAAAATATTCACCTGCTGTAAAATATTCATTAGCTGAAAGTGATATATGTATGATGCGTATTCGTAAAATTGATAAGAGTAGGAATTGGTATTTACGCTAGAAATTCCGAACCTTTGATTTTTAAATTTAAACATCACTTTTGATAGCGATTTACATGGTTTTTCCCTCTTCGCATTGAATTGGTCCGCATCAACACTTTCCGATCTATTCTTACAATTAGTATGTTATGGTTTTCTTCGCATTGAACCCCGCAAGTATTAATACATAGTGGCTCAGAAAAATTGGGTGGACGATGTCCTTGTTCGATAAAAATGTGTTAATTTAACGTAATCACACAAATACGAGAGTAGATTGAGAAGTTTTCGGAATGACAACGAAAACAAAATAATACGGATTCAAGTTATATTTTATTTTTCAATATAATCCCCTCGAACCTGAACATACTTGGTCCAACGTTTCTCTAGCTTTGCGATTCCATCACGGAAGTGACTATCTCCGAGGTTCCCAAAATAAGCGTCTATTAGATCTTCATTCGACCAAAATCTCTTTCCACCCATAAATGTTTTGAGCTTCGGGAACAGGTGGAATACGATGGCGGCAGAAGAATTTCTGTACTTCATTTGTACTTCAACGAGCAGTGAAATAACACTTTTTCTTAACCACGCCCGGGCGTTTTTCCTATATTGCTATTTCCAATTTGTCCAAAAGTGTTCTGTTATATTGGCCACTAACAGTTTCGCCTTTTTCAAGACAACCAATTAGCAAAACTCCTTTTGCGTCCCAAGAAACCGATACCTTTCCAGTCGAGTGAATGGTCTTTGCCTTCGGAATCGATTCACCGCGTACAATACACAGTTTGGATTCCATTTCTATTTCTGGTGTGTAGCGATAAATCCAGGTCTCATCCATGGTTACGAATCGTCTCTTGAAATCCGTTGGACTGCTCGTAAAAACTTCCAAATAACCGGATGAAGTTCGAAGCCGAATGTGTTCTTGCTCCGAATTGAACAAATGCGGCACCCGTTTTGCAAAAAGCTTTTTTAAGGGGCGATTTATGTGATGATGATTGGATTTTTCGAGTGAACAAAGTGGTAGTTATGGTAGTTATCAACCGTTGTCTTACCTGGTACGTTGTCTATCCATAAATATAAGAGATATAACGCGCCATAGCTACTTTGCAATGCGTATAAAGTCTAAGTGAAACAAAATACAAGTGTCATCTCACTCTTTGAGACTGCTTAAAAATGCGCATGACTAAAAATACATTCAAATTTTAGCTGCATTCGGGAATGATATTTTCCTATAACTTGAATAATGTAACCTCAATTTATAAATTTTGATTACATTTTACGTCGGTCTTTGCTATCAACTGGCCAATTTTGGATCGAAATGTTAACGGTGAATAATGTTAAATTTGTTTTGTTTTATTTCCATTTCTTACAATTAGATTGAAAATTTAAAATTGTTTCTAGGTGTTATAACTATGGACAGAAAACGTACATAAACTGCTTTCTAAATATAATAAAGTTATATAAAAATGTTTAACAATTAAGGAACTCTCTTTTCTCTAAGCGGAATAGGATTCATTAACAAGATAATAAAAATCTAAAGTCTAATTCTAGAAATAATATATTAAATGTATATGTAAACTTTTTACAATACGAGTAAACCAAACTAGAAAATTAAACTAAAACTTAAACTAGCGATCTAGTGAAGGAAGAGTTGCCAGACAAGACAATATTTAATATAAATTAGTACATATACACTTATTGATTATTGAAAAAATTGATTTAATATATTTATGCCAAATGTTTGTATCTTTTCGTGATCTTAATCGATCCTCGTAATGCAGTCGCACAGTTAAATAGTACTTTAATATTAATTGATGTTTGTACATGTTTAATAAAGCAAAAATAAACATCAATGTTCAGACCATATATACATAAAATTTGTATACGAAATTACAGCTCTTGCAAAGCCGTACTGACGAGCGGTATAACCGCGAAACGTACGTCTACGGATGGCAAGAGAAGATCAAAATTTTGTAATTTTAATATTAATGTAACCAGTTTCAAATTGTGATTATCCAATACATTCTGCAATAGAATACCCTTTTGCATACTTTCTGTGTTAAACATGAAGACCCATCTTTTAATAATTTTCTTCATTAAGTCGTTTACTATGCTAGACGTGATAAACAATGCTGGAATATTTTCCCTTAACACTTTCTCTGCGAATGTGCAAATTCTAATAACTACTGTACTCGGGTTTATCAGTTTTCCTCTCTGCGCATTTGGAAATCTGTAAAATCTGTCGTTACTATCATCTCTTCTTTACAGCAAACACAAAAACTCACTTGGGAAAACCGCAGTCTGCTTTTCCACAACGTGGTTGTTTACTGCTGCATATAAAACAATATCGCGAATACATGTTGCGGTAAACATGAGACCCTAACCTATAATTCCCTAGAATATATAAACATAATAACAACCGCTAGGTAACCACTCAACGCCAAAGCGCTGAATTCCGGACTTAATTGGCTTTTATAACGCAAACGCACTTCTCTGTACTCAACAAGCGAAACAGCGATATGTTTTCTGTTTCATAATGATGGCTAAAAGAATGTGCCACAAGGCGCATTATCGCTCTTTATATTTATTTTATATGAGGAAATTCTCCGGCATCAAAAGTTGAAGTTTTTTGGCTGACATTTATTTTTTGAATAATATATTTTGCCATCTAGCGGACAATGGCTACGCTTTTACCAGGATTTTGAGGACTCAATCAACGCCTGTCATACGTTCACTTTGCGGATACAAATTATTCTTTCTACATAGCGAATTGTTTATATTCTTATAAATTTCACATGTAGAATATCGCTGTAAGATTATGCCATATATTTTGTTTGATTTTACCAAAATTTTTTGTTCAAATTTGCAATGTTTAGAATAAGTTTGCTCAGAGTATACGACATATTTGAGATTGATAATATAACCATGCTCTAGTTCATTGCTTTCACTTTCGGTTTGTTAATGATTTTATTAAAAAGAATGATTAATTTTCCAGTTTTGTATCCTACAAATTAGCGCCGTTTTTCGATTGTAGTGCCATCTGATGAACTCTCAAGCCGCCCCTTTAACCCCAATTTATTATGTAAAATACGAACTGCTCGTTCGTAAGATATGCCCACGGCTTCCTCAATTTCACGCACTTTTATTCGGCGATCTGCCAAAACCATGTCATTGTCCGCCCAATTTCTGGTGTGATGGCCGTTTTCGTGCGTCCTGAACGTGATTCATCACTCGTATGCGTGCGGGCACGCTTGAGTTCCGAAACCCAAAATCTCATGCTGGAAAATGAAGGAGAAGATGAATCCTCAAGAAAGGCATCCAACCTTAATTTGATTTCCGTTGCGGTGTTCTCTTTCAAATAGAAAAATTTGTTGACCGCTCGAACTCGCTTTTATGTAACTATAATTGAAAACAGAAAAAAGCACTTGACTTAAATGCTTGTCAAAACTAGACTATATGACATATCGATTTAACATTTCTAATCAATTGATATGAAGGAGTTGCCAACACAACAACATAGATACAGCCCGCAATTATTTAATACCCAGTACTTCAGAAATATTTGGTTAACGATGTTCATGTCCCATAAAAAATGCGTTAATTTAACGTAATCATCTAAGTATGAGGGTAGATTGGAAAGAATCCCGAATGACAATGAAAACAACTTCTCCGCAATTGTTGCTGTTAATCGATCCAATCGTGAAAATTGATAACTTTCCAAACCACATATGTATATGTATATTTCCTCCAAATAGTAACCATTTTCTCTCTTTTTCTCTCTGCATTCCAGAGAGTTGACTTTAATGTTTCGGCACATTCTTTACACGGTATTTTCCGTAGTGATAGTATCACAATAATTCTTCTTTCTAAAGCAAAATAAAAATCCGAACTAGTCTATTATATACATAATATTTGAATTTGCTGGCAAACCTGCACAATTTAATCAAGCGGCTTTTCCTCTTTTGTTCTTTATCAGGATCGTTTTCTTTGTCATGGATTTCTAAGTCATTTCACATTATTTTTTTCCTTTTTGGTTTATAGTCCTGGACGAATTCTGGGATTCTATTTTCCATTTTATTTAGACGTTGATTTCAATTGTCCGTGTGCTGTTCTCTTTATTTATTTTCATTACTTCCTTAGCCTTAAATATCTTCTACCATAGGTTTCTAGGCGATGTATGTCCTCCAATCTTCTCTGTCTTTTGCTTTATTCATGACTTCTTCTGAGGTTAGTTCTTTCCGTCTTAGATTGTGGGCGATTTGGTTGTTGCATGTGCTTCTTTGTCTTTCGAGTTCTCTATTCATATCCACGTGGGTCTGCCAAATCATTTGCATTGTCTTATTCTCGTTCATTCTCACTGGAAGAACGAATCATCTTAACTGTCGAGTTTCTTTTTTCACTACACTTTTAACTTTCAGCCTGTCTCCAACAATCTCACTCTCGATTTTGTCCATTTTTGTCATCTCCTCTATCTTCCTTAATAGTCTTATTTTGCAAGCATTTAGTTTCTATCTTACGGTATGCTTGAAGGTTTTCGCTGAAACTGTTGAAAGTCGAGCCGGTTTGTCAGTGTTTCGTCCATTTAAAGATTCAATAAATAATGGATCCTGCAGCAGGTCTTTTGATTGCAGAGGAAGAGGGAAGATAAAGAAATGGAAATAAGGTTATGTGTTGAAATGGATGAAATATTTAACTTCTACAATAAGTTCATTTTCTGATGAGAAATTCTTCGCCATTCTATAACTTTTTATTGCCATAAGATTTCGGGTTTGTTTGTGTTTTTTCAAGACGTGCTGTGTTAGTACCAATTCCCATTTTTTCATTCATTCGTTATCAAAATCCTTTTCCACGAATTCTATTGTACATATATGCAAGTTGCCAAATTTTTTCAGCAACTTGTGTCCCTACGAATATCAAATCCAATGTCGATCTCCCCACCCTGAATGCCTTGTGTGTCTTCCATTTCACTTTCTATTTTAGGTTTGGGCTTCTCTTCTATTACTCTTTCATAGACTTTGTATGCTATACTCAACAATAATATTCTCCTTCTCAAGGACTATGGTGTATTTACTGACGCTAGATCACATCGGGAAACCCCACACCACACATGTTTCCCTAGCACGATTAGTAATAATAATTGTTATTGGTATATATAAAAATGGATCGTGGTTTGTTCGGATGCTTAAAACTTGAAAACGGCTGGACGAAATTGCATACATCCTTCTGCGGGTTTGTTCGTAATTGCTACGCGAAGGTTTAGGAAAAAAAAGTCGACAAAAATTTTGGGCAAAACGAAATTTGCCGGGTCACCTAGTAGTTTGTAAAATCCCCCTTTCTGGAATATCGACCCAATAATTACAGTTTTCCAGTTCTTGTGTATCTTGTATCTGGTCCGAGCTAATTTTGTTATTATTGGATTCCATTCTTACCCATATACATTAACATTTCTGGTCGGATTTCATCTATTCCAGTAGATCTTATAATTAGTGTCTTCTAATGCTGTTCAAATTCGGGTTTCAAATCTGACGAGAATGAAAATAAAGTGGCCCTTAAAGATGGCTCCCTCCTTCAATGGAACATCCGTATTTACCGCAGATTTTTCATATATGAGAATTTATAGATGCAAATGGGTGCACTAACCTTGACCTTGACACATTACACAGCTTGAGGTATATCAATACGTTTAACCTTCCTATACTCACGTCAAAATGAAAGACGTATACTATACTATATAAATCGGTCTCACAGACCGTATGCGTGAGTATAGGAAGGTTGAGAGAAACAAGTTGATATATGCGTAAAACTAAGTAAATCTGGTTTCCAATTTAATTTAAATTCGTATTTGTATTGTAAATAAGAACATTGTAAATAATTATCATAATCTTGAAAACTATCAGTATACAAGCAGTTACTTATAGGTCTAAATCGCATTAGATCACCGACGTTAATTATTAATTTAAATTTAATTAATGTTATTTAAACGGAAATCGATAATTTGATTTTATTCACATGAAAATTTGGAAAGGAAAAAGGTTCTAATTTAGATACTAAGTGTTATATAATTTATGTATTTATTTCATCGTTATGCTGGTCCAAACAAATGCGAAAATAAGGATTTGCTGATTTTCTCATAATTTATATTTTTTAGGCATGTTAATATAGAAGAAGTATTCCGTCAGGAGAGTCTTTTCAGAATATGATTCTTCGAATTATTTGTGAGGGGATTAAATGAAATAATACATTGTTTACGGCCGTGTTTTCGTCGAATCCACGTCGAACACCAGGCGATTTTTCTCAAAATTTGTTTCCTTCAAATTTTTTTGTATAACTCGTGTTTCCTACATCCTATTAGTGATTTGTGAAAACCGTGCCTTAAGGATTTGTTTTAAAATGGAAACTAGTTTGAACGAGATACGTGAAAGAGCAAAAATTGCAATGGGATGAAACCGACACTAAGGTTAACTTATTACGGAGCCTGTTCCATTGCGACCTTTGCAGATCTATTGTGGTCGTCATGCCTCCTTAGAGTACGTTCTCCAGCTTTATTCCTTTAATTAGACTTTAGCTTTGAGAGCGGTTCTTCCGCATATAGTCTCGCCGCGGGATATTCGTCTCCCATGGCAATGACGCGGCTGTCACACATGGGAGACGAATATCCCGAAGCGAGACTATATGCGAAAAACCGCTCTCAAAGCTAATAAGTCTAATTAAAGGAATAAAGCTGGAGAACGTACTCTAAGGAGGCATGAGGACCACAATAGATCTGCAAAGGTCGCAGCGGAACAGGCAGCATTGCTACCGCAAGTAATCTAATCTAATCTATTAGAGAGGTGTCATAGAAATCTATGCAGTAGCTGCATCGCAAGACCAAATTGCAATATGCCAATAATTGTCACGGATGGAATCATGCTTTGTTAATTGCGAATTGCAACCGTAGACGGGTTTAGTCCGTAAGAGGACTCATCAGCAGGGTATAGCCAGTTCAGATTAAGGGGTAACATCATTGTAACAGCCTGAAAAGCATTCCTTTGAAAATTTCTTTTGAATGGAAGGAAATTTGATAGGATAATAATATTCGAGGAAGTTATTAAGCCTATATTTAACTATTAAATAAAAAATTATAATCGATAAACATTAAAAAATGTCGACGTAGCGTCGGAGCCATTCTCGCGAGGCATGTTTAATTTGAGGCGCTCTGCGGCACGCGGTGTACCTGATGCAAATTTGAATCCGGAATAATAAAAAACACGTCACTTAATCTACGTGCTTATAGCTAGTGAAATATTGATTTTTGTCTGATTGGCGAGTATTTGAAGTAAGAAATTCAATTTTCGACAAGAAAAAGGGCAATCATTTGTTAATAAATAGTGTTTAAATGAACTTATCGAAAATCCCGTACATATTTCACTTGAAAATGTTATTTTAAAGATATGACCAAAATTCGAATGAATAGAATAAAAATTGTTGGAGTTATGCTGCGTGTTATAGACATAAATCAAAATTTTTCATCCTTAATCTGCTATCCCAGGACCATAAAGCTTACCTCCCATGCTCAAATATTCTTCCTCATTATGTTTCCACGAAGATTGTATGCTAGAGCGTGCTTCTTTTGCCGCATCTGCCAGACACCTCGGCGTGCTGGATCTGCTTAGCATCGCCTTCGAGACAAAAATTGTATGATTGGATGCCAATATCTTCAAAACTTTCATTATTCGTAGAATATTTGTCAGACCGTCATTAAAATTGCACACAGCAATATCAGTCGCTATATTTGACTTTTTTGCCACTTGAGTGAGATTTTGCACGCAAATTCCAAACAGTAGTATTATAACTACATCCATGTACTATGCAATAGTCACATCGAATCTTGTGGTGCGTATCAAACACGCCTCGTAAATTTCTTAAACTTTGAGCCTTCCGAAAACTCCATTTCAACAAATTCTAAACCGACGCATGCATATAACTATTGCTCTTACAAAGTCAATTCTAATCTTTATTACTTTTAGATTCTTTTGTATAGTTTGATATTAATTTTATTACAGTCCGGGTCTGATTATTACGACATAAGCCTTATATAAAATAATTCGCCGCACAATAACAGATAAGAAATTCTGTCATTTAATTGAACCAGCAGATATCTATTTTCATACGTACTCTAAAAGTTCGCGTAATGATCCATAATAAAAACGAATGGAACGTGTTTGCCCGAAAAGTATCAGTCCGATAAGAATTGTAGTGGCTCGTTCGATTGTCGATTGACGGTGATTGATTTTTTCGGACGACGACGTTATCGCGGTCCTCGGCGTGAAGTCCTTTTTCGAATGTTTAATGAAAAGAGCGCGGTTCATTCGCAACAAAAGAACAGTGAATTGATTGGATTCGATACAAACAATTGAAGAATTTATTTTTTCTTTCGGTATCAGTCGCGGCCGGTAATTCTTGCGCGGGTGGTTAGTTTAGTGTATATTGATGTATCTGCGTGTTTACTCATGTCTGGTTATTGTGTGCTAATTCATCAAATGCAAAACATATTCTTTTATTCGGTCATTGTCGTCGTTGAAGAATTTTTTCTCGATTATTTATCATACCTCCACCGCTCCTTAGGTCAAATAAAAGACAAACTTCGAATTTACAGCTTATATTTTATAACGGTAATTGAGCCGTTTTCTTTGAAACTGTGCCAGTAAAATGCGAGGGCTACACTGAAACTTTCGGAAAAATCATAAATAAAATAAAACGATAACAGATTGAAATACTTTGTTTTTCGAAATAATCACCCTTAAGTTCTATACACTTTTCCATTCGCATAGACCAATTAGAGAAGGATGTATCCCACTCAGGAGATTGTATGTTTAAAATGTGTGTTTCATACGCCCCAACTGCCTCTTCAGGTGAGAAAAATCTTTGTCCACACATTTTACTTTTAACTTTTGGGGAACGTAAAGAAGTCATTGGGAGATAGGTCGGAGCTGTAGGGGCAATGGCTGAGTGATCCAACGTTGTTGACGGTCAAATAGTCGATTGTTAGTTTTGGGGTGTGCATTGTCAGCGTGAAGTGGGATGCGACCGTTCTGATTGCTTTGTCGCAACTCTGCAATAACTTGCGGCAAATAAATGATAGTATTCCATTCTACATTTACAGTTCTACGATTCTCTAAAGCAGCCATCTCAAACTCAAAGTTACTGCTGAGCTAAAAGCATTAAGACCGTAGACTAGATGGGCCGCGAAAACTAATCTTAAAAAGACAAACTACTGGATATCTTAGCGAAACGAAGTACTATTATACGACAAGTATATTTATTAAATTTTCAACAAAATGGGCATTACAAAACAACACAAACATTAACTTCTTTTGCCAGATATTTGACATCTTTTATCTTTAAATTAAGTTGTCTGTTTGTGGCGTGAATTTATCGGCGGAAATAAGTTTTAAACCTGCGTCCATGTGTGTGTCCATCAATCGCGATCTAGCGGGAGATTTGTTTCTTTTCATGAAAGAAAATAATTGCTCGCAGTTATAGGTACTTCCAAATATCGACAGGAATTTACAGGCAAATTTTCATATTTCTTGGTATTGAACAGACGAATATTTAGAAAATTCGAATGTATGAATGAATTCATTTTTGAATTCAACTTTGGAAATAGGGAACAGCTGTCTCGTTGCATTCTGTTGTATCTCCTGAATATCCTGAAATGTTCGTCCTTTCAAGCTGTATTTAATTTTTGGAAAGATCTGGCGAGTATGGTGGCTGTCAGATCTTTGGAATGGAGTGTTTAGCAAAAACCTGCTGCACAAGCTGAGATGAGTGTGCAGGCACGTTGTCATGATGGATTTCCCACGCGATACGCCCATGCATTGCCGATTTTTCAATCTCTCAATCGTTACACGTTCCACATAAAGTTTCCTCTGTTGATCGATTATTCTTTGGTTAACTCTCTTGACTTCATCCGAGATCTCCAATGGATCCAACTAAATCCATACCTGGTTAAATATTGCCTGGGATGATACAAATTTATCATACTATCAATGGCCTCTAAATTTTTACAGTCAACATAGTGCTGCAAAATGGTTTTTACATAACCAAGGAAGAAGAAAACTTGCTGCAGAGATATCGCCGTTACGACGAGTTTTCTTCTGCACCTTCCTCTTCGTCATTTCCTTTTTACATTTCAGGTATCAAACTCTCATATCGGTCCATGACTCCTTGTTCGTTCAATTGGCTGTTGAATACTCTCCTACTACTCAACCCCGTCCCCCTCCCACTCAGTTGGTTATCCAATTCGTCGGTGGTGCAACAAGTTATTAAAAGAGTGCAACCCTGGAAATTTTCCTTGGTCTTGTAATTCAACACTATAATAGAGGTTGCAGAATCGGTAACGTACTCGACGACTTCGCCAAATTCGTAGAAATTGCTGTGGTAAGTTGTCAGTTAGACAACCAAGAACACAGAGAGACACTACAAGGACAGTAGGGATAGGGAGTGTCATGGCGGATGGCGCATATTCTTATTTGCAGTCCTAATGCTAGACACGGAAGTTATTAATAAAGAATGCAGCAATAGGCAAGTGATTTCTTCGTGACATCACAAAAATCAGGTAAGTGTGATTGTTCATCGATCCCAAATCTCGTAACTAAACAATCTGGTAAGCCAATGATCGATGGTGAGTTTCTGGTAGTTGTTGATCTTCGTGCGAAAAGTCGGATTTTGGTCGCTCACGGCTATATAGTTCAAGTGATGTTTCGAACTCCAGACCCGAGTTCCAATTCTAATTTTGACCGAAGACACCAAACAACTCAACTTTCCTCTTTTTGTTTCATCACTTATTTATTCAGTCAAGACCAAAGATCGAAGTCCATAATGGCCCACAATAAGAATACACAATAATTAAAAAATAACATTTGGCACACAAATAAATCTTTATATCTTTCCCGAATTTGAAGCAAGCATTTTTGAAATTAAGCAAGCGTGGATCTTTAAATGCAAACTTTAACGACATTTTGTAGTTCGCAGCGGTTCGAACTATGGATACCTCCGGAAAATTTCCTACTTAGCAATCTTCTATTGCAGGGGTGAGCAACCTTTTTAATCAACGGGCTAATTTAAATTTTAAAATTTTTTGGCGGGCCGCACATAAAGTAACACTTATTAATAATTTACAAAACTTTATTTATAATAAACATTAGAATAAAAAATATAAAATTAAAAAAAGTAAAGATTTCATATACAAATTTTAATGCAAAATAAAAACAAACAAGAAAAGAACAGTACAACGAATTTACCTGAAATTTTTAATGAGAAATTTGGCACTGTTTTTCGATACAAGCTGATCAATATCAATTGATGAATTGATGAGGTAGCTACACGTACGCAGCTTTCTAATCGTGCATCACTCAGTCTTGATCGGTGGTCATTTTTGATTAATTTCATGGATGAAAATAATTGTTCGCAAACATACGTACTTCCGAACAGAGACATCATTTGCTTCGCATTTTTCGTCAAAAGCGGAAATTTCTCAGGGCTTACATAAGATTTATAAAAATTTTCGATGTTTACTGAGAAAAATCCATTTTTTAAATCGGTATTATTCTGCATGTCAATCACTTCCATTTGAAAGTCTTCGGAAACTGTATCCACATTGTATCCCATTAAATGGCGAGGAAAACATTTTCATGGAAACCGCTGTCTTCTCAGCTTTGAACATTTAGAATCGTAATTGAAATTCGTTGATTAAAATGTCTATATATTGTGCGTATTTTTGAGAAGTAGTAACGTTTTCTTTTTCTAAATGTGGAAAGTGAGACACATTATTCTGCAAAAGATGCTGTTTCCACAATTTTAATTTGCGCTCAAAGCCCTGAATTTTATCATATAAATTGTGAATAAACTGTCCTTTGCCTTGAAGTTCCACATTAAGATCATTGAGATGCTGAGTCATGTCGATAAGAAACCCAAAATCGCACATCCATTCTTTATTACCAAAATGAGGAAAGGCATATCCCTTCATATCCAAGAACAATTGTATTTCGCTTTTTAAGTTGTATACTCCTTTTAGCATTGCACCTCTACTAAGCCAACGTACTTCGGTATTAAAAACCACGTCGCCATATTCAGTTTCTAAATCTTTCAGGATTTTTTAAATTCACGGTGATTTGACGCGCGCGACTTTATAAAATTGATTAGTTTAATTATTGGTACTGTGACATTTGACAAACTCAATCTTTTCGCACACAAATTTTCCTGGTGAATTATGCAGTAGTTAACGAATATTTCACATCCTGTGACCTTTTAATGTCTTGAAATAGCCTTCCCGATACTCCTACCTCCATGCTTGACATTGCTCGTGCTCCATCTGTCGATATACCAATAATCTTTTCTAATAAAATTGAAAAATTTTCCAACACAGACTTTAGTTCATCGTACAGGCCTTTGCCGGTTGTAGTCCCTTGCATTGGAATCAGTGAACAGAATTCTTCGGTAATATTAAATTTGGTGTCAATACCACGTAAAAATATAGCCAGTTGTGCTGTATCGCTAATATCGCAACTCTCATCAAGTGCCAAAGAACAGTATTCGAATTTTGCAATACGTTCACGAAGCGTTGTTGCTATGTACTCGGACAAGTCTTCAATTCTCCTTGCAATGGTGAATCTTGATAAACTCATGTTTGAAATAATTTTTATTTTATCAGGAAATGCTATTTCTGCAACAGCAGTCAAACATTCTTTTATCATCTCTCCATCCGCAAAGGGTTTCATTTTCTTTGCCAGTATTTGACTGACAACAAAACTAGCCTTTACTGCCGTATTTGATAAAATAGCTTGATTTTTAAAAATAGCCTGTTGTTTTCCCAAGTTTTTCTCCACTTGATTAAACTTATCTATCCGGAGTTGTCCTGTTAAGTTTTTATATTGTTGTTCATGTTTTGTATTGTAATGCCTTTTTATGTTATATTCTTTTAATGTCGACACAGTCTCTGAGCATATTAAGCATACAGCTTTATCTTTGACGAAAGTGAAAAAATAATCAAATTTCCATTTTTCTTGGAAATGTCTGTGCTCATCCGCAACCTTCCGTTTTTTGTTTGCTTTTCCGACATGCTATTATGGATTAAAAATTTGAGAGTTAAAAAAATTTGTAGGAAAACTTAATTTTGAATAAAAAACTCTAATATTACCTTTTTGAAAATAATATTGCACTCACGCCTTTCAAGAAACACAAGAATTGCTAAAATTGCTAGTTAACAGCTTACCAGTCTGACTGATTGTGTGACAGAAGCAAACACAAACAAGCACAGACGCGGCGCGTTCGTATTGCATGTTTGACAAGTCGCCGACAAATGAGTAACTCGTCACAAAAAATTGTTTCGGTTTAGTATGTACTACCATTTTATTATAATTAATTTTATAACAATATATTGATGGGAGAAAGTCGATAAAATAAATTCAATTTTAGAAATGCTTGGCGGGCCGCATAAATGTTTAAATGTTTAACGGGCCGCGTGTTGCTCATCCCTGTTCTATTGGGCTTCCAAATGTGAATGCTTTTCAAAATTCGGCGAACTGCGATTCTTTGGGCACACCTTTGACGACTTTTCAAACTATTAACCTTTCAATTCTAGTTTATGAATTGCGGACCAACTATACCGTACTGACGAGCCCCAATTGGGACGAAACTAATTAGTCTGCAGTTGCAATCTGTGATTGACAAAGCTTAACCTTAGCTTAGCTACCCATTAACGCACGCAATTTAATTAGGTCGTTATATACAGAGTCATCCAGATTTTATTTTATTAGAACTTTTAGGGATTAGAATTTTAATGTATTTGATGGACTTCGAACAGTTCCCTCGGTATTTCGTTTCAACGTGAAGTGGACAGTTTCAAAATTAAGCAGGTGGTGTGTTTTTGAATTTTCAGGCCCAACATGTGTCATTCTACTACCAACTATGTCGCTTGACTCCATGATTCCATGCCTGAGATAAGCAAACACTGCCATAGCAAATACTTTGTAAAAATAAAGGTCACCAATATGATCCCACAGCTGGATAGAAGCTGACGTCGATACACAAGCGCAAATTGTGTTGGGGAAAATAATAAGAGCGGGCATTGTTCTAGGTGTTTTTCACAGGTGGTACGTAGTATTCATAATTCAAAACGAACAATTGTCAATATATTCAGTTTTGTGTTTTTGATTGTCGAATGTGGTGTTCAGCGTGTTTGCAGACCGTGAAGATGGGTAGATCAAAGCATTGTACTGACGCAGAAAGAATAATTAACACGCTCCGTAATGAGGGAAAATCTATCGGATGGATTTCTAAATCGATAAGACGGTCAAAATCCATGGTATTTCAAGCTCTGAAACTAGAGACAGACCAAAGAAAACGACCCCAAACTTCGACCGTTTGCTAACTCGGAAAAGCAAAGCCGATCCTTATGCTTCTTCTTCGCAATTTAAGGCTGCAACAAATGCACCAAGCAGCTCAAGAACTATAAGGCCAAGACTGATTGATGTAAATTTGAATTCCAGAACTCCTAGAAAAATTTCCTTGTTGAGCAGAAAGAACATCAAGGCTCGCTTATCATTCGCACAAACGCATTTAAACGTGGAGGGCGATCGAAAAAGAAAAACAATGGCAGAACATGCTCTGGAGTGATGAAACTAAGATTAATTTATTCGGATCCGACGGTAAAACGTCCGTCAGGAAGCCTCCGAATGAAGCATTTAACCCCAATACACAAAAAAACCGTTAAATTTGGTGGTGGTAGTATAATGATCTGGGGATGTTTTTCCTACCATGGCGTTGGTCCGTTGTTTTGGATTAAAGAAATCATGATCAAGGAAACTTACCGCGATATTTTGAATGACGTTATGTTACCCTACGCGAAGCAAGATATGCCTTTAGAATGGACTTTTCAGCAGGACAACGATCTGAAACATGCGTCTAAAGTAGTTGAAAAAATGGTTTGAGGATAATAAGGCGTCTGTTATGACTTAGCCAACACAGTCACCTAATCTAAATCCAATTGAAAACCTTTGATACGAACTAAAAAAGACCCTGCCGAATGAAAAAATCACCAACAAAAATCAATTATGGGGGAAGTGCAAAAAGCGTGGTATAGTATTCCAGAATCAACTTGCGAGCGTTTGGTGGCTCCTATGAGTAAAAGGTGCAATGAAGTCATCAAAAATAAGGGTGATGTCACCAAGTACCGTACACACACCAAAAGAATCGTTTTCCTTTTTTTTTTTTTGGCTATTCCTCACCTCCATTGCAGCGTTCTTATTTTTCTGCCAGCTATTTTTGGAAACATGAATGAAAGTGAACTTTCCTTTAATAAACTTTGTTCACAAGAGCACAGTGTCAAATATTCACCTATCTTCTCAGTTCACGTATTAACTCGTAATTTAACGATAAGACATTTTTCTGCAGCGTTCTTATTTCTGCCATCATTGTATGTCGCCAACCCGTATTTCCTTTTGATCATACTTCGTATGCATTACTACCGCTTACAATGCTCGACATTTTACCATTTCGAGGACAATTTATATGTAAACTGTTTCTTTCGTATGCCTTTAAGGTTTATCTATCGATTTGCATACTTTTCAATTTTTATTATAACACGACCATAAATCTAGAAATTTGTTCCTTTTACCTTGCATATCTTAAACATTTTTACATTCTTATCAACGAAACAATGGCGGACTCTCCATACTAGTAACAATTATGCCATACTACTTTTGCTATCGTATTACTACATAAATATCTACCTACTAGAACACTTATCAATATTTTTAGCATTATCGAGTTAACGTAAATATTATTACATACTACATCACTATCGCTCCTTACTTCTTGTTATAATGTTCAGAACATCACGCGGAATATGTACAGTTGGAGTGAATTAATTTTGATATAAATCGCAAAAAGAAAAGACATTTGGTGCTCTTAATGTGTGATTAAGTGACTCATTGTCAGTGCGATAAAAATGGACGACAGCAAACAACCCTTGTTATCATCGGAAGACCAGTTGTGGTAAGCATATTTTCGTAATAATTTGGTTTTGGTAAGCAATCGTTGATAATGATGCGGTTTTGTATGTTTATGTGATATAGGCAGAATTAGTAATGTTTGGAATACGGTTGTGGTGCGTCGAAGTTTTATGTGAATCCAGTATAAACAAAATAACAGTTACGAAACGAGTGTAAAAAGAAGTTTTGTAAGTACATATTTATATAGAAAATTTTCAAATTCTCCGGACAAGAAGAAAATTAATATCCTTTTAGGAAATTTATGGTACTCCTGTGAATTTACGTATTTTATTTACGGTTGGAATCCAAACGAATTGTGATTGGGAACAAAAAAATTCAAAAATATAATACCGCATTCTATTTTACCAGAATTAAACACAATAAACTCGTCATTTACGCCATTAACCCTCTGTAGGACGGTGGCACAATCTGTATACCATCTTTTTAAGCGATCTTCCAAATTTCTTACAAGGAGAAGGCAAGGTAATCGGATTTTTGAATTTTGTATATTTATGATACGTGTAGTTTGGACCTTAAATAAGAATATCTTGGAGTAGTTCGACGCAACGTTCATAAATTACCGAGATAATCGATGTTAAAGTTGCACCCACCAGTTAAATCCACTAGATATAATACTATTCCTTACTGGACTCGTGGCCTAGTCGATAGCATTTTGGTGCGATACTCACGCGATCGCTGGTTCGAGTCTGGTCGTGGGACAATTCTTTTTCTTCCATTGAAAACGCACCATATGTTTTCTTCATTCTTCCTCTCATATCAAAAATTATGAACAAACGAAAAATATGAACTACATGCAGGAACATTCTTCAAGTACTTCATTAAAATGCACAATCGGTTGATAAACGACAAAACGCTATCGACTAGGCCACGAGTCCAGTTGGGAATCGTATTATATCTAGTGGATTTAACTGATGGGTGAAACTTCAACATCGATTATCTCGGTAATTTATGAACGTTGCGTCGAACTACTCCAAGATATTCTTATTTAAGGTCCAAACTACACTACCATAAATATCAAAAATTATAAAAATCCGATTACCTTACCTTCTCCTTGTTAAACGGTTATAACCCGATTTTAGCACTTTCTTTTGTTATATTATCGTCTATCTAATGACGCCTTTCTGAACATAGAAAATGTATAATTTTCTTCAATTGTTTATATTAACAAACAAATAGTAACAAAAGGATGATTTTCGGGAAAAAATAAGTTCTCGAGGCCGTTGATTACGAATCTGTGATCAAATTTTTACAATTCAAAAAGACGGATCTAATTTCGTGGGCCAAAATTCGAAAAAATCTGTAAATTTTTTAAAACTTGATGATTGATTACGATTCTGGTCTCCGGTTTTCAAAATTCAATATTTCAGGTTCAATATGGTGGAGCAGAATTTGAAAAAATAATTTTAATTCAAATTGATATACGGCGATTTTTACTGATTACGAATCTGCTATTAGATAATGAAAATTTCAAGTATTGGCTCCAATGTATATTTACATTCCTGACGTCATTCTTAGTAAAAAAATACACAGCAACAACCCTCTGTCTAAGAATTAATTAATTTTTAATTTTTATACGTGAATCGTCTCAGTACTTCACTATACATATTTTTTATGCTTTTAATGATTTCCGAAAATAAAATTCCGAAAATCGAAGCAACCAAAGACTGAACACTTCTTCCCGGAATATCGTTCTCAAGACATACTCCGTAAAAGCTCTGAGTGCTAACGATACTCGGCCAGAACCAACATTTCCTATGATTTGATTCTTTCTTCCATGAAGCCAGTTCGGATAATTGAGAATCCGGATAGCTGACGTTCAGATCATTGGCGCTCTACTGTATATGTAATTTTGGCTCATTCCAAGATTACACGTACAATAGTTGGTATACTCCCCTGTAAAATTTATAAATGTTATACTTTCATTTTATATTCGAACGATATTACTTCCTATCTGGTCTATAAAATCCTAATTAACCTCGTTTTCGTTTTACACACTGTGCGTTAAAATGAGGTCATTTATGAATGGCGGTCATATAAAGTAAAAGGAATGCGAACTAATGAGATAAATTTAAGTATATAAGTCGGTTAATGCATTGTATATTACTTTTTCTTGTTATTATATAACTATCACTATGCGGCCATGCTCTTGTGTAACCTTCTAAATATTTCACAAAATGTTATGTACAGCAATTGCCGGAAGCTGAACTTCTTTCTTTGAGGTTAGCTGGAAAATAAACATCCAATTCTAGCAAATTATTTCAATTAGACAGCATTATAATAACAACGGGTTTTCCAATGAAAGTGATATCGCTTTCAAGTGTTACTATACTTATTATTAAATAACTTCTGACGAGTTCGACATTTTGAACAGATTGTAGATCAACATATAAAACGGCAAAACATCCCATTTAACCAAATCTACATCTTCAATAATAAGAAAGTTACTCACGCAATATCACTCGGTCTTGGACACAGGGTATATGTAAATAAAAGTTCATCAGAATAATAGTTCAATTATATGTAGGTACATATATTCTATATTCCTGGAATTGCGGCTATCATTTAAAAAATTATAAAAACAAACCAATTGTAACGTTTCGACATATTTATTCGTCTTTCTCAGAAAATGGAGTTTTAATATAAAATTTCGTTGATGTAGGTTTTGCTATTTCTGGAAAAGATCATGAAGTAATTATTGAAAAATATTGATGATTTTTTGTATATACTTGCAAACAAGTTTTTAGAATAAAATTAACTTATTTTAAATAGCCTTAATTTATCATGCAGATTTATTTAATATACCAAGAAATAAACATCTATTCATTTTGGATAATGAAAATCTGAAATTTATATGATACATAGTTATTAATTTGAGGGAGGTTACTTTAAGTCTTTACTTAGTTACTTTAAGTCAAACAAATTAAAAAGTTAGTTGAATTCATATTGTTAGTTCTCATATATCTGTAGTTATTTCTGTATAAACTTTCTATTACTCATATTAATTTGTCCGGAACTTTTCTTTCTTTCAGTACTTTCCAGATTTGTGCTCGTGGTACTCTATCAAACGCTTTTTCTAGATCTAAAACTGCTAGGTAAGCTTTTCTGTTGGATAGCCTTTCCTGAATCTACTCTTTGACGGATCTAGTGTAGGTTCGATGAGTGGTCGTAGCTTATTTACTAGCATTTGCTCATATATTTTCAACGCTGAATTGAGCAGTGTGGTTTCTCTATTATTATATAGTTATTACAATCTTTAATCTCTCCTTGTTTGTATAGTGGGAGAATAATATACTGGGTGACATAGAAATTGCAACACCAAGAAGGAGTAGGATATTTTTGTTAAAACTTGGTAGATTTGTTGGGCTACCATTAAATAATAATTGATTAACTTTTGAGATCAAGTGCTAATGTACTACAGAAATGACAATTATATCTATTTATGAACCGAATGAAGATAATACAAAAGAAAATAAAGATACATTCTGGAAAGACTTAACTGAGATTAGAGAAAACAGTATAGGAAAGGTTATGCTGGCAAGAGACTTCAACGGAAGAGTAGGAATAAGAGATACAACAAGTAAAGATGTGATTGAGTGCCATGGAGGAAAGAACAAAATATAATAACGGGACAAGATTAATTGATTTTTGCACGTTAAATAACCTGATAGTCTCAAACATATTTTATCACCATAACTTTACACGTCAAGAACATATCAAAGAAAGAAGTTCGATCACACACTATATATTAGTCAATAAAAATGATAGAAGAATAATTAAAGATGTCAGAGTTAAAAGAGGCTCAGAAATAGGCAGTGACCACTTACTGCTCGTAGCAAAAATAAAAAATGGACCAAAACTCACAGGACAGCTTAACACAAAAGAGAAGAAAATAGAACATGAAAAAAATTAGAACATATAAATTGAAGATAAAAGAGACGCGGGACGTATACGACGATATATATATATATCCTTACTAAAGCAAAAAGAAGCCAACACAACAAAGATGAGTACAGAAGATATATGGAAACTATTCGAAACAACGATCATAGAATCAGCCAAGGAAGCATGCGGCTCAATCAAGATGTCAAATAAAAAAAAAGAAAAATGGTGGAACAATAACCTAAAAAAGCAAATTACAATCAAGAAGCTGAGGTGGCAGCAATATCTAAGAAATAGGACAGACACTAATTACGAACTATATCGGTAGCAACGAGATTTAACGAAGAGAAAGGTTACAGAAGCAAAAGAAAAATCTTAGGAAAGATTTGGCAAAGCGATGGAAAAGAATAGTAAAGACAATATTAAATTATTCTACAGAGTGCTAAAAACAATGAGGGGAGGTAAAAAGATCAGCCCAAACATATGGAAAAAATGGAACTATAGCTACTGGCAAGAAAGAATTTATGGAACGCGGGAAAGAATATCACCAAGAACTACTATGTACAAATGTCGGACCTACTGAAGAACAACATACCCAGGAACCAGAACCAATAAAAGAAGAAGAAAAAGATGATATAACATACGAAGAACTAAGCCAATCCTTTAATAAATATGTAAAAAATAGGTAAAGCATCCGGACACGATACTATCATAACTGAAATGATTAAATTCCTAGGAGAAACAGAAAGTACTTGTTACTAAACTTGGACAATAAAGCATGGCATGAGGAGATAATACCGAGCCACTGGGAATCTGATATCCTCAGTGACATAGGAATTGCAACACCAAGAAGGGGTTGGAATTTCTGAAGGAAATTTGGTTGGAATATTCACCTATGTTATAGTAATAAATGGTCAAAGTTTGGGAGGAAAATCTTTATTAGTTAAACAAAATTGAATAATTATTGTTAATAATGTGTGGAGCGGCCTCTCTGATTTATACATTCATTTACACATCGTGGCATTGATTGAATAAGGTGGTTTATTTCGTATTGGGGTATTGCGTGCCATGCAAGTTGCACCTCATGTCTCAGCCTCCAAAGCCAAAGGAGGACCCTGCAAATTTTGCAACCCTCTACCCATTATGTCCCAAACTTGTTCAATGGGTGAAAGATCTGGAGATCTTAGAGGCCAGGGCAAAAGATTAATCTGGGCCTGTTCAAAGAAGTTCAAGGAAATCCTTGCTACATGAGGACGTGCATTATCCTATTGGAATAATGGATCTTCAAGCTCTTGTAAGTATGACAGAAGATGTGCTTCAACCACCTCCGCAATATATCGTTGTGCTGTCATATTGCCTCGAATGAACGCCAAGGGAGACCTGCTACCATAAGTAATCGCACCCCAAACCTTAACACCCACGGCGCGGTCTACGTGTCTCTCAAATGTAAATTGAAGATTCCGTCGTTCACCCCGTTTTCTTCTGACTCTCTTACGACCGTCGTGCATGCCTAAATAAAATCTAGATTTGTCACTAAAGACAATACCAAATTCAATATTCCAATGAGATCTTTCATTGCACCATTGTAACCGTTGCTGATAATGTTGGAAGCACAAGTTGCGGACGATATGATCTTAACCCAAAACTGTTCTAAGGGTTACATGGAGTCCTTCTTCACCAAACCATTGGTCACTAATTGCCCGAGTAGAGGAAAATCGATCTCTAAGTAACAGTTATCTTAAGCGACGATCTTGACGCTCATTCGTTTTTCTTGAAGTACCGGTTCCTCTTTTACGACCATCTTCAAATCATGCACCACACACTCGCATTACAGTAGACCGGTTTCGATTTACACGGTTAGCAATCTCCCCAAATGAAAAACCAGCTTCACGCAAATTGATAATTCGACCTCTATCGAATTCGCTTAATTGATGGTAATTGACTTGTTGCCGTGCTCTAGGCATGATCAAACAAACAAAACACGTAAACAACTGAATAACAATCGAAATAATGTTAATTAACAATGAAAAAGCAACAAATCGAACGATAAATACAGATCGAAAAAGCTAGCAAAAAATTAATAATAAGTCATTTCTTCACATGTTTTTGTCCTTCAGGTAGACTGTTAGAATTCTTTCTGACCATCCTTTCCACTGCTGTATTGCGTTTATTAGGTCTTTGTGTATTAGGCAAGCTACTCCAGCTACTCTCTTGTTTGTTGGTACCCGCTATAGATAAATGCATGACCGTCCTCTGCCTCTATCTTACCTTGTCCTTTTTTCTTAGTTTCAGACAGAGTCAATATTTTCAGGTTTGATCGTTTAAATCCAAAATTAAGATCAATTTATTTTCCGTTCAGACCTCTAACATTTAAAGTTCCCAAATTCGACTTTATAGTCTGCTTATTAACCTTGTCGTCTTCCTTTAACATTGCATGTGTTGGTTTCTTCTTGTAAATGTTTATTCATTTTTTGGAGTCGTGGACTTTATTTACTTTCTTTGGTTTTCCCTCTTCATTATCGCATCTCCACTCCTCAGCCCCAATATATATTTTTTGTATCCTGTTTTAGTTGTTACTCTATTATGTTTTCCCTCTTTTGTTCTAGTCCTAATCTATTTTTTGGATGTCTATGTCCTTTTTAGACAGAGCATCTTGAATAAATATCTTTTATCTTGGTTTCATTCTTAGTTTGTTCTTGTTCTGCATCACTCAATTTTTTTTTCCGATTGTGCTAGTTTTATGAGACACGTTCTCTCACCTAATTTTATCACATTCTCTATTCACACGTTGATCTCTAGTTCTTTTTCCCTAAATTTTTCAACTGCATTTTTAGATCGTCTTGATTGTTTGTGTCCACTTTCAATCCTTGGAGAACCATATTATTTTTCCGTTCTAGGCGTTCTTCCGTTTTCTTAATTTTAGCCGATATTTCATTTATCTTCTCTCCCATTTTACTCACCATATTCATTAATATCTCTATATATTTTTTCCATCTTTCTTTGATCTTTAATCGGTGATCTGCCTATGTTTTGACTTCTTTTGAAGATATTGTCATGGTCCTCATCTTCTTTATCTCTGTCGCTTCGCCTTTTTCTATAACCTTCTTGCCCAGACATTTCTCTCTATTTATATATATGTATATACTGTTGCAAAAATCAATAATAAATCAGCAAAACTTTTTGTCATTTTTTTGCGAAACCTAACAAACCGAGCAAGCCTAGCAAAATCCACTCCCAAAAAGATGCTTCATCGAAGAAAATGACAATATTCCAATTGCCTGCCGATATTGTTCTGGACGTAACACAATCTTTTTCTGATTTTCAGACAGCAATGGTATTTGTATTGTGATATTCAGACCCAATTCTTTTTATTTTTCATCGGCTTGACGATATGTCTGAAGTTTTAAGGGCGGTTTGTTTCCGGCAACAAGCTGTTCGTAATAGGTATTACGCCCTTTTCGTACTTTCCATAATCCATTAATAAGCTTCCAAATAGTCGGATGATTAACTCCAAATTCAGTCTGGAGTCGTCGGTTTGCAGCTTCCTTGTGGATGTTGGTTCGATTTCCTTTGTTTAAAACTCGATTATACAAATTCCAGACTTCTGCTGCGAATAAAGCAGGTCGTCTTCCATTTCCACATCTATTTTGACGCCCAATACAATGATCTTCAAACCAATTTAATAATGGTTGTAATTTCGGCGGTATTTCGTCCGCTAAAGCATCCAAATGATCGTCTATATTATCAACGCGAACAGAAGCCAGAGCAATCACCATTTTAGCTTTTAATGAAAATCTGAATCACCATTGCGTACCATATTTACGTGCCGCAAATCCCATATCAGCTAAATCCTATTCCATGTTGCTGGCCAAAAAGAAGAAACAACCTTTTATGCTAACACCGAGGGAACATTCCATGTATGCAGAAATAGCTGCATGTTCTAAATCGCAAATGATGGATTTTGGGATTAAATTTGGAACCAGTCGTTTAATAGGTTCAAATATTTTTACGTATGTCCTTCTCATTTTATTTGGCCAAAAAGCATAAAATATAGGATGCAGTCTGCGCTGTTGCTTTACCATGACCACGTACACTTCAGAAAACAATCCTGGCGAAATCGTAGAAGTTCCATCAACATACCATATTTGTGATGAATTCTTTCATTATGGTTTTGTCCACGTTCATACACTTAGAAGTCTTTTTGTATTCCTTGTTGCGTTTGGTATAATTTATAGCATTCTGGCACTATAAGGTCTTGCAGTGAATCAAGATCTGTACGCACAGCAGCCACTTTTATTACATCTCAATTTTTGATGCGTAGTCTACCTTTCAAACATCCCATCTGCTCATAACGCCAAAATTTAACTTCATCGACGTACTTACTGTGCTTGTCAAAAACATATAGATGACCACCGTAGAGAAACTTTTCTCTTCCTCGTTTGCTCAAAATTTGCACTTCCATACTTGCAACTTATACCGACAGCGGCAATAAACTAAATATTATTTCATAAAATCGAATTATAGACCAAAAATCTAATCTAATTCTAATTATTTGTAAACAATACATGTGCAATGAATCCCCTTACTTTCTAATTGTAATTACGTGTAAATAATACCTGCAACGATAGAAATTTCAAAATTTCAATAACGTAAGCCAGGCTCATGGTATGGTAAGTTGTAATTTTTGGAACATTCGTATTTAAAAATTATTGTTACATTTAATTGGTATTTAGGCGATTTTATTCTATTAGCTGGTTCAGTATTATGGGCAACGGGTGCAGCACTACACAAAATAATGCATTCATTCCTCACTTCTAGTTCAGGAGATTTTGTACAAATAATTATTCATGACCCTTGTGATTGTTCACTATAGTATTTGCGACATTGTGGGCTCGGCGTCAGACTTGAGCGTGATGAATTTTCCGTAAAGGATTAGACCTTTTTCTTTATAAGATACAAAGGACGAAGCTGGATGATTTTGGCATCGGGCAGTAGGAAATTTGTGAATTTGGTTACTTTTCTAACAGCTTTTAGATACAAGAAGTATTCTAGATCAATAGCTTTCTGTATTCATTATACTTAGCTCGTACTGACAATGAGTACTTTCATTTCCCAAAACTGGTAATATCCCACATGAACAAGTTGAGTTGCTCGGACTTGAGGAAAGTATATCAGCTGTATAATAAAACAATATTTGACGATAATTACCACCTATAATTACTTCAACCTAAAAACGAACATTTCCTTCTTTTCAGGGACATCACAGATACATTAGGCTACGAACCGGCAATCAATCAAGAATCAACTGAAATAGAACGATTACCTGCGGATTCCTTAAGACCGGTCGGTGATCACAATGCTTCTCAACGACTCTTGCAACTGGCCGAAACTGCCGATAGTACAATCAAAGTGAATATAATAGGCATGACCTGTCAATCTTGTGTGCGGAATATTGAAGACACGATAGGGAAAAAGCAAGGAATTATCAGCATAAAGGTATGTCGTTAATGAATTTCAAATTTCTTTCGAATTTGTGCCGACAGCAGGTGACTTATCGGTCAAAACATGTAAATAGGTAGATTACATTAATTCTAGGGCATATTCGTCGAATCTGCATATGTTGCAAACTTGTCAGTTTTACATTAGCATATCGACTTCACGTTCGTTTCGTCGCGTTTCTTTTGGTGCGCTGTAGGATGAGCTTGATGAGGTCTTTGAGGTGTTTTAGAAATAATGCTTTAAGATTTCTGGTAAGCGGACATTTAATTATATATATTTAAAGTATCTTCGATTTAAGCTACAAATTCTTATCAGATTTTTACAAACCTACATATATTGTGGAATTGCATACTCCCATTACATAGTATTCAAAAATAATATAGAAATGGTTTAATATTGTCGGTAACCTAATTGCGTTTAATGTTTGTACCTATGAGAAAATTCAATGAACAATTTTCCCATTATGTACCTAATAGCGTATATTTGCGGCTATTTGCTTCCACAGAAGTGGACAACTAAGTTGCCACAGACTCCTGCAGTAGCTGCAGTTGCGCTTTTCGGCAAACCCACCGTTTCTAGTTGCAATTGCTAAATTGTGTTTATTTAAATTTGTAATATTTGAACTAGGAAGTACTATAGCTATCCGTACATATATATATATATAAAGAAAACTTGCCATTTATAATTTATATGTAGAACTCTGCAAATTGTATGGTCATCAAAATTTTTTGACATGCATCTCCACATCAATGAGCAATACCCTTGATAGTGATTGCAAGAACTGTGGTGAATTTACTCACACCACATCACATTGGTAAACAGCTCACCGTGTACATACATAAAACTACAAATCTGTTAAATCGTGATAGCGGTCCCATTCAAAATCCCGCCTTGTTCAGTCTATTATAATTCAATAATAAAGAAATATTATTAAATTAGTTAGATAACGATACATGTAATTTTTTAACGTTTGAAACTTATTCAAACCAGAATGTAACCATTAACTGGTACTTTTTCTTTCTGTCGCATGTTTGTAAAAATAACGCCTAAAATTAGACAAACTGGCCACTTGACACGTTATTTATTTAAGGGTCTTTTACGAAAAACAGACGATTTTGCATACACCCTAGTAATGAAAGAAACCTGCAACATAGTGCTACTGTTATTGGAGAGGAACTCAAACAACATCCTCATAAATTTAAGCAGTTTTACAGAATGTACCAGGAACATTTTTATCGCCTACCAGATCTGGTTGGGTATTTCGTCTTACTGCATTAGTCAACTATCACTCACCCAATTTAACAAGTTACAACAAACAGAGCATGTTGCATTTCACGAAACTTGCTTACGAAATCATTTCTGCTCGCCTGTTTCAGAAACGGCAATGTGTTCCACCTCATTTGAATGTATGGGTTGTGTGAGAATGAAACAAATTTCATGTTTCATGAAATTAGTTTCCCTGGTGTGTCACCGGCCATAGTGTAAATAATACCTTTGTTTGATATTTCCTACGTTATAATTATAATCTACTCTTAGGTAAGGTACATTTTTTACACAAAATTTTTAAAATCCAATGTCAACTGAAAACTTTATTTTATATTATTGGTAAAGGTAATTTATGAACAATATATCACGATTCTTAATTTACTTATTAACTTTCACACTTACAAAATGACCGGCTGAAGAGGAAATCTACCAAAATCCGATTTTTCCCTCGCTAACTGTTGTACAGTGGCGCAAGGTGTTGTAACTATGGGAATTCGTCGAAAAATTGCCACCTCACTTAGATTTTCTAACATGGCAAATTGAAAGTTTTGAAAATTACATAAAAATCGGTATTCGGGTCTTTTGGATTGCTAATGACGGATCTAACGCTGGATTTTAATTTTACAAGAGGCTCGACTGAAGATGACGCTCCTAGCTCGACCATAACTCCAAAAAATCATCTTAAGAAGCAAATGCGGAGTATTAGCCTTGTAACTACCAGAATTCATCGAGAAATTTCCACTCCACTTGGATTTTACAACCTGGCGGATCATAAAATTTGAAAAGTTCTCGGATTTCTACAGAAACGGGTATTTTGGGGTTTTTAGAGTCGCTCATGTTAGTTTTGTATATTGTACATAACATCGTCTGAACGGGGGAACACCATGAATCATATACCTCCACTCCAATTGGTCTGTACATTTCTTTCTTTTCTTTTTCTTTTTTTTTTTTTGCGTGAAATCTGAATTTGATAAATTTGAGAGCGCCATCTTGAATTGGTCATTTTGAAAAACGCAAAACTAACACTAGATTTGTGTTCAGCGACACTAAAAACCTCAAGATACCCGTTCCTATAAAAATCGAATTAATTTAATTAAAAATTTTATAATCAGCTATTTTGGTCCGCCATATTGAAAAATCTAAGCGGGGTAGCAATTTTTCGACGAATTCCGATACTTACGAGACTAATACTCCAAAGTCGCCCCATAAGGTGACTTCCTTATCATTGTTCAGTACATATCAGTTGGCGAGCGGAAAGTCGGATTTTGTTCGATTTTCGGAAATCAACGTGAGATTTGTTAAGAAAAAGAAAACGATTTTCATGTAATTTGCTAAACTTTTACAATTATCAAATGGCCATATTGGTCCGTCTGTTACGTTTTAAAAATTATTTTTAAACGTTTTGAAAATCAGCTTTAAACTTTTCGTTAGATTCTTGAAGGGAACCCCCATATATAAGCACCTTTTATCTAATATATATTAAATTCATACATCATTCTTTTAGGATTCGAAACCTTCAGGCCGATGGACACTAACAAGAAATTCTTGACAACTAACTTGCAAGAAATTCGTTCAATGTCCGTGGACACTGCCAACTTGTTATTATTTGGATTGGTTTCTTAAAAGTCACGCACTATAACCAACCTCTAAAATCTATGACATTTCAATTGTTTAACCTGAAAGTGCAAAACTGTCACTCAAAGTATCATGAAACTAGACTTCACTAGACTGAACCGTTATTTCAACATTTTGGTTTGAGTTGCTGAGCTATATTTTCTCAAATGCGCATGTGCAACTTCTAGTTTGTATAAATTTTTCTAAAGAAAATATAACATGCACCAGTTTTCCTGGCAAAATATAAAGTTAAAAGGAGCACTTCTCCATTGCAACTATTTCTCTTCAACGCGTGTAATTATGAAAGAGAGAAAACTTGTACAAGAATTTCTTTTTAGTGTCCAACTATGCCTTGTTGGAAATTATTATTATATTATTATATTATTATCTCATAAGTGGTTTAGTCTAGCCCCTGTTGTTATCATTATTCGCAGATAAATCCCATCCATTTCCTTTCCAATTTTTAAAATAAGGGTACAATTCGAACGTTTCTACAGCAACAGTGTGTTTGTTGAGAATTTAGTGCATTTTGTTGTGAAGTCATTGTGTATGTTTTGCACACACTTTGACTCGGACATTTCATACCTTGTAAAAAGCGATTTAACCAAATTCGTCAGATTCGCGTTATCCATCGAAAACACTACGGAATTCTTTCCGGATTTTAAGAACTCGATTGCCTCGTTGTACACTTTTTCGCTGATGCCACCTCAAGGGAACGAAAGAAAAACGGCCAACGAAAGCTGCAATCCATGTCGTAATTCAGATAATGAGAATTTTAGCAATTTACCCCAACTCGTCGTTTTTCATCATCCATGCTCAAAATTTAATTAAATATCGTTAACATTTTTCAGTTGCTATATCAATAATTTGGTCGTATTTAAAACCAATTTTGTTAGCTTTGATAATTCTAAACATTTTATGTAGATATGTATGTATACTTGTGAACGAACGCAGATATGACGTGGTACACGCGTTTGACCAAACCTGCTTGTTAACTTTTTATAACCTTTGTTAATCTTTTGTAACCTTTAATTACGTTTAAGTTTTTTTATTTTATTACAACAATTATCGCTTTTCATTTGGTTATAAAGATTCTTCAAGCGCAATAGTGTTTTAAATATTAAATTATTTTCAATGTCAATTTTATGTTTTATTCGTCAATATGACGTTGCAGTTTATATAAAATTTTGGAATATTTAATAATTCCCAGTGTTGATATTGGTTTTAGGAGATTCTATCTTTCAGATGCATACACACTAATTGTCGCATAAGACCTTTGAAGTAAGAATCTAAACTCTGGTGGCACCCTTGCTTCTTATTACTTTGCCCATCTTATCAGCACCTGACACATTATTTTGAAGTTTCAGTGGAAATGCGATTTTTTTTTATTATATTTTTGTCCCGACGTCTAGCGCCAAATGAGAGATACTATCCTGGACCCTGTCTTCAGCAGTTACACGGTGACGTAAAATGGACGAAATTCCATTAGGGCTACACTTATTTTATGCTAAATTTGTTGTTTTAAAGCGGTTGCCAGACAAATAAAGCCTTCGGCGTATTCATAAATCATGAACAGGAACTATAATTGTAAGAAAATTAAAAATTTATTATAATAAAACGTAAAAAACTTATATAATGCAATAAAACCAGGCGAAATTCTATTAGTGCCACCTCATATTTTAATGTAATTAAATGAAAAATATAAATCATGTGACTTGTGCCTAATGCTTCCTCCATTACTGGGAATAACTTCGAAGAGCCTATTAGAGATGAAATCTATTAAAGTTTGCTGCTGTAGAGAGAAATTATTCAAGGCCTCACGGTAAGAATATTTTAGGTCTTGAATGCTATTGTATAGTTTTGCGCCTTGATAAACTTGACGAGCAAAAGCTCCCATACATTTTCAATGGCGTTAAGATCACGATTTCTGGCTGTCCCAGATAAGATGGCGCCCAAATTGTTTCCGTGAACATTTTGTCTGACAACTTCGACGATGGGGACCAGTACTTTTCAGGGATAAGTAACAGCTTTGTTTAAGTCCTTATGATGTTCGAATACGTATGTATTGACATCTGCATAAACAGCGTCCTACAGCTATCGTACGAGATTTTGAAACAATTGATGGTGCATCTGTTATTGGTTGGGGCCGAAATTAGTTTTAAAGAAAGAACAGATCTTGTAATAATTCAAGGAAACCTAACGGCCCAACAACACATCGATCTTGTTTCCAACCAGCTGCTTATGATTTAGGTCAAAATTTCGTCTTTCTGTAAGATAGTGCAAGACCTTATGCTGCGGTTATCACCATGATCATTCTTCAATACCGCAGGATTCAATCCATAGATTGACCTCCGCTAAGTCCTGACCTACACCCCATCGAATATTTTCGTTAGACAGATATGTTGAAATGCTTCAAGACTCACTTCAGATTCTGCAACAGTTAACAAATGCTCTAATCGGAGAATGGGAGAATATACTATAACAAGACGTTAGTGGTTTCATTCGAAGCATCCCTCGTTGTTAGTTGTTATGGTGCTAAAGGAAGACACACGTTATTAATGAACTAGATCTTTTCGGTAACTTTACGCTATACAGTTGGGATGCCTTGCTATTCGCTTTATTGGTTGTAGTTTTTTTAATTGATATTGATTGAGTGATAAATAAAACTTTTATTGTTTTTGCAAATTTATCAAAATGTTGGTTTTTAAGATATGTATATTTAGATTTGTATAGTGTTACGATTAAGAAACTTATTCAGATATAAATAAGTGTCTCTCTACTTATTTTGAGCAATATATGTTTATAAGTGCTTACCTGCCGCCATAATTGGAGCTTATTCAAATGAACGATATTTTATCGCTATGAAAATATTTGTATTATTAAACTCTAAGTACGAGATAGATTATAATCTCTCTGTAATGTTCTTTGTGTACGTAATGAACTGATTTAAATTAAGATATCTGAAATGACCCTTGTGCGGTCTAGGCACGTTCAGTACCGGTTTCTCGAAAATGTTTATTGCTGCCGTCAGTAAATTGGATAACAGACGACACACGCATTTTAATATAATGAAAAACTTAGTTTGCATTCAGCTTTCGTATTGCAAGCAGTAAATCGTAAAGAGTTCGTGGAATATTTTAAAACAGCGAGTAATGTTAAAGTGGTGTCGGCAAGAAAGGAATTGTCTATAGAAACGCATCCTCAAGTACTGGTATACCACAATATCGGTAAAAGTAACCGAGAAATTGCTAATTTACTGAAATTAAACCGTAGAACTGTGGATTACAATGTTAAAAAGTATCACACAAATGGTAGTGTATCCAATAAACAGCGACCCGGACGACGAAAAAGAACACCCGCAGAAAATCGCGCAATGGTAATCACAAGCAAATGGAATAGACGAAAAACAGCGCCAAAAATTGCTGCCGAAATGAATATTTTGCCCCCAAATCAGTTAACGTCACCACACGAAAGCGGCGTTTACGCCAAGCTAGTTTCTACGAAAGAATTTCTATGCGAAAAACGTTATTACGCAAAGAAAACATAGCAAAATGGTTAGCATGGGCGAGAGAGTACACAAATTGGATATTGAAAGATTGGAAGAAAGTGCTCTGAACCAATGAATCTAAATTTCTCACTTTTGACTCCAAGAGAGAAACATTTGTCCATAGATCGAAAAGGGAACGAGTAGGGTTTGTTTCCTTAGAGAAGAGCACATTACGTCAGCGGCGCAATGAACCAAATTTGGTGTTGTGTATACGTTACTATGGCAACCGACTAGCGAAAGACAGATACATCACATTTCGCGCATATTTCAATCACGTAATGTGCTCTTCTCTTAGGAAGCAAACCCTACCTACATCCTGTATTTCACTTGAAACACGATTGATCGGTGAAAACCTCGTGTTCCAGCACGATAATGATCCAAAGCACACTGCCAAGATATGCCGTGAGTATTTAGAACAACTGGAGCACATGGCGAAAATAGGGTATACGCATGATTTTTTATTATAATTTAATTAGCTAGTTTAACATTAGTACCTATTCATATTATTATCAGTTCTGTATAAAATAATTATCGACAAATGTTATCTTGAATTCCCGCCAAAACGAGTGTGACGTATGAGTATTTATTTAGATTTCGGATGTTTTGTGTTTCCGTAGTTTCTTACAGTTAAGTGACAGTTCAGTTTTTGGTATACAGTATACACTAACCTATAAATTTCATATTCCAATTACATGTTAATATGGGAATTAATATTAAATGACAGTATCTCTATTGGATTATTATATATTTGACTAATTTTACTTACGATTCAGCTTTAACTTCTCTAATTTCGGCGGCATTGATACAATCGTTTGAGCAAATGAATTTCATCAACATACACAGATCAATATTCAGTAAATTCAATCACTTTGGGCCTTTACAGATGCGTTGTCGGTAATTTCAGTTCTAAAGTTCCAAGTGAGAACTTAAGGGCGTGTTAAACCGTTCCAGATCAATATTTCTTTACGAAAACTTGTGATTTTAATACAGCTAAATACAACTGGCAATAAACAAATGTTTGTAAATAAATCTAGTGAAGTCGCTGGACTCATCGGACACACTCGTAAGGTCTCGGGTGTTGGCCGGAGACATTCAAATAATTTGAATTATAATTCTTCTTCATCTTCTCGTTAATCCTTATGCCTTTCAGCGTCGGATTATTTTTGGATCTTACGACGATTTAA
This sequence comes from Chrysina gloriosa, assembly GCA_038088585.1. Classification (NCBI taxonomy): domain Eukaryota; kingdom Metazoa; phylum Arthropoda; class Insecta; order Coleoptera; family Scarabaeidae; genus Chrysina; species Chrysina gloriosa. Next base: position 9,704,858 of record CM076095.1, read on the forward strand.
TCCATTCTTTCCATCGTGTCCGGTCTGTACTCATTCTTCTCATTTCTGCTATGGTCTTCCCCGCTTTCGTCCTAGTTCGTTGATTCTGTCAATCCATTTTTTCCTTGGTCTTCCCTTTTTCTTCTCCCGTTATTTTTGGCTTCTATTATTTTCTTTGTCAAACTCTTTTGTTCCATTCTAATTATGTGGCCGTACCAATTCAGTTGACATTTTTCAATTCTTTTTAGTATATCTTCTTGATTTATCATATTCCTTATCTGTTTGTTTTCTATTCTGTCCATTTTTGTTTTCCCCATGATCTTTCTCAAAAATTTCATTTCCATAGCTGTTATTTTGCTTTCGTGTTTTTGCTGTATTGTCCAGGACTCACTTGCGTACATTATTGTGGGGGCTACTACTGCATTGTATACTATCTGTTTGATCTTGGGTTCTATTTCTTTTTTCCAAAGATGGTTTGATTCAGAGCGTAGTATATGTTTGTGGCTTTCCGTCCTCTTTTTGCTATGTCTAGATCAATTTTTCCATCCTTCGATATAATAGTACCTAAATATTCGTATGCGTCGACAATTTCTTCTTTTTATCGTTTATTTTAATTATTAGATTACTGGCTGGCTCTTTATTATTTATCACCATTAGTTTGCTTTTTTTCTACGTTTATTTCCATCTTCATTTTTTCTATTTCTTCTGTCCATATTTTTGTTAATTTTTCCATTTTCACATAACTGTCAGCTCTTAGTGCCTGGTCATCGGCGTACAGTAATGCATCCACAGCTACAGGTTCCAGTCTGTTATATCCTAACAGTGTCTTCACAGTTTCGGTGCGTTTCCTCGTATTTTGCAGGATTCTGTCCATTACTATAATAAATATTAATGGACTTAAGCTGTCTCCTTGTTTTATTCCCACTTGCATTTCAAAATCTGCTGATCTTTTTCCATTCACTTGTACTATCCCCTAACATGACAATATAGACTATTGATTATTTGGCGCATTTTTCTTGGAACCTCTAGTTTCTCTAGACATATATCTATATTCCCTCTATCTACTGTATCAAGGGCTGCTCGCAAGTCTATGAAATTGAAGTAGATTTCCTCCCCTGTCGCAATTTTACGTTCAATGATGTTTTTAATTATGTGGATATTATCGTTCGTTTGTTTCCCTTTTCTATAAGCTGCTTGTTCTTCTCCCAGTTTGTGTCCTACTAAATGTGTAAGTCGTTCCGCTATTATTTTGGTATAGACCTTAAAACATACTGTCGATAGGAATATTGCCCTATAGTTTTCGCACTGACTTTGATCGCCTTTCTTATACATGGGAGTGATGAGGTTATTTTCCCAATCCGCAGGAATTGTGTTCGTTCGCCATGCCTTCCAAAATATGTCAAGGATCCACTCCTTTCCCACCTGTCCGAGCCATTTTACCATTTCCGGTTCTATATTATCCGCACCGCAGGCTTTTCCTGTTTTTATTCTTTTTAGGGCTTTCTCTACCTCTTCCATATCTATCTCTTCAAGTTCTTCATTATATTCATTTCGTGTTCCTGATTCTGGCAATAAATCTGTATGATCTCCTGCATCTGTGAATTTTTTCGTGAAGAATTCTTTCCATATTTCAAGTATATCTTCTGTTCTTGTTTTTAGTTCATTCGCGGTATTCCTAATTGGTTTTATTTCTTTCTTTTTCTTTCCATTCATTGATCTTATTAGGTTCCAAAATTTCCTGTTATTTGTTTTATATTCCTCATTTATATCATTTCCAAAATCTTCCCAGCTTTTTCTTTTTCGCTTCTTTGATTCTCTTCTTGACTTCGTTTCTTATTTTAACATATTGTTCTTTGTAATGCTGTTCCTTTGTTAAAACATATTTTCTTCACGCATCTTTTTCTTTTTGACTTCCTTTTGTATTTCCTTAGTCCACCATTTTGTTCTTTTCTGTTCTTTCCTGTATCTGATTTGACCACATACTTCTAGTGCAGAATTATAAATAATTTCCTTGAAAATTCTCCACGTCTCTTCTAGTGTCATTTCTTCCTGGCCATGTCTCTTTAGTAAATCATTCGTTTTCTGTTGGTATTCTGCTCTTTTCTTCTCGTTTCTTAATTTGCTGATTGCTATTTTATGATACTCAGCTATTTGTTGTTCTGTGTTAATTTGTTCTTGGAGTTCTGCCGTTAGCAATCTGTGTTGAGTTCCCATTTCAGCCTCTTTTTGTGTCTTTATGTTTCGTATATTAGTTTTCATACTTTGGGTATAGACTATGTAGTCTATTATACTCTTCGCGTTTCTCTCTTCCGCGACAAAGGTGTATCTCTCTTCCAGTGGTTGCTCCCAGAAACCGTTCCCTATTAGGAGATCATTACATATACAAAAATCAATCATTTTCCAACCATTTCCGTTTAACGTTTCTTCTCCATATGCTCCCAAGCAGACCAGTCCCTTATTTGTATCATTACCCACTCTACCATTCCAGTCCCCCATTAATATTACTTTTGAGCTTGTCTCTCTTATTTCATCCAGCAGTTCCTGCAGTTTTTCATAGAACTCCTCCGTTGTACTTCCATCTGTTCCTTCTACTGGTGCATACATCTGTATGATGTCAACCGATTCCTTCTCCAATTCTATTCTCAAGCGCATCAACCTTGATGAGAGTGATTGATGTATAGTTACTCTTCTATCCAGTTCCTTTGTTAACAATATCCCTACTCCCTCTTTTTTCCTTTGATCCGGTCTCACTTCTGAATAGTACAGAAAATATTGACTTCCTACCCCTATTCTTCCTGCTCCGGTTTCCTTTGTTTCACTTATTCCCAGTATTTGAATTTGGTACTTGTTCATTTCTTCCACTAGTTCGCGTTCTTTTCCCGTTAGGGAAGTTATGTTCCACGTTCCAACGCGTATCTTTCTATTTTCCGTGTTCATAGCTGGTGGTCGTGGTCGTCATCGTGTTAGCATTCCTCTCTGTCTCTACCTTGTTGTTCCTATTTCCCATCCTCACATCCATGTATTCTCGTGTTCGAATTTGTTCTGTATCCGCTCTCATTGCCAGGTACGTCCTCTCTATTCCCTGCTCGTTCACGCCTTCTAGTTTTTTGATCTCTGTATCTGTATCAACTTATCCTTCTCTCTATCCCATCTCCATTCCTCATTCCCGATATACAACTTCCTGAACCCAATTTTCGTTTGTTTTCCGTTTTCCCTCTCAGTTTTAGCTCTAAATCTAATTTGTTCTTGTATATTCCTGTCCCGCTTAGATAGATCATCGTTAATAAAAATCCTTCCTCCTATTTTTGTTCTTAATTTCTTTTTGTTTTTCATTATCTCCACCTTATCCTCTGTCCTGTCTAATTGCACTAGACAGGTTTTTTCACCTAATTTTATGACCTGTTTTATATGTACTCTTATCTGTAACTCTTTATCTATGAAATTTTCCATTGCGTTTTGTAGTTGTTCCCTATCTTCTGTATCTATTTTTCGACCCCGAATCACTACATTATTCCGTCTTTTCTCATTCTCTACTCGTTCCAATCTGTCTTCCATATCCATCACTACCCCCTTAATGAATTTATTTTGCCTTTTGAGTTCCGCATTTTCTTTTCTTAACTCTGACATTTCTTTTCTATATTCTCTCTGTTCCTCCCGCATCTCTTTTATTTCTATTGATAAATTGTTCATCTTCTCTCCCATTTCCTCAATCATCTTCATCATCACACCAATGTTTTCTTCCGGCTTTTCCTGGGACTTCATAGGCGATCTTATTATTTTTTTACTTTTCTTGAAAATATTTTCTCTGTTCTCTTCATCCTCTCCTCTTTTTCCTTTTCTCTTCCTATCTTCCGAGCTGTATTCATCCGTATCCATGATATATACAATTTCCTACTCCGTCCCTGTTCTCTACGAATATGTATTTTCTGTTTTCTTTTCTTATCACCGCGCAAAAGAATTATAATTAAAAAGAATTATAAATAAGGTTTATAAAATATTGCTTACCTATATAAATGTTGTTGTATAACAAACGGACTCCTAATTATATAATGCTTTCAATAAACGTATATTACGTTGTAAAGCTCGAACTTGCGTACACCCTATTGTTGTTATGAAATCCGTTCGAGCTTTTATCTGCTCGAACATCCGCAACAGTACTTTGGGCGCAACCACGGAATGTATGGAAAAAATAGAACCAGTAACACGGGCGAAGCTGTTAGAAAGAATTAGAAAGATTGTATAGGTACTAAACGCGAAAGGTGAACATACTGACGAATTGGAAATTTAAGTTAATCTATGTTTACATTTATCAGCAAATTGACGAACCTATTGTTTTTAAAACTGTTAAAGGTATTTGTATAAGTACAGAATAAAGTTTTATTTCATAATTAGTATTTGGTTTGTTTTTAGAATATTTTGAGGGTGTCTAATCGAAATTTTTATTGAAATTTATAAAGAATATATAAAATCAATCAGAAATACAATTAATATTTCAAAAATAATAACGTGAGATATGTTAATTAATTTATAAATTACTTTCATCGATGTGTCCTCCCCTAGCCCGTATTACAGCTTCCCAAATTCGGGGCGTTCTGCTAACTAACTTTTGTAAATAATCAGCATTAATTTGTTGCCACACTTCCTGTAAATAAACCCACAGCTGCTGAGCATTTTGCGGTTGTCTTTCTTTAGCTTTTCGGTCAAGTTGCCCCCACCAAACTCAATAGGCGGCAAGTCAGCATTCTGAGGATACCAGACCATCATTTTTCTCTTACCTGCTATCTTCCCCTCTAGAATGTTTTTGCATACCGTAGTCGTGTGTTTTGAGTTGTTGTGCTGTGGAAATAAACCATTGACGCATAATACGACTTCCAGATGGCAGAGCATTATTTTCTAAAATATCCAAATACTGTTCTTTCCGCATTATTCCGGTTATTTTCACCAAATTGCTCATTTTAGTACCACCGAAGCAACCCCAAACCATTAAATTTCTACCACCATGTTTCACAGAAGGTAATATACTTCTGGCAGAACTTGAATGTATCGGTTTCTGTCCATCACTTGTTTGACTAATAGCTTCCTATCTTAAGGGTAGAGCTGGTTATGTGTCTTATAATGGATTTTCTTCTCAGTTTTTCTTAATAGGTTCCGGTGTTCCCCAGGGGTCAAATCTTGGCCCGTTGTTCTTCAACATTTACATAAATGATCTTCTTCTGAAATTAAATTGTGAGTATCTGGGGTATGCTGATGATCTAAAAATTTTCAATATTATTAATGAAAAGTCCGATTGTATCAAGCTACAGATTAATCTTTCATTAATTGATGAATGGTGTACTCAAAACAAAATTTTGTTGAATGTATCTAAATGCTGTATAGTCTCTTACACTAAATGCACTAATTCGCTGGTGTTTGATTATTTGGTTGGAACCGATTCAATTACCAGAAGAACTGAGGTAAATGACTTAGGCGTTCCTTTTGACTATCAACTAAGCTTCCGTCAACATATTGCTTCCATTTGTTTATCAGCTTCGAAATCGTTAGGATTTCCCATCAGATCATGTAGGAACTTCCATAACATTGCTGCTATTAAAATCTTATACTGTGCTATTGTTCGATGCAAATTGGAGTATGCCTCGTTGGTGTGGTTCCCTTATTACACGTATCATCAGATTTCCATAGAAAGAATTCAAAAGAGGTTCCTAAAATATCTAACATTTAAAATAACTCGCATATATCCTGGCCGTAATACAGATTATGGAAATCGACTGGATCAACATAGTATGCATTCTCTATCTTCACGGCGTGATGTGCATAGTGGTAGATTTCTAAAAATATATATTAAGTAATACAATCGATTCGCCGATGATTCTTGCCTGTATTGACTTCAACGTACCTCCTTGTAATACACGTCACTGTACAACACTTAGATTGCCTAGGGCTAGAACAAATATTTTAACTAAGTCACCAGTAAATGTTATGATCAAAAATTTTATTCATCACTTCAATGATTTTTGGAGTTGTAACAGTATAACAATTGTGGTTATACATTATTATGTTACCAGCACATGCGGTGTATAAGATGTATATGTATTTATTTACTTTCGTTCTGTTAGATTAATACCTATTCTAGTTTGTCTCTCAATGAATTTATATATATCTAGTTCATATATTTACTGCTATTATCAATTGTAATTTTCTTTTATTGTCCTGTAAATGGCTTAAACGCTGTTGGACGAATAAAGACCATTATTATTATTATTAGAAGGTATTAAGCGAGCTTCATTAAGGCGTTCACTCGGTCGACAGCGAACGAAAGCTCTGTGTTTAGAAGCAAATAGTTTGAATTGCGACTCGTCCGTCCATTCATCTACTGCCCAGTTTACATGTTCCATGTCCATACCAATCTTTTATCTTTATGCTGACCTTTCAATAAGAGCTTTTTGGCGGCAGCGCACCCTCTCAAACCCGCGACAACGCCTTTTTACAGCTGTACAGATACCTTCGTTTCCCGCCTGGCATTAAGGTGTTTGGTGATATCTAGTAGTCGTGGATCCAGTTTAGCTGGTATTGCGATGAATCTATCCTCGACTGCTGTTGTTGCCCATGGTCGTCCACTTCTTCTTTGGTCACAGAACTACGAATACTGTTCGGTCAAATACCTACTCTAATAGCAATAACCCTTTATGCATATCTGTCATTTCGAAGAGTACGAATAGCGGAACGTTATTCTAAAGTTATTTGGTTGCGCTTCTGCATTTTTCACAATGTTTTATTTAAGTTTCAAACAAATTAAGAACTTGCGCACTGATTTCAAGGTAAAAATATTTGCAGCCAAAACTTGCCAGTACAGCGATAGAAATAGTTTGCTGTAGAGTCCAACTATTACCTAAATACCCCACTATACTATCTGACGTATCCTCGTCCTCCACTGTGAAGCAATAAACCGATGTAATTCTTTTTTTTTTTTTTGTAATATTTAGAGTTGGTAAGAAATTCTGATTGATAGTATTTAAATAACAATTTTACTTAAAATAGGGATGAATAATTTTAGTGTATCTACTGTTATTCATGTTTCGAAGAAATGTGAACTTGCTTCCATACTTAGTGACGGTAGTATATATAAAACAACCAATAATAAATACTTAGAAACTGTCCTGCAATTGTAATTTACACTGCATTGTCATTATTCTTGTACAGTAAAATGAAGGAAAAGTCAATTATGCAGCAATTTTTATATTAGAAAAGCACTCACGAGAAAATTCTATTATGAAGATTATTTAATTGTAATATCTAAATCATTTTTACTGCCTAACTAAAGTTATTTATTACGGCAATTAGCAAACTGTAACAACTAGAATATTTTTATAGATGCAATAATGATTTATGGCTATGAGATTTAATTAATTTTTCGTCGTTCGTTAAATTAGTAATTAAAAGGATATAATAAAAAAAATGGAAATGTCAACATTGTAGAGCAATATACATTAAAGCGTATACGATACATATATTTGAGTATTAACATAATTGCTTCAAATTTTATTTACAATGAGATTAATTTTTCTTTTATTAGAGTTGTAATTATCACTGATACATCCATTATTTCAATCTAAGGATATATTTTTACGGTCCTTCGACTGACACTAAACCTAACTACATAATTGAAACCGAATAATTAAACTAACTCTTGAAGTCACTTTCCAATATCTGCAGAACTAACATTAGAACTGTAATTGAAATTATTTCTTCGGGGTCTCCGACAGTGAAGGTGTAATTAATCAAACGTAATAGTATACGAAATGACGTTTGGATATTTGTTGCACAGCTTAGAATCGTTTAATTTCAGCCTGATGATGTTATGCAATAAATAGCGGAACGTCAGTTTATGTACTATTGCGTTTGATTAATCATACTTTTACTATCTGAGACTGCGAAGAAATAATTCTAATTAATTTTACATCGCACACCTATAATGTAGGTTCTTACAAAAATGCACACGTATAAAAAAGACAACAATTTTGAATCTGCGGAGAAATTATTCGAAACGAACAATTTCCTCAGGAAAAAACAATAAAAAACTATAAACACACAAAATATGAAGTTTATTTAAATATTTTTCACAATTCCCGATATTGGTTCATTTAATATTATCGTTATCATTATTCTTGTTGTTGTTATTCTTGTCACCACCACTATTGTTGTGGCAAATTCTAGAAGCATTACTCACATAACTATAACTTATTTATTTATTTATGAATAATAATTTTTCAGTAAATTAGCCAAGAACTAATGTTCACTCAAGCTGTAGGCATTGACTTATCGTTAACATAAAAATGCAGTTTTATAGCGCCCACACTTCATCCTAGTAATATGCTTTGCACAACTAAGGGAAAATAAATATTAAGGGGATAAAAACACCGTGAATCTGACTGCAATTAGCGTGTTAACCTTCCTATACTCACGTCAAAATGAAAGACGTATACTATACTATATAAGTCGGTCTCACAGACCGTATGCGTGAAGTATAGGAAGGTTAAACAAAACGAAATATGTAACGAAGGTGCATTTATAGATTTTTAATTACTAGCCTTGAATTTAATTCGTACAAGAGCACACAGTATAAAAATTGTCGAATTTACTCATTATTTACTGTTAAAAAGAGGTTTGCGGTTTTAGTTCTCGTTTTTGCAATATTAGATCAAATTAGATCACTGTTATGTTATAATTATGCATTAATTATAAATGTTTTAATGTTGATCAATAATTTATCATATGTAAATGTAAGCGGAAAACTTAGTAAAGTATTTACTCTCGAAGCGCAAAAATAGAGTGAAGGACGAAGAAAGTGAAAAGGACGACCAAGGAAGCGGAAAACCGAAAACAGTTGAAAAGATCTAGTAGAAATGGGAGTAAAAAGCTCGGGGAAACCTGTTGTTGTCTCTCTCGAGCTTTTTACTCCGACTTCTACTAAATGTTTTTAAACTTTTTCCGGCTATTTATTCCTTGGCCGTCCATTTCTCTTTCTTTGTCCCTCACTTCATTTTTGCAATTCGAAGGTAATTACTAAGAAAGAAGAAGGTGGAACCAAGTGGTTAAGAACAAACCAAGGGCCTATGAATCTTATAGGGCTGATTATTATCATTATATTTATTAAATTCCCGTGGTGCGTTTTCTTTTTACTTTTTTGATCTTTATGATTTTAAGATCTTTTCACTTGTCATTTTTCCTATATATGATATTCCATGCAATAGTTAATTAGAAGGTTTCAATGTTCTATTATTTATTTATATTTTGAACTTTGGTATCGGTACCTACAGTACTTAGATGTACACGTTTAAGGAGACAATATTTTACCGAAAATATCACCTTCGCTTATACCTGAAATCGATGTGAATTCTGTTATTTTTATTACATTCTCCATGAATAAAGAATAAATATAGAATGTCCTCTGTTCGAGTAGTTGTCATTAATGTTAACCATTTTCCGGTTGAAAGGGAACGATTCAGAAGCACGGAAAAGTGTTAACTGACGACGGCAAACATTCTGTTACGAGATTAGATATCTTCAGCATATTTTTGGTCGATATAGCATAAGGGCTTAACTCGAAAAACTTTAGAAAAAGGGTATACTTACTTACTTACTTACTTAATCCTTAAGCCTTTTCTACCCCTGTCCTGGGGTGTAAGGCGTGTGTGAAGCTGAGCCCCCGGGATTAATGTTGCATATTTCCCTCCATCGCTTCCTATCCGCTACGGCTTGCTGAGCTTCTCCCCACGATACTGCTCTTCCGTCCAGTGCATCCATCACGTTCTCTATCCACGTCCGCCTGGGCCTTCCTCTCGATCTCTTCCTCCTCGTCCTGGCTTCAAATACCTGCTTAACCACTCTCTGTTCCGGCATCCTCCTCACATGTCCATACCATCTCAGCTGTGCTTTTTCAATATTCTCCTCCATTGGTCTGAGTTTCAGGTTATCTCTGAGTGTTATGTTTCTAATTCTGTCTCTTCTTGTTTTATTTACTATTTTTCTCACAAATCTCATTTCTGCAGTTGTTATCTTTCTTTTCTGTTTCTCAGTCATGGTCCATGTTTCCGCACCGTATAAAAGTATTGGTATAGCCACTTTTTTGAATACTTGTACTCTAACCTCCTTCGGTATCTCTTCTTTTCCCAGAAATGTATTTAAACAGTCTTCCTCCTGCTGTTGTTCTTTCTTTAATTTCGTCCTCTATCTTTCCGTCCTCTGATAATATTGAGCCTAGGTATTTAAATTTCTTTACTTGGTCTAGTATTTCTTCTCCTACTTTTATTGTGTGTTTTTGCGGATTCTTTCCCACTATCATTGTCTTAGTCTTCTCTATATTGATATTCATGTTTATTTCCTCCAATGTTTCCTTGTAAGTCTGTATATTCATATTAAGTGTTTCTTCGTCCTTGGCAATTATAACTATATCATCCGTATAGCATATCTCCGATATTTTTATATTTTTCATTTTCCAGTAGCCTATTTCATACGCCCTTATTCCTTTCATCTTTACTCTCTTCATTGCCTCATCTAACACCAGTGTAAAGAGCATCGGGCTCAGAATACATCCCTGCCTGAGACCTCTTGTTGTTGCAAACACATCTGATTTCCTCTGTTTTGTTCTTACATAATTTGTTGTTTCTTTATATAAGCTTTGTATTCCTCTTATTATTAATTCCGGTATTTTCCTATTTCTTAGTGTCATCCATATGTCCTCTCTATTAACCTTATCAAAAGCTTTTTCTGGTCTATAAAGCATAAATGTACCTCTTTGTCTTCTTTTGTTGCCTTTTCTCCTATTTGTCTCATTATAAATATTGCATCATTTACCCCTCTAGCCGGTCGAAATCCAAACTGTGTTTCCTCCAAAGTATATTCCAGTTTATCTCTCATACGTTTTGCTAATATTCTAGTATATACATTTGATACCGTGCTAGTTAGTGTTATCCCTCTGTAATTGCTACAGTCCTTTGTGTCACCTCTTTTGTAAATAGGTGTTATTATACCTGTTGTCCAGTCCCTTGGTGCACTACCTAACAGTATCCTGTTCATCATCATCGCAAGTTCTTGTATGGCTACCTCTGGTAGTGTTTTTATCATATCTGCTATAATTCCATCATGTCCCTGTGCCTTTCCCAGTTTTAACTCTGCTATCGAATCCCTTACTTCCTTAATACAATAGATGTTGGTTTCGGCGATTATGTCCTCTCCTTCTAAAAGATCTTTATAATATTCTCTCCATCTGCACATAATTTTATCTTCTTCTTCTATGATATTTCCTTCTTTGTCCTTTATATTTAATATTGTTCCTGCTCTTTTCTGTCTCATGTTCCTAATTACACCGAAGAAAAGCTTCTGGTTCTCTTTATACGCGTTTTTCATTCGTTCTCCAAATTGTTGCTATGATCTTTTCTTTTCTTCCCCTATCACTCTTTTGGCGTCTTTCCTTCGTTGTTTATATTTCTCATAGTCTGTTTGATCCCTTGTTTGCAAATATTTTTTCCACTCTCTCTTTTTATCACTGACCGCTGCTTTTACTCTATCTATCCACCAGTTTGTCTTTTTGACTTTTCTATTTACTATCCTTGATGCGCCGCAGATGCTCTCGGCCGCAGTTAAAATGATATCTTTAAGTCTTCTCCAGCTTTCTTCTATTCCTAATTCCTCGTTATTGATATTCAGTCTTTCCTCACATTTCTTTTGATATTCCTCTCTTATTTCCTTCTGCCTTAGTTTATAGCATTTTATTTTAGAGTTTACAATCTTGTGTTTATTTTCTTTGACGTTTTCTTTTCCAAATTTTAGTAACATCTGTAGAAAAAGGTATAAAGGAACCCTAATAGGATTTGATAGGACGAACTGTTGTAATTTTAATAACGTACTAATATATACTTTATTTCATTTAAAAACTTGAGTTTTTTACTACAGTCTCAACAACGTTTTTATATTGCACTTGATTTATGGTAACCTCCACAAAATACAGAGGTCCGGTGCTATTCGCGGTTATACATGACCACATCGTGAATGATGGTGAGTGTTTAATTTCTTTCTGTACAGCTTCATCACTCTCCGTTCTCAAGTCGGGATTCACCACCGAAAATAACCTGTTGCAAAAAGTATGTGACTTGTAAAAATGAAATTTATTATAAAAAGAGGAGAGGTGTCGTGGTACACCCGACAAGAGCGGAGCTCTTTACGCATTTGATGCTTATTTGAATAAAAGGTAAAATTCTATAATTGAATAAACAACGTATAAAGAAAAAGCATTTCATTTCGAAACCGATGATAAATAAGTTGAAGTTGAATTTGAAGTAAATTCGAGTCGGAATAATAAGAGCGCCATCTGATGGGGGGACGCAAATACGGAGCATTGCATAGTTGCTCCTGCGATGAGTATGTGTATATGTGTGTGAGAGAAAGAACTAATGAAAGATAAAAGCGTTAAGTGACGATTTCAAGCGTCTCACTTTTTCCCAGTGAACTCCCGCCGCAGAACCTCCCTAAAAGAGTTTCGCTCTAGAAATTTATGCTTTGAAGAAATTATTTATTAATGACAAAATTTATACTCGTTTACCTTTTTCCGATCTTCAACCGTAAAATGTCTGTGTTTTTTTTTTACCCAATGCCGGCGCGCTAGCAACTCTCCAGCAGAAGTTTGTCTATTGGAGTTATGTTTTTATAATTAGCCGGTCGTCTTACTCGCAGCTTTTACGGACATGACTGCGACCGCTCGATGTTGACGAAATATTTTCTTGAATTAATGCAGGTTTAATTCTGTCGATTGTATGCCGAGAAACTTTTTGCATTATTGCAAGTTATCGGTTCGAATGCTTACCTATTTTTAATAAAGTCGCTATTTTAATTTTATCCATGCTAGAAATATCTTTCACTTTTTCAATTCCGAATTAATTACAAAGCTTAAAAATTCACCAAAAAAATTCAACAATAATGGAATTCACAATATACTAATGTTAAAAAACTTTAATACACTTCTTAACACGAGCACGTACACATTTCAACTAAACTTATTATTCGCAGCGCTTTCACATATGTATTTCATTATGTGTTTTGGCCCTAAAACAGGTTCTTAACCCAAAAACGATAGTAAGGACATTTTCCCAATAATATAGGGGTTGTTTTTTAATAGGAATAGATACTCTTTGAACCACTAAATCCGTTTACAATCGAAAATTTTAATTGTATTTAAATATAAACTGCTTGTATTACAAATTATTTGACACTCAAGGATGGCTCTGCTTCAATTGCTAAGGACTGAAAAATAACAAAGTTGACATCCATTTCCGGTGTAAGCGGAAGTGATATTTTTAGGAATTTTTTTCCCCTTAAAGGACAAAAGGGTAGAAGGTACCAACACCAAAATTTCGAATATAAATAAATATTACAACATTGAAAACCTGTAACGGAACAGTTACATGGAATATCCTGTATATCAGCCGAATTATGTCCTTTTATTTAATTGAAGTTTGTTCTATATATAAATTTCTTTCCGTAAATTTTCAAAATTTTGTACTCTTCAGTTTTATTGCTTCTCTTTCTTTTTCCTAATTTCCCAAAATTTCTTTGATAAGGATCGCTTATGCGTGAAGGTACCAAGGCGTTACACATTCTGTATAATTAATTTGTTGTTTCAATGACCTGAGAGTAGCAGAACAAACTTAAAAGACAAATATTTAGTATCGGTTATTTTATTAAGATAAGTACTTTGAAAAATAATATTCTGCAAACAGACCACGGTCTTTATTTGCCGACATATTGAATTAAGTCAGAGATTCTTTAAACAAGCGTCACACTTGTTAACAAATCGTTCGTTTCTCTTTGCGTCAGTTCGTTAGATATAATAGTTACATACGCTTTTGATTTCATTCCATTCAAAATGTTTATTCTAACTTTTATAAACTATGAAACTTTCATTTAATATAATAGATAATTTCAGTACCGGCACTAACTTATGCATTCATTACAGGTTAACCTAGCGGAAAAGTCAGGCCTAGTACATTACGAAACTGCAACCATAACACCCCAGGAAATATGCGATGCCGTAGAGGATATGGGTTTTGAAGCATCTCTTCCACTATTAATGAATAAGCAAACAATAAATACGTGCGCCATTCACATCGAAGGGATGACGTGCAACTCCTGTGTTAATAGTATAGAAGGTAAGTCTTAGATTTCCACTGCAAATCGTTTGAGGAAAAGCTTTTTTTTTCATTTTATTCCGTAAAGATATTTTCGTTATTATCCTGCCGAACTTTATTTATTATAGATAGTCGTTCGGTGTCGGACTATTATACATTCATATTTGCATTAGTATTAGTATCAGTATTGTTCATTGTATTTCTCAATACACTTGCTTAACAATCACTTGTCATGAATGTCGATTTTGTTTAATTTTCCTCTTCCCATGCTATTCTGTTTGGAGCCAATGTTCCTGCTTCGCTCCAATTTATATCTCTTTGTTCGACTGCTTGTCTGACTTGTTCTACCCATCTTCTTCGCGGTCTTCCTGCATTGTTTTTCCCTGGGACTCGAGCTTCAAATGTTTCCTTTGGGTAATCTTTCATCATTCATTCTGTGTAGATGTCCGAACTAGCTCAGCTGTCTTTCTTCTATGACCTTTTCTATCGGCACTATGTTTAGTTCTTCTATTACTACTGTTTCTTATCCTACCTCTTCTATTGATCCATCTTAGTCTCCGGAGAAATCTTATCTTCATTGCCTTGATTTTGCTCTCAATCCTTTCGTTTAACGTCCATGATTCACTTCCGTATATTAGTGACGGTCTTACAACATTTTGATATACTTGCGTTTTGATCTCTTTAAGAATTGCTTTCTTCCCAAAGAAGATTGTTTTGAGCATGTTATAGAGACTTCCCATTTTTCCTGTTCTCTCTGGGATTTCCTTGTTTACTTTACCATTGTACTCTATTATTGTTCCCAGATTTTGACTTGTTCTAGTAATTGCCCATTAATTTTTATTTTATGTTCTTTAAACTCATTCGCCATTATCATCGTTTTACTTTTGCTTATATTTATTTCCATGTTTACTACACTTATTTCTTTTTGGTATTCGTTCACATTATGTTGCAGCTTTTCTTCGGTTTCAGCCATGAGTACCATATCGTCTGCGAATAGCATATCTTGTACCTATATTGCTTTCATCTTCCAGAATCCTAGGGACGTACTCTTCCATTTTCTTTGCATTTCTTAAGGGCATCGTCTAACACGATTGAAAAAGTAGTGAGCTGAGTACACACCCTTGTTTTATGTCCATTTTTGTAATAAATTCTTTCGATTCGTCATTGTGTGATTATGTTGTTTTTATATAAAACCTGTATTATTTTTATCTTGCCTTCTTCTATTCCTCTTTTCCTTAGTCTTTCCCAAACATCGCTTCTTTTTATTTTATGAAAAGCTTTTCGCAGGTCAACGAAGCATATACATATATGTATTTTTTGTTTTTACTCAATAGTTTTTCGCTTAATTGTCTCATTGTAAATATTAGGTCTTGTGTGCTTTTACTTTTTCTGAAACCATGTTGTGTCTCTCCTATAATACTTTTTAGTATTTCTCTCAATCTGTTGTCTATGATTCTGGTGAACACTTTTCCTGGTATGCTAGTTAAGGGGATTTCTCTGTAATTCGAACATTCCTTGGCATCTCCTTTTTTAAACAGTGGTAATATAATACCAATATTCCAGTCATTTGGTATCGCTTTTGATTCTATAATACAGTTTAGTAGGTCCCCGAACGCCCCTCTTGCTTCTTCTCCTAAGTATTTCATCATTTCTGCTGTGATGTCGTCTTGTCCTGGCGCCTTTCCTAGCTTCAGTTTTCCGATTGCTGTTATCAATTCTTCCTCTGATATCGGATGAATGGCGTTTCCTTCGGTTCTTCTCGGTTACACCTCATCCAAGTTCATCTTGTATATTTTCTGTTAGCTCTTCAAAGTCCTAGGGCCAACGCTCCATGATCTCTGCTTTTTCTGTTAGTATGTTTACCTCTTTGTCCTTTATGCTTAGTAGTCTTGATGTTTTTTTTTGTTTTGACTGTTTTAACGTACTATAGAATAGTTTTTGGTTTTCTGCGTTGTTTTCTTTCATTTTGTTCTCGAAATCGGCCCATGATTGTTTCTTTGCTTCCTTGACTAGATGGTTGGTCTCATTTACGGTCATTTGATATTTCTTAAGATCTTTCTCTAGTTTTGTTTTCAAGAATTGTGTCCATTCTTGCTTCTTTTCTTTCACCTTCTCTTGTATTTCCGATGTCCACCACTTGCTTTTCATTGTTCTGAGAGTGCTTACTTTTGTTATACCACAACTTTCTTTGGCTGCCATTAGTACATTTGCTTTAAAATAATTCCACTTGTTTTCTATTCCCACTATTCTATTAATTTCTTCTATTCTTAGATTAGTTATTGGTTTTTTCTGAAATATTGAACTTGCTTAATTTTCTTTTCTTAATTCTGGATTTATTAAAAATGAATGGAAGGCAGACAGAAAATAATATATTTGGAGATATATCAGATACTTTTCGTCTTGCACTTCATAAAAACGATTTTGTCTTAACTGATTTTGTTTAACACATGTTTAGAGATAACTTTTATACAACAAAAATGTCTACATACTCACAGTTATCGGGAAGATTACGATCAAATATATCACAACAATGATAGTACTAAGATTCACTTAATTTTAAAATCTAATCAATTACACTTGATATGCAATAGTCAGAAATTACGTTTATTATTAGCTACATAAATGTGTTTCTAACCATATTTTCTTTTTAATCGATATGCATATTTATAGTTTTTCTTCTTCTTTTTCACTATTTCTTATGCACTTTCGCGCGTCGGATTTCGTGTCCCAATTTGTCCAATTTTTCCATCCTTATTCCTTTGCCAAAATTTTTATCTCCTCCATGTCTTCGCCTCTGCATCTTCCTAATTCTTGCTCCTGTTGCATCAGGTCTTTCTGGTTCTCGGTCTTCTTCGTTTCCCAGTTGCCCTATCTCGTGCATTGTAGTTGGTCTTTCTGAATGCATCCCTATTATGTGCACATACGAGGTATGATTGGGTTTATTAAAAGAAAAATACAACACATATAGGTATATTATTTAGTCTCCTTCGAAGTACAGTACAACTTCGACAGTCCGTCCCTTCAATAATTCGGACACTCCAGTAGTTCGGACACCGTTACGATCCGGACATTATTTAGTTTATTTGCCTCTATAGTTCGGACACCTTGCTATAGACTTATTTAAATGTATGTTTATTAGAGAGAATACACGGGAAATCCCCTACTTATGTAGTTTAGCAAGCGTGTGATTTGTAGGCTACAAGCGAAATGCTATTTCTTGTTATCATCCTTATAGGCCGTACGTAGTTACATATACCGTTGTTTAGTTAGTAAGTTAAGTGGTAAAAAATAGTTGAAATATGTCACAAAAACGTAAGCACGTAACTCTCACGTTAGAGAGAAAATGTGAAATTTTAAAAGAAATAGAAAAAGGAAGAAGCGTGAGGTTCGTAGCCAATAAATTTAATACGCCACGATCGACAGTGGCAGATATTAAAAAACAAATAGCACAAATCACACAATTTGTGAGTTCGTCATTTCAAGGAACAAGTATGTAAACATTAACCTAGGGTGAAATAAATTTTATATTAAGTTGTTGATTGTTTTAGAGAAAAGAAAAATTATGAACAAGGATGAGAATCCTGAAGTAGAAGCGGCATTGTATACGTGGTTTTTACAACAAAGGGTCATCCACGTTCCAATTTCTTCGGAAATTTTAAGAGAGAAAGCTAAATACTTTTACGAACAAATTACAGGAAAAACTGATTTTGTTGCTAGCAGTGGTTGGCTAGATAAATTCAGACAACGCCATGAAATCCGATTTTTGAAAGTGTGCGGAGAGCGTCTTCCTAGCGACATCGCTGCTGTTTCGCCTTTTAAACTCGAGTTTATGAAAATTGTGAATGAGATGAATTTATCGGAGGATCAAATTTATAATGCCGACCTGTCGGCTATTTTTTGGCGAACTTTACCCACAGGAACACTAGTGCATCAGCATAAAAAGTCTGCTCGTACTCTATTATTATTGACCTATTAGTGGTAGAGATCTATCATATAAGATATTTATTTTCTAATAAAAATTAATAACTAAAAGGTCTAGTTGATTTTGTGTCATTTAAATGTAGGATTAAAAGTAAATTAAAAAAACGCCACCAATCCGGACAAACTCGGTTATCCGGACACAGCAAAATCTTCATGTGTCCGGACTATCGAAGTTGTACTGTAGTACATATTCTATCCCATTTCGTTTTCCCTCTTATTCGTCTTAAATACCTCATTTTCATGACATTAATCTTGCCTTCATGCCTTTTCTGTTTTACCTAGTTTTTACTAGCTTTTGCCCTATTATTGTTCTATTTAAAGCGTAATATAACTTCGTTCCTTTTCGTACTCTATTACTTATTGTTAGTTCTGCATCCATCTTCCGTAATTATACTTCCCAGATATTCGTACAGATCCACTCTTTTCTAATATTTCTCCTTCAAAGTTAATATTCCCCTTGCGCTACCTCTCTTGTCTCTCGTTTATTACCACCATTTTACTCTTACTGGTGTTTACCTCTATGTTCACTTTATCTATTTCGTTTCCCCATATGACATCTAGCCTTTCCATTTCCTGTCTCGTATTAGCTATAATAACCACGTCGTTTACGTACATCATATTGTTCATCTTTACTGAATACATATATCTCTGTCGCATTATTGTGACAGAAGCCAAGTTTGGTCAAGAAATTCGCACACCTTCTTTCCATATCATGTAGTTGTTTCCACGTTTTGTCGCATATTACCTATAATCACTTTATTCCTTCCTTTTCCATCCATTCGATCAAATCAGGTTCCATATTGTCATCTCCACCCGCTTCTCCCTTTTTGTCTTTCCTAGTACTTACTCTATTTCTTCTATCGTGATTCCTTTAAGCTACTTCTCTTTCCTTCTTTGTTCTTCATTGCTCTATGTATTGTTACACTTCTCGATATTTGTTATATACTTCTTCTTTGAACTTTTTACTAAAATATTTCACCTACTTTCAGCGTGTCGTTCTGACTAGCTTTAATTTAACTATTGTCATCCTTCACTACTCTGATTTTCTTCCGTTTATCCACTGTTAGCCCTTCTGTTCCAAAATGATTTCGTGTCGTTTTTATGTAGCCAATTTATCTCGTTATCAAATTCTAACCGGCTTTTCTTTTTTGTTTCGTTCACTTCCTCTTTTACTCCATTTCGTCGTCTTATGTATTCTTCTTTAGTCTGTTGTTTTATGTGACATTTTCCCTGGTGTCTTCTTTTCACTGGCTGCCGCTTTTTCTCGTTCTCGTTCTCGTTTATGTTCATTTTTCTCCCCATCTCGTCATTCTCCAAGAATTTCATGTTTACTACGGATCGAAAAATTACACTAACATTACCGCTATCTGCCAGGCTCGGACTCAAATGAAAAAAAAAAACTCGATAAAAAATGATTATTTGTAGTAAATTATTAAACAGATTATATTTCATATGTTTTTCCAGGTATGATCTCAACGAAAGCTGGCGTCAAAAACGTGAAAGTGGATCTGAAGCAGAAAGAAGGAACGGTGCAATACTTAGAAAATGTCGTTACGGCCGAAGAAATAGCCGAACAGATTAACGATATGGGCTTCGATGCTGAGGTGAAATCAGTGAACGGCAAGCAAGTAAAGAAAGGTATTTTTAATTACACATAAAATAAGCCTTTTGATAATTTTTGCGAAACAGCGGTTATGAATGATTTGAATGCGTAATGGGTTCAATGTGGGCGTCTAAAATTGGAACCAGGAAATACTTTGACTTGGAATATTCAGAGCGGAAAACGTTACTAACAAAGTTTGTAACAAAAGTTGTAATTTATTATTAAAAAAGAGATTATTTTGATGTCATTATCTGAAATTTAATGCATTCATATTCAGTTTTTATCAATATGATTTTCTTCTAAAATGAAGCAGTAATATCCATGTTCGTATGTTCGAATGTTCCGAAAGAACGTAAATCAAGTCATGTTGGGTGATCAATATGGCATTTGAAAATGACATATTCGACAGTACATGTCTGCGGTTGAGAAAGAGTAAGATTTTCCATCAAAACTACAAAAATGTCGACAATACGAAACTTAAAGGTTTTTATTTTATAAGTAACATTTTAAAGGCGTTGTGAATGAACGAAAGCTATATATAATTATAACAATAAAGCTTATGGAGAGATATCGATACACACGCTCAGGAAGTTGAAAACATTTTTCCTTGAATATATACAAATAAACATAACTAAACATTCTCACATCTTGGTAGTAAAAATTTACAATGAGATCTCAATCCAATTGTATTAACAGTTGATTCTGTAATTTGAATAAACAATAGTGTAAACTTGTAAACACTATAGTAGTCGTAGTAGTAGTAGTAGTAGTATGTTCTTATTAATTCTTATCACATTCTTTTGTTCTCAGAAAATACCATTGCAAATGGTACAACTAAGAAAATTGCGTATGCAGAGGAACTCGAAGATGATTACAATTTAGAAAAATGTCAGCTTCACATCAGAGGTATGACATGCGCTTCCTGCGTGACCGCCATAGAAAAGCATTGTCAAAAGATAAAAGGTAAACTATTCCATTTTATTAATTTCCTGTAAGTTGAACATTTTAATTGTTTCTCTTCCGTTTTAATTTTGGAAATAAGTAAAATTACATTAGATCCAAAATAATTAGCAAATATTTTTAAAAACTGCCGGTTTATTTTCTAGCTATAATCAAAAACCGAAGCACCACCGTGTTAAAACATGTTTGGAGAGATTTGTGCACGCAGTTAGCCCCGATATTAGCACCTGAGTTTTTATCCGAATTAAAATCAATAATTCATTTATTTTACGGGACCCCCAAACGAGTAAGAAAAAAAGAGTATTGTGTGATGCGTATGAAAGGAAAAGGTGGAAAAACAAATAATGGAAAGATGGAGACAATACTTCAAGGAACTGACAGAGTCTGAAATAAACATATATCGGTAATGTTTGACGCCAAGATAAGATGTAATCACTATGTAATAAAGATACATATTGGAGAGATTGAGAGGAAGGTAAATAATAGAAGAGAGAATAGAATAGAAGTCACAAACTAGAACGTACGTATGAGGTGATGGAAAAATGGCATAGCTTCAAAAATATAATACTTGGTGCCGCTATGAAGAGTTGTGGAAAATTCAGAATAAACAAAAATATAAAAGGAAAACGGAATGGTGGAACTAAAAGATACCTAAGTACAAAAAAGATTAATGATTAGGAGAAATACAAGAAAATGACGAAAGAAGTCAAAGAAAAGTTTGAGCAAAATATGATAGAGAACTATAGGGACAATCAAAAACTATTTTACGGGATCCTCAAACAAATAAGTAAAAACAAAAAACAATATAGTATGATGAATATGAAAAGAAAAGGATGGAAATGTGACTGACTAAAACAAACATGTATCAGTTATGTTTGAGCCAGAGATAAGAAGTAATCACTATACCTACGTATGGGGTGGAGAAAAATGGTATAGCTTCAAAAATATAATACTTGGTGGCACTATGGTAAGTTGTGGAAAAATGAAAATAACAAACAAAAATATAAAAAAGCGGAATGGTGGAACCAAGATATTAAATTAGATATTAAGCAGCGAAACAGGCGTGGAAAAGATACCTAAATACAAAGAAAATGCAAGATACACGAAAATGAGAAAACAAGTTAAAGAAAAGAGTAAGAAAGCAACGGACGAAGTTCGAGCAAAAAATGATTGAGAACCACAGGGACAATCAAAAAGTATTTAACAAGACCCTCAAACAAGTAAGAAGAAAGAAGATATAGTGGCCCTTTGCACTGCGACCACGTTGATCTATTGTGCTTCCCCTTGTGTTTTTAGTTATCTAATACGTCTAGGAACGGGATCAGCTCCTTCAATGAGAGTGTAAATAGGTCCTCTTCACTCAGCGTATATGCATGTAGTAATCTGTATCTCCTGTGGCCTAGTGCTCCACAGTTAGTGATCAAGTGTTCCATTGACTCCTCTTCTTCACCGCAGAATCTGCAAGTGTCCATGTTGGATAAGCCCATTTTGTGTAGGTACTTGTTGCAAGTATAGTGGCCTGTGAGTGCCCCTGTCAGTGTTTTTAAGCTTCTCCTGTCCAGTTTTAGGGCGAGGTCCGCCCTCCTAGCGTCGAAGCTCAGAAACTTTCTGGAATGTTCCAGCCCGCTGGTGTCATTCCAGTGTTTTATTGTGATGGATGCAGTCCACTTCTTTATCTCCCCTTTAAGGAGACCTTTATTAAACCCAAAAGGTGGGGTAGGTCCAGTAAGGTTAGGTGTAATGGTCAGCATAGTTGCCTTCCAGAGAAAAACTTACTATACAATATAAAAATGATAAAACAACAGCGAGGCAAGATAAATATGAAGATAAATACAGGGAATACAAAAAGCATGATAGTGTCAAAGGAGAAAAAAGTACATAAAAGATAGCTACAGGGAGAGTAAATAGAACAAGTGAGAGCTTTCGATATTAAGGATCCATCCAACTGAAAATAATGGAAGAATTGAAAAAGAAATTAACGACAGAATAGGAAAAGCAGCAAAGATGTTCAATATGATGAAAACGACATTTTTTGGAAGAAGAAAACACCTAAAAAATTAAAACGGAAGTAGTCAAAAAATTCGTAAAGCCGACAAAGGGTGCCATATTCTAAAGGTGGTATATGCAAATTTAAACATTTTACTGGAGGCACATTTATACGTATGTATAGGTTTAGTTTAGTAACAAATACAAAATATTATGTACATATTTTAACGGAAATAATGGCAATAATTTTGTTATTCGGCATTAATTTTCAAAACGTAGTATGCGTCATCAAAGTTACACAAAGGGCAGTGAATGCAAAAATTCGTATAATAAATTCCGAAATAATAAAAAGTGTATTATTTGTTTAACGTTTTTATTACACAAAACAGTTTGTTATGGATTTAATGTAATTAAACTTATTATTCATTGTGTAAGGATTCTTGCTTCTCAACCAGTTCTTCATAAAATTGTTGATTAGGGGGCGAAATAAACGGGATCATACTTTTAATTGCCTTAATTTTATCTTTCTTCTACTTGCGAGGTGTCTGTTCAACCAGTTCAACGTTCAAATTTGCAAAATATTGCAGTGTAACCTTTTGTTTAAACACATTCACTTTGCACCATGGCGCGAGGTCTGAATATGACGTTTTGACTTCAATATGCCCTAAGCGGTCCTTGGAAATTTTCAGCATAACAGCCTGCGAAATACCCACCCAGCTTCGAGGTTACTAGGATATTTTTAGCAATTTCCATCCAATTGAAAAACCCAGTAATGCATTTAATTACAAATGGATTTCTCAATCACGCACTTGCCACTATATGCACCAAGTCCATTGGTAGTTCAGGCTTAAAACCTTTTCTGGTCTCCTCTATGCAGCCAAAGTCCCGATCACACGACAAGAATATGTGGCCATATTGTGGAAACTTGTGCACTATTTCATCTGAATGCCCTTTGGTTACCAGAGTAATATAAACAACCAAAATTCCCTGATTCTTATTTTGCCCTCCGCAGTTATCGGACCACAGGACCAATTTTCGCTTTGTAGTTTTTAACTGTGCTGTAATATACGTACATATCGTACAAACAACTGCCGATTTCGTTACATCCTCGTTTCCCAGCTGTTTAATGCCACAGATACATAAAACCTTTGGCTTCATCTTCAAAATGAATTCCGACATTAATACAAGTAAACTGCCTGTTATGGTGTATCTGAGTATGAGCCAGTCCAGGAATATACATCTGCTTTATAAATCGTAAGACAACACACACATTAGACTGGGGACTCTTGCAATCTAATATGTTTTGGGCCTTCATTTTTTGGGCGCTTTCTGCTTTACGATGATACAAATCGTGCTTTAGTTGGAATTCATTCTTTCCAACCGGAGTCTTGTAGCAGCTATAGATATTTTGTACTTGTCGCAAGTAGGACAGGTGTCCACTCTTGGGGCTCCGAAGGCTAAACTGAATTCTTTGTTAAAAAATTCATTAAACCATTGCCGAGACACTGGGGGTTTTGTTGCATCAAGCTGACGTTTTTTTAAGAAGGGCATTATATAGTTTGCGTCCATTCAAATCTTGAGTAAGGTCTCTGCGGTTTGGAATTTGTTCTCGACCATAATCAACAATTTTTTGTTTCTTCTAATTTACACAGCTGTTACAGTGTGGAGTAAACGATACGTTCTATTTCTTACAGGTTGTTATAAAATCCTGGTAGCATTATTAGCAGCACGAGCCGAAATCCAATATGATCCCTCACTAATTACTCCCGCCGAAATCGCCGAGTCGATCACGGATTTAGGTTTCCCCTCCGCCGTACTACAACAGAACGGCGCTGGTGAAGCGGAAGTCGATCTTCAAATCAATGGGATGACTTGCGCCAGCTGCGTTCACAAGATCGAATCGAACGTATCGAAGATGCCGGGAGTTATGGTGGCGAAAGTGGCGTTAACGACGCACAAAGGAAAATTCAAATTCGATCCGGAAGTAACGGGACCGAGACATATCATCGAAGCCATCAATAAGCTAGGATTTCACGCGGACCTCTTCGCTAGGGAGAAGAGCGGAGATTACTTGCAGCAGAAAGAGGAAATTCGGAAATGGAAGTACGCCTTTTTGGTGTCATTGCTTTTTGGCGGGCCTTGTATGATCGCCATGGTGTATTTTATGGCTTTAATGAGCGCGGGGACTTCCCACGAGGATATGTGCTGTGTGATACCAGGTATTTGATAATTTTCTTGTCATTTTTTTTATTCGTGCGTGACAAAAAGTACACTTGTTTGCACATGTCATACAACTAAATGTAGAAGTACACCACATTCTACTTAAGAAAATATATATATAGTAGATACAAGCACGTAACTACAACATGAAACAAAAAATTTCAAAAATTACAGTTTGCTGGCATTGTCAATAAATTCCCGGATTTCATACTATGGACTGTTTTTAGATACGTTTTGACTGCTTGTCGAAATTGTATAACATTCATTACCTTCCAGTCCTTAGGCAACAAATTAAAAAACTTCACCGACAAATATCGAAAAAGTTGATATTTTTTGAAAGCCTGAAATACGGCTGCACAAATTGCTAATGTCTTGTGATGGATTGTTGTTGTTGCCTATAATAACGTGCAGAGTTCACTCTGTAGATGATTATATCACTTCTTTGTAACTTATACTTATTATCTCTTTATTGTGCTACCCCGTTATCTTCTTCAATTTATTAGTTCTTTGTTTTGCAGCATATTTTACTATTCCATTCAGGCACTTCTTAAATAATTTTCAATTCTTTCTTTTCAAACTTTTTGAATCTTTTTGTTCTTGTCGTTCTCTCATCTTACCAAGCGTTAATACCAAATCCATTTTTTATAGGTTTATCCCTGGAAAACTTAATCATGTGGGCCCTTTCAACTCCCGTACTTATCTTCGGTGGTCGGCACTTTTTATACAAGCGTATAAGGCGTTAAAGCACCACACTACCAACATGGACGTGTTAATAGCGATGGCAACCTCTATATCCTACACTTATAGCGTTATAGTGGTGGTGGCTGCTATGATATTGCAGCAGAACGTGTCTCCGCAAACATTTTTCGATACTCCGCCCATGTTGTTGGTGTTCATCAGTTTGGGGAGATGGCTGGAGCACATAGCCAAAGGTAAAACGTCCGAGGCTCTCTCGAGGCTGCTATCGCTGAAAGCGACGGATGCCATATTGATAAGTTTGAATGGTGACGGCGAAGTGGAAAACGAAAGGCAAGTTCACGTGGATTTGGTTCAACGAGGCGATATTCTCAAGATCATACCCGGTGCTAAAGTCCCTGTTGATGGAAAAGTTATACGGGTAAGAAATTATTTAGCAAAATAATATAAAATGTACTCTACGCGCAAATAGAATATTTTTTCCAAATATTATATAACTCTAAAATTAACTTCGCAATGCTCAAAATTCCAATAAAAACCTCTAGATTTGTTTCAAACTTCAATCAAAATTCTAAAATTAAATATAAATAATTAACGGCTGAACAAGAAACTCTGGAATTGGCTCAAAATGTCTCCAGCTACGATAAAATATATCTGTGATTGATCCAAAATGGCTCAAATTTCAATTAAAAAACTCTAAAATTTGATCAAAATGATCCAAATCCTAAAAATAGTCCAAATGTGTTTCGCTAAACTTACAAATCCTAAAATTAATTCCAAACTGCCTAAACTTAAATAAAAGTTCTGGAATTGAGTATAAATGATTCACACGCCACTAGAAGGCTTCCAAATTTGCTCAAAATGGTTGAAATTGCAATAAAGAAAGTTCTGGAAATGACCCAAAATGGACCAAATTTCGATTCAAAATCTCTATAATAGGATCAAGATGATCCAACTCATAAAAAATCTTAAATGTCGCCTATTATTATTTAAAATGTAATTAGAAACTATAAAATTAACTCCACATTGCCAAAAACTTCAATAAAGACCTCTAGATTTGTTTCAAACTTCAATAAAAATTCTAGAATTGAATGTAAATGATTGACGGTTGAATAAATGCTCTGAAATTGGCTCAAAATGTATCAAGCTAGGATAAAATATATCTGGGATTGACCCAAAATGTGTCAAGTTACCATAAAATATATCTGAGATTGACCCAAAATGTCCCAAATTTCAATAAAAAAACTCCAAAATTGGATCAACATGATCCAAATCCTAAATATAGTCCAAATGGTTTACGCTACACTTAGATATTCTAAAATTAATTCCAAATTGTCCAAACTTAAATAAAAATTCTGAAATTGAGTATTAATGATTCACACCCCGATAGAAAACTTTCAAATTTGCTCAAAATGGTGGAAATTGCAATAAAGAAAGTTCTGGAACTGATCCAAAATAGACCAAACTCCTATTTAAAAACCCTAAAATTGAATCAAGATTTTACGAGGCAGCACATGCTACAAAATATGATCAGAATGGCAAGGTAGTTGACATGTATGTAGCTTTGGTCAGGACAAAGATGAAACTGCATAACATATTCAAACTCACTGTGTAACGATAAATGGCATTAAGGACAGCTTCGACTTGCAACTCATGATCTCAAGGAATTTTCCTCGGGGAAATACTCCAAAGTGCATATTAGCAAGAAATGCAAACAAAGTTGTTTTTTTGCTACTACGACATGCAGATATGGCACGAAGAAGTACGCGAAGAAGAAGATATTTTTGTGCAGTTGCCGGATTGCGCGGAACGATAGAAACCTATCTTGTTCCTATTTTTATAATTCTAAGTTTTGTTTTATTTTCTGTGTTTATTTGTTACCAGTAAATATTTTTTTCATTTGAAATACTTCTCTGAGTTTCTTCTTTTAGTAGACCAAAGCCACTGTGTTCGATTGTAACCGATTCTGGTGACCTGGTTGTATTTCGACGAATTATTCTATTGTCTCCTTTTTGTCTAAAGTTAATAAAACTTTAGAGCATTCGTCATTACATATATACATGCGTTTTGAATGCTTAATCTGGCGATCTGAGATTTTGCAGTCAAAAGATAACAGCACAATCGGAAAACAAGATTTGTAGGATACATGTCTCAAAAATAAACATTCTTTCGAATAAAATCATTAATATTCCGTAAGTGATAGTATCAAGCTAGCATATTATAAATCTGAGATATGTCATTTGTATATTTTGAGGGAACGTATTCCAAACACTCCAAATTTCGAAAAAAAAAAAGTTGTCAATGTCCAACAAAATATACAGCCTTCAAAATCCGCATTGTTTGGGAATGTTGTCCCAGAAAATATGACATTTCAGCTTGATAATATAGCGAATAACTAACTGGATTCTATCACTTTACGAAGGTTATATCCCACAAGTTAGCTCACTTTTTCGATTGCGCTGCCATCTGTTGGGTACAAAATTGCGGGTAGCCCCCATAAGTTAAAGTGAAACAGTAGCATTTTGCAGGTGGAACAAAAGAAATCTCACATTTAACCCATCCTATCGTCTTAAGTCTATAGTAGCAGCTTTCCGAAAATGATAATAAAGTTATAATCTTCGTTAAAGGAAAGGTACAAGAAACAGGCATAAGCGAAAATTTTTTAACAGTCTACAAAAGCAATTTATGTTTTGAACTGCTTTTGTAGACTGTTAAACCATTTTAGGGTTTGTGACTGAAGTTTCGATCATTTTGGGGTATTTTTAAGATTCTTGAAGTTTGGGTCATTTTGAACGAAGTTTACAATTCTTGATTGTAGTTTGGACCGGTTTAATTCAATTTTAGTGTACGAACTATTATGAGCCAATTTTTGAGTTTCTGATTGGGGTTTTAACTGTTTTCAGTCAATTTTATGGTTCTAGGATCGAATTATTTAGTTCCTTCTCAGTGAAACTTATCCAATTTTAAGGTGTTTGATTTTGAGTAAATTTTAAAGCTTTCTATTGAGATGCAAATCATTTATATTCCATTCTAGAATTTTGATTGAAGTTGGAAACAATTCCAGAAGTTCTTATTGAAGTTTTGGGCAACATGTAAGCTAAGTTTTTGGTTTCTAACTGTAGTTCAAACAATTTGGATGATAGGTATAATACTAGGCCTTAAATCATCTTGATTCAATTTTAGAGTTTTTGGATTGAAGTTTTATCCATTCTCTGTCACTTTCAGAACTTTCTTTATTGCAATGTCTACCATTTTGAGCAAATGTTATAGCTTTCTACTGGCGTGTGAATCGTTTATAATCAATTTGAGAATTTTTATTTAAGCGTTGGCAATTTGGAATTAATTTAAGGATTTCTAAGTGTAACGTAAACCATTTGGACTATGTTTAGGATTTGGATCATTTTGATCAAAATTTTAGAGTTTTTTAATTGAAATTTGAGCCATTTTGAGTCAACCGCAGATATATTTTATCGCAGCTTGAGACATTTTGAGCCAATTTCATAGTTTCTTATTCAGCCCTCAATCATTTATATTCAATTCTAGAATTTTTATTGAAGTTTGAAACAAATCTAGAGGTTTTTATTGAAGTTTTTGGCAATGTGGAGTTAATTTTATAGTTTCTAATTATATTTTAAATAATTTAGGTGACACTTAAGATTTTTTTAGGAGTTAGATCATCTTGATCCAATTTTAGAGCTTTTGAATCGAAATTTGGTCCATTTTGGGTCATTTCCAGAACTTTCTTTATGGCAATTTCAACCATTTTGAGCAAATTTGAAAACCTTCTAGTGGCGTGTGAGTCATTTATACTCAATTCCAGAACATTTATTTAAGTTTAGGCAATTTGGAACTAATTTTAGGATTTCTAAGTTTAGCGAAAACCATTTGGACTATATTTAGGATTTGGATCATTTTGATCAAATTTTGGAGTTTTTTAATTGAAATTTGGACCATTTTGGATCAGTCACAGATATATTTTATCGTAGCTGGAGACATTTTGAGCCAATTTCAGAGTGTCTTATTCAGCCGTTAATTTTTGATATTCAATTCTAAAATTTTGATTGGAGTTTGAAACAAATCTAGAGGCTTTTATTCAAATGTTGAGCATTGTGGAGTTAATTTTAGAGTTATATAATATTTGGAAAAATATTCGATTTTTTTGCACCTTGTACTACCTTAAGAGACGATGTTTTGCAATTCAAATAGCTTAATGCATCAAATTATTAGTCGTATTCATGTGTGCAAAGTGTACAAGCTTAGAAAAAGGACCGACAAACTTGTATTGTCTGTGTTCCATGTATTCCATAATGTCAATAAAACATAGCTTTTGTCAATAAATATGATATACATAAACATACCTGCAAACAAAGTAATAAATTTAAAACATGGTCTGTGTAGAATATAAGATAAAAGTAATAAGTAGTAAGTCATAAAACAAGTACAATATGTCGCTGTTGGTCTTATGACCGTCCCACATTTCTTTCTACTTTTTTTTCTTTTTTCGTTCCTTTATACAGGCTTACATTTCATTTAAATTTTCGGCGATCTCCTTATTAGCACATATTTCTCAAATTATATCCGGTCTTCAAATATTTTGAAAGTCACGTGACCAAATAATACACCGCACGACAAAAATTTAGACCACCTTCGGTTTTTATTTTAAGATTTTAATGCCTGAATAACTATTACTTAAATCTGTATAATGATCTTATTGCACCCCCATTTATGAGTGTAATTTGTTAATAATAACGTAATTTATTATCCAAGATGCAATAAAGTTGTATGCGACAAACTCTCAGACGAGGTATGAGTTTAAATTTGAATATAATAAAACATTGTTAGTTTAGCTGCGTATTTTGCAAGTATCGGATGTGTTATTCACTTTAAATTTTTTGTGAATCTTATGTCTCACTGTTAAAACTAAGGGAAAGGAAAACCTTTATCGTTAGAAGAAAGAGGTAAAGCACTTACATGGCATCAAAACGAGGTTAGTAAATTGGAAATTACGCGTTGATTGTCGCGAAATGATCACTGTATTCGAAAAATCGCTTTTTATTCGAACACAAATCCCCGATTTACTAAGGCTAAATTAATTAAATAATCCTAGGGAATTTTTTACAAAACTCAACGAGACAAAAATATAAATAAAGGCAGGACTTAGCGTGATGTGTTTCCGGTTGTCAACTTTCACACGGCGTGGTAATCGGTATCGGGACGGAAGCTGACAAAGATGGCGGCTTTCCTCGCACATGAGGTAAAAATGTCGGGAAGCCAGCTACACACAGCAAACTGAAGTCCTCCCAACTTCTACGTTAATTCTTAGATATTCTTAAATAATCTTAGCTCAACTCGCACTCTGCTAGCTTATACTAATTCTCTACAACAACGTGAAAGAGAAAATAAGGACATGGTAATCAACAAAAGGAAAACTCACCTTCAATTGAGGGAAAAGCAAATGCTCACGTGGCCGATTAGTTCGAGCAACAAAATTAGAGAAACGTAACTTCCAAATTCACAGAACAATAATATTAAACTTTCCAGAATCGAATGAGCGTACAGATGTACTTACAATTATAAAAATATAGTTTGTTATTTTGTGAGACATATATACTTATTGTTCATTTTATCAATATAAAAATATGTTTTACTGCACATTTACAAACAGAAACCTTATTCCCTCTAATTGTAAGTTTTTGTCGTGAAGTGTATATGCAACCAAGATCATAATGTTACTGTTTCAGGAAAAGTCCCCAAACTTTTTATTTTATTTTCGTTGGCAAATATATAAATATGACATTTTCTAGTAAGTTTTGAAATGCTACCAATCCATACGTTATGCAACCAATTTGACAGTAGTCACGTGTCTTGCAAACAATCTTGAATTCACTGTACATATTTTATACAAAAATAAATTGCATCTACCCTATTTCCAGGGCCAATCAATGTGCGACGAAAGCCTCATCACGGGCGAGAGCATGCCGGTGCCCAAGAAAATCGGAAACAGTGTCATCGGCGGTTCAATCAACCAACACGGTTTGCTCATAGTCGAAGCTACTCATACAGGTGAAGCAACGACTTTATCACAAATCGTCCGACTTGTCGAAGAAGCGCAAACATCCAAAGCACCTATACAGCAGTTAGCCGACAAAATCGCGGGCTATTTCGTACCGGTTGTCGTATTCGTCTCGTTACTTACCTTAATAGTTTGGACTATCATAGGTTCCATTAACATCGACAATCTTCCAATCTCTGAAAGCGAAAAACATGGCTTTACGGACACCGAAGTATTACTCCAATTCGTCTTTCGATGCGCTTTAAGCGTATTAGCGATCGCCTGTCCTTGTGCCTTAGGCTTAGCCACGCCTACCGCGGTGATGGTAGGTACCGGAGTAGGTGCAATAAACGGTATCCTCATTAAAGGAGCAGAACCTCTCGAAAACGCTCATAAAGTCAAAGCGATAATGTTCGATAAAACGGGAACGATAACGAAAGGAACACCGGAAGTGGCGAAAATTTGGCTTCAAAGCGACAACCTAAGCCCGGTCATAGTATTAGCCGCCCTCGGCTGTGCGGAAAAAGATTCCGAGCATCCCATCGCCTTCGCGATAGTGCGTTTCGTTAAGAATCTCTTCGGATCCGAAATACCTGCTCACAGCACGGATTTTCAAGCGGTTCCCGGATGCGGAATGCGTTGTAACGTGTCTTCGCTCGGTACCATGGTGAAATCAGGCAAGAACGCCGTAGATTTCGCGAATTTTCTGGCGCATGTCAAGTCCGGAAGTTCGGGAAAGTTCGTCCTAAAAGAGGTCGAAGTAGAAGTTAGTAATAAGCAAATATCGAAGTTGGGAGAGTTGATCGGAGTGGAACCTGAGGCGGTCGATCCTAACGGAAAATTTTTAGTCGTGGTGGGAAATAGGGAATGGATGAATAGGAACGGAATGCTGATCAGTGATGATATCGATAGGAGGATGCGTGAAGAAGAAGAACAGGGACGTTCTGTGGTGTTATGTGCAATAAATGGTAAGATATTTATGTTTTCTTGTTTATTTGAAATGAAAGTATTTAAATTTTTATTTTTGCAACTATTTTTTGCTTTGAAATGACACTTAAAATTAATGACTACAGTTTGTTAAAAATATGGTATCGGCAGTAGCGCACCGCGTGAAGTAGGTACGTAATATACAATATTAGGGAAAAATAATATTGTTACCTTTTATTATGGTCGTGATGTCCACTGTGATTTGCAAATGTCAGATATTCCTTTTCCTGATCTGTGCATTCTTGATTTTCAGTTATAGACCGAACCATTTGTAAATCGAGATTTTTCGTTAAAATTGAAACTTTTTGAGCAACATCGACTCCTATAATGTGCGTCAAGTTTTCTAAAGCGGCTTGTAAATTGTTTATGCAATTTAATGCGTCTCGTGTAGATAAGCGAGTGTTTTCTAATTGCTCAATAGCTTGTGCAACTTCAGAATAATTCATGGATATTTCATCTATTTGTTGTTGAACGTCCGAATTAGAAAAAGTTGCTGACCATCTCGAACTGCTGCAGAATCATTTGAATGAATTTTCAAAATGACATTTTTCTCTTTGAAGAATATTTCTATTTCACGTTATTACAGCCTGAGGTGGTACTAGCAATTTCGGACACAACTGTTTCAATACACGGATGTATTTGGGAGATTGCTTGAACGCTTTTTTGATAAATGCTATTAACTTACCCACCATCGGATACTTCTTTCAAATGGTTTCTGCTACGAGGTGACATGCGTGTATGAGGCATGTTATGTGAAGAAGGGTGAGAAAACATATTTTCAACATCCTACCAACTTTGCATTGGTCAGCATTGTTGCGGTACCGTCAGTAACGAACATTATGACTTGGGTTGTTGTGATAGACCATTTTCTTAACAAATCATTTATTATCTTGACAACGGTTCCTGCGTCACTTTTCTGAATCCTTTTACTGTGCAACAACAACGAAGCTGGTGGTCCATCACGTTTTAAAGGGCGCGCTACAACATGGATGACGCTGTGTTTCTGAGCGTCAGTTGTTTCACCCACACATAGGCAGATTTTCTTATTTCTCAACTCCTCTTTTAGGCATTCCTTTACTGTACCTTCAACACGTGGCAAATTGTATCGTAATTCCGTAGATGTTGACAACTTCTATGAGGGAACGTACGTGGATCAAAATAGACGAAAGTGCTAGTATGGAATACTGGGACTTAAATTCAATACACGACGTTTACTTTTACAATGTTTTCTACATTCTAATCTATCGCGACTTAGCAATCCACCATTGCATATTGTGCAATAGATATGCGCACTTCTATATTCTAATCCAGGGAAATGTCTGAAATATTTATTCACATTCGAAGGAAACGTTACACCCTTTGGCCGTCCCATCTCCGCGTACTTATTTAGCGTGCAGCGTGCAACGTACTGTCGCTTTGAACTCTCTCTCGGTACTATCGAGATCGACTACGAGTTGAAAGTTACCCCTACTCACGCCCCTACCGCTATGCTACTGCCATCCGGTACCACTTTTTCACAAACTCAATGTTTTGCTTATCTTGATTAAAATATCGCAGCATCTTTTTCCTAACTCTACAATACATTTTTCTTCAGGAGAAATCGTAGCAATGATTAGTGTGGCCGACACCGTAAAACCAGAAGCGCACTTAGCAGTATATTCGTTGAAAAAATGGGCCTAGAAGTTATATTGTTAACCGGTGATAACCGAAAAACGGCCGCTAGCATAGCTAAACAGGTCGGAATAGCCAAAGTATATGCAGAAGTCTTGCCATCACATAAAGTTGCCAGAGTTCAAAGGTACCCTCCTTCATACATATGTACATTAGGATGCACCTATTTTTTCGATTTGAAAATTTGGGAAAAAAATTTAGGATGATCGCATAACAGGAAGACGTGGCGCATTCGCCCTAAAGTTGCTTAAATATGTCAAATTTTCAGAAACGATAATATTGACTGAGACATAGGTGGTAAAGTGTGTTATTTTTACGTGAATCCACATATAAGTATGTATTCTTCTGTGCTAAATCTAAACCTGATCTTAAAATTGTCATAGCTCGTCAAGTGTTTGACATACCCATATCTCAAAAACTTGACGTTCTTATTATATATAAATCTTCTATAACTCACAGAAAATTGAAAAACTGTTAGAAAATTTATTTTAATTCGGTTTTGTTTTAAAATAATTTATACAGTGTGGACGTGCAGGTTGGAACAAAGTCAGTGAAATCTGTAAATAAGGAAAAAGAAAAAACGATCGGACACGTCAATCTTAATTTTTAAAAGCAGAAATTCAGAAGCAGAAAAAAGAAAACGTATTTTGTGACGTCATTATTGCCGTAGACATGACGTCACTTCCTTTTCTTTTAAATGGTACTTCCAGTTTTTGATAGCGCCATTTGCAGGAGAGCGTTTTTCTGCATATAAAACGATAATTTCTGAGATAGGTTATGTAACAAAATTTTTGAGAAAAAATATTGAATATTATTCAATTTAGGAATGAAAAGTTACAAACAAATTGAAAATTATTCATAACCATTTACGTGTTGATAACGAGGAGGGCGATCTTCAAATTCGTCTATGACATTATTTAATACTTGAGGAGTTAAGACGAAATCGAATGGAGTTAGATCGGGAGATCTTACTGGCTATTCAATTGCTCCTGGCTTACCAATCCATTTGTTTGGGAAAATGGTACTAAGGCAATTACGAACAGTTAGAGAATCATGTGGCGGTGTCCCATCCTGCTGGAACCATAGGGCGCCATCCGGCAAGAGGGGATTTTCTGCATTCGGATAAAGAACAACAATTCCGGATATCATGTTTTTCTGCAGTAATAGTTATAAAAGTATAAATAATTTTCACCGTTTAATGCACCTTCAATAAAAAAACGGGCCTATAACCGAATTACGAACAATCCCTGCTCATACGTTTATTTTTTGTCGGAATTCTATGTGTCTTTCCATCATTCAGTGTGGATTTTCAGGTGTCCAGTATCAACAGTTTGTTCTATTGACAGACCCGTTTAGGCAGAAAGTAGCTTCGTCGGAGAAAATTATTTGTCTTGCAAATTCCAGATTGTTATTAGATCGGTCTATTATTGTCACAAAATTCAACTCTTGTGTCACAATCATCCTTTCTTTAGAAATTGTCGGACGATCTTTCGTAAAGTTATCTCTCACATGACGCGACTTTGCGTTCTATGTTACTTGCTATTGATCGCATAATAAGCTGATCAAGGTACTTATTATTGAACAATTCACAAACTTCTTGTTGTGTGTATAAACGTGCCATTTTTGGTTTTATATCAATTATTTAAAAGACAAACAACGTTTATCAAAGCTGACACCGCAGAATCAACAATACATTTTACGTTACCTTTTTGTTTAAAAAAAAATTTTAAATACGAAAAGCACCATCGGATTGTGATAAAAAAGCTAGCAAAAACTGAATTTTTAAGGAACATTTCTTGATCCTTATTCGAAATGAACCTATTTTTTAAAATTGCAAATTTCAAACAAAAATTACAACTGAACCTGATTTTTCTCAAATATCTTATGTAACCTATCCAGAAATCATCATTCTGTATGCAGGCAAATGCGACAATAATGACATCAGAAAATACGTTTTCTTGTGACGTTTTGGCGTATTTAAAAGTTCAAGTTGCCATGGTCCGATGGTTTTTTCTTCACTATTTACGGATTGTATTGATTTTGTTCCAACATTTACGTTCACTGTATACTGTATACTGTATACTAAAATATACAGAGTTCAACTTGTGATGAATTAAGTCTATTTGGTACCTCCATTGTACGCTTTACTGAAATCACACACTCAAGAATATGCATCTCTTGAGGAAAATAATTATTGCTATTATTAATTTTGACCAAAGGGGTCACAAAATACGTATATATATATATATAATCTTTTACCCTTTCTACCTTTCGGTGTAAGGGCGTATTTATACGTGTTTTGTAAAAATTTGCGCGTTTAAAAATTAAGGTTGACGGGTCCGATCGTTTTTCTTTTTCGCTATTTACAGATTTTATTGATTTTGTTCCATCCTTTACGTCCAGACTGTGTAAATCTTATATAAATCGCAGAAAATTGAATAACTGAAAAATTATTTTAATAAGGTTGTGGTTTAAAATAATTTATGTATTGATGTAATAGAGTAAATTTTGTTGTATTATGATAGTACTCCGGATAATCTATTATAATTTGCATTATTAATTGCTTTTCCTCTTCGTTTCGTGACAATACTTTATTGAAGTCATCCATGAAGCTTACCTCTCCGTTGTCCCGGGTCACAACCTTCAACTTTCTATATTCAGACCAGCATTACAACATGAACCGTTCTTCCATTCTGCAAAAGTTTTTCTTCAGAAATTGTTGAAGTGGCCGATCTTTTAACCAAAAATGTGTTTTTTGCGGGATAAAATATTTAATGTTTTTATCGACGTACTAGTTTATAATAATAATAATAATAATAATAATAATAATAATAATAGGAGGAAGAACTCAATTACTTTTTGTCACTATCATAAGATTGATCCAAAGCCACGATCATACGTTTTTTTCGATTCACAGGAAATCGTTGGATCGAAAAAGGTGATGTTAATTACATGGTTACAAAATCGGCGTAGTAATTCACAATCAACATTTTCATCAATTCTTTTGTAAACATATAAATTTTGCACTAAAGTTAAATGGTTCTCAGGGGCTTCTACAGCCTACTGGCGTTTGTATCCGTACTTTTAAACATGTATGTATATTTTTATACCAAATATCTCGAATCGCATTCTTCTCACATTCAGTAAATACGAACGAACCCCGAAATAAAAATACTTCAACTTCAATTCAAACAATAACATTCCTTATCCATCCATTCGGGATGATGAAATGTTCCCGACATTCAGAAAGAAAACTGTGGAACCGTCCCACCAAGAAGAAAAAGACTGTATAAATAAAGTATATTAAAACAACTTTAGAGCGGATGCGCACTCCTTGTTATTCGACTATCCTAATTTGTTTCAAAAAATATTTCTATACCAAAATGTATAGCTACGATGCACCCTAAGTATAACGTGTATATCCGTCGATTTAAAGTTACATATCTTGAACGTTCTTTTTATTATTGCAGACTGCAAGCTAGAGGAGTTAAAGTATGCATGGTGGGTGATGGTATTAACGATTCCCCGGCCTTAGCTCAAGCCGACGTTGGAATGGCGATAGCAGCAGGGACAGATGTTGCGGTGGAAGCTGCCCACGTTGTACTTATGAGAAATGATCTCCTCGATGTCGTTGCCTGCCTAGAATTATCTCGGAAAACCGTAAATAGGATAAGGATGAACTTCCTCTTAGCTAGTTTATATAATTTATTATGTGAGTATTATGCAATAATTATGTATGATTTAATTGATTGTCCTATTTTTTTTTATTAATTTTTCCGCTACTTTGGCAACTTACTATAGAATATTGTAACTGTAACTACGAGGGCTATTCAGATTTAATTTACGTTTTGGGATGACGTAGCAAGAGGCAGGGCTACCGGCGCCAACTTTGTGCCTGGGCGTTCCCCACTAAATGCTCATCCAGCTACACGATAGCATGAGGCTCATGTTGCTTATGGTTAGTGAACTGTCCATTTTTAAAACGAGTATTTCCCCAACGGAATCTGGATATCGGCGAATAGCCAGGTCATAATATAACGATAAATCTTGCATTAATTTATTAGTTAAAGCCGCAGTTTTTGGATCGGTACTCTTTCGTCTTGACCTTGATTTACTTTTCCCGTCCTTACCTTCTTGCTGCTTTCTGGTTTTGTGTTTAAGTGTAAGCTTCTTTTTAGCTTTGCTCTTCTGTACAATATTTTGTTGACCTGTAACACGCATTCTCTCTACACGAGAAAATCGTCGCCGTAAGATGTAGCCACAAGCAAACTTTTGAAAGTTTTGGTGTAACCGTCGCCGATGTAGTATGCGTATCTTAGGCCGTATTTCTCCATCGACCTATGAAACAGTTCAATTGTGCCCTCCACCTTCATTTTTTCCGGCACTACTCTCGTAATTAGCTAGATATTCTGCTTCGTGATTTTCATACCAAGCATCGTGTCCATCGCTGTTTGCCTTGCTTTTCCATAAATTGTAGACTACAGAAGCTTGATTTAACCACGGTATGTAAGATTTTATTAGAATGTTTTCCAATTAAAGAAACAATCCCAAGGAGAGAAGGAAATCCTACTGTTGAGCAGGAACCATCGCCAGAAACTGAAAGCTCGTTCTCCGGATAGCCAGCTCAATATTCAAATCTTGCTCTTCTTCCATCTTTGTTACTAAATCATAAACAACGCTTACACTTTCTAGTATTGAGTAGACAATTTTGTAATAAGCACTAATGTACAAGTCTTTTCCCATATCCATCAATCCACAAAATATTTGTATGCCTTGTAAGCCAAGCACTAAGCATACGCATTACAAGCACAAAACAACGGTTCATTTCATAAGCGCTGTTTATGATGTTACCTGTATTAATGTATCTGACTTCGCACAAACACTCAATTTTAATTTTAAATCCAAGTCCTCGCTGACTGTATTTAGAAAATTTTATGTCAGAATTGCACTAGAATGAAGCAGTAACTGACAGATTCGTCACAACACACTTGAAACTATCGTCTTCACTCGATTTCAACTTTTCTGCAGATGTAGAAGCAAAAGTGCTTCCAACTTCATCGAAATTTCTATTCCTATGAAATTTGTGCTGTTTTTCGGAAGATTACATGGCCTTCTTGCCGACGCTTTATTTTGTTTTCTATCCATTTTCAAAGAAAAGTTACTGTATCTACGTTCGTTTCAAAATTCAGAACAACACTAACCGCTAAGTGAAAAGAGGGACCTACTACCATGTAGTAAATGGATAGAAGTATACGTGTCCATGTCTATACTCAGGTATAAATTCAAAACAGTTGTTCCCAGAGACACACAGACAAAGTGAAAATCGACTTTACCAGCAATTGGAAATCAAATCTATGATGAAATAGAGTTGAAAAATGCAAAATAGGGCCATTAATTTCATCCCGTCCCGGTAGAATAGCCCCTTCAATAAGATAAAACTTGCTATAAATAAGAGGATTGCCGTGACTCCGACAAGTTCTTTGAAAGCAGTTTAACGTTGGGATAAATATATCGAATTAAGTGATGATTATATTGACAAACTTTCTTGTAATTTTTATGAAACTTCACGAAATAAAAAAATTATAGCCAAATTCCTAGAACTTTAGAAACAACACTCGTATATGGTGGAATTATTTAAATTATTCATCTTTTTTCTGAAACTAAACGTATTTACTAACATAATTATTCCAACAATTTTTTTATTATCTTTTCTTTTCAGAAGAAAATTCTTGAAACATTCACACAACATAAATTTTCCAAATTACATTTACAGGTATCCCATTAGCAGCGGGTGTGTTTAGTAAATTCGGTTTCATGTTAGCACCTTGGATGGCCAGCGGGGCGATGGCTCTCAGTAGCGTTTCAGTCGTGGGATGTTCGTTACTATTGAAGCTATGGAAGAAACCAACAAGAAAAGATCTGGAAACGGCTGAATACCTTTCGTTAAGAAATAACTGCGAATTAGATACGATATCGGTGCACAGAGGTCTGGACGACATCGAGCAGATTAATGGAACTCCCACCGCTTTATCCAGGTATAGACAAGTGTGCCAGACGTAACATTCTGTAGATGGCTCGGCCAATAATTACGTACATACATACGTATTAAGTCGATATATATGTATGTGTAGGGAATGCTTTAATGAGATTAATTAGTTTTTATTTAATTTTTTTTAAATCTTTTATTTACGTACTGCAAGTATAGATTGTATTTTATATGAAAAAGGAATCTTTAATTATGAGTAGTTGATGCTAGTACTTTCAAAGAAATTGTTGTATGTTCTTTTTTATTTCTGTTTTCAACAGTGTAATTATGGTATATATATATATATATTTATTTACGTGGTCCTTGTTTACTCCTGAAGATTTTATTTTTTATTCTTTTTGCGGCACCTCCTAAGATGGCGAAAACTAATTCAAATTCAAGCGCGCTTAGATAATAGGAACTCGTTAAATATTTTATATTTTTGTTTTCTATACCAACATCAACTTTTAAAACATACTTTTCATAATAAACAACTTTTAGGAATTCTTAATATTTTAGACTTGCTTTTCTGCATCGTTTAACTTTTTTCGTTTAAGTAACATAGACCGGCGAAATTTCAGGATTGAAGGTTACAGAAATAAGAGGGGATGAATCCCGCACATTTTTCTATGCTGAACACGAATCCCACCGTAGAAATTGTTTACCACGTCATATAATAATAATAATAATAGTACTTTATTAAGCGCCCAACAGAAACTCCAAGACGGACGCATCAACAAAAAGAGAAAATTATACATGAAATACCAAAACACAATATGCAGTACTAAGGTTTTTACATATATACATAGAAAAATATATAGCCATAGTAAAATATATGCATACCTATAACAAAACAAAAAAATAAAATAAAAACACAGTTGCTTGCAAATCCACACGTTACAGAGCTACAGACGAGTATCGAGCATAATATCACTAAAGAGTCTGTTAGCACATTTGCTGATATGGTAAATTGGGCTTCTGATCATTATGTTTGTTCTACACTTGGGAAGCTGGAAAGTTGTACAATGTCTGGATCCTGCCCGTGGCACATGAAAGCTAACCATCTCAAGTGTGCAGGAACAGTCTATTTTATTGTGTAATAAATTGCTGAGAAAGTTAGCTGCACATTTTTCTCGCCGAGCTCTTAAAGAATCAACTCTATGATCCTGAAGAAGTCCACTATGGTTCATTCCGCGTAAGGGATACACCCAATCACGCTTGTAGGTCAGGAACTTAAGAAATCTTCTTTGGATAGATTCAAATTGAAGCTCGTAAAAAGTATACACAGGATGCCAGATAACAGACGCATGTTCAAGTTTGCTACGCACAAGTGCAAAAAACAGGTTCTTCATGACATCAAGATTAGTAAAATATTTACTTGACCGCATAACAAAACCCAATGTTCTGCTGGAAGACTGGCACAAGCTCATCACATGACTAGTGAAAATTAACTTTGCGTCAAAAACAACACCCAAATCGGTAATCTCAGAGTCACTACGCAATAGATGATTATCAATGTTGTATGAAAAATTGAGACAGTTTTTCCTCCTAGTAAATCGTACAACGCAGCATTTTTCAACATTCAATTTAATTTTGTTTCTGTTACACCAACTATTTATTGTATACAGATTTTCTTGCAGGTGGTTCGCGTCAGCTACGCCATTTATACGCGAAAATATCTTTAGATCATCAGCCCAGAGCACGTTAAAGCATTTAGGAGATCATTTATAAATAGTAGGAATAGTAAAGGCCCGAGGTTCGATCCCTGGGGAACATCAGCAGAAGCGACAAATTCATATGATCTAAATCCATTATAAAACACACAGCTGGGTCTATTGGATAAATAAGACTTCAGTAAAGAAATTAAATCGGCACTAAAACCAAATTGGTCTAATTTTAGGAGTAAAATGCAGTCAACTGAATCAAATGCACGCGCAAAATCCGTGTAAATTATGTCCATTTGACCACCAGAATCCAGTGTTGTACAAATATCCTGAGTTACACAAAGCAAATTAGTAAGAGTAGACCTTCCACGCATGAAACCATGTTGAACCGCTGAAATTTGCTGATTAACGTGTATATAAATATATTTGTACAGAATGTGCTCTAAAACTTTCGAGAAATTTGAAAGAATTGATATGGATCTGTAGTTGTTTTAATTAGAATTATCGCCTTTTTTAAATATTGGTATAATTATATTTTGGAGTAACTAGATCAAATGGTAAAAAAATTGCAATTTTGGACAAATTTATGAATTTATTGTTCGGAAACGGACCTTTTTATTTTTAGAAAACGGCATCGTATCGTACTGGTGTTCAACTTTAAAATCAATTTTTTTACCTGAGATATGTATGGTTGAATTTATAATAGTGGTCATGCATATTAGGGGTATAATGAACCATCGCCACAAATCGTGTCGATTCACAGGCTTGCAAAAAAGTTGAGGTGTGCTATAGAACACGCGGCTGAAATAAAAATTCGAATGTGTTAAGAATTTCTTAAATTAAAACCAAATACAATCATACATTGAAAGGAATATTAAGCAAATAAAAAAAGACGATCAATACAACCAAATCAAAATAAAAACAAATAATTCATCGAATAACACGTTTCGTAGGCTATGTTATGTCATGATACGTAGAATGCCACGTTATAGCGGTGAATGAATGGAATAAAAAGCACGCGTAGCTTAATTTCTACTTTCCACACTTATTTTCACGATTTTGAGGAATCCTCGCACGCATCAACTTGACGATTAATTATTACTGATTCTCAGTGATTCCGTTTGTGTCAAATCGTCAACAACGCGGGAATCAAGGAAGAGGGAAAGAAAATGCGACTCTGTGTAGTACGAGTATACATCTTTCACTTCAAAATTGGTTCTTGTCAGACCCAGTAATCAGAGCATATCATCCCGAACGTTTTCTATGCGCTCAACTCAGTTCCCTTAGCATTTTTGACCTAACGCGTTTAGATTTCGAGATATCCTAATCTCTAAGTGTGATAAGCGTTGTTCAAAAATACCTAGATGTGATAGTCTAAACTGTGATTCGTAACAATTAACATTTATAATCCACACGATTGATCGCGATGGTTCATTAAGTTCTTAACATGCATGACCAGTATTATACACAAATTAAAACTTGCATATCTCTGGTAAAAAAAAATGGTACAGTAGCAATCGAAGATAGATTTTAATATTAAAGACTAACCACACGATGCTGTTTTTGAAAATAAGAAAAGGATTCGTCCCCACACAATAAATTCATAAATTTGGCGAGAATAGTCATTTTTTACCATTTTTGACTTCAAAACCGGACGTTTTCAGCGTCAGAAAATCTAAAAGATTTGTTTTTGTCATTTCTGTAACTGACCCTGGCAGGACTATGTAATTAGTAGGATTTCTATAACCACAAAAAAATGAAGCTATTTTAGCTGCCAAAAATCATCTACATATGTTTGTGTTACAAAAGTTGTTGTAGTATGAGTAGGGTTTACAATAGAAACAAATGTTTTAATGACTTTATTAAAAAAGAAACTGACGAATATAAAATACCTACATACGTATAGGGCAATATAGTTTCTTTTTCAGAATCCGGGAAGAGGCGAGGCGAGGCGGTAGTAAACTTTTACAACTTGTACCAATTACTATGTTTGTTCAAGTTGTTGTAATGCGCCATTCATTTGACGCATTCTTTGTGGCATCATTAACCGC
Organism: Chrysina gloriosa; assembly: GCA_038088585.1. NCBI lineage: Eukaryota > Metazoa > Arthropoda > Insecta > Coleoptera > Scarabaeidae > Chrysina > Chrysina gloriosa. The sequence goes on from CM076095.1 coordinate 9,748,910, forward strand.
TTTTATGTTAGTTAGAATATGAAAATATTTTTAAAACAGTCGTTTTTTGATGAGGTTGACGCGTCACTTAGCACGAAGTCTCGACGAACCCTATCAATAAACCGTGACCACTTCTGCAGATACTAAATTGTCGATATATCGTGAGTTTTTAAAACTACACCCCCTAACATTTTCATACCTCGACGTTATTTCTACATTAATAACTTCAAGCATCCTCTTTTTCGTATCAACAGACACTTTCTGATCGAAGAATCTAAGGGCCACGTCTTCTGGACTTAAATACCACCAATATACCAATATAACAGAATCCTCGGGTTTGTTTAACAAACAAGCTTTCTTAAAAACTGCAGATCATGATTTGGTACTTCAACAGCCGTAAGTGCAGAAAATTAAGCTTAAACATAAATGGTAAGAATAAATAAACAAATATAAAAAAATATCACTTCTCCTTTTCGCAGTTAACTTGAACTCATTACGAAACAAGGACATCTTTAAGGTATAAGAAGCTTTGGACATCCATATTGTATGCGTATTGACGTCATTAATTATGTTTTCATTTTCTGTAGTACAGTGTTTCCTTCTATATAACGAATACTATTGATTCGTATTGACAACATTCTGACAAAATTCATAGAAAACTTCTTCAAGTACAGTAATACTTTCATTTTTTGCCAAAGCCTTTTCTTCTCGTTCTACTCTTCTTTCCTTGTTGACGCCTTTGAAAAGTTAAGAACAATTTTGACTTTAGGGGATATTGATTTGATAAGTGATGATGACTTACTTTGTAATGTCAACGTAAATTAGTTACTTTGTAGTTTGCAATTATAATTTTACATACTACAAATTTTACAACTCCATAATTATCGATTAAAAGATAATTTTCTACCGATTCTTCCCAAAAAAATTATTTTCATGTTATCAAAAAATTTAAATAACTCTAATTCCGTATTCTAAACTTAAAATATAATAATTAAATGTATTAGAATCGTAGAAAAGTTTACATTCTATTAATAAGTTTGTTTTGTAAAATATCTACTTAGATTTTTGAAAATTATAATATAAATTATATAATCGAAATTATAAAAAAATATAATGTAAAAATATAAAAAAATAATGAAATACACGACCACTCACACTAGTATGCACTAATATTGTGTATACCTCGATTCGTTGATGGCTCCAACACTGTAAACGCTCCCGGATTGATTTTTAATGGAAACAAAAATAACAAAAGATCTAGGCGTAAAAGACTAAACACAAATTAAATCTGCCACATTTAATTCAATCCAGAGCCACATTTATCCGCCGTTGCTATATGTAGTAAAAGTATGTATCAATCGAGGTAAGATTTGCAAATTTGAAATACATATCAATGTTACTCGGAAACACACCAGAAAGTTGGGCGTAATCAACATTTTTCCGTAAAACCAACTGTAATTTTTCAGCTACTTTTTGCCCTGTAAATCAATTGATTGATTTAAGACGACTTCGAGCGTTTATATAAATGCCATTGATTTTTCCAATGATAAAGGGGTGTCCTGCATACGAGGTGTGATCAAAAAATATGGCGAATAATTTTATTACGAACAAAGTAATAAGCTTGCATCAAATTTGAATTAATCTCCTTCCAAGTACTCTCCTCAGTGCAACGTTGATTCTATTATTCGAAGCATTTCTGAAAGGCTTCTTTCGGAAGAGCCTTTAGCAACTGCGTCGTGGCCCTTTCAATGTCGGAAATGGTGTCAAAACGTGTTCTTTTGAGCACAGTTTTTATTTTTGGGAAGAGCCTGAAGTTGCATGGTGATAAATCCGGAGAATAAGGCGGATGTGGACAGACCGGAACTTTTTTCGTCCAATGTTACTGGCATCAAAACTATTGTTAGAAAATGACATTATTACGAGAAAAAGTCGGAAACCTGACCAATACGGAAATTCGCCGTTAGAGTTCGAATAACCCACTTAGTTGGTTATAAAGATGTGGATCCAGGCCGTACTTGCTCATTGGAAACTGCGTGGGTTCAAGTTCGAGCATAAAGGCGCCACTCTCCAATTATAGAACTGGATCACATCTAACTGTCTGCAGTCAGAGAGACCCTCCAGCTTCTTTAATAAGTGAAACTTGATCTTTTATTCGGTCGTGAAACGACCAGCAAAATTACTTGGAAACTCTATTTACAAATAACATAAATGAAATAACAAATAACTTGAGGCGAGAGAATGACGTTGAACAGCACTTTGTTTGTCACTTGAGGTGTATCGATTAATTTAAATTCATTTAAACTAGCTTCTTACCTAATGCTTACAACACTCTCGGCAACCGTAGGAATTCCAGCAGCGTTACAGCCACCGTTACAGCTTTGGCAGAACGTTATTAAATTTAAAAAATTAAAAGAAGAGTATATGGAAGTGACAAGTAACTGGATCCGCCCCATAAATTACTAAAAGTATTGAATGTTTTGTTCAACAAATATATTATTAAATTAGCTAAGGTAAGGAAATCCCTATTTACTCGAAAATCAATCTGATCCCCCTTTAAAATACCAAAAGAATTGAATATTTCAAAAGTGAGAAAACGCTTTTACTAAATGATTCTAGGGAATTTTTCCCAAAACTCAACGAGACAAAAATAAGACAGAATAAAGGCAGGACTTAGCGGTTGTCAACCTTTAAACGACGTGGTAATCCGCATCGGGACGGAAGCTGTCCAAGATGGCGGGTTTTCTCGCACTCGGTGTAAAAGTGTTAGGAAACCAGCCGAATACAGCAAACTGCAGTCCTTCCAACTTCGATAAAAGTTAGGTATTCTTAAAATTCTCAGATATTCTCAAATAATCTCTAGCCATCTACTAGTTTATACTATTTCGATTAGCGGATTAGTTCGAACAGCAAAATTGGGGAAGCGTAACAACCAGATTGACACAACGATAATATTTAACTTCCCAGAGTCGAATTCCCGTGTATATCCTCGATAAGCGAGACTTTAAAGCGAAAACGGAATAACTGATTTACGGAAAATGACCTATTCAACTAAACACCAGAAGCCGAATGCTGTATCGAGTATTGTTGGATCAAAAACTATGGAAGCGAGGCGCCATCTCCACGCTACAAGTTGAACTATGACAAATTAACTGGAACGCTGTGACAATTAATTTTATATATATTAATTTTGTACATCGTTTCGCAAACGTTGCAATACACCCTTGTAATATTCGGAATTTATACTCGTTCCCCTTGGAACGAACTCTGATCACACTATGCCCTCAGTATCAAAAAGAAAAACCATTGGGCATGACCTTAACGTTCGACTTTGACTGACGTGTCTTCTTAGGGCGAGGAGTTCCATTCGTTTTTCATTGGAAACTATGAATTTTTGTCTCGGCGTCCTAGCCATACACCCAAGTTTCATCTCCGGTTATAATTTTTGCCATGAAGTCCGAATCTGCATCAAGACGATCCTTTAATTCCGTGCAAACTGACACACGATATCCCTTCTCTTCGTCAGTCAAAAGTCTGGGAACAAATTTTTCCATTCACTCGTCTCATTTGCAAATTATCGATTAAGATGCTTTACATGGACCCGTACAAGATGTCTAGTTCTTCGGGAAGCTCTCGAATAGTCGATCACCTGTTTGAACGAATCATTTTTGCCACTTTTGCGCGTTTTCGCTTGTTTTTGAGGTTGACGAACGTCCCGACCGTTGTTTGTCGTCAACCGACTTATTTCCGCTTTTAAATCGCCAATATCGCTAGTAAACAGTCTTCAGAGTCACCACATTATCGCCATACAGTGATTTTAACATTTCATGAGCTTCTTTGGCCCTTTTTTCCAACTTAAACAACACGTAACACATTGAGTGCCAAGCGGTTTTGACGAAAACCTTCCCAGGAGGTCAAACACTTTTAAAATATATATATGTATATCATATGTTTTCACTTTATAAAACCTCAAAAGATTATCCTAGAGTAATGAGTGCTTTTGAAAAAATTTCAGTTAAAGGATTCTTTATTTAAAAATCACATCAAATGTCACTCAGTGGCATACATAAAAGAACGACGTGGCACCCTACGACGGGATGGGTGTCGTACGAAAACGTATTCCGATTTCCTGTATACTCCTCCTCCTGTAATTCCTGAAACCGCGCGACAGATTTTGTCAGTGCGTAATAAATAGCACACGTTTTTCACTTGACATCGGTAACTTTTCGAAATGGGCAATACACAGCACGAATACCCTGTTACAATTATAATAGAAAGCGATGTACCAACAGCTTCTATGTTTCGCGGCGTCACACTAAGCCCGTACGGACGAGTCACAGATGGAATTGAACCGATCTTGACCAACTGCATTTATCATTACGGTTTGATAGCAAAGTAGATGACGTGTTATCATTAAGTAGTGTAAACCGGTCTTTGTCTCCACTTACGTGCAAGGCGCGACATTAAAATTCGGAGAAGTAAGGGTGTCAGTCCGGTTTACACTACTTAATGATAACACGCCATCCACTCTTTAATCAAACCTTACTTATAATATTACAGTTCAACTGCAATGGAGATCTGATTTACACCAAACAGATTCGTATTTAAAAGTGTCAGAAAGATATTTGAAATTTAATTTGATTCTTATACGATTATCTTTTATTATCTTTGAACTTTTAAACAAACAATCTTCGAAGATGGCGCGCGTATATGCAAATGAAAACTGTATAAAAATCTCGTTTACTCATAAGAAAAGATTCTGTGATTAAAATACAATCTGTTAGAAACTCGTATGTATATTTTTATAACGTAGTTCAATTATTAGTTGTGTCTAAGATAGTAAAATGTGAACGTAGATTCCCATGTGTTGATTTTATTTTTAGCATCTTATCTATCGTTGAAAAGACAGGGCAAAATATTAAACCTAATTTACTATAGTAGACTACGTAAAACCAGCTCAAAGCAATTGAGTTAGATAATTTCGTAAGTTAGCTGTGAATGCTTTCGTTTTAAGATACTTTGGTTCCTTCTGTTTTGCATTTAAATAATAATTCCTTTATTATTATTTTTTATTCGTTTTTAGGGAATCGCCTTTTTATTTATACAATTATTAAACAATGTTCGCAGTTTTGTTTGAGTGTTTTTTTTTTTCTTTTATGTGTTTGTGATCGTCTTTCGTCCTGTTCTCTAGTTTTAGTTTTTATTAATTTACTAATTTTATTGTGTTATTTCTCATTTATTTATTTCTTAGCTATTTATATTTATAAAAATTGATTTTATATGAATCTAAATCATTTTAAACAATATCAAATTAACGAGAAAATAGTGATGACCAAGATTATAACAGAATTCTACTTTTAATGTTACACTGCATAAAACATACGCCTCTGATTTTGAAACATTACTTATATCATACGAAAATTTATTGACCCACATAATTACTAAACCGAAACAGGCGTTCCGCCAGCAAAGAAGCTGGGACATAAAGTATCCAGGTCCTGCAATTTTGACCTATCGTTTTAAAATGTTAGTTTCTCAATTGGTTTGTTGATCAGTTCTAATTTCTGCCAATACTTTTATCCAAGTCTTCTGAGGCTTTCCACATTCCTTTCGATTTTCAGCTGCCAAAATCATTGAAGACGCCACCGCAGATTTGAATCTCAGTAAACTCACTTAGAATTTTGTTTTTACGTTCCCATCTTTTTACTCTGTCTTGAGGTTCTTTTCCATAATAATAACATGCCATCTGAACAGCTTTAGTATCCACGCATCTCACAAAAATAATATTGTTTGAAGAACTTGCAATCGAACGACATCCGCGTTTCTAGTTTTGTAATATTTCAGCAGCAATAAGTTTTTCACTGGTTCTATGCAATATGTTTCGACGAATAGCTTCCACAAGAAAAATATCTTTTTGTTTTAGATGCATTTGATATGAAGAAATTATCTGGCAATAGTTTGTGGTTGTTTCCCTATAATTCGTTTTAGAGTCTATCTACAGTATCTCATATTTTTTCCTAAATTTGTTGCCAAATAAACTAGAAAAATACATAAATTAAATCGGTATGGGTCTACAGTAGAAGTGGGTAAAGTACGATAAGTAGTTCAGTAAAACGTAAATATATGGGAAACATGAAGCGATTTGATGAATCAGAAAAAGCAATAGTCTATAAAAAGAATTTAATGCCAATGATTATAATAAACATTACATGTAATTTTATACGTTTGCTTTCTTCTGCGGTCCGCCAAGCAATCGGAAATTTCTGCCCGGCTCGTTTCAGAAAAAGTGTGCCCACCCCGGATCTAGAACTTAATAAAACAAGGTGTTTCTAAATCGTTTTATACAAATTTTAAATATAATAAATATTAACCAGAATATTCGTGAGTTAACACTAAAGACAACACATACAAAAATTCGCAGATTCGCTAAAATTATAACGGATTAATGCAACTTTACAGTAAAGCAGTCAAAAGTCTTCGAGATAAATGATGGGCTAGGACAAGGCAGAGTAATAAGCCCTACGCTGTTCATTGCAATCATAGATGATGTCACAAAAGACATGGAAGATAAAATGAGTCCAATTAGAATAGCGAAATGTGCTTTTGCGGACGACGTAGTAATTTTAGCTAAAAACGAAAAAGAACTACAACATAACCTGACAACATGGAAAGAAGAACTTGCAAAGAGAAGTCTGAAAATCAATATCGAAAAGACGCAGGTAATGATGTTTGGGAAAGAAAATGAACAAATCGATGATCAAGAATGTATCACAATTTGAATAGATCTTTTATCAACAAAAAGGACGTCAGCGAAAAGACAAAGATGGGGGCGTACAAGACTATCTTTAGACCTATCCTGACGTATGGCAGCGAGAGTTGGGTGTTAACGGAAGCAATAAAAGGCAAAATAAATGCTATAGACATGAAATACCTGAGGAGAGTCAAAGGGATTACGAAGAGAAACAAAATCAGAAATACTAGAGTGAGAGAACAAGTGGGAGTGGGCCCGATTATGGACGTACTTGAAAAGAACGCACTCAAATGGTTTGGCCACACGTGCAGAATGAAAGATGAAAGTCAGATTAAACAAGTATGGAAGGCAAGAATACAATGTAGAAGAGGGCGGGAACTACCAAAAGAGGGATGGAATGACGAAGTGGCAGCAATATTCACGAAAAGAACATCACGTGGAGAGAAGCGGAGATAAAGGCAAACAATAAAAAGGAATGCGCGAAATTTGTGCATCGAACAAGCAAATAGAACCTAACAAATGTAATGTGATGTGTAAACCTTACACCAAATGGTAGAAAGGTTTTAGATTATACAGCAAAGCCTTGCATTTGTCTAACATCTTAAACTGATGTAATTGCATATATACTTAGAATAGCATGTTTTCTCCCTAGAAGGCACTGGCTGGCAGAATATATGCACAAGGTAATGAATTTTATCATAAAGTTACATTCTTCGTCCTAGCTATGAGAATGTTCTTTTTAACTATTCAAACGATATTAGTAGTACAAGCTTTAATTAACTTCAGTTTATACGGTTGTTGAAGATGCTTGCCTCGAGCTAGCGAAACACGTGTCACCGATTTTATTATAAACAATTGTGTGGTGAGGAGTTTACCGATGTGATATTTGTGTCAAGCTTTAATTAGTTTACAGCTCTTTACAGTCCTCCTTATATGAGAATACCTTTGTTGTCGAGTGGATCACTGCACACTGCTTTATTTTTTCAAAGATATCCGATTTATAGCCATTCTTCCCATTTCTTTTAAGATTTTAAGTCGTCTTTTTCTCGGCCTTCCTTCGTTTCTAGTGCTGCTCCTTCTTTTATTACACCATTTTAATTATACTTTTGAATTTCGTTCGCAATAAATGTCCAAGTGAACTTAGCTCTTTTCTTTCTATTTCGCTGATAACATCGCGGTTTACTACTTTCCCTAGTTTTTCGTTACTGTTTTCATCCTATTTTGTTTTGTTCCCGAGCCAAATTACTGGAAACAGTTAATATCTGAGTTCTTTCATAATAAAATAAAAATTACAACTGTTGTACGTTAATATAAAATAAATAAAAATCATGCAATTGAACTTGATCTGTTGGGCAATAAACGATTATTGTTATTATTATTATTATTATCTCGATTTTCTCTGTAATTTTACTCTAGAGTATTTTTTCACCAAAATGTAGCAGGATTTTGTCATCTCTCCTCCTCAGAAGATGGTTCCTTCATTAAGACTACATAGAAATCTATCATAGCCAAACGAAAAGTGTTCTGCAAGATTAAAATCATAAATCCTCAAAACTTGACCCGAAAGTCATCGTCTGACATCAATTTTTCTACCAAAATCTTCTTTTAAGATAATTTTGAGGATTTTGTCTTCTTCCCCCAAAGAAGGTGATTGGTTCTTTAAGCAGAACCAAAATGAAAGTCTTCTCGTCAAGAATTGACAGAAATCCTATGATACAACGACGTTTCTTGCAAGAGCTGAAACGGCAATCCTCAGAAGTGCCTTTCGGAATCATCATAAAGAATAATTTTTTCACCAAAATGTATCAAGACGATTATTTTCGAGATTTTGTCATCTCTCTCTCTCCAAGAAAGTTGCTTGTTTCTTAAGCGAAATGAACATAAAAAAATTCTTTTCATAGAAATTTGGCACAGCTTCTGACAGAGCTAAGTCAGCAGTTTCGTGCAGGGGCTAATCAGATATCTTTTGGAACTTTAACCAAAATCTTCCTTGCTGAAGAATGAAACCGGAAAATGCTCCATTGTATGCGTGTTGAATTTCAATTAATTACTTCTTCAAAATATTCCCTCTTTTTCATTTGCTCCTTTTACAGTTGATGTTTTCTAATCACATTCTGCTCTAACACACAAAGGGAACCCTCGTCTCTAAAAAAAAACCTGCTAAATTACATTAATTTAATGAAAATCGATCTATTAATTTATATGCCTTTTTCGAATCCTTGCTTATGAAAGATTGATATTCTCTTACAAAATTAAAACGAGTAGATTTCAGTTAAATCGGTAAAATTTTAATATTGTTAAGAAACCGAAATACTTTAAATATTTGCCAAAACTAAATAATTGCATGAAATTAAATAATAATTTTACCTTCACAATAATAATAAATAATAATAATAATTTTATTACAAGAATCAAAGTAACTTATTTTGCAAAAGACTCTTTAAGGCAATATATGTTGTGTTAAAGAAGTCCACATCAGCACAGTACATATTCACACTTCTGCACATTGATATCAGTGGGGCATTTGAATGGTGAAGCGTATTAGAAGACGTAATATAACAAGTTTGTCGTGTTCTGCCGTGTTCTGCTATTTGACCTAGGCAGATAAAAAGCTAATTGGGACAGCAAGTTAGCATCTGATACAGTACCTTGAATTAATTTATAAATAAATGACGACGTACTAGCACAAAACAATAAAAAATACTGCATAAACTAGTTTTTATGGTATATAAAATAAATAAAATTACCCTTACCACACCTTTCTGAAAAAAGTTGCCATCCTCAGTGGAAAACTGGGGAATTCAGTATCACTAGCGAATCCGGCTAATGCTCAAGATGAACACCACACAACGAACACTGTACAACACCAAAACACTGTCACTGTCAAGTGTCAACAGTGTTTTGGTGTGTTTCGCACGTTCATTGTGTGATGTTCATTGTGCAGTGTTTTGGTGTTGTACAGTGTTCGTTGTGTGGTGTTCGTCTTGAGCATTAGCCGGATTCGCTAGTGAGACTGAATTCCCCAGTTTTCCACTGAGAATTGTAACTTAGTTGCCGAAATACGTATCTGGATTTTTCAGAAAGGTGTGGTAAGGGTAATTTTATTTATTATATAATATTTTAGCCATAGTCTCCTTATTCTTATTTGTGGTTTTTAAGGGATTGTAAGGAATTTCAAATTTAAAAAAATATCTATGCGTCCTGTAATCTGTAGACTTAATGGTAGCTATGTATTACACAAACGAGGAGAATTTATTTCTTTTTAAAAATTATTTTCGACGTAATTTATTTTCTTGGTATAATAATGTAATCCCTTAACGACCAGTTAATAATAATAATCATAATAATAATAATAATAATAGAGTATATTTCCAGGACTAGGTACTACAATTAATCTTTTATGTGACACATTGCGGCAGGCGCTTTATAAAAAACGGGCTGGGACGTTGCTTAGGGGTCCATTATTACAACAGCACCATGCAAGACCTCATACTGCACGAAGAACGAAGGATATTTTAAGCGAATAACGTTGGGAATTGCTTCGATATCCACTGTTTTTGCCAGATCTGGCTATTAGTGAATTTACTCTGTTCCCAAATTTGAAAGAATGATTTGAGATCTTAACTCTCCGTTCCACTGACTTTTTATATTATAGTTTTATTTAGAAACAACTTATTTTTCATGTCTCGACGTATAAAACAACAAAATTGAAAATAACACAGATCACTGGTAAGAGATATATTGCAAAGGCGTTGACGGTTTGATATAGGCTTCGGAATTATGATATGTTCTTGAAAAGTAATACAAAAAAACACTATACTAAACCTTTTTTATTACATAATAAGAAAATAAACTATTGGGAAAAACTAAAAAAATAATGAGCGATACACAAATTAATCTCTTACATTGTATATATATACATTTACATTAGAACATTTACCCTGTGCAAAAAAAAAGGAGATAAAGCACATTGTGAAAATTACAGAGGCATTGCATTACTGGATGCAGTCTACAAGATCCTGGCAAACATCATACGTAGAAGACTGAATGGATATGAAACTCAACTACTAGGACAATATCAAAGGGGATTTAGGTCAGGAAGGTCCACAATAGACCAGATCTTTACACTAAAAATGATACAAAATAAGAGTTACGAACAAAATCTGGTTCTGTGTATCCTTTTCATTGGCTTTAAACATGCGTATGATTTGATAATTCGCAGTAAACTTTACGAAGCAATGAGTAATCTGAGGATATCAAAAAGACTGATAGGGATGGTCAAAATGACCGTAACAAACATGAGTAATAAAATCACAATTGAGGGTAACTTCTCAGACCAGTTCGTAATTAAAAGAGGACTAAGACAAGGTAATCCGCTCTCGACCGATTTATTTAACTTGGTTTTAGAAGAGGAGTTAAAATTCAAAGAAACGGGCTCGTCTTCCATCATAAAAAGCAATGCGTTGTATACGCAGATGACATCGCCCTTTTAACTAGATCTAGGAGGAAGTTAGAAAAGCATTTCAACATTTCGACGAAGAAGCAAGGAAGTATGGATTGGGGATGAACGAAAGAAAAACAAAATATATGGAAATGCATGCAGAGGTGACAAACGAAAATAAAACTATCAGGTTTAGAGCAGAACAAAAGAAATACTACATCCAAACAATTCAGGAATTTACATACTTTGGAGTAACAATGACAAGCAAGGTTCAAGAAGAAACCGAAATAGATAACAGGATTTTAAAAGGAAGTAGAGCACTGGGGTGCCTAACACCAACTCTAAAATCAAGGAATGTATCAAGAACTGCAAAGCTGCGAGCATATGAAACGGTAATAAGACCTGCTGTACTATATGCGACCGAAACATGGGTAATGACCAAGTAAAGAAGAAAACAAACTGGATGCTTGGGAAAGGAAAGTTCTGAGAAAGATATTTGGTGGAATCAAAACAGCTGAGAGCTAATGGAGGAGAAGAACAAATGCTGAGGTAATGAATATGTTCAGAAAACCAAGTATTGCAAACATGATTTGGGCTCAAGGATTAAGATGGGTAGGACATATCATTCGAATGCCAAAACAGAGACTCGTGAAGAGGGTATTGGAGGCTGGAGAAGGTGGGAAGAAGAAAAGAGGACGTCCAAGAATGATGAATGGTTGGAGGTGGTGAAAAAGATTTGAAAGAGATCGGAATAAAGGACTGGAGGGATAGGATACAACACCTAAGAGAGGGGAAAAAATAGCTCTGAATCTAGAAGCCAGGGGCCTTGGAGCCCTGTAGCGCTGACGTGTAAATATTATTTAGAACACGAATCCCCAGCTTGGGCCAAAGAGGCCCAAAATTCGTACTATATTTAAATAAATATTATAAAAATATAATTTCAAGAAATTTGCAATAATCATTAATCTCAAGTGACCAAATTGTTGCAGTCATCCAAGGCGATCGTATCGTGCGGTGAACGTGATTGTATTACCTTGAATTTAAACGACAAATGAGATAAAAAAATATTACCAAATTTAATCCTAATTCCACTCTCCGTAATTAATTTTGGACAAGGCACGTTACTATTGTTTAAGAAAATCTCAGAAAGGAAGAAAAATATATAGTGATACGTATACTGCATAAATAACCAGTGACAGTGCTACCAATCTAAAATTATCTTTACTATGCAATTTCGTAATGCAAACGAAGACATTCAAAGCAATTAAGTCACACCTTCCAAAAATACTTACTCGGTAATTTTTCACGCACCAATTAACTTTTAAATGATGCCACGATAGATATACTACAAACAACGCTAAACAGCTACGTTAAACAAAAATTATTTATTATGTTGGCCACACTGAGTCGCCAATATTTAATGATAAAAAAGATTATGTGTTTGATGCACAAGAAATACATACATCACTGTTGTAGATGTCGACGATAATTAAACGATTTATCACTCAATCAATATACGCGGGTATATTTATGCATTGTGCCTCGTAAGAGAAGATGATTTTTATAGCTACTTACATTTTTGTTTATGCTCGTATTCACTTACAATTAAACGCAAATTTTAAATATATATTTTGTGAAACGGGATTAGCATTTTTTATATATTTTTGAGTTTATAAAATGAAATTAAAAACGACGACTTCACTCTATTCTCAGCGAGAAATTTCCTGCTGTCAAAGAGTACTTATCTTGCTTATGAATCTCTGTTTAATTGAATTATAAACGGTGTGAAAAATGTACTTAATAGCTACGATAAGAGGACCGGGTCAAGATACGATAATGCAAATGTACAATGGTATGGTTTCCAAGCCAGAATGCTTTTGTTCAATACGCTACATTAAGAACGTTTGATATTATGATTTGTACTATTTTGTTGAGGTATGTTTCGCTGAAAAAGTTTTGTGCCTAATATAATTTTTTAAGTCTATTTTTGTGTTAAAAATCACGTAAACTTAATAAGTTTTATCCGTTCTACATACATATTTACAAATACAAATCCAGTGATATACGAGGGGCGCCTTTTATCTTTTTAAAAACAACCACTTAGTAGCTTTATTGAGATATGTCATTACTATTTTCGTAAAATTTGACATTTGTTATTGTAAAAACTGTACCAGCTTAGAAATTAAACGTGTAAGTTTTTTTACAGGGAACATTTAGAGAAAACAATTTTGTGAAAGAATGAAAATTTCAGGTGAAGGTTTTTGTTAGATGATGTTTTACAATTTTAGCAAAGGCCTCACTCAACAACAATGCCTGTAATCGCTTCGTTCAACTTTTGGTAATGGAGCAGTATCATAAAAGACCGTTTTGCAAAATTTCGTCGTGGTCGTGCGTGAATGTCGACCAAAATCCGTTGTTGATCCAAAAAGATGGTGTGCACAACATTATTGAAGAAAATGGGAATGTGACTTACAGTGCGATAGAAGCATTCTTAGGCATATCGAAGACTGCAATGCATTCTATTTTGCCTGAGAATTTAGCTGTCAAAAAGATCTGTTGTCGATGGGTTTCGCATAATTTGACCTAAATTCAAAAAAAAAGGGTTGTATTAATTGGTGTAAGGAAATGCTCAACAAATGCGGCCGAGGAACTGCAAAATCCGCATACAACATCGTAACATGTGACGAAGCATATATATATATATATATATATATATATATATATATATATATATATATATATATGAACCGGAAATAAAGCAACAATCCACTGTTTGGGTTTAGATTGGAACATCCAAGATGAATCGAATTTCGCAAAAGGTGTTCGTTGATCGCTTGTTTCTTCGGTTATACTGGATATGACGCAACCATTCTTTTAGAGGATTGGAAAACAGTTAATGCTGAAATTTTTTGCCGGAAGTAATCGTCGAAATCGGGAAAAGTAACCAAAAACATTGCATTATTCTACACTATGACAATGCCAGCCCGCACATGGCACGTTGAATAATTGATGAGTTGGAGAAGAAAAGCATCGAATCATTCATTGATTCTCATTGCCTGTATTCACCTAGTTTATCGCCTAACGATTTCTTTCTGTTCACCAATGTCAAACAAAAAATGCCTTGGCAGCGACTTTCAACATCTCAAGACGCTGTCGAAGTCATTTTGAGATACCAACTTCAGAGTGGAAAAATGTGTCGAAAATTGGACTAAGCGTATGCAAAAGTGTATAAATCTAAAAGGCGAATATTACTCAACTTAAGAGGCGCCCCTCGTATATATACATATATACAAGGGGCGCCTTTTAAGTATTTATATACAGTCAAACCTCCATAAGTCGAAATTTTCTACAAGTCGAAATTTACCCTTGTTCCCAGCACTTTATCTACAATTTCCATGTATTTCGATCTCTCTAACTCGAATTTCCTTAACTCGAAAACCTCTATAATTCGAAACTACAAACACGCACCAATAACACAAGAATCTCTATAAGTCGAATATTTAGGGCAACATTATATCGGTATAAGATCGCTAGCGAAATTAAGCTTCCCTACGTAGTTTAATGGGAACCCCCGAAATACCATGCGATTACCAATGTTTTGTTTCGTATTCGTTTTGCCTAGTACGGCATAGTAGTCGACGACTGTCGTGTCTAAAAGTGCGAATAGAAAGTTCGGTGTTGATAAAATGTCTCCGCCGCGAAAACTTAAAAGTCTGACGATCCAAACAAAGGTAGAAATTTTAAAAAAGTGGATAGTGGAGTTAAGAAAAAGACTATTGCTCAAGAGTATGATATACCGCAAAGTACATTGTCTACAATTATTAAGAATAAGACTGTTATATTAAATTTCGGTGGAGAAATAAAAGGTCGAGTTACTCTCAAGCGAAATAGGCCTAGAAAAACTATTAATACAGCCTTGATAAAGTGGTTTGAATCTGCTAGGAAGAAAAATTTGTGTGTATCAGGTCCGATATTGCAACAAAAAGCACTCGGTTTTGCTGAAAAATTAGGAGATCAGAATTTTAAAGCTAGCTCAGGGTGGCTTGAAAAATTTAAAAAAGATAAGAACTAGGCGTACGTTTATAATACACTGCGTATATAATACACAATACATGTAATTTTAAGTACGGCATATTACAAGAAAAAGTTTGTGGTGAAAGTGGGGCAGTAGATAAAGAAAAATGGGATACGTGGATCATAACACCTTGCCAGCTCTTTTAGCCTCCTATAATGATAATGATATATTCAATGCGGACGAAACTGGTCTCTTTTTAAGTGTTTACCAGATAAAACGTTAGCATTTAAAAATGATAAGTGCCACGGAGGCAAACTCAGCAAGAAAAGGGTAACCTGTTTACTGGCGACAAACATGACTGGTACCGAAAAATTAAAGATTTTCGTAATACACCCTCTGTCCCAAAAGTAACCGCAATAGTTCGAAATAAAGCACGCTATGTATGTTATGTCCACAAAAATCATTGTATTTATTCGAAATATTCTCCATGTGCTACAATACATCGATTTGCACGGTCAACGAGTGCTTCAAACGACTTTTTCATGTCGATCTCTGGGATGGCCTTTAGGATGCCGGTCGTCGATCTTTGAATGGCGTCTACGGATGCATAACGAACTCCTTTCTGCTTCAAATGAAGACGAGGGAACAGGAAATAATCGCATGGGGACAGATCAGGCGAATACGGTGGGTGCTGTATCGAATATATTTCATTTTTCGCCAAGAAATCGGTGACAATCGTTGCTCGATGACACGGTGCGTTATCGTGCAGTAATCTCCAGCTGCCTGGCTCGCGATATTCGGGCCGAACACGACGAATGCGACCCAGCAAACGCCTCATAACATCGAGGTAATATGCACCATTAACCGTTGAGCCGTATGGAACGAACTCCTTATGGATAATTCCCTTCGAATCGTAGAATGAAATCAGCATTGACTTGATTTTCGACTTCTCCATTCGTGATTTTTTCGGATTTCCCTCTTCTGGTGACCTCCACTCTGCGCTTTGACGTTTGCTTTCTGGTTCGTATTGAAAGCACCACGTCTCGTCACCAGTCACAATCGTTTTCAAGAAGTTTTCATCTGCACGGGCTCGTGCAATAATGTCTTTGGAGTGTTCGATTCGAAGCGTTTTTGGTCGTCGGTCAATTTGTGCGGAACAAACTTCGAATTGACTTTCTTCAAACCAAGGGTTTCAGTCAAAATGCGCTGAATAGTTGTTTTAGGTATGCCAAGCTCCATTTCCATAAATCTCACTGACGATTTCTTCGAAATTTTCACAAATTCGCGCACTTTTTCCACATTTGCCTCGGCCAAAGTTGTCGAAGGACGACCGGCTCTTTCGTCATCGTTAACATCTTCTCTGCCTTTACGAAATCGTCGATGCCACTCGAACACTTGCCTCTTCGACAAACAATCGTCGCCATAAACAATTTGCAGCATTTCATACGTCTCGGTTGCAGTTTTTCCAAGTTTAAAACAAAACTTAATATTGACTCGTTGTTCGTGACTCATTTTCTGACCGTTTACGAAAAACACTCTCACAGGATGCGTGATGTATCAGCTGACTATGCACCAAATGTCATGAAAATGTGTCAGGTTGGTAAGGAAGAGTCCCACTACAGTAATCAATCAACTATCAAGAGATGACGCCACTGGTTTCTGATTTATAGACGCATTGCGGTTACTTTTGGGACAGAGGGTGTAGGAAAAAGTGCTAAACCACGATGTTTTCAAGGAGTCACGCACTTGCCTGTTACTTATAAGAGCAATAAAAGGCATGGATGACCGCCGACTTTTTGAAATATGGGTTCTGGAATTGGACAAGTATTTTTTCGTCACAACAGGAAAGTTTTGCTCATTATTAACTGTCCTGCACATCCCCAATTGAGTCACAAACTAAAAGCCATAAAATTAGAATTCTTTCCACCGATCATGACATCCAAACTTCAGCCTCTCGATCAAGGCATTATAAAATGTTTTAAGTTCCATTACAGACGCAGAATCTTGGAGAAAATTTTGGACAATTTTGAAAACCATCTCTCCATTCCTCAAATTGATCTTCTTGATTGCCTTAATATTGTGACCACAGTATGGAACATTGATGTTACTCCTAAAACAATCCAAAGTTGTTTTAGACAAGCAGGTTTTGAAAAGCATAAGTTCTATGATGAAGAAGATGAAATGCCATTATCAGAACTGAAACAAAACATAATCACCGAGCAAAACACCATCTCCAATGTTCAACAGTCGTTTAATAAGTGTGTTGAATTGTGCAATGCAAACCATGTGATTTTGATGGACGATTTTATGAACCTCGATGACGATGTTGTTAGCAACGAAAGTCCCTCAGATGACGAAATTGTTGCTAGTGCTACTAAACATGATGAGTTTAATGACAATTCGGATGCCTCCGGCACTGAGGATATTCTTCGGGACAAGCCTTCTCACCACGAAATGGCTAAATCATTTGAAACAATACAGTTGTTTTTTAATATGAGTGAGAGTATAACGTATGATGTATTCCTTTTACTTAATAAAATAAAACAAATGTATGAGTCAGAGTGCGTAAAAAGAGCATACGTCAAAAATTAATCACCGATTACACATTTTAAAAAATACATAGATACCTACACATAATGTACGATCTATGTAACTTTTTTATGTAAGAATGTACTTTTCATACCATAATCTTATACTATGTACTTATACTCTTAAAAATGTTTTCATTTTTTCTGCAATAAAACATGTAATATATATATATATATATATATATATATATATATATATATATACATGTTATACATTTTTCTTTAACTCGAAGTTTCTATAACTCGAAGTAATTTGGCTGTCCCTTGGGATTCGAGTTATGGAGGTTTGGCTGTATATATATATATATATCACTCATGATCTAATGACGTATGGCACTCACAATCAGTGTACTTTATTGGTGTACAAATTGTGTCCATTCTTTCTTATTCTTACTGACAACTCGCCAACTATTTTGTCTTAGTCTTTTTGATCTTCCTGTCCTTCGTTTCTTCCACATTTTCGCATCCCCCGCTTGTATAACTATTCTTTGATTCCTTATATATTGGAGATGTCGCCACCAACTCAGTTGACTCTTCTTAACCCACTAACGCCGACAATCGTGACTTCTTTACTCATTTTCGAGCTTCATTTCCAATATATATAATAAAAGGAAAAATAATGTTTACGAGTGCTTTTTGAATGTGCTCTTACGGAATCCGAGCTCATAATTGATTAATTTTTCCATACAGAAAATTAAATATGACGGATTTCAGACGAAAAAAATTAAAAAAGAATTGCACATTTTCAACTTCTTTGATTTTCTTTTAGATTTAAAGAAATTGCGCAAAAATGAAAAATATCCCTCAACCATCGTTGCACAAAATTATTTAAGTTTACTAGAATTTTTTTTTTTCATATTCATGTTAATCATTTTTTTTTAATGATGGCTTTTCGTAAATCCCGATATTGCCTAAACATAGTATGGATAATACTGTATTTGTTAAACGTCATTTCCTGCTGAACTTCAACAATGTTGTGTACCTATGTTTGAGTGAAATTTCCTATTTTTGCAAAATTTCAATTCAAACGAAAAAAACCATAAAAGTTGAAAATGTACATTTCTTTCATATTTACATTTAAAATCCCCCATACTTAGTTTTCTCAGAAAAATATCAGTTATGAGCCCGAATTCAGTAAGAGCACACCCAGAAACACTCGAAAACCTTACCTTTATTCATATATTTATTTCTTTATTATAAACATGGAAATGAAGTTTGAAAACAAGTTAAAAAATCAACGTGCTTTGTTCCTTAACATCCCATTTTAGTGGCTTAGAGTTTTCTTCTTTGTATTTTTGGCAGGACCTATAATTCACAACCGAAAGTGAGCGTTGATCTATAGATTGTCTTGTACGCAGTAATTTTTATTTTTATAGAAACCTCTCTCTTTCCTATAAATTCTTCGCTATTTGAATAATACACTAAGGTGTAAGCGCATTTTCTATTCTTCTGTTGATTTACATTTTCTGTTCTCTTAAGGTTTCAATCTTGATCTCCAGGTTCTAATTCGATCTTCAAATGGTTCATTCCAGATTTCCACGTTTTTTTATAGATCTTGATCTCTTTCCGCAACTGCAAGCATATCATCCCCAAATGTCACCTGCGAAATCTTCACCAGAGTGATTTGTTATGTTTCTGGGTACTTCACCTGTTATAGTGATGCGCTATTCTTCTTACTGCGGGATTATTTTTCCGGTTTCTTTTCAGATATTACGTGTCCATGTCGTCCTGGGTCTTTTGTCCTGTGAACTCTATTACAAAAGCAGAGTGATTTAGTACTTCCCTAGATCTTCTCAGACTATGCCTCAGCCATTTTCGCCTCTTAATTTCCTTTTATATGTCTTTGCCCTGTATTCTGCCACAGTTCATCGTGTTTGGCCGCCATACTTCCATTCTATTCCTCATCAGCTCTTCTCATGCTTGCGAATGTGTTTCTTGCTTTAATTATCCAATGTGAGTGATATAAAAAAAAATTAAAAAATTATCCGTTCCCTCGTAATAAGCTCATAAATTTGCCCAAAATGGTCATTTTTTCATCATTTATCCTAACATACTAGATAATGTCTACGGTCGGATATTAAAAAATATGAAAGATTTAGCACCCGCCATTTCTGCAACTGATAAAACCTCAAATTTCGTAGGCTTGTATAATAAAACAAAATTCCCAACTACTATAAGTAGGTCGCGAAATACATACAAAATGCAAAATCGATGAGATTCTGTATATAGTGAAAAAAGAAACGGTACGATACATCAACCTTTATTTATGAATGTGCAAATTTGTACAAAACACGTATATTGTGAGGTCATCAGTGTCGCAGATATGACGTCACCTCCGTTTCTTTTAAATGGTAACCCCAATTTTTGATAGTGCCATTTGAAGAACGTTTTTCTGCATGCAGAACGATGATTTCTCAGATAGGTTACCTAACCATTTTCTTAAGAGTATTTTAACATTTTTAGTTACGTTAAGTTGTAATTTTTTGTTTAAAATCTACAATTTAAAAAAAGACAAAATTATTTCGAATCAGGTCCAAGAAATGTTCCGCAAAAATTCCGTTTTTCCTCGTTTTTTTTGTCACAATCCGATCGTATTTGTCGTATTTAACTTATTTTTTAAAACAAAAAAGTAATAAATGTTAACGTAAAATATATTGTTGATTCTGCGCTGTTAGGTTTGACAAACGTTATTTGTTTTTTTGATTAATTAGTTCCATTTTCCCGATTAAATGGATTGGTAGGCGAGGAGCAATTGAAAGGCCAGCAAGATCTCCCGATATAACTCCACTCGATTGCTTCTTGTGGAGTTATCTCAAATCCAAAGTGTACCTATCGAAACCGATCTAATAACATTGAACATTTGAATTAACTCGCCAAGTATTAAATAATATCATAATAATAAATAATAATATCTCAGAAATGCTCGTTCTGTATGCAGAAAAATGTTCTTCTCCGAATGGCGCTATCAAAAATTGGTGTTACTATTTAAGAGAAAAGGAGGTGACATCATATCTGTGACAATAATGACGTCACAAAATACGTTTCTTGTGAAAATTTGGGCATTTAAAAACTGAGATTGACGTGCCCGATCGCTTTTTTTTTCACTATTTACAGATTTATTAATAGTCTAGGCAAACAGCGGTAATTACGAAATAAGTTACGACAGCCTACATATACACAGAACTGCTCGCATACAGCATCGATTTAGTATTGGCTAGAGTGGGGAATCGGTGATATTGTCGTAAGTTATCTCGTAATTGTACGTTATGAACCCTGTTTGGCCAAACTATTTATTAATTTTGTTCTAACCTATGCGTCCACACTGTATATTTATATTTAATTGTTTTACAAGATCCGCTTTTAAAATCTGCCATAAATTCTTAATTGCGAATAATCGGGAGACTATATAAACAATTTGAAAACCAATTTTATTACGATATATTTTTATGAATTTACTGGTAGTATGCCCTTGGCAGTAACTGTTATTTCACTATTAACAATAAATAAAGGTTTTAACGAAGTACATAGTAATACATCAGCCAGTATATGAGTCTTTGATTTGTGATTTCAAGAGCATGTCTATTTTCATCCTTAAATATCCAATTTATGTACTATTGCGGCAACAAAAATCCGGAAAAGTCTGATAAGCCATTTTGACTGTTTTTAGCAGTGTAAACCGACCGTTTGACATGTTGATGTCAGTTTTAATGTCGTGAATGGTAGCTTTGGGGACTCCAAACCTATTACCTAGTCTTGTATTGATCATTCTTCCCCAAGTAATGCAATTATTTGTATTTTTACCAGCACTTAAATGCAGTATAATGACATACATATGTCAATAATGATTTAAAAATGAAATAATATTTGACAAAACCAGCCAGATTTAAACTAAGCCAGATTTAAACTACATTATCTTAAGTGTCCGACTTTTTGTTGCCGCAATAGTACATACCTATTTTGCATGATTTCGTCAACTAAAAAGTCATATATTTAAAAACAAAATTCTCACCTATTGATTTCCGATTATTCATTCCAGATTCTTAGGACGTAAGAAACACGCACAGGAGTTGCTGTTAACGTCGGAGAACGACGAAGAACCGAGCATATACTACAGCAAAAACAGGAGATCGAGGAACGCGGATCCCATAAGTTAAGATTAAGAATACGCCACTAAAACAGTACTTACTTCATTCGGTATCTTTTTTAAACTAATTATACATAAAAAGAAAACTGCGGAACGTATGAATGAAACAATTGATTTACCTGTGAGAGCAAAGTCCAAAAATGTTTATGGAATCTCGTACATTGTCCGTTGTGTGTTCAGAATGCCCACTTGTCGAATGATCGTTAATTTGATTGAATCCCAATTCGCTTTCGAAATGAAAGGTATGCCGTTATCAGTCTCTTGTATATCTGTTATTTTGAATACATTTCGTGCAAGAATTTTATACAGATGTGTCAAATATCATAACATACTAAATAATGTACACTCGAAACTTCCCGCAAGTTCTCGTTAATAATTCATAAAGGGATTGTTTTAAACGTTTTAAAGAATTTCGAAATTTTACTGAATTTTTTTATCCGGATATCAAATTAAATTCCGTCGTATGAACCGTATAGGTATGTTTTAAATGTTTTTTTTTAATTGGTTTGATTCAATTAAAAGAAGAAAATTGTCTTATATATATATATATATATATATATATATTATTGTAATATTTATTTTTGTACTAGGTATATGAACTTAGGTGCTATTTCTTTTATTTTTTATTGTTTATATTGTTACACTCTGTATATAAATTCGATTATGGTGAAACAGGGAACATAGTGACGCAAGATATTTATTATACCCCTTTTTATTTTTCATTTTACGTAAATAGGATACAGTGAAATATAAATATACTTCATCATATACATACATACATAAAAGTATTGCAGATGTTTACACTTAAATTGGAATATGTAGCTAATATTTTGTGAATATATACATACATACATTACTAATGTACCTATTGTAAAAAAAAGAACTATTGTAAATATATACACTGATTATATGAAATATCGATTTTATTTTGTAAAGTCAAAGGACCATAGTTAACTCTTTACCAACGAATATCGGGAAATAGCCGCCAAAATCGTTTCATCATTGCGTATGCGAATTATACCGTCAGAAAGAATTGCAGTCATTCGAATCAGTCTTCTTATTGGAATTACCAGACGAACCAGCAAGCCTTTTATGTAGTTCATATATTATAATTAAAGTTCGACAAACGCGTGCTATTGCAGAAGCGCCGAGAGGAAATTTAGGTCGATGCGAAGCCAGTGGGGAGTTTAGTCATTCGATAGTCATGGAAGTGGTTTATCGGTTTGCGCCTTGTAAACCATGGATCGTCGTAAGCGAGGTTTACCTTTAGTATCGCATGTGAATAAATATATTAGTCGTTTCCCTGGGTTGGAATATATAGGTACTATCATTCCGTGCAAAATTTTCAATATACGGTTGATAGGTCCCGATACATTTCATTATAGAACACGTATTAAAGATAAACGTCATGACTGAATTTAAACAATATTCCGTCCTGGGAACTTCTGTATGATTTTATTTTTATGCTAAGTGTGTCCCATCCCACAACACCTAGTAGACGATGAACACTTTCGTCTTTGTTTTGGAACAAATATGTTCTCTTTGTGGAAACGACCAACCAGTAGTCCATTGCGATACATTTTACTACATTTGGAGAGTAGGGGAGAGAGAGCTTATAAATGATAAGTATATTTCTTTTTCAGTTTTCTTTTAATATGGAAGCGAAAGAGTGGAATTGGGTTGACGCCTAATGAAACTATGGCGGAAGCAGTACGAAATGTTCTTGACGGAGATTTGTCAACTAAACAAGCTTCAATTCGATTCAAAATTCCTAAAACAACCCTATCGAGGTATATTCAGAAGTGCAAAAATAGAGATAATGTTTGGCAGCATGTTACTATCTATGAACTGCCAAAAATGTCTATAAATTACACTGCGCCAGGTTTTGCACCGCAAACCATGAACTTTTGCTAACTGACTATCTCATAAAATGTCCACGAATACGTTATGGACTTACTTGCAGGAAAAGTGGCTTATGATTTTGCTACCGCAAATGATGTGGAAATGCCAGATACTTGGGAAATATATAAATGTGCCGGCAAAGATTGGTTCACATCCTTCTTGAACGACAGTTTCTTTGAGAACACCGGAATCCACTTCTTTAGCAGAGCCATTGCTTTTAACCCACCTGTGTTAAATAAGTTTTTTGACAATTTAAAATTGACTTTGGTTAAATATAATCTTATATGATAGAGATCTACCACTAATAGGTCAATAAAACAAGGCTGGTTTGAGCGATAGTTATATTTTAATGAAAATATAACTATCGCTCAAACCAGCCTTGTTTTATTGACCTATTAGTGGTAGATCTCTATCATATAAGATAAGTATAAAAAGGTCACGAAATATATATATATATATGTTAAATATAATCTGGGACCTGAAAGAGGTTATAATCTGGACGAAACCGGGCTCACTACCGTCCATGGGACCAGTAAAGTGATTGCGCAGAAAGGTTGCAAACAAGTGGGACAAATTACCTCATCTGAAAAGGAAACATTGGTCACAATTTGCTATACAATAAATGCTCTTGGAAATTCTATTCCCCCTTTAATGATTTTTTCCACGAGTGCATTTTAAACATAACATGATTAGTAGCGCTCCTCTAGCCACTATAGGTGTTACTTCGCTCATCTGGTTAGATCAGTAATGAAATTTTTGTGTAGTGGCTCCGTCATTTCATTCAGCATACGCGTTCATTTCAGGATTATAAAGTCCTTCTAATAATGGATAACCATCAAGCGCATGTTAATCTATCAAACTAGCGAAAGCTAACGGTGTAATTCTTCTAGCTCTACCTCCTCACACTAGTCACCGACTATAGCCGTTTGATCGTTCTATATACGGACCTTTGAAAAGGTATTACAATGAGGCTTGTCGGCCTTGGTTGTTAATGAATCCAGGGAACAGAATAACAATATATGAAATACCAGATTGTTTGGGCATAGCTTATCCAGAGCCTTTTTCCCAGAAGAATATTTTTTCCGGATTTCAAGTAATGGATATATTTCCTCTGAATAGAAATATATTTGGTGAACATGAATTTTTACCTGTGGAGGTAACTGATCAATCACAAATCGCGAACCAAATTGATCATGATGATGCGCAAATTCGTTCTCTACCATGTTGCAATCATTATAATCAAGATGTTCAGGATAACAATCAGATATCAGATAATAATACGACAGATTCACCAAAAACTCCTTCGCATTCTGGACGTAGAACTCCGCAGAAACAAATAATTTCACCTGAAATGATTTTACCATACCCAAAAGTCCAGTAGAAAGGGCACAAGAAAAGGGTTAGAAAACCCTCCGTGAGGATGAATTTCTTGTGATAAATTCTAAGAAAGTCAATCAAGCTAAAAGAAACTGTTTCAACTGGAAAGGTGCAAGTAAGAGACAGAAGGAAGTAAAAGTAGATGAATCGAGTTCGGGAGAAGAAAACATCAGTCTTATTGAGAGCGATGAAAACCTTATTGTAGAAGAAGACGTAGAAGAAGAAAAATGGCAACACATCCAATATCAAAAAGAACAGTTTTGTGCTGGTTAAATTGGCCTCTAAGAAATCAATAAAATATTTTGTTAGAAACGTTACGGATATTAATAATGAAGAAATAACGGTTAATTACCTCAGAAAACACAGACAATATTTTACATTTCGTCCCGTAAAAGACGAAACTATTGTTTATTTCAATGATATTGTTCTTCATCTCAAGGAATCAACAAATATTGATGGTACTTCAAGGGTGAAAAGCATGTATAGGATTAATATCAATCTTCACCGTTATGCTATTAGTTAAAACATTGTTACTAATAACAACAATAAGCATATTACACGATGTTTTATTACATTTTATTAATTCATTTCACATTGTGTAATCCAACAAGTAATATGTCCCCCAAACACTAATCCACTGTGCCCCGTTTAGGGGTCAAAATGATGCTAACATATGTTATACAAGTGTATAGCACGCGAGAAAAGCCAATTCTGAATTCAGTAGCC
The DNA here is from genome assembly GCA_038088585.1 of Chrysina gloriosa. Classification (NCBI taxonomy): domain Eukaryota; kingdom Metazoa; phylum Arthropoda; class Insecta; order Coleoptera; family Scarabaeidae; genus Chrysina; species Chrysina gloriosa. The sequence continues at coordinate 9,774,830 of CM076095.1, forward strand.
GTTACTACATCAGATTTTCAGAAGCTGTGCCAACTGTGTCCCGCTCTCCCCTGCAGTAAAAAACTGTATAGTAGAAAAAAGTGATGCTGACACCGGTGTGAAGATAATAGAAGATTCGTTTTATTTAATTTTTATATCACAGGAACCCAAGTCACAATGTTAGTTACTGATGAAGCTTCAACAATGCTGAAAGTTGGATGTTGAGAATATGCTTTCCGACTCTTCTTCACATAACATGTCTCATACATGTGTATCATCTCATTGCAAAAACCATTCGAAAGAAGTATCCGATGATGAATAATTTACTAGCATCAACCAAAAAAAGTGTTTTAATAAAATAAAATGTAGAGGACTCTCTATAAACAACCTAATAATAAAATTAGGTTCGTTAATGGGCAGTTAACAAGTAACCGTGCAAAAGCTTACAAAGTAAGCACAATTTGCATATGCCAATAATTCTGTAGGAAATTTTGACTATGTCAATCGCAAAACGCAACTACAGACTAATTAGTTTCGTCCTCGTTAGGACTCGTCAGCACAGTAAATCATTCTGACACAGTAAACATTTTTTTCAGGTGATACGTCGATATCTCGGTGAGATGGATATGGTCAAAATAATGACCCCATCTCCCGAGCAGTCAAAAAGTGAAGATGATGAATAAACCTTCCCGTTCAAACAAGGCTTAGAACCGTATTACCACCCCAATGAACTTTTTAAAAAATTACCTAGCGGTGAGGGTGGCGTTAACTCTTCAACAATTTCCTTTCGGTTTATTTGATTACTGAAAGTAGGGTAATCCTCTAAAATGTGCTTTTGCCAAATTTCATTAAATTTGTTTCGCGCATTTCAGAATAGCGTACAAAAATGTGATTTTCGACGTAAACTTTAAACTCTTCTCACGGACAAACAATACATTTTGTTATATATAAATTGAATCCAATCTACTTATTTTGACCTCTACAATACGTGGTAGCTCTATGTTCCAGCAATTTTGGGACACGCTGTATATATATATATATATATATATATATATAATTATGTGTGTGTGAATTAATTTCACTATAGGTTTAATTGATCAAAAATGTTTTAATTTCGTTTTGGGATACCCCCTGCTTGGTCTGAAAAGAATTTCAGGCACAGTTTTATTTTTAAAAAATCAAGGCCGTCATGACAATTTTCTGTTGAAGTAAAGTACCATTTCGATCAATAATATGGCAAAATGTTATTGAAAAAGTTGTTCTGAATATGAAATTATAACCATGCGCAAAATTTCATAAATATCGGACGACTTTGACTAAGTAGTAAACTAGTATTTGTTTTATATTACTATAGTGAAGTCAATCTAGGAACATACTCTAAATACAAGATGATTTATACAATTTTAATAAATCATCTTGTATAAAAGAAAAATCAATAACTGAAATGGTAAAGCTCTAAACAATCGTAACGATTGTTTAGAGCTTTAGATGTATAAAACTGATTTAACTTAAGACAATTTCTTCGATTTCCTGTTAAAAAGGAAATCCAAACATTATTTTTCACTATCATTACGAGAGGTACCATTAAAAAGCGTTTACGTCCATTTCCCTAATCGAAATTCTCTACCTAATTCCTCTAAGGACGTAAACATAAACTAGTCACACGGACAAAGTCAGAAGGTATCAGGAAAATTATTAAACGATGTATAATAACCACAAACGTTCATCGAACCGACAATTTCGTATCCTGAACATCTTCATGCATATTTTAGGCATGAGATCCAACCATAAATCTTTTTTAGGAATAAGCACCAAAATTTATAATATCACTTTCAGCTTGTTTTTATTTTTTAGCACTTGTTGCGAAATCTATCTAAGACTTGCTTACGGTTTTGCATCGAAGTCCCTAAGAAATGAATTCGTTAGCGGTACGACGACGGTAGTGACATCTGTGAATAGTCTTTTGATCTCATCGATTTTAAGTGTGGTCAAAAATGAAATTTCTTGCGACCTTATTGAAAAATCTGACGAGTTCCATCCGATTCTTTTCGATTGCTACAACGACCATTACTTAAGCAAAGAAAATGATTACATCATCCTGATGATGGTGGCAATTCACTTTTATATGCCATATGTACGATAAGCGACGTCACAGTTACCATTATAAAACTTGTCCCCAATTATCAATATTACATCTTCGATAATTTCTTAAGGTATCGCCAAAGTATTTTTATGATTTCCTACTATTATTTCGTCAAGAGGATGCTGTATAAAATGAAACGATTAAATCTGATCTTGAAAAATTTCATATCCGATTCGAAGCATAAGAAGTCGTTGTTGAAATTTGCTTGCGATAAAGACTCCAACGCCTATAGAAAGTACCATACCCTGTCGATGTTCCTGGAAGGAGTATACGAAGCTTATTCAGAATTTATGATTGTAGTCGACGGATGCAATGAAATTTATGGATGGATAGTGCTAACTTTGATGCTACAATTCTTCTGTGTCTACCTCAACGTAGTCAATGTAATCCTGAGTTTGCTCGGAAATGCAATTAGTTTACATTGGTCTGTCGTGGTTATCACATTGATGCAGTTGATTTATGCTACGGTAAGAATATTTCTAAAAATGAAGAAAATTTTTTCTTCTATATCACATTGGTAAACTCCTCACCACAGAACGATTTAATTAGATCCGGTGACACGTGTTAAATAATTGTGTGGTGAGGAGTTTACCGATGTGATATTTGTGTCAGTTATTAGCTGTAGTATTCTACAGCACAGTCCTTGCAATCACTATCAATTTCTTGATGAACGGCAAAAGAAGGAAGTTTCCAAATTTTTCAAAATTCCAGTTCCTTTTCTCATCCGCAGTAGAAAAAAAAGTGAACTTGGTAAAACTAACTTTTTAATTTCCAAAGTGGTTGGAAATTGTAATTTCAGACGATTTTACAAGGTATAGTTCTCTTCTTCGTGTAATATTTTATTTGCGGTTGATAAACGGGAAATGGGGCTGATAGAATTACTAAAAATTTCGAGACTTTAATCGAAAATTTTCGGGTAATTTTCAACTTTCTTGAAACTTTAACTTCACTTCTAATTAGTCATTCAATTTAAAAATTGGGAAAAGGAAGGGTGGGATTGGTAAAGTAAACGTTTAACATTTTTAAAACTGTTTGAGAATCTTTGTTCTAAGTATTTGAGTGGTTTGAAAACTTTCTGGAAAGTACGATTTTCTTCTTGCTTTATCATTTTGTTTATAAACCATGAAATGACGGAATAATTGGTAAAATGGGCAACATTGACAAAACTATTTACTACTATTTCAAAACATTTCTTCCAAATATTCTGATAATTTTTAAATTGTGTGAAAAGCGCAATTCTTTTCTGCCATTGTTAGAGTTGGTAAAAGGTGGATGACGTGTATCATTATGTAGTGTAAATCGGACTGACGCTGTCACTCCTCCGAATTTTATTATTCAATGATAAATGGTCATTGATAAGTTATCATTGAATAATAAAATCGGCGTCAGTCCGATTTGCACTATTTAATGATAACACATCATCCACCTTTTTAACAAACTCTGGTCATTATCATTTTGTTTGAAGACAATAGAGTGGCAATAAAATAATAAAATTTACGAATTTTGTTGGACATTTTCTGGTAATTCCTAAAAATATAAATTTCTATGGACCGTAAGATTGATAGCTCAGACTTTTAAAATTTTTATCATAAAAGTCTGATATTTTGTTATAATTTTTGACTTTCGATGCGCTACTGGCACTGAATACAAAGTCTGTAAGATCTTACAAAAAAAAACGAGCTACATTTAGGGAAGAAAAATGCGACTACACTACAGCAATGTCCAAAAATACACAAAGTCAGGTGAAAATATTAAAAAATTAATTTTGAAATTACAGTAGAACAAAATTAACCACAATGGGGAAAGACTTCTAGAACTACGTAAAACGTTCAACCCTGATCTGAAGCTTGCGGTTTTCAAATATTTTTCAGGAAACACAATACACGGAGTTCCGCGAACTTCCATCAAACTCACCATGTCACCACTGCGCGAAGACACAACAAAAAATACAAGATGTGAACGTCTTAAAACATGCAAATCTTGACTCGGGTTATTATCTGCTAAGGACAAAGATTAGACTTCCTTTAAAAATCACCAGGGCAGTTCAAACGAAAATATGTGTAGATTTAACGGAGAAGGGTAATATCCAATTTAGGATTCATTCATCAACTGAATTGGAAACAGTTATGGTTGAAATAGGAAAGAAAGTAATATGACTAAGAAAGTGTAAGAAACATGTTTGCTAGACCCACGAATACGACGAAGCAATAAAAATAAAACAAAGGTAGTTCGCATGGCAAAGACTTACCTTACGTAGGAACCAGGATATTTGCAATAGTTTCTTGCATCCAACACTCGTATGATGGGATTTGGACCTCTGATTAGTCCTCTTCATAAAGAAGGCGAGAAAGGTGATGTGAACAACTATCACGGAATAGCATTTCCCCCAATAACTTATAAGATTCTGTCAAAAATTCTTCCGAATGGAATGGAGGGACAGTTGGTTTCATATTTTGGAGAATATCGGGAAGGATTTAGGAAAGGACACTTATGCGCCGAGCAGATAATGAACCATAAATCGATTCGGTATCTGAAATATCTTCTTCTTCTCACTCGTCGAGGCGTCAATACATTTTGCCTTTCCAGGCGTCGGATTGTCGATTGCCCTTCCACATACTTCTTTCATTCCTTCCTTTCGCTTGTCAATACTTTCATTTCATCCAATCTCTTCTCTTTATTTCTTTCAATCCCCTCTATCTGGCAAATCCACTTTTCTTGGTCTGCCCTTGCGTAGTTTCTTTAATTTTGCTTCTTGTGTATCTTTGCTATTCTTTCTGGATCCAACTTAATTGTTGTTTCCTGATTTTATTCATTACTGATATTTGTTTTGTCTTTTGGCTGAAAAATAAAAAATCACAACAATCTTCATCGCCTTTAACGCGACGTATAACACGATTGATAAATTGATTCTGATCCAATTTCCAAATCGAGGCTAGATGATAAAATAAAAGCGATCATTCATTATATCTTAACCGGGACAACCTCAAAAGTAAAATTGAGGGAAGAAATCGGAGACAGCTCTAAACTTAGGTTGGATATTAAGCAAGGAAACGAACTGGCATTCATGCTCTTAAACTGTGATAATTATTTTATTGTTTTACCAGTTTGGAGGTAATCCACGAACAAAATTCCTTTTGCATCCCAGAAAACTGCAGCTACCACCTTCTTGGCCAATGTGTGGACCCTAACTCACTTCGGAGCCGAAGTACCAGATTCACACCATTCCATAGCCTATTGTTTTGATTTAGGATCATGATGGTAAACCTAAGTCTCATCCACAGTGATGGAACGACGCACAAAATCCTTTTTTATTCTTTCTAAAACGCTACAAATGTTGCTAAGAAAGTCGCATTCGAATGTGTTTTCCATTGTTGGCGAATGCGGCACCCATTGCGCACACGGCTTTCAGAAACCCAAAACTTCACCCAAAATATTACTCACACTGCCTAATGAGATCTCTAGGGCTTTTACCAAATCTCTCTCGGTTAATCGACAATCTTCCAGAACTGCATCATGTATTTTTGCTACGATTTCTGGCGTGGATGCACTTTTTGGGCGTTCATTACGTGAATCGTCTGCAGGACTTCTATGACTACGTTTAAATTGAATATTATTCCTTTAACAATAGTTCATGAATTTGTTTTGGTGATATACTTTCCAAAATAAGAATTTTATCACTGAACGATATTAAATTTTTTCCATTGGAACAAAATACTGTGGCACGTTCACTTTGAACAGTTGTAAGTATGCGAATAAGTTGACAGATCTACATGAAACTTCACACGTATTCATAAAACAGTTGTACCATCTTTTTTATAAATAAAATGGCGAATCTAATAGCGCCATTTCTTATCGAACGACAAAACTTATTGAACAACCTAGTAAAGATATATGGCCAAAGAATTGAGCAATTAGACAGATTTATATACCTGAGAGCTAGCATAAGTAGTAAAGGCACCTTATATTACGAAATAAATGAAAGAGTTGCTAAAACAGGTCGATTATACAATGCCATAAAATTTAAGTTCTTAAATAAGAAAGAAATTCCATTAGGACTCAAGGTAAAAGTACACAAGAAAATAGTAAAACCAATCCTACCCTTTAACTGCGAAAGCTGGGACACGATGGGTAGACAAAGAAGGAAGTTAACGAGTACAGATATGAGATGTCTGCGATAAATACAAGGCAAAACCAGAAGAGACAGAATCTGAAATTAAGTATATAGAGAACAACTGAATATCATGCTAATAGAACTATAGAACAGGGGCAACTCAGATACGTGGGACATATACGATGAAAGGAGTAAGACAGGCTAGTAAAAAGAATATATGAAGCTAGAGAAATAGGGAAAAGAAAAAGAGGTCGGCCGGAAAAGACCTGGAGGAAGAAAATTAAAAGAGCAGCAGAAAACAGAGGAGTGGAAGGAAAAGATATCCCAAAATTCGCCCAAAATATAAGACGGTGAAAAGAAATCTGGAAAAAGAAAATCGAATAAAAAGAAACATGAAAGAAGAGCAAAGTGCCGTACACCGAAAGGTAAACAGCCTCTTGGATTAAGTAAGTAAGTAACTTTTTCTACTATTATAGAACTTATTCCATTTTTTACGAACGCGCGGTGTAAATCCTCAAATAAGAGTCAATCCAATCCACCTCATATCCATATGAAAGAAAACAATTCCCTAAATAGGGCGATAAAATACAATATACCCTATAAAATTTTGATTTGAGCTGGAAAATCATTAGTCTCGTATATTATTCATAAAATCGTCCTTAACATAACTATCCCTTGCCCTTCCTAATGCCCCGACTTCAGTAAGTACCACCGTCAACGCCAAAATGAACAAAGAAAAACGCATATCTTCACGAAACCCGCGAAATCTTATCGATTTCCTCACGAGACTATACGGCATCACTCCTTTGAGCGAAGCGCAAACCATTTGGGGAAAGATTATCTCGAAATTTTACGCCACCGTATTCTCACTGGCCTTAGTCTATTTCCTTTACTACCAATTAGAATTAAAAGCCCGATACGGATTCCCCAGGAAATCGAAGAAAGCTAACGTGGTAACGATTTTCAGCACACTCATCTTATTCACGACAAGCGTTTCGATCGGTTTATCCGTGATCATCTTTCAGAATCGAAGATATGCGTATATGATGGATAGGATCCGATCATTTAGGAGAATAATCTCGCCTTATTCCAAAGATGATCCGAACAGAAAATACGTTGCCGTTAACTTGATATTGGTGCACTTATGGTATGGAATAGTGACCATGGACGATTTTACTATTAGTGCGTCCGGAGTGATTCGCAGCGTACATTTTTACATCTACGATAGCTACTTGAGATATCGCTTATTGGTATTCACCATATACTTGTATTTCTTACTCAAGGAGTTGTTGGATTATCTGAAGCTTTTCAACCAAATGCTTAAGACATGTGGAAAAAAGGTGACGACTTTTCGTCATCAATTCGTTCGGGAAGGGACTTCAAGAAGCTCTTCGGAGATATATGCCATGGATTGGTCGAGTTTAACGAAATCGTTCTAAGTTTTAACGACGTCTTTGGATGGATCTTGTTGTTTTTGTTACTTCAATATTTCTACATCTACCTGGTATTATCCAATTCCATTACTAGTTTGATCGCGGGTTTTAAAGTACACTGGAGTTACTCTGCCAACGTCACGATGCTGGTGATATATGCGACGGTAAGAATCTTGAGGAATATACGGAGAGAAACAAAGAAGTACGTTGTTTTTTCTTCGAGAGTGAAAATTCGCGTATATGTTGTTTTGATGCATATCTTCATATTCTTTTTTATTATATAAATGTCTATCACCATTAAGAAAATATCTTTCGGATTATCTCCATTACATATTTCGATCAAATCAAATTCAATTTAGCAGATTATATTTTATTTTATTTATTTATTTAATCACTAAATCAAATATACACTGTTAGGTGTTGAGCTACTATGCCGCGTATCCCAGATCGAGCGGGATTGCATGGCTAACTCTCTTAGTATTGAAGATGGAGTTTGGATTAAATGCAGTGGTGGCTCCTGACATTTCAAGGTGGGTGGTCTCCACGAACCACAACCAGTTTAAAGTAATAATAATAATAATAATAATACGATAATAAAAATATATATACAACATTTATAACCAAAAACAAAAAATATGAGTAACAAAATTTACAATAATATGGAAAATTTCAAAGTCAATTGAATTTACCCTATTTCATTTTCTTATACTGGGGTTCAATACGGCGGTCTTTTTTGGAAGCAAACTTTTTAATTACTTTCTCGTTGAAATTCGGTACTGAAGCGACGATTTCTTTTCTATTGGAAACATCGATAAAACAGATGGACGATCTTCACACAGTGAATTTCTAAGAAATTTATGTGGTTCAAGGTGGAAAAATTACGTTTGGCTTCAACAGTGGTCATGGGTGTAATCGTCAGAATCTCCAACAACTTTTTAGTTTCTGCCATTGTTTCTTCCAAATTGTTAGGAATTATAAATAAATACACTGCACCTTTCAATGTCCTGCACTGAAAATTTGAATACAAAACTGACAGCTCTCTTCGTAGGTGTTGTTTTTCCAAAGAATTATAAGCTGCACATGTTAAGTCCAGGTTATATTCAGGAAATGAATGGTTATAATTTTCAAAATTCAAGAGCGATGCGGCAACCAAGTGGTTTGTAAAAGCAAACCGTTCTTTTGCATTATTTATAATAACATCACAAACTTCTATACATGCAATAGGGTTGTCTTCTTTGCTATTATTTAAACGCTTACTTTTTGCATCATAGGGGACTCTACTAAAATTTAAAGCTTGTATGATAGAATCTATTTCATTTCGAACGCTATTAATGCTTCTCTCAAAATTATTTTCTTTGTTTTGTGCATTTATTGGGATCATGTCCTCTTTTTGCAGTTGGTTACATAAAACTTCAACATGTGGCATAATATAATGAAAAGTAGTCAGCCAAAAAGTAAAATTTGGATCTTCCAGAAATACGTCAAATACCTCTTGCTTCTTTGTACGTCACTACATTTAAATCTTCTTCCAGATGTTTCATACATTCTATAGTAGAATCTCTTTGTTCGTAAATCACATTAATCGTACGACTATTGAAATTCCAACACGTAGGTGCAGAATGGGGTACATTTTTTCCTATGAATTGCTTCAGAACCGCAGCTCTTTGCGGCGAATGATTAAAAAATCTAGGTATGTCATGTAAATTTCCAAAAAGACACGTACCTGAGAATTAATTAAACATGCTCGTGACATCACCAAATTTAATTGATGAGCATAGCAATGTACGAAATGTGCCTTTTCCTATTTTTCTTTGATTATTGCCTGAACTCCGCCATGTATTCCGCTCATTAGAGCTGCTCCCTCATAGCTCAATGATGTATTTTTATCATTTTTTAAAATAGGGTCAATAACATTAAAAATATTGTTAGCTAATGCCACAGCATTATGATTTTTGGGAAGCAAAAAGTCCAGAATCTTTCTACCGGCTTTTCTACCGTAATAATTTTCTAAAAACAAATTCAAGGCATTGCTGTAAATCTAAAAGCTTTCCACCATTTGGTGTAAGGTTTACATTTCACATTTCATTTGTTAGGTTTTATTTGGTTGTCGTTGCTCCATGCACAATTTTGGCTCATTCGTTTTTATTCTTTGCCTTTATCTCCGCTTTTTTCCACCTGATGTTTTTTCTTAAATATTTTTGCCACTATGTCATTCCATCCCTTCTTTGGCCGTCCTCGCCCTCTTCTACTTGGTACTCTTGCTTTCCATATTTGTTTAACCTGCCTCTCATCCTTCATGCTGCACATGTGGCCAAACCATTTGAGTGCGTTCTTTTCAAGTACGTCCATAATCGAGTCCACCCTCAGTTGTTCTCTCACAATACGTATTTCTGCTTTTGTCTTCTTTCGTAGTCCCTTTGAATATTTTCAGGCATTTCATGTCTATAGCATTTATTTTGCTTTTCATTACTTCCGTTAACACCCAACTCTCGCTGCCATAGGTCAGGATAGGTCTAAGGACAGGTTTGTGCACCCGCGTCTTTGTCTTTTCGTTTTGTAGCTCTTTATTTCTAATTTGTAAGCTTTTTCCTTTTTTCTTCACTAGCATATCCTCATTTAACATTACCTCCATTACGGGCACATCGTGGTCACTGCCTATTTCGGTGCCTCTTCTTGGTCTCACCTCTTCAGCTTCCAAGTCTATTTGTCTTATGAAATAGTCTACAATAGATTCTTGTTGTCTTTGAATTTATTACGACAAGGTGATTCGCTATATAAAGGTTGGCTATTTTGTGCTGATTTTCATTTCTCATTTCTGCTCCAAATAGTCTCAGTCATCCTTCCATTGTTTCTTCCCCCTCTCTCTCGTTTCCCCTTTTATCGTCCAATTCTGATTGTAATATTTAAAAAAGCAGTTTTTCCTCTTTCTTTGCATAATTATTTCGCCCGTACGCTATAACTTTAGCGGTAGGATTAGTATTGTCCAATGTGATCTCGATTCACAGTATTTTCTCATTCACACATCTTTCATTTATTATATTTTTTATCTTGTCTTGTTTCACTATGAAGTCTTCCGTTCTTCAAACATTTGTTTCCATGCCTGACCAATAGAACCAATACCCGTCTTTTCAATTCTGTTATCTCTCCGTTTTTCTTTTTAGTTTCTGTTACTAATGAATAGTCTATGTTCTGTGTTCTTTTATGGAACCAGGAATACTTTTACATTCCAACTGCCTATTTGTATGACTAATTTAGCTTTTTTCCTACTATCACCTTATTTTTGGTTTACTGATGTTTTGTGTGTTCTATGTTTCTATTTATTCTTACCTTTCCTGATATTTCCACTATTTTTATCACTGTCTCTTATACTCTTACCATAGCCGTTGCCAGGACCGCATACAATCGTTCTTCTTTTCTGTTTATTATCTTTTTGTTGCTTTACCATTTGTTTCTTTATGTTTAGCTTCTAGGATGTTTTTCGTCTTATTTCAAAATACATTCTACATCGTTTATTGTAATTTTTTGAATTCGATTATCACTTTATCACGCTCTTCCTGCGTCTTATTTCTGATTATCTTTTTGATTCTTATGCCTTCACTTGTTGTATGGTTAGTATGTTACCCCCAAAACTGCGTTACTACTATCTCTCCGAGATAGCAATAACTGAGGGGAACAATTGGCTAGAGTGCACAAGACGACAAGAACAAAACAAGAAGCGGTACATACACTTGTCGCAACAGCCTAGCCAATGCCGTGCTCAGCTCAGTGGGAGGTCGCGTCGGTTCTTTTTCAAGCTCTAAATAACGGTCGTTGAATGCAACAGGTCTTGTCAGGGAAAAATATAGTATGGGCGCCAACCATGAAATTTGGGTCAAAGGTCATAAGAACTTACCAGATATATTTTCATGGTGAAATAATCGGTACCTTTATATCGATCGAAGAACTGTCTGACGTCGGGAGCGACCAAGATCAGCTGGGAAAATGCACGTTGATTCTATATGCTTAGATTCTGTTACGAAAACGATAAAATTCTACTTGAAAAACTACACCCGGTTATTCAAGAACTTGTGTATTTAGCCTTTAGTTAGAATTCATTAAAAACATTGAAAAACTACATACAATTTGAGATAAAATTAACTAAATAATGCGAACAGTGCGATAACCGTAAGTCCACATAAAACGTTTTATCTAAACTTTCACAATATAAACTACAAAATGCATTATGTTAATTGTTACTGTGAGTTATGCAAAATACGATACAGGTCTAGTAGGAATTTCGATATACATATATATGAACATCAATGAATTTAATAAGAAAATACGGCCATCTAGATAATAATGATTTTACAAGCTAGCGAATATTAACGTTGAATTTAGTTGAAATTATTGATATCCGAAATATTTAAAACAAAGAGAAACGGTTTAAGACATATAGAATGAATGCTTAGCTGTCATGGCTTCCGGGTGATATCATCGCATAAGGTTCTACCCTTTGTCTGCCTCGGATGTTGGAAATGGTCTTTCGGATTTGTCCGACGGATTAGACAATCGGTTTTCCTTCGTTTAATACCTTGATGGGGAGGTATAAAGACAATGATGTTCTATTAGGCACGACGAGGTGTAGGAGGGTTCGATCTCGGGTTTCTTTTCCTCCGCGAACGGGAGATGTACTTGAACAATATACTAGAGGATTTGCTGGCGAATTCCCCACTACAGGGTAAATACTTTCTTGATGATAATTCGATAAACGATACACACACTTAAATTTTCTCAGCCATAACCTCTTCCCATCTCGTCACCGGTCTTTTACCACTCGCAACCTAATGCCTAATTCCCTATTTTTTTGTTACTACGCCGAAGCTAAGATTCGCTTCGCGTTCTCGTGATTGGACGAATTCGAAAAATTCAAGGGCAACTAACACGCGGCGATATGATGGGTTCAACGGGAATATCGTTAAGCGATATTAGGAAATAACTATTGTCCGAAAGGAGTAAAATTTGAACTGAACTAAGTGAAATTTGGGCGCGTAACAAGTAATATACGGATTTTCTGTCTTTAACATTCTTGAATTTATTTTTGTTTCTCATAATTCATTGTTGAGCGGCATTCCACTCCATTTTGAGTAAGCAGGTTTTTGTGTATGTTTCTTGCTCCTTTTGATCCGCCCAATCCTTCCCTGGTGGCTTCTTCTTCGTAGGTTGTGGTAAATATGCCTCACTGTTATGTCTCCGTTTTTCTTTATTTATTGAATCAACTTTTTCCTGTAATTGATGTGGTTATTCTTCCACTACCTCGTTTTCGTCTTTCATTTTTTTCCCTGATATTTCTTTTGGTTTGCCCTTATAGCTCTCGCCTCTGTGTTCATTTTGCAGTGGAAATCCTATATGATTGCTACAATTTTTCTCTTGTTTTTGAACACTTACCAAAGTAACCCTATAACTGCTCCCATTTTTGTATTGCATCATCAAGGTCTCAACCCTTACTTTTGGTCGTATAGTAGGAACCTTTACAACTGTATTATGTTCATGATGAGAGGAGAACATCCAAAGTGAACCATCTAAAACGATTTTTGCTGTAAACGTATTTTCTAGCATGGGTTACATCAACTGCTTCATGTTCATCTAGTGAACTATTTTCGAGAGCCAAAATTTTAATAAAGTAAAATGTAGAGGACTCTCTATAAACGACCTAATAAATTAGGTTCGTTAATGGGTAGTTAATAAGTAACCGTGCAAAAGCTTACAAAGTAAGCACATTTGCATATGCCAATAATCCTGTAGGAAATTTTGACTATGTCAATCGCAAAACGCAACTGCAGACTAAGTAGTTTCGTCCTTCTTAGGACTCGACCTTACAGGATTATTGGCATATACAAATTGTGCTTAGTTTGTAAACTTTTGCACGGTTGTTCTTAACTGCCCATTAACGAACCTAATTAATTACGTCGTTTATAGAGAGTCCTCTACATTTTATTTTGTTAAAATGTTCATCTACATCACTATCACTGCCACTTGCATTCTCAGAAATCTCAGGGCCTATATCATATTCTGATTCAACAAACTCACTTTCTAATGCGCTATCCACATCACTTACATCACTGTTCATTTCACTGCACCACTCCGTAACCGTCTTCAAAACTTTTATACGTAAAAGTAAATCTTTTTAATGGTTCGGCCATATTGTATTAAATACTAAGTGACTCAACAAACGTCGTTTTGCCCAAAATTTTTGTCGACTTTGATTTTTTCCTAAACATTCGCGTAGCAATGACGAACAAACCCCTAGAAGGAAGTATCCAATTTGGTCCAGTCGTTTTCAAGTTTTAAGCATCCGAACAAACCAGAATCCCTTTTTATATATACAAGATTTTGTTATACAAACTGTAGCGTGGCGTCTGACGAACTAGGACCAACTAGATTCATTTTCTAATTCTTGTAAAAGTTATAGTATTGCTACATGGCAAATATAGCTGATGCATGAGAACTGGTGTGAGGATTAGGTGAAGTATTCGGGCGATAAATGGTTTATTTTTAGCTATATTACAGCTGTTATATATGAGGTAGTCCCTCAAACGCCCCATTACCAGTTAAGGTTAAAGAGTTTGATAGTATGTCAAAATTAGTAGTTGATGAGCCTCTGAGGGCATTAATAATTTTGAGAGAAATTCATATTGAATAGCTCTAGTTGCATTTTTGAAGCTCTTTTTATTTCTGAAATTACTAATTAGACTTTGAATTTGTTGGACAATGGCTGTCGGTATTTTAATTTTTTTTTCCTAGATGACTAACTAGAATATTCATTTAACAATTTAGTAATTTGCTCAGTTATTATTTTTCTATAGACAAGTTGGATAAAATATGAAAAGTTTTCTCGCTCAAAACAAATTTTCTTTATTTTATAAAATTGCATTAAGAAGATCGGTACCATGCTGGAATCCTAATTTTTATCTTTTTAGTATGCTAGGAAAAACAGCCGTTTTCTAAAGAAAAATTCCACAGAGATTTTTGTACTGTTATCCAATTTATCTTTATAGTAAGTATTAGTATCCTTGTATCCAATTGACGTCATATCCATACGAATGAAAACAATATCCTAAATGCAAGCACAAAATATAATACACAGCACAAAATTTTGACTTAAGCTCCAAAATCATTAGTCTCATATTTTATTCATAAAATCGCCCTTAACATAAACATCCCTTCTCATTCCTAATATCCCGACTTCAGTAGTTACTACTATCATCATCGAAATGAATATACAAAGACGTCTATCCTCATTAAATCCTCGAAATCTTATCGATTTCCTCACGAGATTATACGCCATCACCCCATTAATAGACGCGAAAACTATTTCGGGAAATATTATCTCGAAATTTTACGCCACCATCTTCTCTTTGGGCTTAATCTATTTCCTTTACTACGAATTACAATTAAAAGCTGTATTGGGAGCCTCTAGGAAATCGAAAAAGCGCCCGTGGTAACCATTTTCAGTACAGTTATTTTATTCGCGACCAGCGTTTCGATCGGCTTATCCGTGGTCATCTTCCAGAACCGGAGGTATACGTATATGATGGATAGAATCCGGTCGTTTCGGAAAATAATCTTACCTTATTCCAAATATGATCCCAATAGGAAATATGTTGCCATTAACGTGATATTGGTGCATTTGTGGTACGGAATAGTGACCATGGACGATTTTACCATTAGTGCATCGGGATCGATTCGCAGCGTACATCTTTACATCTACGATAGTTACTTGAGATATCGCTTATTGGTATTCACCGTATACTTATATTTTTTACTCAAGGAGCTGTTGGATTACTTGAAGCTTTTCAACAAGATACTTAAGGAATGTCGAGGAAACGGTGATAGTTTATCGTTGTTTCGTTTGAGAGGTGACTTCAAGAAGCTTTTCACAGATGTATGCGATGGGTTTGTGGAGTTTAACGAAATTGTTCTCTGTTTTAACGATGTCTTCGGATGGAGCTTACTGTTTTTGTTACTCCAATATTTTTACATATACCTGGTATTATCCAATTCCATTACAAGTCTAATTGCGGGATTTAAAGTACATTGGAGCTATTCTGCCAATGTCATTATGCTGTTAATATATGCGACGGTAAGAATCTTCGTGGGTAATACCACAAGTGCTCAAAAATCACCGCTGCTTGTTTAATTTATTATTCACAACGCGCTTTCATGAAAATTATCAGATCAATTTTTAAGCACTCGTGGTATTTGGGGAGAATATTTTTGGAATAAAAATACACAATACTCGCAATAGTATAACGTACCTTATTTATTTATTTATTTATTGAAACAGTAACGTATAATAACAAACCCAATTTTACTGCTTGTTTTTTTGTCCAAGTTGATGGCTCGTTTACTCGTACGGGAGTTTTTGAACCAATTGCCGGTGATTCTCCGATGTGGACTTAAATGTCAAAAATAATAGGTCGTTGGTCGCTTTTCCGCTTTTATCTTGGCCTTTTAAAAACAGTCTGATTGAGCAAAAGTTTACAAACCATTTTGTATCAGCTAGTTTTCGGCTACCTCTTTACGTGCTTTTCGAAAGAAAAGGGTTATATTTGGATTCTTCTTTTTTCGCCGATGTTGTTGATTTCTTCTTTAAAGAATGATTTCTGTTCTTCGCCTTCACTGCCTCTCCAAAGAAGTTCATAAAATAATATAAACAAGTTTTTTTCTGTAGACCTTCTGGCGTTTGCTCATCACACGCTTTGACAAGTTCTTTTAATTCATTATAGATCAAAAAAGTTGCAGATTCTTTACGTTTATTTTGTATCCCTTGTAAAATCTTTCTTTTCGACATTTCTTGCATCTCGGGCAGCTTCAAATTCAATTTGTTCGAAAGAATTTATTTTAATTCCATATTGATTAAAATACTTTTCCACTAGTAATTTGGGGGTAACATTCCAAAGGACTTTTACTGTATGTTCTTTATATTCCTCACCATTTTTCTTCCTCATATTGAAGGACCAATTTTCAAAATAAATGCAAGTTCGGATACTGGAGTCCCTCGTTCGAATGTGTACTTTTCTTCGGCGCAAAATAACATAAACTGTTTCCAGACACTGCCCTTGCTCTTTTTTCGTGTTTTTTGGATGTATTTCTAATGACATTATCGTCAATTTCTCATTCTGGGATATCCCCAAATAGATCATGGCGTTTAAAGATTTTTCTTTCTTTTACTTTGACTATGACTTTGACGTCCCGGTTACAACAATATAATGGCAACGTGGAATTTCCACTGTAATTTTTGTAATTTCCATTTAATAATTTAGTACCTATTGCATTATTACAAGAATGTATGAGTGAAATATTCAAGAAAATACTAAAAATTCTAGTAGGATTTTCTGGGTTTGTTGCAGATTTCTGTATCATTACTTTTGGCCTCTCTCTCGCTTCAATGTTTGATGTGTAGCTGGTGCCCCACGTTCATAATTTTTTATTCAACAATACTCGATACCGCCTGTACCGGTTGGAGAGTTTAGAGGCGCACGATTCATTCAGTTTCTGACATTGAGTTGGAACAGATCGTAACTAGTTATTTCGTTCCGCTTCTAAATCCCGTTGTCGAGGATATACACGGAAATTCGACACTGGGAAGTGTATAATATTGTTGAATGAGTTAGAAATTACGTTGCCCCAAGTTTTGCTATTCAAACTAATCGTCCACGTTGCTTTTCCCTCAATTGAAGGTAAGTCTTTTTTGTTAATTACAATGTCGTTATCGTATCTTTCATGTTGTTGTAAGGAACTAGTATAGGCTGGTATAATTAGTATAGGCTGGTGTAACTAGTGTAAGCTAGTATAAACTGGTATATAGGAGTACAGACAGCTAAGATTTATTTCCGAGAACATCAGAGAACTATCGTAGAAGCTAGAAGCTAGCTTCCCGGCGTTTTTCATCAAGTGCGAGAAAACCCGCCACCTTTGACATCTTCCGCCTCAATAGCGCTGCACGGACGTCGACAACAGGAAATAACGTACCGTTTTTATTTGATTTTATTTATATTTTTGTATCGTTGAGTGCCCTAGAATCTTGTAGTTAATTTACAGTTAGGAAATTGGGTATTTGTGTGCGAGTAAAGAGTAGTGCTTTTGTAAACATTCAATTATGTTCGTATTTTTGAGGAGGAAGGGAGGGGGAGACTGAAAGCATGAATGTTACACGTATCATGTAACAAATTAGCACAATGTTTTTAAGTGACCGACCTACAGAAAGCATGTTTGCAGCACCATCACTCATAAACGTCAACAATTGATTTTTGAAAGTTCGAACTTTTCCAGTGTATTTAACAGTAACTTTGAAATGACTTCGGCAGTACATTGTTGATGGTTGTACTCGTCTGGAAGCTAATAGAATTGCAGGTGACGATTGATGTGGTTCCATTGTACGTACCATTACATTAAGCAGAGAATGTTTTTTACGATCTGTTTTTTCGTCTACAGTTTTCTCTCCTTCAACTCCGATGTAATTCTTTTTCAACATGTTCACGAGCAGATAGCACAAATCTTTGTAACGATGCCCGACTTGGTAATTTCCAGTCCGAATATTGCTACGTTTTTTTTCTTCCCGCGTACCTCGATTTCTGTCGTTACACTTGTTGCTATTAATTAATCTTTGTTCGTGGTGCATTCTATGCGGTCGACATCCCTACGCTATCGATTGCTATATCGATTTCCATTCTCACGGATAGAGGGAGCCTTCATGCCTGTACGTTTTCCGATTGACGTATTATTCGGGGGCTTTCGATATAAAACCTTGGTGCAGTTCGGACGTTTGTTCCGCGAAGTGTTTTCCTCGAGAGATTATCGTTTGAAATCTCGGCACATTTGTGGATATTGTGGAAAAATACTTCTCGTTTCCGATGCCTCATTTTGGGATTGGATCGCCGAACCGGTGAATAATGTTTTTGAGGATCGGAGGAGCTGATTAATTCAGTAGCAGTTGGAGCGCGTGTTATATTCGTAGCCGTTTTGTGTTTTACCCCGTTCTAACGGGGATTATGTCCTGGATGTTTAATCTTGGCCGTTTTAATATTGGGATAGCGTAATTTGATTTCGTCGTAGTCTTGTGCTAATGTACTGTTGTACTGAATCTTGGTTTCGAGTCATCTTCTTGGACAACGCTGTCATTTAGTCGACAAATCTGATCTACTGCCGTTCGACTGGACGTATTCCGCCATTCTATCGACTGCTGGTGTCCTATCTGGGGCGAAGCTGCATGTGCTCGCTGCGCTACCCGCGTCTTTGGAAGGTTACGACGCCCACCTCACCGCTCAGTTCCGAGGGAACACTTAACTAACTTTTTCCCAAATTTTGTCTTTGAATTCGCGTATTTTTTTATTACTGGA
The DNA here is from genome assembly GCA_038088585.1 of Chrysina gloriosa. Lineage (NCBI taxonomy): Eukaryota > Metazoa > Arthropoda > Insecta > Coleoptera > Scarabaeidae > Chrysina > Chrysina gloriosa. The sequence goes on from CM076095.1 coordinate 9,793,874, forward strand.
AACCTGTTTAGCGTTTACTCATCACTAAATTCGTACATTAGCGAAGTATTTATGAATTCCGAGTAAATATTTAGTTATCGGGACAGGTTCCCGCATGACTCCCTTATCAATCATTTTATTTAAGTAGACTTGGTGAAACTAGTGTAAACGATAACGTTGGCGAAAGCAATAAGTACACATAATTGTCTAGCGATTTGAATATCTTGTCGAAGTACGCCTGAATATATTGCTTTCCGTTGACTATTCAATAACTTGAATAACTTCGTGGATTCCTGTTTATCCAGGGCTTGGCGGGGTAAGTGTAAAACAGGTGGCGCCCTTAATATACAGCTCTTTGAGTTTATTTAACCCACTTCCTCGCCGACTAGCTGGCTGGCACCCTGAGTGATAGCAAACTTCATTCTTAGGGCGAAATCGATATCTCACTTTCGGGATTGAGTTCAGTCTTTTGTAATTAGCTACGGTGGCGCTAATACACGACGTAACAATAGTCCGAATATTTTTTCTTTTGTTTAAGGTCGGTGCTATTTCGATTGCATCGATTTGCGACAGGACCACCAGAGAAACTCGGAAAACGTCCGCCTTGGCCTACCACTTGCTACACGACTTGAATCTCAAGAAAAACAAGCCAGAAGAGCGTTCGATTGAGGAATGCTTAGTACAACTGATCAAGCAAACTACACATTGTTGCCCTGCCTTTTCGGCAGCCGACTTTTTCCCCGTCGACTACTCTACCCTGTTTGTTTTGATGAACTTGTTGGCTTCTTACGTCGTAGTACTAATACAGTTCGAATAAAAACGGAACATGGGAAAACTTAAATGACCTGGTACCAATTTGGATTATTCTAAATGCGTGTTTCAACAAGTAAAACGCCAACCTCGATAGAAGAATGACAAAGGAACGAGCATCATACGTTGTGGTGAGAATGGCGATTTAGTTGTAGAAATGGGTATGTCCTTGTAGTAAGTAGTTGTAGGTATCGTAGGAATCTTAATGCAGGTCTCGATTTGTATTTCTTCGAAATCATCAATGCTTTTAGACGTACACTTGCACATTTTACGTTGTACTTTCGATCGATTTTGCGCGAAAATGTATGTGAAACATTATTTATTGCATTACTTACCCTAAATTATATTCTTGTGAGCAGCAGTCCCCGAAAGTTTTATTTCTGTTACCTTCCCCATTGAAATTTTCGTATGCAAAGAAAATGGGGGCACAAGCAAAGACCGACACAAAAAATGCAAATATTTATTGTTTCAAAACGAGACTATACGAATATATACACGTCCATATATTAACATATTAACAGAAGAAATGAAAAAACAAAGATACATAAAATACAAAATATTTGATTGAATGTTGATATAATACAAAAGCACGTTCACGCTGCGTCAGTGAAAACCTAAACGTTCGAAAAGCGTACGCATCGCGTGAATGGCGTTCTTGAACATCCTCGGCTTCGTCTTACAATCCAAACCCCAATCCGGTTGCGTCGATGGCAAAGGCAGTTGCTTATAGTTGGCGAAAATGTCCGGCCCTTTCGGTTGGACGCGCATCGACATCTTGTGCTTCCTCTCGCACAACATCTTGATCCTATCCAGTTTATGCGATAAGTTCGGGATGTTAACGATGAACCGGCGGTGCTTCTCGTCGAGAGCTAAGTGCCAGATCAAAGTGCAAAGGTGAAGGAATAACGGATAATCTTTGTCGCACCAATGCATCATAACGGTGAGCATGCTGTCGATGTATTCGGGATACCAGCAATTTTCGATCGTCGTGGAATGTTTACAGAAGTTGATGAGGATGCTAGTCGCTGCCGTGCACGATTGCATCTCGGGTAGAGATCGGCTCGAGGTGGTGATCATCCTGTATAATTCCTCCGAAAGGCATTGACTTAGGTCGATACAGCTTTGCTTGATATGTCTCGTTTCGTAATCTGAAACGGAAAAATTGTATTGATAAAAGTCGGCTGGAAGAAGGAAAAAGAAATTCGAAAGAAATTCAAAATTATTCTCTGAAAATAACAGATTACTTTTTAATATTTTTAATATAAACTAGTTCCCTGCAGAAATCACAGCTAATCAACAATCAGTTCAAATGCATATAGATACGTAGGTACAGTGAAAGCGGACTTATAAATGGACATCCCTCGTAACCGAACAAATTTTCGATACACAACAAGTGTTTTGTTACGTTTTTGGTACAAATTACTATCCGATAAGCGGACGGACGCGGACATTATATTTCTATATATTTTGTGCAAAATATCTCATAAGCGGACACAAAACACTTCCCAAGTATGTAATACCCAAAAAGAATCGTAATAAATCCGGGGTTCCCCTTTTTACATAGCCATGCTCAGTGTGTGTCACGAATTGCAATGAATTCGGTGATTCCGCTTTTTACACACTCTTATGCGTAGTGTGTGCCACAAATCGCAGTTAACGCGGTGATTCTCCTTTTACAAGCTATTAAATTCAGTGTACGTGTTGTCTCGTTTGCTCTTGCTGTTTTACTCCTTTTGAATCATCACAACTTGTATCTCATTACGATATTTACATATTATAGTAGCACCGTGAAAAATATACTTTTGTTAAACGAAAAAATTGAAATAATCAACATATTGAATAAGAAAAGGTGTCAGGTCGTGAACTAGGGATAAGGTAAGGAAGGTATTTTATTTAGGAAAAGCACACAATTTTCCACATTTGTAAATATTTTTGCAACACAGGCTGCAGAATTTTCAAAAAAGAAAGAAAATATATATCGCAAATGGCAGTCTGGTATAAATATTCACCAGAAGAAAAGTTTTTTTAAACCTGAAGGTTCTCCTATAGATAAAATGTGTTTTGATTGGTTCGCAAAGGCTAGAACCAACATTCCTATTTCTAGACCGATAGTAAAGGCCAAGGCAAGATAAATAGCTTAGCAAATGGGATACTCCAAATTTTCTAATTTAATTCAGGTAGACGTCAACCAGTACAAGCAAAAACTTCCATCTATATTGCTTGGATATACACCAGAGGATATTTACAATGCATACATTTTTTGTTTTGTTTCGAAAGCCTTAAGCCCCTCTAATATTCCATGTTGGTACCCAACCAGCATTCCCAAATCTGATGAACTATACTCTTACAATTAGACTATATAGTACATGGACTGCTCATAGGCCGCCATTTGCCGGCCACACAGGAGCAATGATCGTGACGTAATATGGTGACGACGAAACCCGATGTTTTCCGATCGCACGCAACGGGAGTGCAACTGTCACGAGGTTAGAAACTATGTACATACTTCTATGATAAGTGGTCAACACGCGATCGGGAAGCATCGGTGAACATCGGAAAAAGCCGATGTTTCCCGATTGCACCATATGCTGACGAGCAGTCCATGTACTATATGGTCTAAGACTACACCTTAGCATACATACACGATAGTGAACAAACAAATAAGCAACTTACCTAAATCTTGCAACGCCATTATTATCTGATCCAAAGTCGAATCCTCATTGACCATTATACTTAGCGCCTTTTCCTTTTTATACGCGAGCGTCTTCTGGGGCACCGCTTTATCCGTTGCCATTTTAACCTTCTTCCTAATTTTCTTTAACTCCGGTTCCTCCGAAGACCTCGTCCTAAACCCTCGCCAGCAAGCCTAAATAATCGTAAACAATCACATTCTGGAATTCAACAGAAAAGAGAAAATCGCATTACCTGAATCTTAGTGGCGGCCTTCTTTTCGATCTCCACCTTTTTCCTCCTATCCAACAATAAAGGTAGATTTCGATTGAAAGCGTTCCTAGTTAAAAATCCCCTGACGTAAGATTGAACTATAGTTATATTCCAGACGATTGTCTTGTAAATCTTTCTGCTCCTCCACAATCTCTGGATTGTAATGACTGACTTGCGATATTCGAGATATTCATTTCTTACCCTTCGAGCTTCACGATTAGCTCTAAACCGCCTCTGTACACAAACAATCCACTTCCTCAAAGTTTGATAATCGTCTCGAGCTATCATCATTTCTCTTTTAGCTCTAAACCGCCATTGGATTAAAACTACCGATTTTTCCAACCGTTGCATATATTCCCTGCGTAATCGCATCCGTCTTTTAGCTCTAAATCGTCTCTGAATAGAAATGATAACTGATCTTAATTCCTCGAAATATTTCCTTTGGATTCTCATCATCTTGTTAGCTCTAACTCTGCGCTGAATGAATATCGTCGATCTAATTAAATTTAAGTAATGAACCCTGTCGATTTCCATACGCTTAGTAGCTCTAAATCGATTCTGTAAAACAACCGCAGCTCGTTTAAGCTCTAAAAATTCCCGTCGATGATGTCTCATAGCTCTATCACCTCTAAATTTCGCTTGTATGAATTCTGCGCTACGCTTAAGTTTTAAATACTCGCTTCTCTCCCGTCTCATCTGGATATTAGCTCTAAATCGCGCCTGGATAACACATACCGCTCGTTTCACCATATGGTAATCGTTCTGTACAACCAGCATCTCCTTTTGAGCTCTAAACCTTCTTTGGATCAAAACTGTCGAAATTCTGAGCCGTTGGTAATGCTCCCTTTCCGCCAACATCTGTTTTTTAGCTCTAAATAATCGCTGGATAAAAACAGCTCGCGATCGTAATTCTAGGAAATGTTTTCTTTTAACTCTCATCCTCAGAATAGCTTTATATCTTTGTTGAACCGCAACCGCCGATTGCATTAAATTCAGGTAACGCGTTCTCTCCCTCTCCATCAATTTGTTAGCTCTAAAACGATTCTGTACAGCGATAGTGGCCTGCTTCAACTCCACAAACGATCTTCTTTGAATTCGCATAGCTTGATTAGCTCTAAATCTCGTTTGAATCTCGCATACGGCCCTCCGATATTCCAGATAGGTAGCGTGTTCATATTTCGCGCATTTGTTAGCTCTAAAACGCTCTTGGACAATAATCGCCGCTCGCTTCAGAGAGACGAAGTTGTTTCTTTCTACCATCATTTGCTTTCGCGCCCTCAAATAATTTTGGATCAACGTAGCGGCCGATCTCAATCCTTGGTATCGATCTCTTTCGATTTTCATCGCTTTCGTAGCTCTAAATTGCCTTTGTATAACTATCGTTGCGTCCTTAAGGTTTCTATAACGATTCCTTTGATCTCGCATCGATCTGTTAGCTCTAAAACGATTTTGGAGGACGTTTGTAGCTTCCTTAAGCTCTAAAAATAGTAGTCGTTGTTGTTTCATAACTCTATTAGCTCTAAATTTATCCTGAATAAATTCCGTTGCCGATTTAAGATTTTGATATTCGTTTCTTTCCCTTCTCATCAAAGCTGTAGCTCTAAACCTCGCCTGTACGATGGAGACTGACCACTTTAAGATTTGGTATGTGTTTCGAGTGGTTAGCATCAATCTTTGAGCTCTATACCTTCGTTGAATGAGTATAATCGATGTTCTAAGTTCCTGAAAATATTTTACATGGATCCTCCTGGTCCTATTAGCTCTAAATCTCCGTTGGATACATATGGTCGATTTTTTTAAGCTTAGGTAACGATGTCTTTCGATCCGCGCAACTTTTCTAGCTCTAAAACGATTTTGTATGATCGTCGCGGCTTGTTTCCACCTCAGGAATAAAGTTCTTTGAATTCCCATCGCTCGATTAGCTCTAAATTTCGATTGCACAAATAATGCGGCTTGTCGCAGCTGTACATATGCTACGTAGTCCCGTTCCGCGACGACATTAGCTCTAAATTGCCTTTGGATGATGAGCGCGGCTCGTTTTAATAGTTGAAACTCGTTTCTAGTCACGAGCATTTGTCTCTGAGCTCTAAAACGTCGTTGGATCAAAATGGTGGACGATCGCAAGCGTTGAAATTGACTGCTCTCGATTTGAGTTAATTTCTTCGCTTTAAATTTCTTTTGAACGAATATGGTGGATTTTTGTAGAGCTAAATAATAGTTTCTATCGGTAATCATTTGTTTCTGAGCTCTAAAACGTCTTTGGATCAATATGATGGATGACCTTAAATGTCGGTAGTGTTCGCTTTCGATTCGGGCTAACTTGTTAGCTTTAAATCTCCCTTGAAGGGCTATTGTGGACTTTATTAGAGCTAAGTAGCGGTTTCTTTCCTCTTTCATGAGTTTGTTAGCTCTAAACTGTTCCTGAATGAGAACAGTGGCTCGTTTTAGTACTTGGAAATTATTTCTATCAGCAATCATTTGATTTTGAGCTCTGAAACGTCTTTGGATTAATATGGTGCATGACCTCAGCCGTTGATATCGTGTTTTTTCGATTTGAGCCAATTTATTCGCTTTAAATTTCCTTTGGAGAACTATGGCGGATTTTCTTAAAGCTAAGTAACGGTTCCTTTCCTTTTCCATGAGTTTGTTAGCTCTAAACTGTTCCTGAATGAGAAGAGTGGCTCGTTTTAGTAATTGGAAGTTATTTCTATCAGCAATCATTTGATTTTGAGCTCTGAAACGTCTTTGGATTAATATGATGCATGACCTCAAGCGTTGATATCGTGCTTTTTCGATTTGAGCCAATTTATTTGCTTTAAACTTCCTTTGGAGGACTATGGCGGATTTTCTTAGAGCTAAGTAACGGTTCCTCTCCTTTTCCATGAGTTTGTTAGCTCTAAACCGTTGCTGAATGAGAATAATGGCTCGTTTAAGTAATTGGAAAGTATTTCTATCAGTAATCATTTGATTTTGAGCTCTCAAACGCCTTTGGATCAATAAGGTGGATGACCTCAACCGTTGATATCGTCTTCTTTCGATTTGAGCTAATTTCTTGGCTCTAAATTTCCTTTGGACGACTATGGCAGATTTTCTTTGAGCTAAGAAACGATTTTTTTCCTTTTTCATAAGTTGGTTAGCTCTAAACTGTTTCTGAATGCGAAGAGTGGCTCGTTTTATCAATTGGAAGCTATTTCTATCAGCAATCATTTGATTTTGAGCTCTGAAACGTTTTTGGATCAATATGGTGGCTGTTCTTAATTGTTGATATCGTCTTCTTTCGATTTCAGCTAATTTCCTTGCTTTAAACTTCCTTTGGAGGAATATGGCGGATTTTCTTAGAGCTAAGTAACGATTACTTTCCTCTTTCATGAGTTTGTTAGCTCTAAACCGTTGCTGAATGAGAAGAACGGCTCGTTTTAGTAATTGGAAGCTATTTCTACTTATAATCATTTGTTTCTGAGCTCTGAAACGTTTTTGGGTCAATATGGTGGCTGTCCTTAATTGTTGATATCGCTCTCTTTCGATTTGGGCCAATTTTTTGGCTCTAAACTTTCGTTGTATAAATACCGCCGATATCTTCATAGCTATGTAATGATCCCTTTGGTCTCTCATAAGTCGGTTAACTCTAAATTTTTGCTGGATATAAATTGTTGAGGATCTAAGGCGCCTGTAAGCTTCCAGATGGCGCTTCGCGGCCAACTTAGCTCTAAATTTGGCTTGCACGAATAAGACGGTGCATTTAAGTTTCTGGTACTGTTCTTTATCGATTTTCATTTGTTTCCTCGCCATGTACGTTTGCTCTACGAGCGTGACGGCCGCTTTTAACTTTAGGAATCGTTTTCTTTCCAGAATCATCTTAAAGTAGGATTGGATCTTGATGGCTGAAATTTTTCTAGGGTGGTTTTCCGTAAGAAAAGGTATCGTCTTGAGTGGCTTTGAAGACCGATGATGGTCCTCTTTATTTGTAAATAACGCTTTCTGATCAGCAACATCCTGAAATGGCTTTGGAGGGTTGCAGCTGCTTTGTTGATTCGGATCGTCGTTATAATCTGACGAATTTTAGGGATCACCCCATTTATTTTTCTAGCCAGTAAGACTCGTTTGTACCATCGTTGGATTTTAAGCGCGGCTTGATGACGTCTCCACCTCTCTTTCGCTAGAATCCTCCTCCTAACAACAACTTTCAGGCTACGCCAAAACGTCTGGATGATGATCACGGCTTTGTTAATTCTGGGTGCTTGGAATTTATAGATGATTTGCCACAAAAACGATAAAGTTTTCTCTTTGTGACCGTCCACGATGTCCTTGGGCTCGATCTCGTATAGGATGGTGAATCCTGAATTACTAAGCGCATCGAATACCACCTTCATGTTGTGGACTTTCTGTAATCGGGATATCGCTGGAACCCTTAGCTTCCCTGTCAAGCCGTCTACCACCAAAATTATTTCCATAACCCTCGTTAGTCTGACGCCGTCTCTTAAATCGGCGCCCAAATTGTTGACGGCGTAATCGAATTCGTGGATGTAAGTTTGTTTGTGATTGAGCACGTACCCCGTGTGTTTGACGACCCTAGTTACGTCTCCGATAGACGATAGAAGTTCTCGGGAAAATTTTAAGATGATATCGCGACTTTCCTTGTACGGAGCGTTCTTGCAGAAAAGGCAAGGATCGTGAGGTATTAATTTGGTTTCTTTGGCTTTATCCAGGAAGAAGATAAGCATTAAAAACTTCTTCAGCACCAACTTTTTGATATCGACACCGTATTTTTAGAATGAACGCTTCGATATTTTTTCAAGAGATACTGGTCCTTGAAAAAATTCTCCGATAGGAACATCACCAATCCCGCCACGTCGGAATTCGAATGTAACGTTATAGGGGTGTTATAAACCGTTTCCAAGCCGATCCTCAACCATAACGGGTTATAACTCAAGAACAAAGTCGCGATTTCTGCTTGCAGGCCCGTATCCAAATGCACCTCTTTATCCTCCCGTATCGCCAGCCTCCGATTCTCGATCAACATGCAAATTTTCGAGAGGACCTCACTGATCGCGGTCGATCTGTAAAAATTCTTGGCGTTTTTACGCAATGAATCGAGTCGAGTTTTCGTGTGGTATTTGTTGGACACCGCTTCTTTGGTCGGAGCTCTTCCGACGTTGGTTTTTCTTATATCGTGCCACAACTTGGCGACGTCTAACTGGCTGCTTTCGGCGTTCGAATTCAGTTCTTCCGGGGGTGTTAAGAGAGCGTTCAGCCATTTTTTGAAACTGAGTTCTTGCTCGTCCACCCAACGAGGATCGTAATACATCGTGCTGGACATGAAAGGATCGATGGAATTGACAGCGGTTAGTATGAACGGGTTGTGTTCGAGAAATGAGTCGGAATTTTCATGTTTAATAGTCCTGATTGATTGAGATTGCACTGAAACAAAAGAAGTCGATATGTAACAAAATGGGAAGTTGATCCGCAATTTTATACTATTCCTTTCGTTCCGATTGGATCGTTTTGTTTCAAATAATGGCGCAATGTTCCTGAAGATGAGCATACTGGTTAGACTACTTCCATTTTGTTTGAATAAACAAAATTATCTGGGCGATTAATAGCTTTAAGTTATTCCAGTCTGCGGGCCGAGATTGCGTGTTTCCGGCTCCACTATAAAGTGGAATAAGAAAGATTCCTCCCAGCCTTAGAAATATCTTTATGACTAGCTAGTTACTTGGCTACTGAGCAATTTGGATTTCGATGAAACTGTACAGACTGAAAGACACACACAAGTTTTTTTAGCCCTCCAAAAATTAGTTTGACATAGAAAACGGCACTGAATAACAAATTTAGACAGCTAATAGTAAAGGTATTAAAACGCGATAATAAAGTTTCAATTGTCATTGATTGATGTACATAGATAAGTGTCGTTCTAAATATAAAATACTTTGAATTAACAATTATTTCAATAACGTTTGAAAGAAATACGAAATATATTCAGATAGATATCGGTTAAGTACTTAAGTCCTTAATGTATACAGTATGTCCCCGGATTAAGTTTACAATAGGTATGATTGACCAAAAATTTTCGATTTGGAATTTCATATTTTGGGATTGCGCCCTGCTTGGTGTGGAACTTATTTTTAGTTTACGTTCGATTTTTTAAAGTCAAGTAGGCCTTTACAGCTAGGCAGATACTAGTTTAGTTGTAGGTAAACTAGCTTTTCCGTTCACAGTGCGCCAAAGTGTTACTAAGAAAAGTTGTTCAGAATCAAAAGCTATGGCGTTATGCAAATTTTCAGAATGATCGGCCTACTTTAATAAAATGCAGTATTGGTCAGTTCCCTTTTGTGTCAACTTCATTTTCAATTTCATTTTGTGTCAACTTTGTGTCAGCTTGACTTTAAAGAAACAAATCTGCAATTGAAACTACAATCATAGCTTGAGATGGGTTAATGATGACAAAAACAACAAAATGTGTATAAGAATTTTTCAATTAAATTATTAGAACAAGAAACAAGTATTAAGTTGTTCTATCAACCCTCCATCTTCGTCGCAGCATAATTCAATCCTCCGTCGCAGTTCCTTAAAGCTATTCTGGATTTCTTCAATTTCTTTTATGCGGTTTTTTAATACCTCGGCATCATTGGATAAATTTTCTGCATACACTACTTGTTTTAAACGTCCCCACAAATAAAAATCGGCAATAGTCAAATCTGGCCTCCTTGGGAGCCATCAAACTGGACCATTCCTATCCATCCAACGGTGACCAAATTTACGGTTGAACCAATTCACAGTAATTTGTGAATAACGCGCCGGACAACCATCGTGTTGGAAATACATTGACGGCCGATAATTGAGAGGCAACTCACCTAAAGCGTCATTGAAGAAATTGTCTAGCAAGTATGTATGTTGGTTAACGTTGTTATTAAAAAATATGGCCCTATTATTCCATAAACTCCTATTATTATTATTATTATTATTATTATTATTATTATTATTATTATTATTATTATTATTATTATTATTATTATTATTATTATTATTATATGAAATAGCACACCATACATTGACATTAACAAAATATTGCCGATGATTTGTAAGTTTTAAAAAAGGATTAGTGTCATTCCAATATCGAGCATATATAGCGATAGAAAATGTAGCCTCGTCGGAGAACGAAATGTTTCGATAAAAATAACGATTACTTGCTATTTTGCTTCCTACCCATAAACAGAAATCTAGACGTTTTGTTTCGTCTCCTGGTTCCAAAGTATGATTAAAAATGGTTTTGTAGGGATAAATATTCCGATTTTTCAATATGAAAGATAACAACACATGTCATACTACAATAAACACTTGACATGCAATTGATGTTTCTTGTTTTTGTAATTATTAAGTCACCTCATGCTATTATTGGTGTTTTAATTGCAATTGTTCCAAATGGCCGGCGCGTTATTCACAATTTGTTGTGAATTAGTTCAACCGTAAATTTGGTCACCGTTGGATGGATAGGAATGGTCCAGTTTGATGCCCCCAATGAGGCCAGATTTGACTATTGCCGACTTGTATTTGTGTGGACGATTAAAACAGGTAGTATATGCAGAAAATTTATCCAATGATGCCGAGGTATTAAAAAATCGCATAAAAGTTGCTACTGGATTTTATCAAAGTAGGCCGATCATTCTAAAAATTTGCATAACGCCATAGCTTTTCATTCTGAACAACTTTTCTTAGTAATACTTTGGCGCACTGTGAACAGAAGAGGTAGTTTACCTAGAATTAAAATAGTGCTTACTCAACTGTAAAGGTCTACTTGACTTTAAAAAATCGAAAGTAAACTAAAAATAAGTTTCACACCAAGCAGGGCTGAATCCCAAAATATGAAATTCCAATTCGAAAATTTTTGGTCACTCATGCCTATTGTAAACTCAATCCGGGGACATACTGTATATATATACATATATTAATAGACAAAAAATACACGCATTGTGTCACATACGTGTACGTGTACGAAATTGATTATTCGACACCGTTTTCTACGTAAAACCGACTTTATTTGTGAAAAAGAAACTATTAAAAAGGGGGTAGAGGGCACTCGGTTGCCCGTTATTTAATTGATCCGAAAATAATTTGCGCCATCCTTGAGACTATGTAATATACTTCAAATTATGTTTTAAAAAAGAAAGATATCTATAATAGTTGTCGAGATATTTACAAAAATTAAAAAATCGTGCAAATTTTTGGAGGAGGCTGTACCTCGAAATCGGTGGATTTAGCCGCTAAAAGAATTGCGTTGTTCTTATAGCAAGGTAGTCTTTCAGTCTGTACAGTTTCATCGAAATCAGAATTTCTCAGTTACCGGTGTTCCCTTGTCGGTGTATTAATTAAAGTTGACGCGTTCGATGGTTTTTTTGTTTCACTATTTACAGATTTCGTCCCTCTGGTCACCTTTCAAGTGGAGGTCCTTGCAATAAATGTCTGTATTTAGTAATGTATATCTAATATTTGCATATGTACAGAGAATGAGGCAGCGATAATAGTTTTTAAATTATTTATATAGGAGCCCAAAGTAGTCAGGAACTAGAAACAATCCGTTAAGTAGCTGGCCAACAACAAGGTAATCTTGTTACCATTTAATGACACCACAAAGGACCATATTATGAGGAGGATACAAAAATGGAGAGAAAAAGCCTCCAGCTGTGGTGACGAATGGGTGAATCGAGAAGTCATCATTGTCAGTCTCAAACTTGGATAATGGAGGAGGATTGGCCAATGGCTCATTCCGAAAACCAAGCACGCTTACGACATCAACAACAACGCCTCGGACGGGACAGACACGACGGGACGTGTAATCACGAGATATATAAAGCACTCCAAGAACCGCCATTCAATTACGTCAGGATACAACATATCCAATGGGCAGGACATGTGATTAGAATGACGAAGGAAAGAATACTAAAAAGACTATTAAATAATAGAATGGAAACGTTCAATAGAGAGACCAAGGAAAAGATGGTACAATACCGAAGATGAAGACATGAGAAATCTATTCAAGGTGCAACGCTGAAGAAGGAGGGCAGAGGAGAAAGATGGGTGGAAGAAGAAGATGAAGAAGAAGAAGAAGAAGAAGAAGAAGAAGAAGAAGAAGGCGAGCAAAATCACCCTTTCTGCTGAAGAAGCCAAGAAATTTCTTCAGAAGACCTAAAACTATAGCCTGTATCAGATCTAATTGATGGTATACGCTAGTAGAATGCAAGAGAAACGTTCAATATGGAGACCAAGGAAAAGGTGAGACGATGCCGAGTATGAAGACACGAGAAATCTACTCAAGGTGTGAAGTTAAAGAAGGACGACAGGAGAGAAAGACTGGTCGAGGCAGAAGTTAAAGGAGGTTAAGGCTAAAATCGGGGCTGTAAGACCATGGAAGAAGAAAAAGGAGGCGAGAAAAAACGTTCATCATCTTTTCTGCTGAAGAAGCCAAGAAATTTCTTCAGAATATCTAAAACCAGATCTAATTGGTAATATACTCTAGTAGAATGCAAGAGAAACGTTCAATAGGGAGACCAAAAGAAAGGTCAGGCGATGCCTGAAAAAGAACGCCAGGGGAGAAAGACCGGTGGAGGCAAAGGTTAATGGAGGTCAAGGCTCAATTGGGCTATAAGGCCATGGAAGAAGAAAACGAAGGGAAGCAAAAAGCTTCATCATGAAGAAGCCAAGAAATTTCTTCAGAAGATCTGCACCAGATCTAATTGATAGTATGCGCTCTTGTAGGCTATTGACCTCTTACTTTAGTCCGTACAAATTAAATAATTCTGACTTTTTATCTCCTAAGCTTTCCCTAGTTGACGTATGGCAACACAGATCTGCCTTCCCAAAAGCTGTAGATTCTCAACTCGATCTGGATCAAGCCAATCTTCTCATCAGTCAGTGTCACCTGGGATACTATTTGAAGATCACGTGTAAGAAGACAAACAGTAACTGTAGATTTTGCACCACTGGAACAGAAACCTAAGAAGCATATACTATGCGAACGTGTAAGTGTCCTTCACTCAATGATAAAATATCTTGGAAGCGCTACCATTGAGTCTATTGAAATAGGAAGTGTTTTCCCTGAAGACTTTTAGTTAGAGACATGCAATTTTAGGCAGGAACACGAAAAACAGCCCCCACTATTTCTGTACTTGCATAGCGAGAGGGGGTTGTCTGTTCGAAACCACTTGTCTCTACTTATAGCCTTGGCTAGTTATTTAGTGCATTAGTTATACTAGAAAAGGTCCTGTGATAAGTCTATGAAATTACACATTGCACGAGCGGTCGTTTATATGTAAAACTCCTAAGGTTTCAGTTGGTTTGCATTCGAAGAAAAACATTTAAAGCGGGAATAAGTTTTACAAGAAACAGCCCTTATTAGGGACAATTACAAACTTAATAACTCTCAAATTTATCACTTACTTGTCACTTCCTCCGTCGCCACTAGGCTTCGCTCCCTCGATTTCTGCACGACCTCTTTCAAATTCAACCCCTTAATGGGTTTAAAACTTCTCTTCGGGAGAGCACCTCCGAAACTCTCATCCCCATTGATAGAACTCGGACTTCTTCTCTTTGGACAGATTATTTTCAAATTACATTCACTCCTTCGTTTCCTTGACTCGGTCCTATTCAACTGGCTAGCATCTGAGATGTACGATTCCTCGATGATCCTCTCAAGACATTGCTTATTTCGATTAATCTCAAATTGATAGTTAATTTCAGTCTGGTAAATGACTTCATCCCTCTGCTTACTCTCCATAGATATGGGCGAGGGTGTCCGACTAGAGAAATTTAATTCAGCCTGAATTCCTTCTTTAGTGTAGGTGCTGGAACTTATATTCCCTTTGACGTACGTGTCAGAGCTGATATTCAATAAGCGATCTTCGAGGCTTTCTCGAGGAAATATGTAAGTGGCAGACGAGACGTTACTAATATTTAAAGCTTTCTCTGAGTTCTTGACGTATGTTTCTGAACTAATGTTAGCAAGCTTTTCTTCAATGTTTACATTATAGGTAGCTGAGGATGTATTGCTTACATTTGCTTCTTCGGCTGCTAGAATTTGGGTCTTTTCACCAGTAGAGCACAGACTTGGTCGGAAAGGTTTCGAAGTAGGGGTAAATGCTAAAGCATTTAATTTATCTTCCATGCTTTGAGGGAATTGAAGAGATTGGCGTTTGGAATTGGTGTCATGAAGTTTAAGATTGGGAGTTGTCAAGATGGAATCCTTTTGTAATTCTAAACTATCATTAAAATTCTCCTCAACTTGATCGTAACAAACGTTCCTCTCCTTCATTTTATTGGTATAATCACTAATAGGACCTGTACGATTTAAAGTTTCAATCCCCGATATCTCCAAATTTTCTTTATTTTTAACGTAACTATTCTCATTGAAAAATTTAACATTCCTTAAATTAAAGTCCTGTTTAGGGGACTCAATGTAAATTTGGGGGACGTTAGTAATATCCGGCAGAACCCCTTTGGGGGATTTCTGTTTGGGTGAAAACCACTTTTTCGGAGATTTAACTTTTGTGCTAATGCATTTGACCGGTTTCCTCACCTTGACTTTGGTCTTCTACGGTAAGAAAAAGAATGAGTGACATTATTCCATTTAAATGTCAAAAATTTTAAGTGTTACCTTCGGTTTAACAGCTTTGAAGATGACAGCCACATCTTTCTTAATTCGGCCTCCATCCTCAAATGTTATTGTGTCTTTCCAGCCACCCTCCTCTATTGGCTTCCAAAATAATTCGAGAATGACTTTTTCTTGTGAATGTATGGTGCATTCAGCCCAACTGACGAGGAAACATCGTTCATCTGGTGGAGCTTTGGTGATGTATAACTAAAATACGGAAGAATGAATTAGTGAAAGGTAGGATATATGAGTATAACTATGATAATAAAATAAATGTTAGTATAATAATATGCATTTTAACTAGGATTAATATTTAAACAGTTCTTAAAGAGGTAACAATTATAATCCACTGTGTCCATTTCTTTGAGATTTCATAAAAAGGAGACAAATACTATCTAACAAAAACGAATATTCAAACTCACTGTAATCTCATTTTGTGTTGGATTATAAACAATCAATGTCTGTGACTTCTGTGTTCCAACTAACACATTATCAAAGCAAATTTTTGGAATTGCAGTAAACGGTGCTAAAGAGAGTATAGGCACAGGCTCCTCTTCTGTCACCACTTTCTTCTTGGGCTTCGGTTTTTGATGAACAGGTGAGATTTCAATCTTAAAAAATAAATGGATATGAATGTTTCGCGTATGGAAAATATTTCTATATCAGTACATCACTATAAGTGATTTAAGAATGTATAAATTTATTACGATACTTACTCGATAATTCATACTTTTTTGCAACAACTTCCTTTATTCTGGCACTTTTTAAAATGTAAAAAATTCGTTGACTGTACTGTCCGTTTATTTTGAGGACCATTAGCGATGATTACTAAAAGTCTATGGTCATATATCGTTAAAATACGTTAAAATATCGCACTATTGTGAGTGGATTGCGGATTTTAAAAAGTTTGCTGGAAAACCGTTAAAAGTTTAAATGCCTAACAAAACAGGGAATTCAAAAGGGGGACGACCAATGAGGTTCTTGGATTTTGACAAATTAATCAATCAGTGCCACCAACGGATAAAAATGAAAAGAATTCGTGAGTAGTTGGATATATACAGAATGATTCTTATGTACGAACAATTCTGATATCCAGTTCCTGATACAAATGGGACAGACAAATTCATCTAATTTTATAGTTACTTTGTAACGAAAAATTACAGAAATCATAATTCAAAAATGAAGTATACCAGTAATAACTGTTGAAACCAATAATCTTCGGGATATTTATCTTAAGACAATCACATCAGTAGGAACAACTTCCGTCATAACAGCCCCATATGTATATGTATTAGAACTCTTTAACGAAGTGAATTCAAACAAATCTATAACGAATGTATGTTGGTACCACTCAAACGAGCATGTCCAGTGTTTGAAGTGACCCTTTCACACATTATAGGTTATCAACAATTCCCATATGCTATGTGACTACGAGAATAGACAACCCAAACAACAGCAGTTGGTAATAATCAATGTTTTACAGTAGCGTAGGATAGTTTTATTACAGATACGCATTTTTGAAACAATTTTAAAGTAACTATTTTATCCTACATCATATTCCATTTACAAGTAGCAGTTTAATTTGCACATAAACGCGATGAAACGGCTGTGTTCTGTTACTTTAATGTGTGATAAAAATAATGCAAAAATATAAGAATGACGACAAAAACTGGAACGAGTGCAGGCCAATGTGAAATGTTCTGATGTAATCCTAGTGATATGCGATTACTATAAACGTATGAACACGAAAATCACCAAATTTTTAAAATTACTGGTCACATGGTATACAATCATTCATCAATCAATCTACCAATATAAAGAATTACTACGTGCGTCATAGAGAATATCATGTGGCAGAGCAACCTTAATATCTCACCATTGAATGTATGGCATCTTTATTTATCGATATGAATTGACACATTCGATGAAAATTACACCTGTAATAGGTGTAGTCTGCGATATATATAATTTATAGCGCCATCTCCCAAAAATAAAAAGCAAAGTCTCGGTGGCAATAAGACCGCCAAGGTCCAAAAGGTAAATTTGCAGGGTTTATACATACGTAGTTCATTCGCCACTTCAATATAATTACCCATATGAGGGGAGTAATCAGGTATGCAGACGCGTTAACGCGATTCGTCAGCGCTTACGACATAGTTACTGACGTAAGTGGTGGGGATCAACTTCCTTAATTTTTCCGGGGTCTAGTAATTACGAAAGGTGTGTATATAGGGCAAGGTAAAAACAAATAATAAGAAGAATACATTTCAAAATGACATGAACACGAAGTTTGTCAATGTTTTGATTCACGAATTGCCGTCGGTCAACTAAATAATCAGCTGACATAGGACAAAACCACTACTGTAAGGTATAATCCTAAGTTGGCATTACTTATTATTAGCAACCATTAGCTCTTAAGTTGATAACACAATGCCATGAAGTAGAATAAGAATAATGTCGACGAGAACCGTAATGTAAAGAAATACATATTTATTTTGTTGTTTTATTAAAAATGTTGTGGATGAGGCCCCTAACTACCCCTACCCAGTAAATTTTTTTAATTTCGCGGCTAGTTTAAGTTGGTAGTTCCGGCAATAGTGAATATATTCGCATGCATTGTGCTTAGAAATTGGCGAGTATGTCCGCTATAGCCGGAACTACCAACTTAAACTAGCCGCGAAATTTAAAAAATGTTCATATAGTAGATTATTTGTTGAAACTAACAACCTTCAATTGTTAGATATGCTAAAATGCCAAATAACTTACTTTATTAAGTTCTATATCACATTCTATTAAAAGAAAAGTATCAACTTTAAAAAACCGGTATATTATATGCGTTTATTTCTACGGTTAGTAGTAGAGTTGCTGAATTTGCGCCAACTATCTAATACGCTGTACTAGAATAGCAACATTAAAATATTATAAGATATATTATTAGGATAAGTTTATAATTACAAATACGCTGAAATATTGCATTCAAATAAATGGATTGTAGATTTCAAATGCTGTTTGAGAAACCGTAAAAAAATCCGTAAAATGCCTGACAACCGTTAAAGAACCATAACGACTTGATTCAATCATCTACGCCAACTTCTAAAAATGAAAGAAACTCGTGGACTGTGTTTGGCGTTTTATATGGAAAGTTATACCCAGCTTGGCAAGGCATAGGGAATTGCTTGTAATTCATAGCGCATTAACTGGTGTTTCAACGTTATTTCCGAGTACGTTGCAGATGATTCTGCCGTCCGCAATGAACAGTAACGCTACTGATAAATACAACATAAGGATTTGTATTTTCTACGAAAACCACAAAACAGCGAAGCACATTTTCGCCTCAGCGGAAGTGCAAATTAGTATAATTTCCGCTACCGGGGTGGGAATAACCTGCGAATTATGCCGAACGTTGTTTTAATGTTGGAAAATTTTCTACGGCCCAGAATTGAAGAGATTGTTGAAGAAGGGTCACTGTGGGAGTTGTGGTCTCAACACGATGGTGATGGACCTCACATAGCCAGAAATTTACTCAATGTTTTGAGAGAAACGTCTACTGGGCGCCTGATTTCTCCCTAAAAAATGATGTGGGGTGGTCGCCGCGCTTTGGGATTCGAGCAATGGCGCTTTCTTTCTTTTTGGGAGTGTCCAAACATTGATCACAGCGATAGAGGAACGGATTATTGAAAAAGTTGCTGCTATACCCCGCGATCGGTACAAAACGACGCCATTCCAAGGGCGTTATTTCCAAAACTTAATGAATATAAAATGGCATTTACTGCTGAATTCGAAAATAAAATTAGTTTTTCTCTATATACCTTCGTTAATTTTTTATAACCCCTCAAACTGCCTAATATGTTCTGTCGCACCCTGTATGTTAGTTTACTTAAAAGAAAAATAGTCTAACAAAATACTTCTAATTTAGTTCTAGATCAGAGTAGGTCTTTTGTTGACCAGTTAGTTGGTAAAAAGTGATTCATGTCCAATTGGTATCTCTTCATTCACTCTCCCATCTAACCAATTTAAACTATGCGTCAAACATAATTCCAACAAACTATAGTAGAAAGCCGGAATTAAACGAATTACATCGACAGAAAGGGGCATTATCCCTAACAGAATGGCGTAATTCGTTCGATTCCTGCTTTCCACTATATATCCCTATATCAAAAATTGCTAAATGTATTAAAAATAGAAGTATTCAGAAAAAGATAGTTTTATTTCTTTAAAAAACTTTCACACTTAAATACCTATCGCTAATGAGATTATTACTATTACAAATTAGCTAGGTGTTTACATGACTGTACAAAAATTATATGAACAAAAGGAATAAATGTAACATTACAGTTTGCATGTAAACTTTTCCGCACAGCTGTTTCTGTAACGTTGAGTAGAAAATTTGATCCTCAGTATTTCAGAGGCAACCAACAAAACAAAGTCAGGTAACCCTGTTTATAACTTAAAGCGTTTTAAGAAAGCACTTCAGGCACATTCCATCGTAGAAATAGAATTGGAATTCTCGTTTAGGATCGGTTCAGGTGCGGAGGGATCTTCCCAATTGATCTTGAATCTTGTAACACGAGGCTCAGATGCAAGAATATTTCTGATAACCTATAAATAAGAGGTAGTTACTTGTGATACCTTTTTTGACATTTACCTTATCGAATTGAGGCGGACTTGGAGGATTTTCCCTGAGTTCTTGATCGCTGTATTCGTTATTAATAAAATATCCAACTCTAATAAATTCCTGACCTTTGTAGGAACAAGTTAGTAAGACTACGGTAACTCCGATAGCATCATTTTCTGGAATCCTAGTTACATTTGGTGGATCAGCCTGTTTAAATTATCTCGTTTTATGAATAAATTATGTTGCTTAATTTACATGCTTACTTGAAATACAAACATATGCTTTCCTTCTGGTATGGGGCCCACGAATACCGAATCTAGGACTTGATCATATTCTTCGCTTTCAGCAGATCCAACATAAATCATTTTCCATTCTAAATCTGCAAAAACAATTCTAACAAACTGGGAAGTGTTGAAACGCTGTTCTAACCTTCTTTAAGTTCCTCGATGCATTCAAACGTAATTTCGAATTGGAAAGGGTTGAGGAAAGGGCTCGGATTGTCCATAACGGTAATATTGCACAGTTGCACCTTTGCCATAGTTTTAATTTATTGTCTTTGTTAAGCACTACCCAATTATGTAAATATTTCGTAGAACTGTTCTTCGTAGATTCTATCACAATATAAACCTACAACATAGGCGCAACGGCACTTTTAAGGTTATTTTTTCTTCGTAAAAACACAAGAAGCACATTAACCAAGCACATTACCCGCTTTTCTTTCAGAAGCACAGGAACTTTTCATTGTACTTCATTTTTTGAGTTGCACTGTTAGGTTGGCAATAATTATGAATTTCGAAGCTTACGCCTTCTTAAGTATTGTTATTTAATTCCTTTGTAGGCAAAATATTCTTTAAAAATAGTAGAAACGTTATACTCTCTGCATATGTAAGTGAAATACAAGGAGGCGCTCTGAATTCCAACCAGTTTGTAAAGAAAAATTAGAATTTTCACGCTTTTTATCAACCAAATCTTTCCATTCTTAAAAAAACCGATAAACATTAACGCTTTTACCTTCATTCGAATTTTGTCGAATCTTTCGAGTCCTAAAGAAACTATTAGATATTTTATAATCGACACCCTTGTACCTTCCGATGACAAAAACTAAAATTATGTACTTTCATGTTTTGTTGATCATGTGATGTTAATTATGGCCATTCTAGGTCATTGTCTGAGCTGATCGAGAGTAGTAACTAGTAACACAGCGTCAAACTCTCCTGATTCTAAATATAAGCTATTCCATATGTTGCCATTATTGCCCGTGTTAAGTCTACCCCTAACCAGCTTAATCATTACCCTTTTTTTTTTTGTTGTATTTTTGACCTTGGCATCTAGGCCATTAGTCACGTCAGTGTAATTAATTGCTTATGACAAACGAATGAGATAAACAGGGACACATGCTTCACGTCAAGGGGTCCATCATGACGACTTGGCTCACACACAATACTAGACCACGGATAGAAGGAAGACATATACCAGGAAAGAATAACAAAGGATTAACAGCTACTACAACTTAAGACCTATTACTTTTAAATATAATATATCCAAAGACAACTCTGTTATCTAGAGATAATAAATGTGATGTTTACTGGAAACGTGTTAACTATTGACCTAATGTTAGCCATAAATTTACATATATGGTCTAGGTGGACAGAACACTGAAAAAATATGTGATTGGTGTCGGCAATGGATTCGTTATCACATGTACATGTAGGGCTTCTTAATATACCAATTCTATAGAGGTGTTTGGGACTACAAATATGACCAGTTTCGAGTCTAGATATAGAAGATGAAAAAAACTGCGGCACACTATATTCTTGAATGTAGCTAATCTTATCTGGCAATTTTGAATGTATTAATGCGTATTGATTGTTAGAGTCTTCAGCGAATTGGGTCCATTTCATTGTCCATTCTATCCTCATCTGCCTTTTATAATAAGATACTACATTAGAAACTGGAATCGGCATTTTTTCGTATCATTATACGGATGTTTTGCGAGTTGATATGCTACTTCATTACTTTCGATACCACAATGACTCTTGACCCAAATAAAATTGATTTCACATCCTCTGGTGTGTGCTCTGGATAGTGAAGAGGTGATATCAAATATAATAGTGTGTTTACCACCCGAATATCTAAAATTCCTGATGGCAAGTAAAATAGCCTGACAGTCGGAAAAAATTGTTGCAGATGCAATTGTTTAGAGGATTCCATGAATTCCAACGCTTTCCAAATTGCAAGAGCTTCAGCAGTGAACGTGGTAGCAAGAGGGTTCAGTTTATATGATTCCCGAATATCCAAATCGGGAATGTAAAACGCACATCCCACGGCAATCCCTGTTTTGGAGCCATCCGTAAATACGTGGGTGGTAATCCCATCGCCCAAAAAAGATTTTATGTAATTATCACAATAACACATAGGTATATTTTCGGGAAAATCATTACCCTTTAATATTCATTTTATCTCTATTTGTAGCTTTATCATTTCTTCCACAACTTCTTAACTTCCAGTATTTCAGCCTTTACTAAATTGTGGGGCGCGATCCCACTGCATTCGATACATTGGAATACCTATAACAATTTTATGATGATCGTATTGTTATGGAAGATAGCCTGCAAGATCACCGCATTTAACACCTCTACATTTTTACTTCTTTGGTTATCTAAAAAGTGCATACACAACGCTTAAACAACGTTGATGAGCTACAAGCAGCTGTACGGCATGCAATTGAAGATATCACTGTAGAAGATTTGATAATTTAAAAAGGAGGATACAATTATGTATAGGATAAAACGGATCACATTTTGAACATTTCTTGTATTTTGCCAGAATGTATTTGCTTTACTCTTAATGTAATCGCAGCTGTTAGACTAACTGAATAAATAAATTGCAATTATTATTTTTTGATCCCCCAATTTCTATACAATCTGTCCTATTTAGTAGGACATTAAGTAAATTCATTTGATGTTCGGAGACATGTAGAGAGATACCCCATAGGGTATTCCCAATATAAAATTTACATATGTATTTACACATATGCACACAACTGACTAAAAACTAAGAACTAAGTACTATTTAATCAAATCGAGTCTGTAAGTCGGAAGGTTTAAAACGTTTGAGATGGTGTGTGTCATGAGTTTCTGTATAGAGTTTTTTGGCTAATATGTTTGGATGCACTACAATTCTTTCTCTGTAGGATTTACTAAACTTGGTGATAACTTTCCTAACAGATTGTACATTTAGATCACTGTGTATAACAGTTAGGTACGTATCATGGCGCGTTCACTGCCGAACGAAGCACTTTGTTCTGAAAACGTTGAATTATGTCAATATTTGAATTGAAGGCCATAAGTCCATATCGGTTGTAGGATGGTCTTATACACAAGTAGCTTATTAGTTGTTGTTAGTTGTGACTTTCTTCCCAACATCCAATATAACTTGCTGTATTGGAGGCCTAGTTGCTTCCTTTTAGTCATTATATGTTTTTGTCACGTCATCATCATATCCAAATGCATTCCTAAATATTTCACGTGTTCTACATGCTCAAGGGGTTGGTCGTTGAATGTGATGGAAGGGCAATTCTCTTTTCTCATTGTAAATGTAATGTGTACCGACTTAGTTGAATTTACCTTTATCCGCCATAATTGAATTTTGTTTATGTGACTCTGCAGATTTCTTAAAGCTAATTCAGGGTTGTGATGGGATGACAATACTGCAGTGTCATCTGCATATGTAGCTACTGTTGTCAGTCTAGTTCTGGGCATGTCCGCGGTATACAAAAGATATAGTATAGGGCCCAGTATAGTACCCTGCTGTATCCCAGAGTGCATTGGGTACAAATCAGTATGTTCCCGGTGGTGTTCAACAAGAAAATGCCTGTTACATATGATTTTAGGACTTCATATATAACGTGCGGTAAGTATTTCTTGAGCTTATATAATAGACCCACGTGCCAGACCCTGTCAAATATCTGTCATATGTCTAGGAAGGCAGCGGAACAATATCTCTTGTTGTTTAGATCTTTATTTATTTTGTTGACGATTCTGTGCACCTGTTCTATTGTTCCATGGCTTTTCCTGAAACCAAACTGGTGGTCAGGTATTAGTTCTTTATCTTTTATTATTGCATTTATTTGCTTCACAAATATATTTTCAAAGACTTTTGATATAAGCGGTAGCAGGCTAATCCGTCTGTATGAGGTAATTTCAGTGGGAGGTTTCCCCGGTTTTAAAATCATGATTATTTGAGCTATTTTCCATTCATTAGGAAAATGGCCAGTTCTCAGAATAGCGTTAAAGATTTGCGTGATTGCTTTGATGGCCTTAGTTGGTAATTCTTGTAGTATTTTGCCTGTAATTAGGTCAAAGCCGGCCGATTTTCTTGGGATTTATTTCATCCCTAATAACTTTTCCTGTTTCAGCTATTTTTATTTTGTTTAATGGCAGCACCATTTGGTACGACGATTCTAAACCTTTTAGGAATTTGTCTTCTGTTTCTAGAGGCTGTTCTCTTGGAAATGGTTGGAATACATCAGTTAGGTGTTTGACAAACGCCTCGGCCTTGTCTTTACCATTTTTTGCCCAATTTTGGTCTTTATCTTTTATTGGCGGTATTATTAGCTGTGGACGCTTCAGTTTTGTAGTTGCTTTCCATAGCGTATAGTTCTTTGCTTGCGAGGGAGATAACTGCTCCAAGTATCTTTGAATTCCTTGTTTTTTAAGATCTACCATTAGTTTTTGAGTTCTTTTGTTGCTCTGTTTAGAAGGCATTTTTCCTCCGTTCGGTGAGTTTGCCAGTGTTTCCGGATTTTTCGTTTTTCTAGTATTTTTTTCTTGATTATTATTGCGCACCCTTCTTGTGACGTTATTGAGTAGGAATTAGGAGTTGCATTCCAGGCCGCGGCCTGTATTTTTGTAGTTAATATCTTTACTGCATTATCAATTTGTAACGGAGTCTTTAAGGCTATTTTTAAATCAATGGATTCTTCTAGTTCGTTTCTGAAGGAATTCCAGTTAGTTTTGTTGTTGAACAGGCGGGGTTTTAAAGAAGTTGTAACTGTTTTGGAGCACATTGTAGCTATGATAGGAGAGTGATCGTCTGATAGGTCAGACGATGATTGGATTTTACATTGTTTTGTATTTATACCTTTTGTAACAAAGAAGTCAATCAGATCAGGTAATTTGTTGCGGTCGGTGGGCCAATAAGTTAGTTCTCTTGTTGTTAAGAAGTTAATATTATGTTCAGTCATGACAGCCAACATCCTTCTTCCATCTGTTCTTGTTATTCTGGATCCCCAGTGTTGGTGCTTTGCATTAAAATCTCCTCCGGTGATGAATCTATTTCCCAAAGTTTGAAAATATCTCGAGTATTCTGCTTTTTGAACATTCTGTTTGGGAGAGGGGAGGGGGCACCAGTATGCTGCTGATACGTTTAGTATCGATAAGTTGTCTTGTATCGCTATGGTAATTGCCTGTAGGTACTCCTCATTATAATGACATAGTAGGTAGCGTTTTATGCTAGCTTTTATGATAACAGCTGTTCGTCCATGAGCTGTACCATCTGGGTGGTTTGTGGTGTAAATTTTGTAACCCGGGAATCTGACAAAGCTTTTACTTGTAAAGTAAATTATTAAACTTAAATCTATCTCATATTGAGAAGCATAGAATAAAAACTTACGATTAATCTAGCGATAAAGTCAAAAGTAAGTAAAAAGTAGGAACTATTTCTTTTATGTTAAAAATACGCATCCTAATTAAAACTTTATAATATACCACTTTCTGCAATATTTTACATAAAACAATAGTTGCCACCAACGGCTGTTATTTGGGTTGCCTAATTTGGTGGTCACGTCATGGACAGGAGTTCTTGATATTTCTGAATAAGCCTTCGGGGCCCGTGGAGCTCTTAGTAATGTATGCTTATGTTACACCACTTTTGGGATAAGTTAGGTCACAGTTTCACAGTTAAGACTTGTAAGCGTGGTGAAGAAAAGACGAAAAATATAGAAAATATCTTTATTTCATTATAGAGAAGGCATTAATATCATCAAAAGGCATTACACACCATCGGCAATGCCGCTTTGACCAATATTTGAAAAAACAAATTATCTTTTGTTTTGTTTAATGAAATATTTACAATAACATAAGAACAGAAGACAAGTTAATAATATAATAATATAGAGAAGAAAAATAAAACGTAAAACAATTACTTTAAATAGTGACTTTTTGATATACATACAGTTTATATATATATATATATATATACTTATAATTTAACAACGATAGCAATGGAAGTTTGTGTTTCCCTTTTTTCCTTTTCAGATATCCTCTTAATACGTAATAATTATTAATTATTTTCAGGAACAAAACGATAATTGTCATATATGTACGACTGACTGTCCGCAAAGCAAACTTTAAAAACGTGGAAATCGTAAATAAATTAAGATCACATGCAAGATGATAGGTTTTAGAACGTGAACAAGATCAGTTCGAAAACGTCAGGTTAGTATCCTCATAATTGAATGTTGTTTGTATAATAACATCCCTTAATATCACGAACAATACTCTTTATGGTAAGTATACGAGTACATCGATCAATTTTGTGGCCCCCATTTGAAATCAGCTGTAATTGATTTATTATTCTTACTTTTTCATCGCTCCTTTATTAATTTTCTCGATGCTTTTAAAATAATAATTTTACGCGCATAGTTCCATTTTTTTTTTCGTTTCAAAATAAATAATAAATCGAATACATTTAAAAATATAACATTATAACATTCGCTTATTTAAATACAAATTTACATATTTATATATAATAATATATATAATATATTCATCAACAATAGAAAAAACTTATATGATAAAACGAAAAAAATAATATACAGTATGTGTGTGTGTGAAAGATAATATTACTATATGTAAAGATTAATACCACAGACCATACAATTTACTAAAGACTTTTCTTATTTCGCGATTACAAAAAAAAAAAAAACTTAAAATTACTCTAGGATAATATTTTAATTTTTGTATTTATTTTTAAAGAAAAACGCTTCCCATGTCCTAAATATTAACGAACTTGTGGCACATATAAAAGCAGTAGCTTGTATGGAAGCTAAATTGGATTAAATGGAGTGCGAGGGAAAGTTTTGACTTTAATTAACTATAAGTTCGAGTCGATAATATTTAGTATAACGGGAATGTAGACATTTCATTTTAAAAATATAATATTTTAAATATTCTTATGCGTATTCTGTTCCATAACTATAAGGTCATTTGTATATTTGACAACTTTCTTTGATTGTAACTTCGAACTAAAAATGCTTGTGCTATAAATAAATCGATGCCCGTCCTTGAATTTTTGCTTTTTTATGTATGATAGCTTCTGCAAGCAATTATTTCTTTAATTTTTCCCAAACAATTTTTCTCCGTTATTTTAAAAGTCTTAGTAAAATAGATAACATCCTAAATAAATATCGTTTTTCAGTTAAAAAGAATACACGGGACCCCAAATGTCACAGTTCTTATCGTAGTATATTTAAGTTTAAAAAAACTAAAAATGCTTGATTCGAAATAAAAAATGCTTGGTGTTATAGAATTTTAGATTTGTGGATTGCTTACGTTTATTGCATTTGAAAAAAGTATATAATTATACAGAATTTTTTGCTACCTATACATTACAATAAAGCGGAAGAAAATTTGTAATAAATAGAACTTAAAATTTTTTCCTACTATTGTAGGAAAGCTGATGTTAATCTTTAAAGTTTCAGAAGGAAACTGCAGATAGTAAGAAGTAAAGGCGAACGTTTCTTATTTAGAGAAGGGAATGCAAACGTTAGTAAAATTCGGCCCATATTTAAGCAAGGTCAACTGGTATTAGATTTCAAGCAATGCATTAGTGATGTGATACGTATTATATAGAAATGACGAATGAATCCAGTAATATCAAATTATTACGGAGAAGTTCACCAGAATACACGAGCCGATGTAAGGCTTTATGCAGAACGTTTCTCGGGCGGTATCATCCAAATTACCATGCTTTTGTAAGGTGTGTTGTGTAAAGGACAACAGACTTCGGAAATTTATTGTCAAAGCGCGGTCTAGTTAAGACTGATGGACACTAACAAGAAATTCTTGACAAGTAACTAGTAGTAAAGAAGTCTTTCAAAATCCGTGGACACTGCCAACATGTTTTATTTGAATTTGATTCCTAAGTCAGGCAGTGTAACCAACCTCTAAAATCTATGACAATGACAGTTATAAATGTTTGTTCTATTTATTTGAGTTGCAAACATGTCTTTCCTGAAAATGCGCATGTGCAACTTCTAGTTTGTATTTATAAATTCTAGCAAAGAAAATTAAATCTTAAAGTTTCAAGTTAAAAATCGGACTTCTCCATTGCAACTATTTTCCTATAACACGTGTAATAATAGGAGAAAAGAATTGTACAAGAATTGCTGGTTAGCGTCCATCGGGCTTAAGACAAGGGCGCGTGATAAATATCGAGGAGGAAATTTTAAATATCGTCGAAAAAACTAACAAGAAGTACACCGACAATCGCTTGTCAAGTAGGTCTCGACTTCGACAGTTTTATTTCGTCCCCAACAGACTTTCCTAGATGAACACAATTTTGTTAATAGATATTTACAACAGGAGCATGGAAATAACAATTTCAATATGAATATTTTGTTTACAGATGATGCTACTTTTACACGGATTGGAACTTTTAATAGAGACAGTGAACATTACTTGGCAACAGAGAATCCTCATTATCCTCGGCCAAGAAGTTTCCAACAGCAATTTTTTATTAAATCTATGGGGCGGAATAATCAACGATGACTTTATTTTATCGCCTAGACTAGACGCTAATATGGCATTTTTTTACACGAAAATTTGCCTGAACTTAAAGATATTCCTTTGAATGTTAGCCCCACGTATGTGGTTTACGCACGATGGTACGCCGCCCCATTTTTTTGTACAAATCCAACGACATTTAAACGACAACTTTCATGGAAGTGGGATAGTTTAAGTCCAACGACATGGCCACCTCGTTCGTCTGATTTAAATTCGATCGAACGCCGAGTGGTGCACGCGGTGAATTATTCAGATACAAGTACCTATCGAGAGCAGCGAGAATAATTTCCAACATCTGTTGTGACGAGTAAGTCAGTGCACTCAAAACAAAACTTCTAATTGCTCAATTTTACCGCCTAAACTAAACAGTGACATTTATTGTATTTTTTCTTACGCGAGAATTTGCCAGAACTTCTTGGAGATATTCCTTTAAATGTTAGCCGACGTAAGAGGTTTATGCACGATGGTGCGCCACCCCATTTTTCTGTACAAATCTAACGACATTTAAACAATTTTCCTGGAAGTTGAATAATTCGTGTTGGTCCAATGGCATGGCCACCGCGTTTGCTTGAGTTAAATTTCGTGCATGTGCACTGTGAATTATTTAGGCACAAGTATGTATCGAGACTGGAGAGGGGGAGAGGGGGCATAGCATCCAATATTTGTTGTGATAACTAAGTCAAGGCTCTCAAAACAAAACTTTCATATACTAATTCTTTTTTACCAATTTTTATTTACACTCATTGACTTGCTTTAACCTGATATAATTTCATAAATAGTTTTGACATCCAAGTTGTGACAAATCCTGTATAATGAAAATCATTCAAAATATCAAAATTGCCCCATTAACAAGTTTAAAAATGTTTTAATTTTGTCTTCATTGGATAAAACACTGGAAAACTATGTAAAGCAGAGTTAAGAATGTAATCTACCAGTTATACTACCTCACACTCTTTGTAATCATTATCATGGAGATCCATTTAAAAAAGGACTGATTCAATTTTATAGACAAACGTAAGGAACTTATTTGAGCTTTCTTTAGAGCAAGTAGAAACCAAAAATTTTTATTTTTAACCTATAATGTATTATATTCTATAAAAGTAAAAACGCCTGCATAGAGTGAGCAACGAAATCAATAACGGCTCACTCAACCACGAATCTATAATAAAAAGAACGAACAAAATAAAACTAAAACGATCAGGACATGGAGGATGAACGCGACCGATTGACTAAGAAAATGATCGGGTGGAAGATGATGGGAGGAAGAAAGAAAGAAAGACCAAGAAATACATGGTTAAACCAAGTGAAGGAGAAAATATTGACGAGACCCGAAAAATGAAAATCGGTAGAAAGCTACGGATTTACACCATCTCTAATGCTCTGACAGGATCAGAGAAGTGCGGACGAAGATTATTGCGGAAATAGGCAGTCGTATGGAGCACTTTTCGATTTAACATTTTATCAAAATTATTCTTCTTGAAAGAGTTAGAAAGAGTAGTAATGTGATTCAAGGTCGTTTTCTGAAGAAATTCCAAAATTTACGCTTTAAAATAGGAAGAATTTGTCAAACGGAGCGCGTAAATATAGGAAAATGATAAAAAATTTATCTAAAAAAATAAACTAGGCAACGTACGGAAAATAACGACGACGAATCTATAAAAGAAATAAATGAAGATCTGATATTAGACAATGACGTGACACTGAATTACAGCTACTTCACAATCGTTTACCAGTCACATGACTTCTATCTATCTGGTCGCAAAACTTATATGTATATTGGTAGTATTTCAAAACTTACTAGAAAATATCGTATTTAGAAATTCTGAACGAAACTGAAATTAAATGATTGGGACTTTTACTAAAACAGTACAGGCAATTGAGTAATCTTGGTTGCATATATTTTTGGGCACATTGCTTGCAAATACATTTGAAGACCCGGTAGGTTGTAACAGGATACTTTTTGCCGTTGATGTATTTGTTATTGCTTTTAGAACAGTGAGACTAGGTTTGAAGGATGCAATACGAAAGAACAACGAATTTCATCGAAGGTGATTCTAAATTCTGGGGTTGGATGGGTTGAACTTTGAAATAAGTTTTGTTTTCTACTTAATTTCTGTTTTTAATAAAAAAAAAAGGGGATTTCTATCGATATGATTTTTAGAATTTCCACAACATGTTTCCATTGTTCTTTAAAATGTACGAACTAAACAGTTTCGTTGGGTGGCTATTTTGTTTTAAAAATATATACGAGTTTGGCCAATGCTTAACTTGGGTCTGCAATCATGGTAGTGCGAGAGAGAACGAATAAATGTAATAATAATAACGAAATTAAATAAACGTAGAGCGCGCTGGCAGGCGCATTTATCACGCTTTATACGCCTCACTCTACTTTAGCGGTTCCAAAATGCGGTTGCCGTGAATCCCCGGATATCATTGTTTCTACTCTGGATCCCTATGCGGCACCCAAGCCACCTTTTACTAAATAAAAGGCACAAGTTTTATAGACGAAGAATATATTGTCTAGACATGATAGACAAGAGCAATGTAGTGTGAACGGTGAATTCGCATTTCTGATAAGATTTTCAAAATTTATATTTCTTTCGTAATTCTAAAACTGGGCTGCCAACTCCCAGTAAAACGATCGTGGACCCTTGAAGGTCCAAGCACCATCGATAGGAAAACGGTGCTCTATCTTATTTGTTCCTATTGTCACAGCAATTTCGTTCTCCCTCGCACTCCCGCGACTCTTAACCCAAGTTAAAAACTGGCCTAACCGGTATGCAATCAATGATTCAAACATTATCGCGAATTTGTATTATACGACATAAAGGTTTCTACCCAGCTGTAATAATGGGCAAGAAAAAAATTTCTTACTTTGATTGTCTCTAAAAGTACGAATTCTACTTGATTGAAATAGTTCAAAGCATTGATCGTAAACCTAAAAATTAGTCCGGTTTTTTGAACTTCTTCTAACTTTCGAACCTTTATTTTTAAAATTTTTGTTTTAACAATGGATTAACCATAGTTTGTATTACAGTCGAACTTCTCTAACTTGTCTAAATCAAATAATTATTGTGCTAAATTAAATTTCATCAGCTTGAAACCGATTTTTCTATTTAATTTTCTACTCAATGTCATTTTCTGGTTAAGGAATTTCCACTGTTATCGGCCCTACTCTCTCCTACATGGAATTGTGGGCAGACAATTTCTGGAGTAACGAACGGTGTTTCCACTAAAAAAGACAATTCTCGTAATTTATTGTTATTCTTTCCTTCTTCGAAATTGTCTGCGATTTGAACAATTCTACAGGGTGTCGATAACACCAAGGCTGTACACATTAATTCCAAGAAAATCAACAATCCTTTGCACTCCGGAGTGCAGCCATTTAAAATTTGTTTTCAAACTCGAGGGCCCCGCTATGGAAACAATGCAAATTATTTAAGCTCATAACATTAGGACAAAAACTAATGTCACGTTTTTAACATTGCAGCACATCTCAAGACCGCATTGGCACATTAAACACGAAGGGGAGGACTGCACATTATAAGTTCTGCAGGCAAAAAAATTGCATAATGTACTCGAATACAAAAGAACGAGGCACGGCAGACACATACCTACCTATATAATAAAAACGCCAACAACAGATATTGGAGATTAGTATTTATATATATATATATATATATATATACAGGGTGAGGCGCCAAAATCCGGACAAAATTCAATTTGAAATTCTCGGCGTTTTATAGTACCGGTACATGCCGCGATTGGCGTTCAAATAATTTGACGTATGTACTAAACCCACTCGAAGGAGCGCGTTGTCACGACGTCCGACATCATTCAGGAGCTGATTTTTGAGGATTCAGGGCGTTGATCCGAAAATTGTCGTCGGTTATTGGTGTGAGCGAGAAAACTACGCAAGTCTACAAATCTTACACAATTAAAGTGAGACCCATGCTTTCCGAAACCGCCAGGACAATGCGAGTTGAATGCTGCAACTGACTTTTGTGTTCATTAACAAAAATGCTGCCGGACGATTCAGGTTTTTTTCTGATAAAAAGTGTTTAGTGTTGATGAAAAAAACAATCGAAGGAATGACCGCTGGCTCGCCCATGACCTTGAACATGTCCCTATTGTTGCAAAAACGAAATTTTCAGCGAATGTTCATGTGCTAGGTGTGTCCAAAGGGGAAAATGTAACAGAAGTTTATTTGCGTGGTCTGACAAATGTAGTGAAGTCGTGGATGGAAACTGTGTCATCTGGAAGACGGTATGTTTTCCAGCAGGACGGTTATCTAGTGCAGAATTGGTTGTCGGACAACGTCGACGTTATGGTCGAAAGAGTTCTGGCCTCCCAAGCGCCCAGATTTTGAATCCTTTAAACTTCTACGTATGAAGCGTAGTTGAAAGGGTCACCGACGAGTTCAGACATCCAAACGCCGCAAAAAATGTTTTGTAAACCTTTTCGTTGTTTGCAATACAAAATACGTTTGGAACAAAATTATAGTTTGTATGGAGTTTGGGGCATACTCTGTAGAAGATAAGAGAGCGTCCAATTATCTCCAAAGAAGATTTGAAGAATGTCTTGAAAGAAGAATGGAAAAGTATTATTGGGGGTAGTGCTTAGAATTTACTATCAGTTTATCCAGAATGGCTGCTGTAACAAAATCAAAAAGTGAATCAACAAACTGCACATACAGTCGAACCTCTCCAAGTCCTTCCTTAGGAGAAGTTCAACTTACAGAATGATATCAAAATTACATTCTAGTGCTTCAGCCAAATGAAGAATTCGTGTTAAGAGAGAAATTCGACTTTCTTCGCTCAATTTAAACGTGACAATTAAATCTTATCAATATTAAAACATGCGTAATATTTTTGGCTTGCATTGCCCTCTTGTTCTTATTCTCTTATCTACAACTTGTATCTTTTGCAGAGGCGGCCGGTCCATAACCGCAGTAGAGCAGGGGAACCCTTTGCACGCTGAGCAACAATTATATTCAAATTTTGAAAGAATATCGCATATACCCCCCTCACTAGCGTCTGCGAAGATGTCTTTAATTCCGCATCGACTCCGCCCACTTTAACGCTCGTGCGAGTCCTGTTAAAAATCACAGGCAGTTTCGACAGATTATAATAGTAGTTTTAGCCGCGTCCAATAGCCAATAAGTCCCTTGTACTGAGTGGAAATGCCGATGTTTTTTGCGACCAGCCACATCTGTTCTATTGTCGTTGCCAAAAAATGAACTAGATTGTTTGCTTTGATGCTATAAGTCAGAAATAAAGATGTTTATTATTATAGTTATGATATCAATAATTTTTTAAACTAAATTTTAAGTTTTCGTTTCAAAAGTACGAATTCAACAAGTGCACTGAGAACGCTGCGGATGGCGCTTTCCCCGCCTCCATAAACCCAATTTAATGCATCGCGTGTAACCTTTGAGGACTGGAGGTTACCAGTGCTAACCGTACATTATACATTTATTTTCTATGCTCCTTCAGATTTCTGTTGTAAACCGTACTGGTTAGTATGCTGTAGAGGTCATAATTAAGGTTCGACAAACGCGCGTCTTGTTCGCTGAAAGAACAATTTATGGGGAACACAGACACGCGTTTGTCGAAAGAAGGCGATAGACCTATACGAGTTTGCTGTATTTTGACTATTAACACGCTAATGAACCAGTTGTGGATCTAAAACAACAGAATCAATGACCAAACCTTAATATCGTTGCAAAACAGATTTATGTTAATGTCGAGTTTTAATGATGTTTTTGGATTCGTTAGTAATATTTCCGACTTGCCTGAGCATGATCTTTTAAATCATTGCAAAACTTTACATTCAAAATTAATCGACAAAACAAAAAGTAAATCTGACACTGACGACAATGATTTACTTAATAAAATAAAAGTCCTTAAACTAACAATCCCTTTGATCTATTGCAATACATTTTTTTGACCACGCGGGGGCCCTGCATAGATGACAATAAAATATTCTGGTACATTCCTACTTACTATCTAGTTTATTGGGACTCGATGTTGCCCCCAAACATGGCTAGCAGTTAAATGTAAATATGTAGGTAAAGATGCAAAGCAAAACTAATGACGTAATTAACTGTGTAGGGAGAAATATGCATGATACAGTCTTCTTCATTAATTATTTCCGTTACATACTTTTATATTATTATATTATTTTTCTATAAAAAAATGAATCACACATAGTCTTAGTTTCGGTGCTCAGAAAAGAAGTATTTATTCCCCATTACTTTCCAGTAACTTAAATTGTATAATGGGACATTTTTATTGAATATGCCAAAACTGATTGTAAAATTATTCAGTTTCAAATATTTTCCATTTTTATATTTTTACGGAATATTTTTTTAGTATTAACTCAAAAAACTTTTAATTTTTAAAATTTTAATTCAATTCAATTTTTAATGCGCAATGGAAATACGTCACTTACACCATTCACTTTTAACAATGACCGTATAATTTTGGAACAGATCAAAAAGAATTTGAAAGAAAAATATTTAATTTTTTTATATATAACAATCTCTGTGTTTAATGCAAAACTATATCAAATTTACAAAATCTTTCGATAATAATGATAATAATATTATTAAAAAACATCATATTTATACAATCAACAAATACAAAAAAAAATAAAACAAATATCGAATTCTGTTCTCTCTCTTTCTCTCTCTCTCTCTCTCTTTCTAACACTATAATTTTGAGTAATTTTTCTTCTTTTAAATGATTGATTTGATATATTGATATAGTTCTTTTGAGTCGATATTTTCTCTTTCATTTTAGGTTTTAAGACACAAAAGGCAGATCAACAACATTTTAAGCTCAAAATGTAGATTGGTTATTGAAAGAATATCTATCGGTCCTGGTATTTATAATAGAATATAAATATTTAGTAATATAAGAGGTGACCGTGATCGTGGTATACCCTCTTAAAATTAAATTAAATTTTCAGTAGTTTCCGTATATAGATGAAAAATTGCACATAATTTTTGGAAAATCGGAAATTCTAAAGTACTGTTCATACATATTAGTACCCGGCAATAATAATGATCGGTTCTTAGCCCGAAAGTGATTACTTCAGTATTGGTTTTCACGCGAAATTATTATTATTTTTCACAATAAACTAAATTTATGAATTATTTTGGAGCACTGTAGCAATAGTATTAGTTAATTGTGTTAAAATACAACTGCAGACAGGGAACACGTTCTTGTGTGGATATAAATCAAAATGAGACATTTTTCTTTTTTGTTTTCTTTGTATACAACGAATTGGATTATACTTCGAGTAAGAAAAGTTAAGAAAAATTGTAAAGCGTAACAGAAAATATAAAATTTATAAACAAGTCTGTCGCATATAAAATAAATAAGAAATTCGGCGAACAAAAATCTAAATCTATAACTTATACAAAAATACATAAAATATAAAAACTATTTTTCTTTTTATGAAAGGCTCGTTTCAATAAAGTATATATATATTTTTCGAATTTTGTAGTCTATTTTCTTCTAAACTGCAACTAGTATGTGCTTGAAGTTTGAAGATACATATTTTAGGACATTGTATCTGCCTCTATTCCACTTTGTATCAATGTTATGCTAATTAAAGAAATAATAGTTTCAAAAACAAATTAAACAAAGAGAGATATTTCCGAAATAAATTCTTTAAATAACCAATCTGCATACTCGGTAAAGCTTTTGTACTTTCCATAACAATAATTTGGCTTTATCTCGAATGTTCCCACGACATTACCAAAGCCTTTGAAGTATATTCTATGATCGATGGATAGACTAGCTCATTAATCTATGATGACGTAAGGCAAAATTTTTAAAATTTCACCCTTATACGAAGGCGTCTCTACGACTTCGTGCCATTCCTTGAACGTACCTTTCTCACTTACACGATCACAAACATCACTAGATGTACTTTCGCACTTCACCGTATTCGACACATCCGTATTATTCGTAACGGCACAGCCCTCCTCCTCTGAAATGCTGTACTTCTTAAAGTGTTCACACGAGAAGTCCCCCGCACCATGGAAACATTTAGGTATACTCTCGTTATTCCTATTAGGCACTACGTTTGCGTACAGGCCATTGTCCAGAACTTCAGGAGCTCTGCTTCCGCAGCCCGCGCTTACATTACCGTTCAGACCCGCTACGTAACAATCATGCAATTTAAACACTCTATCGTCTGTTACCTCTCCTAAATGGTAGTTGTTTTCCAGGTACACTTTAGCCTGACAGTTGCAGTCTTCTTTGAATTCGAACTTATGTTCCGGCACTTCGACGTCTTCCTCTATCGAGAAATCACTTTTGTGTTCTTGTAAAAAACATGTGCATTCGACATCTTGAGTATCTGTTCCGTAAATACACGACTTATCTATTGGTGGTAATAACGCTAAGGCATCTTCTACACTTAAGGATTTAGGTATATTATCAGCGGGAGGTTGTACTGGTAAAGGCTTCTCGGACGGCACAACCTCTGGACTAATTTCCGTTTCTTCATCAACGACTATTATTTCATCGTCCGTGTGAGAAGACGTGTTATGTGATTTTTCATTATTAGGTGACCTTTCTATATTTAACACAGTACCAGATTCTAGAACCCTATCGTTCCTAACTTCATTTCTTAAACTAGAATTCCTTTTTTGAGAATTTTTATATCGATTGCCACTCGTGTTTAATTTTTGATCTATAATCGAAACCCTCTCCGTCAATTTGGCGGCCTTCTCCATCAGATCTTCCTTCGATTTCGCTTGAGCAACAACACCTAACGACGAACTTTTGTTCTGTAAACTGGCTATAAGTTCTTGTGTAGTCTTCACTTTCGCATTCCCTCTCGAAACGGCCATCTTATTACTAAACGACGTTTCGGCCTCATCCAACAAATTCCTATGATTTTTCGAGCCTTTTTTCTACCCCTCTTCTTTGGTTGCTGCTGTTCCAGCACTGGATCGTTCTTTCCATCCGGAAAGCTTGAATTTGAATCGGAGTTGATTAAAATTATATCCTTTTTGCTTTCGGTTTTCATCGACGATATCACATCTTTAAAACTGGAATTGGAATTGTCGGAAAAGTCCAGCTCGTTCGTTCCGTTGAGCCGGGTCCTTTTCACCATCACGTTTTCCAACCTTTCTTTCGGTACACGTTTCTTCAACTTTGCGTCGTCTACGATTTGAGGCTCGGCTGGTTTGAGCTGCCCGTTCGAGTCGGGTAACACCAGACTTCGCCATTTCTTCACCAGTTCCTTTGCCCGTTTGGCTAACGAATCGTTAGTGGTGTTTCGACGCAGCTCATTTACGTGACGTCCCAATCGGGTGGTCTAAAGGGTAAAAATAAATGACTTTAATTAATATGCTAACGACAAATAAAATTAGTAATTTGATCATGTAATTTGATTACATGAAGTTTCTACTCACACACTTCCTTACCAATGGAAGTTTCCGGGCCCAAGTGGTAATCGGAATAATATTTTAATTTAGACAAAAACAGCCCTGTATTTCAACATCTTAAAAGTCACGCTAGATAGGCATTAATATATGCGCTATTTCATTTAAATTCTAGCACTGATCATTCAATTAAAATCGCAGATAAAGACACTATAAAATCTGCCTCAATAAAAAGAGGAAAAACTTTATAAAATACATTTGTTTTATTAATGCATAGCGTACAATTGCGCAAGCCCATTGGGGTAAAAGTCAGTCCTATATACCATTTCACCACGCAAAGAGAGAACACTAACAAGAGAACCAAGGCTTCAAAAAAAATAAAATTTTGTGGATTTGTAGAGTGGTCCAATGTAAGAACAATGCACATACTCTTACGAACCGAATCGATTACAGATAGGGCGGAATGCGCTCTAAGGAAAACATTACCCCTTTATACGAGGGCGATTCGTAAGTAAGTTCCCTTTCCGCCTAGTGGGCAGTAGTCTTGTTCAATGTGAGTCTGGCAATGCTAGTAAGAGAATCGTTCGGACATTCTTTCGTGCTATTGTGGTGGTTTAAAATGGCTACTGCAGTTGAAAATCCCGCCGACTGCGAACTGCATGTTGTTATCCGATTTCTGTGTGCAAGGAACATGAAGGCTTCTGGGATTCATCGTAAACTTTGTTCTGTTCATGGTAAAAATGTCATGACTGAAAATGAGGTTAAACGATGATACCGTATGTTTCGAGAAGGACGAAATGTCCATGAGGAAGAACGGAGTGGGTTGTGACGGACAAACTTTTGGGTAATGTCGAAGAGAAAATTCGTGAAAATCGGCGACTCACAATCACAATGGTTTGAGAGCGATGAGGAGCTACAGGAGAGTGTTACAGCATTGCTTAATTCATAGGCAACAGAGATCTGTGAAGAGGGCATTAAAAACCTGGTTCATAGCTAGGACAAATTTCTCAATCTTAATTGCAACTATGTGGAAAAATAGCTGAAAGTAGTAGCTTTAAGTTGTATATAATAAAAGCCTCTTCATATAATAGTGTTTTTGTAATAAGCAAACGGAACCAACTTTACGAATCACCCCCGTATTTGTAGAAGTATCTCGCAAACTATTGGAGATATTGAAACAAACTTAAGACAAATTGTTAATTGTTTGAAAAGCACTAAAAGACAGAGCAATCGTCGTTTTTTTTATTAAAATTGACAGGATTTAAAATGGCGATTACGGTGTCTTTTAGTGCTTTTCAAAGAGTTAAGAATTTGGCTTAATTTTTTTAATATCATGCACAAATAGAAAAGGGTAGATATTTTCTTTAGAGCGCTCTCTACCCCTGCTGGCAATTCGAGCCGTAAGAAGACGTCGAACCTCTACAAATCCACAAAGTTTGATTTTTTTTTTTTTTTGGAAGCTCAGATTACTGGTGGTCCCTTGTCACGAATATGAGCATTTGAAGATTTTTAGATTAAATGAAATGAATGCGTTGTACTAGTGTGCTGATCTGAAGTGACATGATAGAAATTCTCAATTTTATATAAATTGGCGCAAATTAGTGTATCAAGTAATGTTCTTACTAAATTCAATATCCTATACATATGCAATACAGGTCAATTTCTGTTAAGATGGTAAGTTTACTATCATGATATATTAATCAAAATGGTTAGCCCGCGAAACAAAAACTGAGATGTCTTTGCATGTTTTAATAATTTTACTTGTTTCAGATATAGGCCGCCTGGAAAGTAAAACAGAATTTATCTTAATTATAAAACCATTAGGTTAAATACTGTAGTAATTTAACTGACAAAGGTTAAACAACGTGATCTACTGTACTTCTGGGAATACCCCATTTTCCGCTTTACTATTTAGTTGTTCGTTCGTGCATTCATTGTTTACTGTATTGTAAATCACTGTTTAGTATTTGATAAATTCGGATACGTGTGCAATACATGTATGTTGTAAGTATACTTAACACATTTAACACTTTGCACTCCAACGGTAAGTCTCACTCGCTAGGCTATTGCATGCATCAACTTCAACGGTGAGTCTCACTCACCATCTTAATTTATATGAACAATTTGTATTAATTCCAAGCTTAGGTCTTACTTACTATTCTATACATTAATGGAGTGGTCTAATAGGAATTTGTACAGATGTGACAAAAGTAAGTATAAAAGTGTTTGATTAAATGGAAGGCTCCATGTGATGCTAACGAGCAGAGTGAAAGATTGATGAGTCTGTTCTCAGACAACAGGAAAAGGTAAGAGACATCAAACAACATACTTTTGCGATACTTATCCCGAAAAGTCTGCAATACGCCTTGGTGGGTACTCTCTAAAATACCAAACCCAACAGAACTATAGAGCATAAGATTTAAATATTGTTTCTAACATTAATCATTCAAATAAAAATTTATGTGGGTTGTTCGAAAAGTAATTTCGT
Organism: Chrysina gloriosa; assembly: GCA_038088585.1. Taxonomy (NCBI): domain Eukaryota; kingdom Metazoa; phylum Arthropoda; class Insecta; order Coleoptera; family Scarabaeidae; genus Chrysina; species Chrysina gloriosa. The sequence continues at coordinate 9,834,602 of CM076095.1, forward strand.
TTTTTTCCCAACAGAGGACTTAATTGTATTTTTCACGGCCAACTTCACACTTGAACCGCATGGTCATTATTAGAGTTTGTTAAAAAGGTGGATGACGCGTTATCATGAAATCGAACTGACGCTGGCACTTCTCCGAATTTAATTATTCAGTGATAACTTATCAATGACAACTTATCACTGAATAATAAAATACGGAAAAGTGACAGCGTCGGCCTAATTTACACTACTTAATGATAATACGTCATCCACCTTTTGAACAAACTCTAGTCATTATATATTTTAACAGCTGATATAGCAAGGCCTACTTGTGAAAAAGTTCGATTGATTCTACGCAGTAGTTTTTGATCGGTGCCCTATCAAATATGGAAAGTGAAAAGCAGCATTTTCGGCATATTTTACTTTTTTACTATCGAAAAGGTAAAACTGCTGTTCAAGCAAGAAAAAATTACCCGGTATGTATGGATAGCCAAAACGGGTTTGCAAAATTTCGATCCTGCAATTTTGATGTTGAAGATTCACCACGTTCTCGAAGGCTAGTTGAAGCTGATGAAGCCACAATAAAGGCATTAATTGATACAAACCGACGAATAACAAGTCGTGAGATCGCTGAGAAATTAAACTTATCCAATTCGACCGTACATGATCATTTGAAACGCCTAGATTTAATCCCACAGCTCGACATATGGGTTCCTCATGTTCTTATGGAGAGAAATTTGTGCCGTCACGTTGATGTCTGCGATTTGCTTCTCAAACATCAAGAAAATGATCCATTTTTGAAGCGCATCATCACTGGGGACGAGAAATGGGTTGTTTACAATAATGTTAAACGCAAGACATCATGGAGTAAAAAAGATGAACCGGTTCGAAGCAGTTTAAAAGCCGATATTCATCAAAAAAGGTAAGGCTGTCGATTTTGGTGGCATTTGAAGGGAATCGTTTTTTTTTTGAGCTTCTACCGGACAATACAACGATCAATTCTGGCGTGTATTGTCATCAGCTGGACAAATTGAATGATTCACTTGAACAGAAAAGGCCAGAATTGATCAATAGAAAATGCTCCACCAAGATAATGTGAGACTTCATTCAAGTTTGGTAACTCGCCAAAATTTTGGATGGATGTACTACCACACCCGCCATATTCTGATTATTACTTGTTCCTGTCTCTACAAAATTGTTTAGACGGTAAAATATTTACTTCAAAAGAGGAGATCAAAAATCACGTGGATCAGTTTTTTGCCAGCAAAAACAAACATTTTATGAGCGTGGAATCTACTGCCAGAAAGATGGCAAAAGGACCAGAATGCACAATATATAATTCATGAAATATATATTCACTATAAGAAAATGGTCTTTCATTTTCATAAAAAACAAAAAAACGAAATTACTTTCTAAACAATGACCCTATTTTGAGTTTTCTTTAAAAATGTCGCGAAGTCGTTGGTCGTTGGAAAAAAGGTTGGACTGCAAAAGAATCACGACTTATAGAAAGGGTCAACTAATTTATCGCCAATGTAAGCAAAATCCATAGGAAACTTACTTAAATAGTAAAGAACAAGTACTATACGCAGCCGTTTAATGGAAGGTGGATTTTCAGTGGACGGCCAGCAAATAACCGTCAAAAAACAGTGCAGCAATAACAAAATTTTACGGAAGAACGTGCAGTGCTCTAATAACGAGTCAAAATCTAGTATCATCGACATTGATAGAATTTTGTATGAACGGCAACATATTAGGGAAAAATCCAATGTACAATATCAGAATACTATGATATATAGAGTTTGATAAAAAGGTGGATGACGTATTATCCACTCCACAAATGAAGGATTCCGCCGAAATAAGTGCAATGATCTTACATTCAAAATCTACAGAATTTAAATTCTTTTGAGACGTTTGGATTACCGGTGTTGCCTTGTAAGTTTTCCTACTTTTTTCAAATACTTCATCATAGTGGTGCAAAAGTTTTCTCATTTTTAAACGCGAAATTTTAATTAAAAAGCAATAAGAAATATAGAAACAATTAAAACTAATACTACTACTAAATAAAGTCCATTATACTAGATGGTTTATTACTATTATCTTGTGGGATTTTTTATGCTTCGCTGATACAAATCTTGCTGTTTAGACGACGACAATTTGCTTTTCCCTCTGATATTGGCGAAATTCCGTTCCGAAAGAAAGAGCAGCATTGAACTCAACAGTTTGTAATCCGCTGATAAGTCAGAGGTGTATGCAAAGTATCGTAGCAATTCTAGCCTGTCCAATTCTTGTTTACCGCGATTTTTTCGAGCAGTATGTGAATCTAACAATATCCTGCTCGAATAGTATGCGTTTGATCATTACGTGATATTTCTCTTAAAATTGTATACATTCTATCCGCTCTCTTGTAGCATAAATCAGTATTTATCGTCCCATCTTCACGTTCAAGCTAAAAATGAATAATCGTTTCGCAATTCCACAAATGCACATCATCCTTTTATATGTACCACAGGTTCCAGGGACTGACTGTAGTTTAATCACCGACTTGATTCATCAGGATAATGGCAATACATCCAATTTTTTATCATAAGTTACAATTGTCTTGAAAATGGAGGTGGTAACTAACGTTTTTCAAGAATTGAGTTTTTGTGTTTATGATGGTGGTAATTGAAAATCTTACTTTATCACAAATTTGTTCTGATATCAATATACAATATTATATATAAAGTTAAGGACTGTTAAAGGAAATATATACAGGTTGGGAGGGCCATTGTAAGAGATACCAGGCGCCCTTAGGAATAAAAATTCACGTGCTCCTTATCAATACACCTTGCTTTCATTTCTAGACGCTGCATAGGCCATCGCTTTCTCACTGGCCCTCCCTAAACTTCAAATTAATATATAAACGTAATATATAAACGTAACATAACTAAATATAAACAATTTAAATATATATATACATACATATTTTTAATTAATTAATAAAACAGTATATTTAATCCTTTGGTATGGCGATTTTTTATGGAATTTGTTTCACAGATAGGTATATTAGTCATCCAACAACAGCTGTCGGATATATCCAACACCCCATTGCCAGGAAAACTTTTAGATGTTAGATATATAGCCCATCCGTATTGAAAAGCTTAAATTGCATAAAAAATATGGAAAGAATGAGTAAATCAATTGGTAAATAAGCCAATTAGGACTTTTGTTTTTTCTTTTTGCTCAAGCCACTCAGGAGCAGAAACTCGTTCAACAAGCCAAAGTATTGTCGGATCTGCTGGCACCGAATAGTAAAACCAGCCTTGCAAGTTGGTGGTAAAGAAAGATTTTCCCTTATTATTGTATATATTGTGTTGCTTATTTGTTTTACCCTTCAATAAGTGTTCCGGCCATCATAAGCACAAAACCTGAATTTTTGCAAAATGTTAGTTACCTCCTTTCTCTGTTCCATCATTCAATTCCTCCGAAGAACTGGTAGTCTTGTAAGTTTGGTAATCAATTCATTGTAAACATGCATATGTTGTTTCGCTTGCTCCTCGTACAAATTTTGTGGTACTTCTCTATATCTACTTTTCCTAACTCATGGAGGAGACCTTTATGAACCACCATAAATGTCTAAGCTCCCATAAATACAAAAATTTAATTTTTGCAAAATGTTAGTTACCTCCTTTATCCACACTATTCTTCAATTCCTCTAAAGAAATGGTGGTCTTATGAGGCCAGTAATCAGTTTGTTGTGAACATGCATATGTTGTTTCGCTTGCTCCTCCTTCAACTAGTGCGGTACTTTTCCACATCTACTTTTCCTAACTCATGGACGTGACCTTTTTTGATCAACTATACATGTCTAAGCTTTCATAATTACAAAACCTCAATTTTTGCAAAATGTTAGTTACCTCCTTTATCCACACTATAGTTCAATTCCTCCAAAGAAATGGGGTCTTATGAGGTCAGTAATCAATTTATTGCAAAGATGTATATATTGTCTTGTTTGCTCCTCCTATATGTTGTTTTGCTTGCTCTTCATACAACTTGTGCGGTACTTCTCTACATCTACTTTTCCTAACTCATGCAGATCTTTTATGATCCACCATAAATGTCTAAGTTCTCCTGTGATAATTACCATGTGCTGGTGACCGAAGTTGGCATATTTTGACATAAAATCGATTAATTAATAATTGAAGGTCTTCTAGTTGAGATCTATTCCTGAATTGTACAATCCTGGCCTTTTGAAGTTATGCAATGTAGATCCAGTATCAATAGCACTTTTCCCAATAATGGTGTAAAATTGCTAAAATCTCACTATTAGTTTTGCACATTTACATAAAAATCCAAACAAATTTATAGAAAGAATTAAATCATGTGAAATATTTGTTTGATGTATGACGTATAGAAGAATTGATTAAGTATTTAGCAGTTTATTGATATGAAAGACTACTACACGAAAAATGAAAAAAACTTTGCACCACCCTAATAATTTGAATGCCAAATTAATTTAGGTTACCTCATTTTGCACATTTTTAACTTCCTAGTGCTAAATATATACATAGAAAATGTCGTTTCTAAAGATTTTATTATAAAATTCCGAATAACAAACAAATTCAGTTAAGAGATGTTTTAAAATTTCGGTACAAAGCGACCAGGTTATATAAAACATACAAAATAGTTTAATTTGAAAAAATATCACATAAAATAGTTATCTACAATAGAAAAAAAACGTAAACTGACTTAATTTCTACGGAATAACACTTAATAAAGGCTTAAAACTAAATAATAGTGAATAGGTGTACCTCGAGTAATTCTTTGGTAATTGCAACTTTTTCCAGTAAGGATATGACTTCAATGACGGTCGGCATGTCGATAACCTGAAAAGTATAAGCATCTTAATTGAAAAGAACCTTCGAATTGTTAAAAGGTAATGTGTAAAAGAATCACACATGCACTCCACTGTACTCATACTCAACAATCATATGACATTTTGGTGTCAATCCGAATCGATATAAATTAGGTTATATTCGGCTAAATGACAAAATATTCGTGGAAAAAAGGGCCACATGTATCCTCGTCCGTTATTTTCGAACGTTTACGCTCATAAAAGATCGAATTGGTTCGGAACTTATGTAAAAGTACGAACGCAAAAGTATTGCGAAACTTGCACGGGCATATTTCTAATCCGCGTCGATTTTTCGTGTAAAATTGGCATAAAATGGGTATTTTTCGAGCGATTTCCGTTTACCGTGCCCTTTATTTACATACTTTTCACGAGGTACGAGAGTACAGTGAGAGTCCACCTGATTTTGTGTGCGTGCTAGGCTGGTTAGTCGAGTCAGTAGTCATAGGTAGTAGTCGAATGGGAGGACGAAAAACACAAATATCTCACAAAATCCTCGTTTCTCTTACATTGTAATTGGCGTCCAATGCTCGTAGTAATTTCTGCGTCAGTTCTGTTACGTTATTCTGCATTTAAAATCGGTTTGTATCGATAAAACCGAATGTACTTCGATAGAACCTTGCGGAGTTCTACTCGGCAACAATGGCGGAGGTACATTGCGTTTTGTACAGTTCTCCACTCCGCACTGTGAAACGGGAAACATGGTGCACCCGAAAAGACTGAGGAGGGGATCGGACGCACGAAATCATACGACTACTGCGCGTGCCCCTGCTCGAAACTAAAAACATTAAGAAAGTAAATTGTCCTAAACTTCTCGTAATCCACCGACCACAATATCCCCATTTTTACAACACATCACGAACTGTGATTTCTATTTTTAATAACTGTGATTTTAACTCGTGATCGGGGCATAGTTTAAATCATTGTTCTAGATACTGTAAGAAGTTAATTCATCGGGAAGAGAAACAACGTTATAATAATAAATAATAAGAATACAGTAATAAGTATTATAGAACATAAGTAAATAAAATTGTACACATACAGAAAAATTTGAAATAATAATATAGAAAATCAATCTAACACCATACGAAGTCATTAAAATTATCAATAAATATATCACTGTAGTGGAGATTGGCACTTCTGCACATCCTCGCAAGAGGAGATCCAAATATCCAAATAATAAGTTGGACCTTGATAGCAGCAATGCAAATGTTGGATAGTGGCGTGCACAAGTTTCGAGTCGCCCATTTTTCGTAGATATTGCATAGAAATATCGCGGTAAAGGAAATACAAACGGGTGATGACAACAGTATAGACTCATTTGAAAGCAATGTATTATACAGGTGACATAGAATAAACTGCAATTCATAGCACCACGCGATAGAGGACCAAAAAATAATAAAAAAACTCCTAATAAACACTAATGTCTGATCGCCTTTTGTTTTCAAGCTACAGGGTGCTAAGTTTTTTTATTAATTGAACAGGGTTTTAGGTAATAAAACAACATTAAAAATGTAAGGTATTTACATAAGGTGTTCAATTTGATGACCTTGTTCTTGAATACACATTTCCAATCTTCGTATTAATGATTGACGGCATGTTTGAAATATATTGGGATTATTACGAAATGTATCAATAGACTCCACAATTCTGTTCCATAATTGCTCTTCAGTATTTATTTCTACGGCATACACTTCATTTTTCATAAACCCCCAAAATGAAAAATCGAGGGGATTGAGATCGGAACTACGAGCTGGCCATGGTATAGGACCCCCAGGACAAATTCACCTATTTCTAAATTTTCTTTGAAGAAATTCCCTTGCTCTTCGAGTGAGCTGGCGCACCGTCATGCATGTAGTTCATTCTTCTTATAATATCCAATGGGACATCTTCTAATAAAGTGGTCAGTTCATTTTCCAAATAAATTTGGTAGAGTTCGCCTGTCAATCGTCTGGGTATTCGAGCTGGATCAATTAGATAATTATCGATTATATCTGCCCACATATTAATAGAAAACCCATACTGGTGCTTCCGTATTACGGTATGATGAGGGTTTTCATCGGTCAAGCCAAGAAGAATCCGTGGCTGAGCGGTCGGTAAAGTGTTAAAAAACCACAACAGCCTGTGACGTGAAAACAAAAAGCGATCGGACATTAGTGTATAGGAATTTTCTTATTATTTTTTGGTCCTTTATCGCGTGGTGCTATGCATTGTAGTTTATTCTATGTCACCGGTATATAGCGATGTTACCATTCATTTGATTTTCTCACTAGAGTCAATACTTTGTTGCCATGTCCTTAGCAGCAATCACAGCAGTACATCGCCGAGGCATTGACGCAATTAATTGCGAGATACGATTTTGTAGCAACTTTTTCCAATCATACCGCAAGTGATCCCATAATTCCGTCTTGTTGACTTGATTGTTCGTTCCAACACGACCCAAGGGCCTTGCGACAAATGTTCAATCGGATTTAAATCAGGCGATTGCGATGGCCAGTTGTGAAGGCGCACTTTTCGACTTTCAAGAAAATTCTTCACAAGACGCAAAGCATGTTTGTGGTCATTATCATGTTGAGAAATTCATCGACGCGACATTTTTCCCTTGCAAATGGGTGTATATGGATTTGAACTATACAGTACTCTTTCGCTAATCCGTCCCTCGACTATCCAACAACTACTATAATCCGCCGTTTTTGTTCCGCACGGTTATAAGCAACCACTTCTTTAGTCCGCCTCCGACAACCACGGCGTTTTCGTGAAGTAAACAACTTTTCAAAATGGCGTCGTCGTCCATGCAATCCAATAAACAAAAGTATGAAATGTTAACTTTAGTGCAAAGGATGGAAATCTTAAGCAAATCACTTTCATATTGGGACGGCAACGGTTTGTGGCATACAAAAAACGGAAATAAAATTGAAAATTATGTCACTAAAGCAGGGCCTGGAATAAGGAAACCTCAAACAATGAATACCGCAATTAGAAGAAACGTTTTTTCGTGGTTTCTACAAGAGCGGCGAAGTCAGATACCGATAACTGCTGATGTGTTGCGGCAGAAAGCACTTCATTTCTATAAGAAAATTGACAAGAAGAATGATTTTAAAAGTGAAGGATGGCTTTCTAAGTTGAAAGCAAGATTTGGAATCAAATTGCTAACCGTAACTGGAGAAGGAGTTGTTCAGCAATGAAGCTGTCGTTTCACCGTTTATAGAAGTTGTCAAGAATAAAATTGAAGAACTTAATTTGACGGCGGATTAAATTTATGATGTCGATAAAAGTGGTTTATTTTGGAGTCTTTTATCAAGTAAAACGTATGAAACGGGTGAAACGTCTGCTCCAGGCAGAAAAGTGTACAAGGAGCGTATAACTGTTATGCCTTGTTCTAATGCAAATGGCAATCATGCATTGAAGCTTTTTAGTCATAGGAAAATCAAAAAGTCCTAGGTTATTCAATAATATCAATCTTCCAGTTGTTTATAACAGTCAAAATAAGCCATGGGCAACCAAGGAATTGTTTTACGACTGGTTACATCATGATTTCGTACCTGACGTGAAACATTTTTTAAAGTAACGAAATTTGCCACAAAAAGCTCTTATTGTCCTTGATAATGGGCACGACCCAAATGACGAATTACCATCTAGTGCTGGCTTAGAGAAAACATTTTTCTGTCTGCTAATTGTACGCCTCCGATCCAACCAATGGACCAAAATGTAATACAAATGATGAAAAACAATTACAAGAAGAAGATTTTACTTAATACGATAAGTCGAGAAGCAAACATTTCTGAAACTTTAAAGCAATTGAGGTGGCAGCCAAGTCATTACGATGGACCACTTGACGTGAAGCATCTGTCCGCGTTTATCCCATTCATTTATTATGAGTAGTTATTTATACTGACGTGAAGTAGGAGAACCAGCTATTAAATCATATTGGAAGATGACGGAACTTGGGAAGAAGATCTGATACCATTACAAGAATTAATACAATTAGCAACAATTTGTAATGCGGGCTTAACACGTGAAGATGTTGAATGTTAGTTTGAAGAGAACACTGAAATATATGAGCCACATTTAACTGATGATGAGCTTTTAAATGAATTCGTTGAACCGGAAAACTCATCAGACGAAGAAGTCATGTTGCGTGTAGGTTGTACCGTCAAATCCTAATATGCTCTAGATGGCGTAGATATTTGTATTAAATCGGCTCAAGAAAATGGAATGTCATGCGATGTGGTTACAAATTTACGTAAAATGTGTGATCAAGTTATTAATAAGATATATTCTGGTAAAAACAAGCCAATTTATAGCCCTTATTTCGAAACCTGAATGTTTGTTGATTTTTAAATACAAATACCTATATACATATGTAATTAGCCCAAAATTTTCTTGTTTGATTCAATTTGTTGTTTCCGACGGTTAAAATTTTGTGGTGGCGGATTAACAAGCGGTTACTGTATTCCGATATATTGTAGCGTCCACATTGCCTCGGATTTCCACCAGCTCACCAACACCGTTGTCAGAAAATGCACCCCAAACTATAACATTTCCGCCACCGTGTTTTCCCTTTGAAATTTGGTATTGTATATCGAACCGGCTGCTGGACGTCTTACGTACTTGCGACCATCACTTCCGAGCAATTGAAATTTGGACTCGTTGGAAAAAAGCATTTTCCGTCAATCCAATGCTGTCCAATGCTAATATTTTTTTGCAAAACTCAATATAGCCTTGTTATTCTTTGTTGTAATTAGTGGTTTCTTTACACCAACGAGTCCAGCCAATCCCATAGTCTTCAGACGTCGAGATACCATACTCCGACTGATGTCAGCAAGATTTGCGGTTCCATGACGCACTTCTTTTTAATGATTTTGTCCACGTGTCTGAAGCTTTTCGTGGTCTACCGCTTCGACTTTTATCACACCACGAATTTGTTGATTTATATTTTGTAATGATACAGTTTACTGTGCTTTTCCTAATAGATCGAGTATTTGCAATATCTCGAGAAGCCATTCGTTTTTCAGATAGTTTCAACACTACTTCGCAGACCACAATTTTCGTGTGTTTCGGTATTGCGGCAGAAATAATACTCATTTTTCATTGTAGTTTATGTTTCGAACGAATTCGACAGAAAACGTAAACAAACCGTGTGGTCGAAGGCGAGGTCTGATAGCGGCCTGATACTTTTGCACACTGACCAAACGCGTTCGACGCTCTACACAAACAGTACGCTATACAAAAATATATCATATATACCACGCTGTTATCCATATTATAGCTCTCTTAAATATTTGAAATGATGAAGAGGTTCAGGCGTTAAATATTTTATCGAATAACTGAAAAAAATGGTTGGCCCGGAATTTTTACACGCCACTGTATATAGGTAAGTATGGCATCTTGAAGTCTAAACATGACAGCATAGGTGGAGAATCTATTTTTCCGTGTACCAGCTTGCAGATAAAGCGAGCCACATATATCTCACGCCGCTAACTTTAGTGAATTTAAGCCATGGAGATGCAATAATGAATAAGGTTTGGTAAAGAGTGGATGACGTGTTATGATTAAGTAATGTAAACCGGACCGACGCCCTTACTTCTCCGAATTTTAATGCGCGTCTTGCACGTAAGTGGAGACAAAGACCGGTTTACACTACTTAAATATAACACGTCATCCACTCTTTTATCAAACCGTATTAATGAACCATGATCAAAATTTCACTGTGAGAGGGAGGGGGAGGGGTAAATGCCATCAATTTTGTAAGAAAGAAACTTCATAAAGCGACATTGAACCTCCTCGGGAGATGCAAATACAAATAATGTGGAGACTATACTGGTGATGCATATTTAAATTTGCTAACCACGAAGGTATAATATACAGTTTTTAGTAGTTGAATATTGCTGAAGAAATGTGAACAACGACAAACCTAAACACCTAAATTTATAATATAGAAACAGAAAGTTAGGCGAGAGTCTGAGGATGGAGTCCTGGGGCATGCTTCTATCTTCTATTTATTATCTTGCGATCACTACATGTCAATGTTCGCCTGTAACTAACTGTATTGATTATATGAACAGTTTGTGTTCTGTCTACTAAATATGATTGCAAAATATTTTGAGCACTTCTTCGAATATCATAACGCTCCAGTTTTGATAACAAAATACTATGGTCTATCAGATCAAAAGCTTTTGATAGGTCAAAGTACACTCTACAGACATGTTTTTTCGAGTTGATGTGATTCATAATGTCAACCACAGAGTTACGAATTCCATCCTCGTAACATTTATTTGGTAAGATAATAACCGTAGTACTGATTGTCAGCAATTATATTACAATATTTTTCTGGATAAATGCTAATAACTTATTATACACGGTTTTTCAAAAACCTTTGAAAATGGGAAATAGATCTATAAATGTCTGTAGTAGTTCCCTTTTTTATATAGGAATTACTTTTACGTCTTTACAACCTTGAAGAAAAATATCAGAGAGAAAAATTGAGTTAAAAATATCTGCAATTGGGTCACTAATGTGAACATCAACGATTTTTAAGATGTTCGTAGGTATATCATCCACACCGGCAGATGGTTTAGGGGCTAAAGATTTCATAATTAAACGAACTTCATTGCCACTGACAGGACTCAAATATAAACTATTAGAGGTCACTGGAAAAACTCTGATATTAGTTGCAGCATTATAACTAAAATTGTGAAAATGAATTGGTAAAGGTTTAAATGTTGACTAAATAAGTTGAAAACAATTAGTTCACTGATATCCTCGCCATTAACATTTAGAACTATCTGACCGTTTGCATCGGGTTTCGAGTTTTTTGATGAGGAAATAATCTTCCAGGCTGTCCTAGATTTATTTTGCGAGGAACACATCAAAATATTGTTATAGTGTTTCTTAGAATTCACAACCATTAATTTATTATTATTTTATCTTTTTTCGCTCTTTATAATAATTCCAAAGGTTATCATTATCACTACTTCTACAAATTTTGAATAAATTCCTCAAAAATTTTCCTAACTTCGGGAGAGTTTCATATTTTTCTTCTGCCCTGGTTCTTAGCAACTTTTTGCTCGGGAAAACAGTATCAAAGTAATAATAAAAATTCCTTATAAACTGTTCATATTTACTATTGACATCTTTAGCATTATATACATCTGTCCCAAGGATTATATATTATCCTTGCATCTGTCTAATACTAATTTTTAACAAGAGACATAAAACGGTTCATATTTTAGGCACAAAATTTTGTTTGGGCTCGTCACTGTGATTTCGTAATCACTGTGAAAATATCACACATGGTGTTAATCGGAACTCGTTCCACTACTCTTCGTTTATGACCTTTGATCAGAAAAAGATTTCTTATCTTGTTCGTGAAAAATTGTTATATTATTTGCGGAAAGTGATTGTTTGTTTAATAAATATTTGGCTTTCGGGTTAAAAATGATAAAATCATCCATGACTGTCGAGTAATGACCTTCTTGCATATTGCCATCATTATAATAAAAATTATTCACTACAGAAAATTTATTCATAGGATTGAGAATAAATATATTAAAAAATACATTTAAGATCCTTAGACCGAAAGGTAAAAGATTAAGAGAAAGATGAACTTTAAAACTGTTTAATTTACAAGTAAATCCAAAAGAAAGTAACTGAGTGTTTAATGATAAGTAAACAAAGTGCCCCATCGTCCGTGTCACTTTCATTCAATAACTTATAAATACGCTGCGTATACATGAGCAATTCCTCATGACCGTTATCTATTGCAAAAATAATAATTGTACAAGTTTATGTATGTATGTTGGGATTGTGTTAATCATTAATCTTTCGTGAGTCACACGTATTGATACGTACTATTTACTTAATATCAACGCTAACAATATAACTTCTGAGCAGGTATGATCATTATGTGAATATTACCATACAATTACAATTTGCCTGTTATTAAATGGACCCTATTCCGAGAAATGAAGGGATATATTTGAGAATCGACCTTAGTCATATACAATCCGTTCTAAAATAGGATGTTTTAACCTTAACTCGATGAATCAAGAAAACCTATGAACTCTTTGACGAGTGACTGATTGATAAGAAAATTATTAATTTAACTTGGGTGTTGTTTATAAAATACCAACATTTCTGTAGATCAAAACTGACATATTTATTTATTAATTGTGAACATGATCATTTACAGTACCTGGTAATCGAATTAGTGTCACAACGTATTTTATGAGTTACTATCTCGAAAAATGGTTTCTTCAAAGTAGGTTTTGGGAATTTTGTTTTAATTATGTCTATATTTGTAAAGTACATTTCTTTATAAAAGATATATACACTACAACTTCTTGTTGTAACCCTCACAATCACGTTGTATGGGACTATTGCAAGCCCAAGCACAAGCTTTCTATCTGTGGTTCATTCCGTTGTACGGAAGTAAATGGCCCTCTCGAAATAATGTTAAGGTTGACATTAGGGTATTAACGGTAATGGTAGCGTTAAGGCATTTCACAATAATGTTAATGTTGATGTTCGGAAGGTCGCATTTCCCATGCTCCAAAACTTTACTTCCATTGGTAGATGTTAAGCATGATGTTAAGAAATCCAAAATAGTTTTGGAACGTTAACGTGATGACCCAACATTATCATTACCATTAACATTATTGTAATCATTGTAATGAGCAATACATATTTTGAGTTTTAACACCCAACGTAACATTTCTATTATTATTAAGATTATTCTGAAAGGGCACTAATGACAGTTAACACAGGTGCGTTGAATTTTTAATGGATGTGTACTTGTGTTCTGCTCTTATTTAAGGTTTTCTTCTGGTATCTAACCCCAACCAAATTCCATTTTTGTCTTTCTTCTTTTCCTTTATCGTTCATGTATTTCTCATTCGTATCGTGTTATACCGTAGTCTATGCACACCTTTCACACGAAGCTTATGCCTATTAGTCGTTACTTTCCATTTTTTCTTGCAAGATTTGGTTTTGGTAATTATTAATAATAATGATAACGATAATCATAAATTTATGTGCCATCAAGTTTCACAAGAAACCAAGGCATTGTTATTCACATACTACATTACAAAAAAGGAGAGGAGTCGTGGAACACCCGGCAAGAGCGAAGCTCTACGCATTTGATGCTTACTGAAATAAAAGGTAAAATTCTATGATTGAATAAACAATGTCTAAATAAAAACTATTTCATTTCGAAACCGATGGTAAATAAGTTGAAGTTGAATTTGAAGTAAATTCGTGTCCGTATAATAAGAGCAAATCTGATGGGGAGATGTAAATACGGCGCATTTCATAGTTGCTCCTGCGATGAGTATGTGTGTATGTGTGTGAGAGAAAGAACTATTGAAAGATAAAAGCGTCTACTGACGATTTCAAGCGCCTCGCTTTTTCTCAGTTAATTCTTGATGCAGAACCCCGCTAAAGGAGTTTCGCTCTAAACAATACAGATATACAAACGAAAACATACACAACAGTTACATAATATATTAATGTAATACCTATCAAGCTTACTCCCGAAACGAATAAGAACCATTTTCTACCAGAAAGTTGTAGAGTGATTGACCGAGCTTGCTTCCACTTTCCATCTGTTTTAAGGGGTATCGATATTTTTTTTATTGGCGTAATAGATGCTTTGAACCTTCTAGAATATGGAGCAAAAAGTTCATTACCTGGAAGAAAGTTTTTCTCTTGAAATTTCAAGCTCTTCCCGACGCTTGTCGGATATCTCCGAAACGACTACCTGCGCCAAATAAATACCAGTTGGGAATGTCTTTCACTTTTTGATTTGTAGCTCCTCTAGTACACTAACAGAAGTCGTTAGAAAGTGTTTATTAAGGAGTTTCTAATTCTCAGACTCATTTCTCTCTCTCTCTCTCTCTCTCTCTCTCTATATATATATATATATATTTCATTGTATTTAGTTAAGATACATTATTAACTCTTCAATACTTTATATTTTATATAGTTGAATCATATGAATGTTTATCTGCTTCGGAATGAGGTAATGAGGTTTCGAAAACGTTATTGTGACATTAGTCTTCAGTCTGATTAACAAGTTTAAGTAGTTAAATGCGACGAAAACCTTGCCTCTACTTTTAATTACTTTCACTTTCAAGGAGCAATTACATATATTTTATGCTTCTTCTTCGTAATTTAAAGTCTCCCTGTTCAACAAAACCATTAATTCTAAATTAAACTGAAAATCTTAAATATAGCCACTGATATTGCTGTGTGCAATTTTAATGACGGTCTGACAAATATTTTACGAATCATGAAAGTATTGGAGATGGATATTGGTGTTCAATCATACAATTTTTGTGTTGAAGCCGATACTAAGCGAATCAAGCACGCCGAGCTATCTTTGACAGATGCGGTAAAAGAGGCGAGCTGTAGCATACAATCTTCGAGGAAAGAGAATGAAGAAGAGTATTCGAACCTAGAGCGGCAGCTTTATGGTCCTGGAATATCAGATTAATGGTAAAAAAATTGATTTTTTAAATGAAGAGGGTGATCCGTGCATCTTTACGCAAAATAATGTGTCTTGCCATCCTGTCACATCGATTAAAATTGTGTTTAGGAAGAGCAATTAATTGGTATTCCCCTTGGCCTGGAGACTCCCCGGATCTTAACCCAATAGAAAGTGTAAGGAGTAGGAGTAGCCTAAAGAAGCTTATTTATTTATTGGTAAACTTCATCAAAAGCTGCTGAAAAGAAAATATTCGGAAATTACTGTTGAGAGGTACCTTGACAGGTGCATGTACTTCGATATTCATCCTCTTCTGTCACATAGATCATGGCATTCTCCTACATAAATTAAGTGGATTTGGTTTCGTTTCATCGGCGAGTTAAACAAGCGAAAGTGTTGGTTTCTTGTCAGAGGAATTCAACCTTACTTCGGGGGTCTCGCAGGGATCAAACCTCGTCCCTCTTCTGTTCATCTTTATAAATGTTCAGTCCTGGCCTATGCTGACGATGTTAAAATATTTTCTGAGATTTCATTAACGGAAGATGCTAGACTTCTCCACATCAATACAAATAAAATTGTCTAGTGATGCAATCACTCTGAACTATTCTTAAACATACTTTCGTTCTGCCGCACAACTTCATCTTATTCCACCAATTATACTATGAATAAAGTTGAGATCGAGAGAAAAATGGAAATCCGGAACCGGGGATTGTTTTTGATACAAACCTTAATTTCAAGTCTCACACATCATCGATCTGTTCAGGAATCTGAACTTGCTCAATGTGCTATACTTTCAGTTCGTCCTTAGTAAACCTTTGGCATGATATCCCTTGTATATGTCTGACCATCGACCAGTAGAACGCATCCATAAAATTTTTTGAAGTTTCTGTCCTTCAAGCAGGATGGAATATTTCCGGATATTGGCACTTTGCAGTTCGATTTATTGGAACGAAACGATATGGTCTCACGGATATCTCGAAGAGATATGATTTGCACAAAATTTGTTCTTAATTATTGTAGCCTCTCAGGATCGATTGCAGCTTCAGATTTCCATTTGCAAGGATGAATATCATGAAACGGACGCGACTCTATGTTATGGGTAAGTTAGCTATTAAATCCAAGGACGAGTTCACATCTTAGTGTTTTACATTTTTTCCAGTATGTATAATAATAATAATAATCATAATGATAATAATAATAATGATAATAATAATAATAATAATAATAATAATAATAATAATAGTTTTCATTTCCAAATAGTTTTCATTTTCCACAACATACATAAAAGAACGTCAACTAAGCCTAAAACTCTTTAATAGAAGAATATGCTTTTTCAATTAGAAAATGTTTTAATTTAGCTTTGAAACTATTGAAGGATAAGTTTTTGGTTTGCTCATCTAAAGAATTAAAAAAATTTATTGAATGATATTCAGCAGATTGTCGTGTTAAGCAAATTCTGTGATATGTAATTGATAAATGTGTTTTTTGTCTTGTGGAGTATCTATGTATATCAGATTGTACCTGAGAATTATGAACATTTTCCTTTGCGTAAAGTAGACAACAGGAAATAAATAGTGAAGGAACAGTAAATATCTTGAATTCTTGAAAAAACGACCGACGATAATTGTCGGCACTCTGCATTGCTCTTACACATTTCTTTTGTATTTCAACGATTTTATCAGCATGGTGCGTGCCTCCCCATAACAATATTATTTTGAATAATGGAGTAAAAATTCGAAGAATAAATCAATTTTGCAATCTCAATATTAGTTGCTCTAATAATTTTCCGAATTTGATATACTACATAAAGGTACACCTAACAATTTTACTGACTTGATTTCATTCGGTCTTACTTCGAATTTAATTGAATTTAAATGGAGTACTTTAGTATTAGATGCACTTATACATGTATTTCAGATTCATATTATATTAAATCTTGTAAGTTTAGCCCTGTTAATAGGTTTGGCCTGTTGGGCGAATAAATATTATTATTAAAACGTGGGGAGAAAATGTCAAACTGCAAAAATTCGTTAAATCGTGTATTGATAAAGTTTAAAGTTGTCATTAAGAATAATGGAGGAATAACTAACTATTAAATACAATATGTATTGTAAATTACAATAAAAAGATAAATTAATCATTTTGACAGTTATAGTGTTTTATTCTGTAAAATACTCATCGAAACTACGCTAATTCGATTACCAGGTACTGTAGTGCTTTTTGTGAACAACTTTTTAACAAGTTTCTTACTGCTTCTACATACATAATAGTAAATAATTTTACGGATAACTTAAAAACCTTTCGTAAAAAGTTAACTTACAGAATTTTCTAGAGAACTTTTGTTTTATTAATTATTATTTTCATTTTACTATATTGTATGTCTAAGCTTTAGCTTTGCAATAACACAAAAATCCAATATAGGATACCAATTGATAGAATTATATTTAATACTTTTAGATTGAAATTTGGGCCATCTTGATAAAGAGGTAAAACATATTTTTATTATTGTGCAAATTAATATATACAATAAATGTCTGCTGTCCCTACATCAGGTGGTCGAAGAACCATCTACTATTAGGATAGCAATATTGCCCTATATGAATACATAATATACAGGTGTAACTGTGAAAATGATATTTATTAATATAGTAAAATTGGTATGGTATAGTTAACGTAATTAGCACGAATAATGTGTAGGATACAGTTACATCATCAATACACAATCATATAACTCGGGGAATCACCAAGGTGTAAGACGAGCGTTGGCCATATGTAAGGTGAAAAAGAGGAGATCAGCAGGAAGAGTGTGGAACGGAGTATCGAAGGGACGGACGGGAGATTATGTATTGTATTGTCATTGTATCACGAGTTGTATGTGTGTAATTAAATTGTGATATTTTCCTACGAATGGTAAATCACGCGAAACGTTTTTGCTTAATTTCAATAAAATTTTGGCCCCTTGCATTTTTATATTACCCGAATGTGTTCTTCGTAGACGTTTATTGGAGAGGCAACGGGCTTTTTAAAAGTCGAAATAAATAATGAGGCATTCTGTCAGTATTCGGGTATTCTGCAAAGTAAGTGATGGTTTCATTGAAATGGCGCCGCCAGTAAATAGTATATTATCGACAGGTGACTAATACTTCTCTGTCACTATTACAGAAAAATAAACAGATATTTTATAAAAATGTTTTCTTTCAAAAAGTTTAATTTATTGGTAAAGCTCAACATGGAAAATAGATTTATCGTCTATGTAATCAGTAAGTCAGGTGTTCGCCTCCATAAGTCTACTAATGGTGTGTCGTCAGTAGGGCTGTTTCCGATAAATGAACTTAGCTGGGGCTAGATCTTGGGGATCGACGACCATCTGGACGCAGTGGTTTTTGCTGGTGCGGGCTCTCTCCAACGCGGACTTTAGGAGTCTCTGAATGTTCCTTACGAAGAAGGGGGTGTCAACAATGAAGCGGAGGGAAGCGGTACGTTCGTCTCACTCGCAGTTAACCAGGCCATAGCGCCGTAAGTCAAAAACGGCCGAAGCGTCGTCTTGTAGATGAGCAACTTGCTTCCTAGGTGAAGGGGACTCCTTCGCCCTAAAAAGGGCAGAAGCATGTTGCGAGCCCTGATGTAGCGACTACGGATTTCATCGATGTGTTTGTGGAAGGTCAGTTTTCGGTTGAAGAAGACGCCGAGATATTTCACTTCGGACCTCCAAGGGAGTTCGAAGTTTCCTACTTTGATCGGCGGACTAGGGGATTTGTGATCTAGCGAGAATCTAACCGCCACGCACTTAGATTCATTCACCCTCAGACCTCACCGAGAGGTCCAATTTAGGAAACCATCAATAGCGCTTTGTAGGCGTTTCGTGAACGGTCTCTGCATTCTGTAAGCTGTGTAGATGACGGTGTCATCTGCATAGACTACGATCTCTGTATTGGGCTCTCGGGGAGGTCCGAAATGTAAATGGAAAAAAGTCGCGGGCTCAGAAGTGAACCTTGTGGAACGCCAGAGTGAATTTTTCGGACGCTGGACTTCACGGTTTGAGATTTAGTGCAGAAGGATCTGCCAACCAAATAGGACCTAACAAGCTTCACCATGGAAGGGTTGATTCCCGAAACTATCATCTTGTAGATCAGCCCATTATGCCAGACTGTGTCGAAGGCATTCTTTAGATCGAAGAAAATTGCTCCTACGGGTACTCGCCTTTCGAGCCCGTTTCGGATGTATTCCGAGAAACGGAATAATTGTAGATCGGTGGACAATCCGGCTCGAAAACCGAATTGTTCGTCCTGGATAACTTCCTCGCTAAGTTCTATGAGCCGAGACAGGATGATCGCCTCGGCTATTTTCGAAACATTGGAAAGAAGGGTGATCGGACGCAAATTTTGTGGGAATTTGTGATCTTTTTCGGGTTTGGGGATGTTTGTGACTTCGGCGTGCTTCCAGCAGGAGGGAAAGTACTGGATTCGGAGTATCGCGTTGATGATTTTGCAAAGATACTCCGTTGCCTCTGGGAAGCTCCTTTAATACACATGAAAAGAATAAATTGTCGTCCGCAGTGGAGCGAGCGGTAGCCGTTCGAAGTCGGTAAATGCACGCGATTCTTAAAGATATGTAGTTTATTTATCGGCATGTATTTCATTCGATATTCTTTTCTAGGGCATCTATTAGAATGCGGCAGTTGTTATAATCAATAGGGTATTCATCAATTCGCAATTTTGAAGTAGACCGCTTATTCATAAATTATTTATGCTTACACTATCAATGATCCGATCGCTAGTCGTATTGGAAACTCGCTACAATTGTGTAACAGGGCCGGATTCAAAACTGTAATTATAAATATCTTGGGAACGGAACGTTTGGGGCCCTATGTTTATTAAGCAAATATTGAATATATTTTATTTGTCTACCCTTGGACATCGTTTTTTGCCATTTTTACAGTTACACCCTGTATAATAGTTTTAATGTATAGTATGTAGCCATCTCTATTTGTATGGCACAATGTTATTATTCTAGTACAGTCGTTTATGATAGTTGTAGTACTATTGGCGCAAATTGAGCAACTCTGTTGATGACGAACATTCCAGTTATTGTTAGTCGAAAGGTAAAAATCTTGATACTTCGCCGAATAGCAGAGACATAAACTGCATCCTACAAATGCGATCTGGTAAGGTGATAAGACTACTACTGCATACGATTTCAGATCTTTCAGGGCATTCAAAGTTGAAACTACGGGTGCTACTCTACGGGAATAGTGCCGCCTGATTTACATTATGATAGAATTAAAATTAATACCAGTAAATAGAAAATAACATGGTCATTGTTAAATTTCTTATGTTAAAAGGTGCATCGAAAAACACTTTTTTATACAACAAACTATTCATTTCTCTGGGCTTGCTTTTACAATGAAAATTGTAACTTAAATCAGTTTCTGTACATTCCGAGTCCCAACATATTGTTGAAACAAAGAATACAATCTGCAGCGAAGATTAAGATAATATTTCAGAAATTCCCTACGCACAGGTAATCCTATTACTTGTAACTTTACCGGCCTAATTGATTTTGAATTACGGTACAGGAATCGTAAACTAAAATTTTAGAATATTGGTCATTCTAACATTAGAATAGATTATATGGTAGTTAATATTGTTTATTTTATGAATAAATGAGTTTTAAGTTCATAACAATGTATTTGCCATTTAGTTGCTAAATGTGTTGGATTACACGTGATGTAACAGTACCAAAACCGTATGGATAATCGGTCCTCGCCTCTAGCAAATAAAAATGCTACGTCATGCTAATATTACCTATCCAAGAGAATAGATATACGAAGATAAGGTTACTTTCTTTTAGCGATTTAAAACTCTGTATTAACAATTTAGTGATTGTATAGACAGAGCTGATAAAAAATTAAATGCTAGTATTACTACATTCTATATTCTCGTTACAACCAGAAATTGTTTCCCCTTGTTTTAAACGAAACCTACCCTTGCTACTATAAAATATCAACCAAGTAATGTTTTTATTACAGTAGAGCGTCGATTATCCGAACTAATATCGTCAGAGGTGGTTCGGATAACCAAAATTAACTGAAAAAAATGAAAGAAAAAAAAACACAAAGGTGTAAAATAATTAACCACGTTTTAATAAAATCACATTATTTATTTAACTATAGTACAAAGTGAAAAACAATAAACGACACAAGAACATATAACTTGTATATCTAAGATGAATTTGGAACAAAAAAGTCGTAATACTAGTCTGCTTTAATGGTGACTTAATCTTTATGGCAGCTATGTCTCTAACTCTTTTGAGCTCAAATAAATGGATGTGATCGGATTCTTCTTGCCGTTCGAACGACTGGAATGCCAAATCCAGTGCCTGAAAGGCCTCAACATGAGATTTTCTTGAATCGTCTCCATCTGGATCGTCATTTGTATCACCATCCTGTGTGTGATCGTTCTCATGTAATAATTCGTGAAAAATTTCGTCGTCTGTCCTGCATCTAATACTCTGGATTATCACTATCCACAAGTAGTCACTCATTCACGTTCTTTTCAACACAATCAGTGAAAACCACAACGTTGCTCAACCGCTCCAACGCTTGGCGGGTTCATTATCAGGTTCGTCAATTTGTATTTCATCTGCTTCAGTAACTTTCCGTTATATGTTTTGACCAACATATAACAATCGATTTTTGTACAAAGAAATAATTGTTTCTGCGTTATTTTTATCCCCGGAATGCAGATGACGCATGAACTATTTTCGGTATAGATTTTTCTATGTTTCGATGGCGTTCTGGTCCACAGATTGAAATGAGATTTGTCTAAAAAAACAATATTGTTATACCCGCATACCTTAAGGTACTATGCTGATCCTTACGGGTAAGCAATCTTTTCTATTTTCTCGTTCGGCGGTTCTTCTAGAGCGTCCAGAGATTCTTCTACGATGTTGCCTACCTTATTGAGACCCAATTTCTCCAACAACGATAAGCTGTAGCAACATTTTTTTGGTATCAGCTTAGCAACTTCACGAAATACAATATCCGTCTTAGGTAGTTCAACAATTCGATCGCGTTCAAAATTGCGTAATTGTTGATAATTTGCTTGTCTTCGAAATCTTAACATTTTAATACACTAATTTACAACTATAGACTATTACGAAGTAAACTGATTCGAAATAGAGAAAAGAATAACGAATACTTTCATTGGAGTTTTTAGCACAGATTGTGTTCGATCATGTTAACAAAGCATACAATATACTTACATAAATAAGATGTAATAAACAAATAAACTGAGACAATTCTAAGCAAAATGATTTCAACATTTGTTAATTTATAGAAATTGAAGTTTTCCGGCTTTATTTTTAGCAAATTGTAGTAGAAGTAAATTTATAACTAATTTTTGTAAAATGTCGCTTAAAAGAAATAATTGCAAGATTTGCAAATCCCAAATTAAATGGGTGTAATTTATTTATAAAAAATAATTATAAATTACTTACCTGCACTTAGTACTTCTATTTTGTTTATTCTCAACAGTGTTGAGCTCTATTGCTGGTATTCGAGTCATTTATTTTTGTTTAATGGTTGGGTCATTGGAAATGCCTTTAAGACATAAATTGGTGAACAAAAGTTGTACTTATGTAACTTCGAATCTAAATATTTTGATTTTGAAAATGCAGATAGCACAAGTTTATTCATTACATCTCTCCATTTCAATACATTGGAAACACTAAACATTCAAATGACCACAACGCATCAATCACAAATGACAAATCTGTTATATCTATAGTTATTTGCGCTTTGCAATATTTGTTACGAAGGGGCTTCCCGAAGCTCACATACACATAATCTTTTTTCTTAGGTTGTATTACTCGGCCGGTAATTTACGGAAACTTGATTGGGTAATATACGGTAATTAATTTGGTAATTTACTAACTCACTTCGCTGGCTACACAGTAGGCATTGCATAAAGCTTTCCACTAATAGCTCAATATCGGTTTTTCAACTTTTGGAAAACAAACGCCATTTGGTACGTAAAGTAAAGTGTTTTAAAAGCACATTTGATTAACTTGTTCGTCCGTCCTTACTTTTTCTTGTCATTTTTTCGCATCAGTAATGTTAAAACTATACTATAGTGGAAAGTCATTGTTATTATTTTGCACGGAAATGTATGTGTTTATTAATCATAATCACAGGATATACAGGCGGTATAATATTTGTTGAGCCAGAATTTCTCGAAATTCTAATTCTGCTTACAAATATAGCAGCAGACTCTTACCACAG
Organism: Chrysina gloriosa; assembly: GCA_038088585.1. Lineage (NCBI taxonomy): Eukaryota > Metazoa > Arthropoda > Insecta > Coleoptera > Scarabaeidae > Chrysina > Chrysina gloriosa. Next base: position 9,858,236 of record CM076095.1, read on the forward strand.
AATAGATAGATGCGAAAGGCGTGTCGGCAGCTTTGATCTTCATGTGGTCGATTTGAATGTCCTCGAAATAGCTCAGAAGTTAGCTAACGCCATTTGACAATACGATAGGTGCACATGTGTTCATGTTAATTGAAAAATATTAGAGTTTTGTATATGTTAAAAGAATAGTATTTGCTAAACAGTTAAATCAGTGATACACAACAATAACCGTATATTTTAATTTTAATATGCACACACCATCCCAGAATAATAACATTAATGAAGCTAGCCAAATATAACACTTTCGTCGTATTTAAAACATGGTTGCCGGCCATGCCCATACAAAATTGACCACAAGATTTTCTAACTTTGTCGCTTCTGTCTACTCTGTGCTCTTACGTCGAGTGCGGTTCATTCCGAGAAATGACGGAACGGCCTTCTAGGAATTCTGACCCAACAAATATCGTACCGGCTCTACTTTTGACGTAAAGGTATAATCTTTCGGGCTCAACATATGCACTACCGCTTATAAGTATTTGGGCACCTCAAATTTCAGGGCAATTCATTAAATATTTATATACAAATATTAAAATATGTATTAGGTCTTTAGGTATACACAAATATACCGCTTTACCAATTAAAATTGTTTATTTAACCTAAATTTTAGATTCGTCCATGTGACCTCTCCTTTACTTTTAATGATAGCGTCGCATAATCGGGGCATCCTTGCAATTAATGTTAACAATGTTTACGGATTTATTCGAACCCATCCTGTTATTCCACGTGTCATCTCTTGAAGTTGGAGCTGCTTTTCTTACTTCCCGATCGAGTTTTCCCCATAATAACTCGATGGGATTCAGAAGTCCGGGTTTCGGGGTAGCCATTTCATGATTTTTAAGTGTCCCTTTCTCTTCCAACTGTTCCAAATATTGCTTGCATAAATTTGAAGTGTGTTTTGGATCATTGTCTTGTTGGAATACAATATTTTACCCCAAAATTCTTACACCAAAGGATATTGCATTTTCCACTACCAATAAGATGCGTTTAATCATCTACGGATGTACCAGCAAAACAAACCCCGAATCATTACCGGACCACTACCGCGTTTGATGCTGTAGACTATGTTTTGCTCTAGTGCACGTTCACATACAGATCTTACAAACACTCGTCTTCGCGAACCCAAAATCTCGAATTTGGATTCGTCGGTCCACAATCCGTTGGCTCCAATCTTCTACCGTTCAATTTCGATGTTCACGTTTCCCATTGTAACCTTTTTTCTTATTCATTTGGGCTTTCACATCGCAATTCGTTTCTGAAGATCGCCTTTTGCAAACGACGTTGAACTTTGAATACGTTAATCGGCTTCAGAAGTACAGTATTGATTTCTGTTGCCACTTCTTAAGTTGTTTTTCTTCTATTTCGCTTGCTGAACACCACGATTGCAATATCCCGAGGTGATGTTGTAGCCACTAGTGTACCATTTCCTCCTTTATCTAGAAAACTGCCATTTTTACAGTATTTTTTTATGTTATAATAAATAGTAAAGTGATTTAAGTGTAATTTTCTAGGAATTTGACGATTGCTTATACCTAAGTTATGTTTTGCTACTATTAAAGCACGCGTTTCAAAAACTAATTTCTTTCCTTTTTGGGCATGTTTTAACATTTTGAACGAAACTATAAACACTATTCGTTAAGACATGGAACGATAACTCCCCGTAATTTAAAAATATTACTTCAAATGGCTTTCTTACAGCTTCATAGATCATAGTAAAATTACCAACCTTACATTTTTCCTGCAATTTCAAGGAATACGCTCTTAGTTGTCGCTACTACCTGCGCTCATATGACGGTATTATCTCTCATACAGGTAAAAGAAGTAAATTAACGATATTATCGAATGAATTTAAGTGGATCTTACTGATTATTTGCATACTATGCAATAATGCTAGAATGTATTTCCTTAATACATTGTTTTGTATACAAAGATCTAAAATCCAAGGGTACCGAAATACTTATTAGTACTATACACTACCGTCCATATTGGTTCGGACACTTGAGAAAATTTCGCAAAGCGTTCTTGACTGTACTATTACTTTAAAACGTAAATTATATTATCATATTAAACTATTTCTGAAGTTTCTACTTTGCAAAGGACAAATACCATACCAGAATTTCTGGGTAGTAACTTCATCAAATAATAATTAAAATTTCCCACATTTTAGTGGCACTTGTGGAACAAATTTAAGATCCCTTTATTATGTTTATACTCCAGGTAGAAGTATGACTACTAAATAAGCTGGAGAAGTTTATATTACTCTGTCCTAACAGTGCTGCATATTATAATCAACATTTTAGTTGGTCGACAAAACGTGGTTGTGCGTGTAAGGATAGTAAGTGTGTATTGAAGCGAATAGTTTTATTAAAAGTGTCTAAAATATGTTACGTTATTTTTGACCGTGCCTGTATGGTCGTTTCGTTACGTCGCGTCGTGGTGCATGCGGCGATAGGCGGAGCGTTTTATTTATCGGAAACTGTAATCTTACGCTTTAGTAATATTTCATTAGTTAATTGATGAATATTTGAGGTCATATTCTGATGTACGTTGTTAGCTTTCTACCGTTTTGGGCTACCTTTACCATTTTATATCCTCTATTTTGGATTTGTTCTTTTTGCTCGTCTACGAGTCTATAAAAGCTGCGCTTTACCTGGCCATTTTGTTACTCGCATTACATTGTATACGATTGTCCGCTGTATTTACAAGGTGGGTCCCGCTACCATTTTGATTGCCTATAACTGTGCTCAAAGAAAAGATAAGTAAATTTGGTTTTCATAAAAAGTTTATTTGGTCTTTACATTTTTTCGATGTGATTGGAAAATTATATCGGCTAAATGGTGACCGCGATTCGCTATGCAATTTTCGGCTCTTTTTAAGGCATTTTCATGACATCCTGCAACATCTCAGGCTGAATTTCTTCAATTTCGTGACGAATATTGTCTTTAAGATGTTGAATCGTTTGGGGCTTATTCACATAAACTTTTGATTTTAAGAAACTCCATAAGAAAAAGTCTGGTGCTGTTAAATCCGGAGATCTGGCTGGCCATGCGAAATCGCCACTTCGCGAAATTAGTCTTCGTGGAAAAACGTCATTCAATAATTGAATTGTTGAACAAGCTGTGTGTGCTGTGGCCCCATCTTGCTGAAACCACATGTCCTCTAGTCCTTGCTCTTCTATTTCAGGCACAAGAAAATTTCGAATCATGTCCTGGTACCGTTCAGCAGTAACAGTAACTCCAACACCTTGGTCATTTTCAAGAAAATAGGAACCAATGATGTTTCCAGCATGAATACCACACCATACAGTTGTTTTTAGTGGATGCAATGATGTTTCATGAATTAATTGAGGATTCTGTGTTCCCCAAAACCGACTGTTCCGTTTATTGACGTGGCCACTGAGAAGAAAATGGGCTTCATTGCCCATTATCAATTTAGACGAAAAACCTTCAATTTCACCAGACAGCCTTAGAATTGCATTACTGCACTCAACTCGTTGATCAGGATCTCTCGGTAGCAATTTTTGAGCTAATTGAATTTTATACGGGAACATTTTCAAATCAGTTTTCAAAATTCGCCTTAAACTGCGTTCAGAAATGTGTAACTGGGAACCACGTCTCCGACTTGATGTTTCAGGAGACTCTGCAACACTATCGCGCATCAGAGCCACATATTCAGCGTTACGAGACGTCCGTTGTCTTCTAGAACGAGGCCTGTCTGCTGTCGTACCGTACTGTCGAAAATTCGCATGTAAACGATAAATTGTGGTTTTGTGAGGCACTGGACGATTAGGATACTTTTGACGCAATTTCCGCTGAGTGGCAATATTGGAACGATTATTTTCAATAAATATTGTCACTATTTCTGCTCGTTCTTGTGGCGTATATTTATCCATAATAAAATTTGGACGTCTACACAACACAATGGTTAAAGCGAAACTGAGCAAAACGTCACATAACCAAGATGGCGCGCAATCAAAATGGTAGCGGGACTTTTGCCCCACCTGTTATTTTACGGATACCTCTGAATTTCGATTTTGGAGATTATTGGAGTTGAAGAGGTAATCCGTCGAGATATTAATCGGATTTGGAATCCAGACTACTTTTGGTGAAGAAATTTTGGTTTATCCGCCGTTTCCTCGTTGGAAGATTTAACCTGCCGCGAGTTGAAAGCTTTTAAGCCGCCCCAACAACGTAGGTATGTCTTGAATTTTGGTTTGGTGCTGCATTACCAATTTGTTAAGTTTGTTTTAGCCTTTTTTGTTGTTCGTTCCTTTTTTATTTTCTAATTTTTCCCGTACGTTTTCCTTGTACACTCTATTCCATGTTTTCCCTACAAAAACCAGCCGTAGACGTACAAGCTTCCTGGGGGACGTTTTAGTTATGGATCTGCCCTGATCTAGGAAAATTGCGATCATACGCGGACGTGTGGGTTGGGATCCTACAATCCTTGCCACTGTGGAAGACCGCTACCACAGGCCAATATTACAAGCATAACTAACCATGATAGAAATACATTCGGTATGCTCGTGCGCATGTAGCGATGATGCGCATTGGGAAATTCTAATATAGTTACACCAGTCAATACAGTAACGAAATAGACAACCAACAACGCAACATCCAGAACTGAAGGCGAGTGATGCCGCGCAATGGTAAATGCGGAAGAAAATCCTATTTTGGCAAATTTATGAGCATACCTAATGTATTTCTATCATGTAACTAACTAACAGATAAGTTTTCCATTAGTCTATCTAGTCAAACAATTACAAGGAGCCTCAATCCAAATTTATCAAAAATTCAGTTTCCGATAAAAGAAGTTTCGCCTATCGCCGCATGCAATACGACGTAACGAATTGACCATACAGGCGCGGTCAAAAATAATGTATCAAGTACCGAGGAGAGAGCCAAACTAGCCGAGAACAACGAGCTATTAGAATTGATTTCCACCAGGAACGCTATTAATTGCACCAGATTGCGGAAAAGACGCAGGTGAACAAGTCATCAGTAGCCGCTATCATTGAGAAATATTGACGCACGGACGCGAATAACAAGAGCAGACGATGAGCGCATAAAATCGTTAAGCAAAGGAGATAGAAGGCTGACAGTACCCGAAATTTCTGCAGAAATGGATTGCGACCGTGAGAGACGAATTTGTGTCACCACAGTAAAGCGGCGATTAAAAGCGGCGATTAAAAGCTGCGTTGGTGTACGAAATTCTACACTGGGAGAGCAGACAAAAACGGTTGCAGCGGGCTAAAACACGTAGAAACTGGACAGTCGAAATAAGTTTTATGGATTGATGAATCGAAGTTTGAAGTACTCGGATAAGATCTAAGAGTAAAAGAAAGCTGCGGCATTGTATCGTGCAGGGTGTGAAGCAAGGAAGGGGTCTTGTACTCTTTGGGGTTGCTTTTCGGACGCTGGGACAGAAGACATGCAGCGAATTGAAGGCATTATGAGAAACGAAAATTATTTAAAAATAGTGCAAGAAAATGCAATACCCTCAAGGTTCGACTAATTGGTAATAATTTTATATTCATGCATGACAACGACCCCAAACACATGACATTGATATGCAGAGATTACTTAAATAATCAGCAATAAAATGATATTCTTGAAATAATGACGTTGCCACCGCAAAGTGCTGACATAAACCGGAGCTGTTGTGGGATGAACTCGACACAAGAATTCGAAAGGTGTGTTCTACCTCCACGACACATTTTTTTCTTTTTTATTGGCCTTGGTCGGACCCATTAGCCACTTGCTACTACCTATCAACCCGTATGAACAAGGGGGTTGAACAACAGACACTTTTTCACACCCAGGGTCGAACGTGTGGCTAACTATTAGACAAACAGGTGGACCCCAAAGGATAATAGGATAAACCCACAGAGGAAAAGTTCCAGGAACAAAAGCTAAATTTAATATCAGATTCGCACATGAACCTGTATAATAAGAGAAAGATCTTAGCGTCTTGTCTTGTAATAATATGGTTTATATTAAGCGGTGCTTGTAATCCCATACTTATTAGCGCCTTATACAAAACATCACTTTTAATTCTAATTCTAGAACATCTTAAAATTAAATGGTTTGTGTCGCCCATTTCCGTACAGAATTCGCAACTATCAATATCCTTGATTTTGATTTTCGCTAGGTGAGCCGGGAATCTTCCATGATCAAATGCCAGTCTTGTGATCTGAGTATATACTCCTCTTTGAAAACACCATTTAATAAATTGAATATTATATGTTGAGAGTTATTCTTATTTTTGTCGTATGTGTTAATAACAATAATATTATTATATAAATTTCATTTTGTAGTTTAATTTGATGTCAATATTCTATAATTTTGTAAATTTACTTAAGTATCCGAACTAATACGGACGGTAGTGTACATATTCCAAATGCAAGTTTCTGAAGAGGGCATACACTTTAAACTAAACATAAAATATATTGCTGTTATCTTTTATTCAGGATTTAAGCTATTGACACAGTTATAAAATATAATTATATGGCGAATTTCCTAGTTCAAAAATCAAGCTATTATTGCAACAGATATTAGTAGAGGCAAGCGGTTTTATGCTCAAATGTAACGCCCCCGTCGCTTGCACAGCGAAAGCTGGGAATTTTGTCTGTCATACTTGCTACTTCAACACTCGCGCATCGGAACAAAGAGCGATCGATGGGAGTCATTTGTTTAAACCCGCTGGCCTCTAGATATTACTTAAAATCGAGAATAACGATCTTATTGCTTACGCACAATCTAGCTGTCTCCAATCTTCCTTTCTACATACATATACATTTATATATATTTATCATCGTTACATATTAAAAATTTAAATCTTAATATCACTTGTTGTAGAACAGCTTTCGAATTACGTTTTATGTAAAGATTTTTTCATTCTAAGTAGTCGGTAAGGCAGATACCAGGCTTATTAATTACATGTGCTTAGAAGTGTATAGCTATTATCTGATGGGCGTACATACATACAATAAATAAAAAAATGACCTAAATTAGTGCTTTTATAATCTATAGTACGTTAATATCTTGCTTTCATTATTATATAGGGCAATAACCGAGAGCAATTTGAATTGCATTCGATAAATAATAGAATTAGAAACGAATCAGATACAAAAAAAAAATGTCAATTTTTTTTTGGTAATCACCCTTGTCAAAGAAATACAGTCCTCTTGCGATGTGCCAATTATTATATGTCTTTAAAAGTCCAATTATAATAAATTGATCTAAACTACATCAAAGATTTTTGTTTATTTTAAATTTTTCAAGAATTGCACTTTTATTATTACTAACGTTTAAATTCCCAAACAATTCTATAAAGTTTCTCTTTAAGAATCCTTGGAATTTTGTTATGATAATAAATAGTCCAAGCAATTCTGTGAAATAATTCTTCAAGAATCTTAAATGACAGTTAAGAAAATTCTATGAAATAATTTCGTAAACAAAAATACTTTGTTGTATTATAGTACAACATATAAAAAGAATGTAATGCCTCATGCTATAATCATCTTCGTTAATCGTAATATCTCTTCTTAGTACTTTTAGGCGTCGCCCTATATAAAATTAATAAACATATATTATATATACAAACAAAACAATTTATAATCTACATCAATAATAAAAAAACTGACTACATTTAAAACATTTTAGTTTGTAAAACTAAATATGTAATATGCGGGGAACAAAGGAACAAACATGTTTTAAAACAATCGTAAAACGTACAACCCTCGGATCCTTCTCTTAAAGCTTTCCGTCCCAGTTCCATTGATAGTAATAATATCCTTGTTCGTTTCGATATCGCAACGCCCAACTTCTTGAACCGATATAGCTCTTGTAGAATTTTTCCTTAACACATGTGTATATACGTAACTTGCAACGCGTCTACATCGTTAACAAGGCGAAAATTTTGGAGGCCAATCGCATCATTTTCATCAGTTAATATACGTTGAGCTCGATGGTTTGCAGTATTAAGCTGGCGTTTTGGCGTATAACCAAATGGGAACCTTCGTACGTTAAAAGATCTCGAAGTAGGTTGATACCTTTCTCTTCGGTTAACATAACACAGTATCTTTTGGCTGAAAAAGAAAAATAAAAATTACTAGGTGGAAATTCCGGATTGGTGCGTGTTTACACAAAGTTGGGCAATTACAGAAAAAAAAATTGGCCACAAGCATAGTAAATTATATACAGGATATTATAGTGAAAGTTTTCCTTTTCATAGAAAGATTAAAAAAAAAAACATTTTCTGCTAGTAGTAATGTATCATGGGAAGTTTGAAATTAATTAAGTTTAAGAAGAATATCGTGGAAGTGACAATTTTGCCCTACAGGAAATATTCGCAGAAGGATAAATCTGGTCACGCGGTGTCACCTCTTCTGGAGATCAACCGCTCGGGGAAGATTTGCCTCAAAATACCATAAGAAATTCGCGGTATAATAACCGTTGCTCCATCCTGTTGAAACTATATTTCGCTTACGCCTAGATTTTCAAAAGCTGGCACAAAATAATTCTCGATCATTAAAAAAATGCTCTGAATTTACGTTAACGGTGGAATTGTCCTTGAAAAAAATACAGTTCAATGCGCATTTAAGGACATATTAGTGGAATTTCTTAATAGAATCAAACGTACTAAAATATATATCTGGAAATGAAAACTACTTCTCACAAAGTCGCACTGGCGAGCGGTATAACCGCGAAACGCGTCTGCGAATGGTGAAAGTAGTTTTCTAATTGCATTTTCCCACGATGGGTTAGCCGAAATAGGCTGTAGTTACTGCAGGAGTCTGTGGCAACTTAATTTTCCACTTCTATACAAGTAAATAGCTCCAAAAATGTGCATTTAAGTGCATATTGGGGAAATTTGTTAATTGAATTCTCATATGTGCAAGCATCACACTGTGACTCATGACGTTTTCACCGTAAACAGAACAAAGTTCACGATGAATCTCAGCAGCCGTCATCCTCCTTGCACACAGAAATCAGATAACAGCACGCAGTTCACAGTTGGCGGGCTTTTCAATTGCAGCAGCTATTTTAAACGACCAAAAGAATGGCCGATTCTCTCACAAGCACTACCAGACTCACATTGAATCAGCCTACGCCGCGTTGCGTTCGTCCCGATATATCCACTCATATGTTCACTAGGCGCAAACGAAACTTACTTTACGAATCGCCCTCATACATTCCAAGTTCTACCAGGAGGAAGAATAATTCATAAATAATAATAAATAAATGATAAATAATAAATAAATAGGGGTAAGTAAGCAGGGGGAATATGTTTCTGCCACTCTTTTTCAATTTTAAAAAGGAAATTTTGTGAAATCTCAAAATCTTAAAAATCCAATGGATCATTATAAATGGCCACTAAAAAATAATTTTTGTGATTCAAATCCAATCAAAATCGACTTTTTAAGTTAGTCGTCGTTGTGTTTTTATAGAGAAAGGACCTACTCCTTCAATTATTGAATTTTGTAAGAATTTAAAGTAGAAGTTATAACTCTACAATTGTTAAGCCCATATACTTACATACATGGCAAAATATTAATTACAGTACATTCAAATTTTATCTGTGAATAAATTAAAATAAGAATGTTGAGTGAACCTTTAACAACTCAAGAGTCCAGAAGAGCAAATATTTAACTTTTCAACTTGAAGAACTATCATGAGCTAGCGAGGGGCCCAAGGGTGGATATTGCCCACGCTAGAAAATTTGTTGCACCACCTAGAAAAATCCTGTGATATATATATATATATATATATATATATATATATATATATTCAGAACTATTTGTTGATTTAGAATATTAGTTACGATTATAAAAACATTGTATAGGCGTGATTTTTATTTATATTATTTAATTAGATACTGTATAAAATACATTATTCTTAATACAACTAAATACAACTGACAATGAACTAATAGTGCTTGTAAATAAATCTAGCAACGTCACTGCATTCGCCGAGCACACTCGTAAGATCCCGGGCGTTAGTCGGAGACATTCGAATAATTCTAATTTTAATTAAGATTTATAACTAAGATTCGATAAACCAGTGCATGATAAGTTATCATTAAGCAGTGTAAACCGGACTTACACTGTAACTCAACGGCTTGTCCTCGCTTACGTGAAAGGCGCGAAATTAAAATTCGGAGGAGTGAGAGCGTCAGTCCGGTTTACACTACTCATCATGCATTCGTTTGTCGAACCTTATTTATAACCAATTACTTGCCTAAATAAATGTTATTATATAACAAATAGATATCTAATTATTCTAACTGGCTAACCAATTCAGAGATATTGTTAAAATGCAAAAAAGCTGCCACGTGGGATGATCGAGTACTATAATGATGACTAGAGCCCACAGAAAGTTTTAAGATTATCTTTAGTCACGTATCACCCCATCTTCCTTATTTCGCAGCGTCGTTGCTGTTAATAGGAAAATAAACCGCGTAAATTTCGTCACTCTTCCCATTTTTAAGACAACATATATCACACAGAAATTTGTATAGACAATAACCTAGCCATAGAAAATTCCAAGTTCAAATTATATTTGACCATGAGAATATATCTGGCAAGCTCATATTCCCTTTCACCCAAACTTCATGGTTGGCGCCCATATTACCTTTTCTCCTGACAAGATCTTCTGAATTCAACCGCCGTTATTATATCTTGAAAAGGAACCTACACGACCTCCCACCGAGCTAAGCACGGCATTGGCTAGCCTGTTGCGATAAGCGTATGTATCGCGTATTATTTGTTCTTGTCGTGTTGTGCACTCTAGCCAATTGTACCCCCAGTTGTTGCTATCTCGGCGACATAGTGGTGACGAAGTTTTTGGGGTAACAGAATGTCGACATCAGGGAAGCAGCGGTAGAAAGAGGAGTTAAGTGGGAAAGAATGAAGGATGAGACTAGAGGCAGAAAACGGTAGGGTGAATTATACAGAAAATAGGAAATTTGACTCCGCCCAAGCCTTACACCGAAAGGTAGAAAGGCACAGGATTAAGTAAGTAAGTAAGTAAGTAAGTAAATATATCACACACCAATAAATCAACTACTTACGGTTTTTATTGCAGACATGATGAATAGCCCATACGGCCCATAATTGTACTTCATAATCCATATCTTTCCTCAACAGTGGAAAGAATGGCTTAAAGCTTCTGTAGGCTACCATTTCATTTTCAGGTACTTTCCATTGCATGACGGCCGATTCTAATTCTTTCAACATCGTTTTCCGGCTATATTTTACAACGGTCCAGCGTTCATCGCCATCGGATGCCAAGTGCGCTATAATCCCGGCCGCGAAATAACTAACATCTATATGTTGCGATTTTAAAAGAACGAACAATTCTCCGATCAACGAATTAAGCATTAAACTATGCCTCAGCGTTTCCACCTCGGCGATATTGTTCAACAAACCGAGAACTTTGGTTTCGATCGCGTTATCGTCGCGAAATGTCTGTAAAACCGTCAAAAACAACGACGCGCCTCCTTGTTCGAGGAACACCGTACAGGTAGCGGCACTTTCGTCGGTTAAATTCCAAAGAGCGCTCAACGTGAATTTTAAGGTGATGTCGGACAGTTGCATGTCTACCCTACCTTTAACCATGGCTAACAATTTCCGCATATAAGAAGGCCGCGCGCCCAGCTCTGACGTTTCGGCCGTCGAAACTTTAGCGGCCAGAATACTGCAAATCGCGACTGCCATGCGGTTCATGTTCATCTCGTCGAAGGCGCACAACGAATCCAAGACGAGTTTGGCGCAGCGAAATCGGTCGAAGGTTAGTTCTTGTAGAATTCGATCGCTACAAAGATTTAGTAGGGAGTTTTTGTAATTGGTATTCGTCAGGAAACCGTTCCATTGCGTTTAAAATGAGGTTAACTCCACGACCTAAAATTATAATTGCTTTTTTAATATTCACAGCGTCAACGTTTACATTGAAACAGAAGCACGATCGACGATATGACAAAAGTAGTACATATCGTACATTTCGTCAAGTGAGCGTGTGGGAGCATAGAGAAATGTACAAGTGAGAGGGGTAGAGTATGTATTGTTAATTACGAGAGGGTTGGTTAATTAATTATAAAGGAGTTGTTAATCGTTGTAAAAAAATGATTGAATTGATAATTGATGGACCGGCTAGCTAGACACCTTCCTGGTAATTAACAATTAACGTCCCACGTTGGGCGCCAGTTATTAAAACCAGCGAATTTGTGGGTTGCGGCGGCTAGTTCTCCCTGATAATTAATTTGGAAAACAAAAAACTAAAACAAAATGTAAACACTTTATTAGAAGCTGCAGAAAAGGCTAGAAAACAACACAGGAACTTGTTTTTAAAGGTTATATTGAATAACTACAGTGTCTACGACTACGAGAGTAATAGAAAAAGAAAATTAAAAAAATATGGTTTCAATATGTGATTATAAACGGTGAAGTCAATAGTAACGTAATAAATGGCGTCAACTAGGACACACTTGGGCCCCGCGGATGCTGAAATCAAGCGATTAATATGAAAAGAAATGGCAAACGGCAATCTGCTGAGGGACTTTTGCTGTGGGTCGGAACAAATGGCAATCGGTTGCAAAAAGAATGCGTGGTACAAATCAAACCGCGAGTCCTGAGGCCTTGATCTCGAGCAATGGGACCGACAACGGACGCGCTGACGGACTGCAGTAGTAGTATGCACTGTATGTATGTTTCTCGCTCTCAAATTTCTCTATGCTCCCACACGCTCAATTGACGAAAATGCGTTTCCACATCGGTACTTTAGCCAAATCCCCTGACTAATATGCATGATAGTGTGACAAACTTAAAAATATGTTACGGCCGAAATATTAACTGAGCTTACCTAACAACGTCGGATGTATACTCTTAGACAACTCCCCTCGTGTTAAATTGTACAAACAAGCAGTTGCCGCCACTTGCACCCCAAACCTCGAAGGATGTTCTCCCATAGTGGATAGTACTAATTCTACAATATCAGGTCTTGCACCGCTAAAACTCGCCGTCAACTGGAAGAGATGGTAAAGCGCTTTCTGCACGTAAGCCGATTTCTCGTAATGACATCGCAGGGTAACTTTAATCTGGCTTTCCGATGCTAATCCTGCGACGACCAAATCGTGCTTGTAATGTTTGTAATTGGGTTCGGTAAAAATTTGTTCGAAGGCCGCGGCGTTCATCACAATGCCGAGGTATTTCAGTTTTGGATGGGCTAAGACGTACGTTTCTAGAATTAGGCCGTCTATGACGCTTCGCCAGCCCGAAATTTCGAGAGAAATAAGTTCCGGTAACGATTGGGGATCGTCGAGTAGTTCGTTGATGACGTCCTTTTCGACGTTCTCGGCGTTGACTATACTGATGTCGAGATGTCGTAGGGAAGTAAGGCGCATTATGACGTCCATTATCGAACTTATAGATTTCAAGTCCTGCAATAAGTTGCGTTACTATTAGGTTCGTTCCAACACAGCACAAAACCAGTTTGTGGATCGTCAGGTACATGCACAGAGAAAATTTGGCATTCCAACTTTGTTTTGCGGATGTGCGATTTACAAACTGGTTTTGAGCTGTGTTGGAACGAATCTTATATCTAAAGAAACAGTTCGATATTAATATTATAATATAATTATTAGCGATACAATGACTAAAAATAAAGAGTTCTTGATACATGGAATTTACAGTAAATTATGCAGAATTTCAAAGGAATCTATATTGCCGGCGACAGAAGAGACTTGTGGAAGTGCAAGAATTTATATTCGTTATTCGAATATAAATATAAAAAATAAAAACGGAATGGCAGTTGGTTGGACTTCAAGAAGAACTCAGAAAAAAGAACGACAAATGGAAAAAAGAAAAACCTAAGCTCAATGAAACAAGATTATAATGAGTATAAGGAGAAAGAATCAGAAGTGAAGAAAGCGGTAAAATTAGCAAAGAAGGAATCTTTCGAAGAATTTGGGCACAAGTTCAGGAAAAATCTGAAGTTGTTCTACGGCACGAATATAACATCAAAAGTATCAATGATAAATACGGAAACACTACTACTGAAAATGATGAAATGGATTTGGTATGAATTTTAAAGATTTTGATAGTTGTCAATGAAGTTTAATTTATTAAATCGTTGAAAACCATTGGATTTGGTGCAAATTTTAAAGATTTTGACCGCTGTCAAATTCGTTATAAAATTTAAGTAATAAAACTGTTGACAACTCTTGGATTTGGTATGGATTTTCACGTTTGTGATGGTTTTCAATGAAGTTTAAGTTCTTAAAACGTTGACAAATCTTGGATACGATGTGAATTCCAAAGATTTTAGCAGTTGCCAAAACTTGTTACGAAATTTATGTCGCATTGTCGGATTTGGTGCAAAGTTTAGGATTTTGATAGCTGTCAAATTCGCTATGAAGTCACTATTTTGACACCGCCGAGTTTCGGTAACAAATTTATTTTTTATATATTTTAGTTTTTAAGTTTCATTTTAAATTGTAACCGCTGACAACTTCGTTATAAAGTTTAAGTTATTAAACCGTTGATAACTCCTGGATTTGGTATGAAATTTAAAGATTTTGATAGTTGTCAATGAAGTTTAAGTCATTAAAACGTTCATAACTGTTGGATTCGGTATGAATTTTAAAAGTTTTGAGAGTTGTCCAAACTTATTACGATATTTGAGTCATAAGTTTGACATCTCAATGATTTACTAAGAAGCTTTCTTTAAAAATTTGACTGCCTGCCAATTGGTAGATTCTGTATGAAGTTAATATTTTGATAGTTGTCCAATTCGTTATGAAATTGTCAAAGGAATAGGTGTTGCTTTAGAGCGAACTCCTCCTTCTTGTGATAGTCTCGTTGATAGATAGTTTGTTCGTCAAAATAGAAGAAAAGAAAGATCTTAAGTTTGGTTCAAAGTTTGACATAAAGATGTATACCGTCAAATTTACCACGAAATTTGACATTTTGACAGCCACCAAATTGACGAAATTTCAATTAGCCGTGTATAAACTATAAACTACAGCCAGGTTAGAATTAAGGGAAATCTGACAGCTTGTCTGTCAAAATAAACCAAATAAGTAAAAAGCAAACAATTTCACTTCGGTTAAAATTTTGACAGATGTCAAATGTGTAAAGTACATGGAAGGAGGGAGTAACATACATTTCAATCAGTAATATTTTATTTTTATTACATAACTATCAATACAATTTTGACAGCTGTTAGATTCGTGACACCTGTCAGATTCGGCATGATCAAGTAAGATAATCTTGATGACTGTATAACTGTCAGATTCGTCGTCCCCATCACTTTGAAGAAACAAAGTCGAATGAGATGGAATAAGTAAGTGGTGAAACCGTGCGCGACAACCAGGTAACTGAAGAAATCGCGGAAGAAAAATTGCAAGAAGCTATAATTAAAATAAAACTAAAGCTTTCGATACAATCAGCAATAGAGATGCCTGGAAGAGTCTGCGAGAAAAGAAAAGAATAGAAGATGATACAATTAATATAATAAAAATAATTTATATACGTAAAGGCGAAACCTAGGGCAAAGAGTGAATAGTTTCCGGCCTGCTTGATGCAAGCTGAGAAATGGATGCGGCAACAGGACCGTTCTTCCGCGAAAAACAAGGTAAAATAAAAATTACCATTGATAAATTGGAAAATAATAGAAGTAGATAAATTTCCATACCTTGGGTCAGTTATTGGAAAAGAAGGGAGGACGCAAGACAGATATTCGAACAACGATAACCAAGACACAGCATACATTCAACTACTTACGGAAAATTTGGCACACGAGTGACATCTCAGAAAGAACAAAAAACAAAATGTTCAACAGTTACATTAAGAGCATACTACTATATATGGCGCAGACTTGGAAGTATGATGGGATAACATATGGACAGCTACAAACCTTTATCAATAAATCGCTGAGGAAGATCTTAAAATTGAGCTATCAAAACATTAGTTTATTGAAGAATATATTTAAAACGTTTATTTTCGTAATTTTTGTTGTACTGTGCATTATGTGCGTAACAAACAGACTGTCAGCAATATTGCCAATATGTAATATATAACTGATAAATTTATGAGTAATATGGGCACTTTCTAATAATTTGCTCATTAAAATTTATAGTTAGTATTAGAAAAATTGTTTTCTCAATTTCATTATTTTTCGTGCGGCTTTATTGAAATGCTCCCACTATGTTTAATTACACGATCTTATTCAAGTGATTGTACTTGGCCCAAGTGACGTCACAAATAAATGCGCAAGAGCATACCTGTTCTTATATCATGCATTGCTTGTCTCTTTTATTCCAGGGGTTACTAAAAGTAACAAAAAATATCCGGCGCAAGTACTTTGATAAAAGAATATAATAAAGAATTTTAGATCCTTTGATGATTTTAACCTGTTAAGTACAATTGTAATTTGCTAGATACAAGATACGCATTATAAAAGGAATTTCACCGATACTTGCACCTATATATAAACTGCATATGTATACTACGAATAAAAAAATCTTCTACTTACACTAACT
Organism: Chrysina gloriosa; assembly: GCA_038088585.1. Classification (NCBI taxonomy): domain Eukaryota; kingdom Metazoa; phylum Arthropoda; class Insecta; order Coleoptera; family Scarabaeidae; genus Chrysina; species Chrysina gloriosa. The sequence goes on from CM076095.1 coordinate 9,874,811, forward strand.
CCTAAGCTTGTAAGTTGATTCGATAACCTGAGCAATGGACTCAAATCTTTAACACAGGTACCTGAAATATCTAATCTCTCCAAATACTTTAAGTCTTCGCAGATCATTTGTAATGATTGTTGGTTCAATTCGGTGTGTGACAAATTTAAACTGCGTAAATTTTTCAGTTCCGTAATCTGAACCATAAAGCTACGCCTTGAACTATCGATGAACGTACATTTGGATAAATTGACAGCAGTCATATTAGCTAAACTCCACGGGCTTAAACATTCTACAACAGACATAAAGTAATTTGACATCATTAACATGCATAACATATTCTTACCTATAATTTTATCTATTGATATCAACCTACATTCAACACAGTCTAATTCTACTATTTTATGCTGCTTTAATATTTTAAGACCTTCGTAAGTAACTTTCGTTTTTCTAATTTTTACTTTTCTTAAGCGTGTATTTTTCTCTGAAAATATATTTAAAGTTTCATCACAAAGCATATGTCTCTCGACTAATTTATTAAACAACATTTCGGACAGCTCGTTGTAGAGGAACATATCGCTGTCTCGAAACCTATATTTCTTTTCGTATATACATTTTTCCAGTGATTGATTTCTTTTTTCTGACGTGTAAAATTCTTCGAAAACGTCTAAGAAATTCTTGCAAATTCCATCTAAACATAGTTCTTGCAAAGAGGCTGGATTATCACACATTTTACGTTAATTTTTGTGAGAAATATCTGCAAAATTAAGTTTTTGTAGCTTTGTGGAATTATATTATTAATTTGGCTCACCTGTATGATATAAGTTAAACATTTAATAAAATCAACAATTGTGAAACATCATAATTAGAAAAATTTATCAATAACAAATCCAAATAGTCATATTTCTATAGACATGTCAAAAGTCAAATTTGCTTTACTTTGTTGTTTAGTTGGTAATAAGAAGAATGTTGATAGAGGAAAGTTGGCAGTCTGTAAAAGGGATCCCTTTGGCGCCAAGCTTAAAACTAATTCAAAACCAGGATAACATAAGGATAAGGTATGATGTAATAATATTAGATTTAACTTATGTATATGCTAAGATATGCTTTATATTCAATATAGCTCTGCAGGCTATGCAGGCCCTGAGGATAGATGAATTATACATTCTAAAACTATTTATATTTTTCCTTTAGGTATAATAATATATAATAACAATAGTACATGATCTTAGTTTTATGGTCAGAAATTTATTTACAATTTTTTAAGGCTTCTTTTACTATTCTCCTCCAGTTGTCTCTGTCCATTGCTCTTTCTATCCAACTATTAATTTTTATTTTATTTGGATCCTCTTGGACGCTGCCTAACCATTTTCTTCCCGATCTTCCCTTTTCCTTCTCCTCGGTTGGTTTCCTACACAGTACCATTTTCGTCATTCTATGGTTCTCCAGTCTTTGCACATCTCTCAACCATCTAATTCGTTGGGCTTTTGCCACTGTTATTATTTTTGTCTTTTTGTATAGTATTTCTTTGTTTGTCCTTCTTCTCCAATCTTCTTCTTTTTTTCCCATCGTTCCAATCGCTCCTCTTTCGCTTTATTTAATACCCAGATACACACGCATTGTTGTGGCTCTAATTACCGTCCTATATATTCTTTGCTTAGTTCTCCTTGACACACAACTCGATTTCATTAACGATCTCAACATCTTATATTTCCAATTTCCCTCTGTTATTCTTGTTTCTATTTTTTGTGCTTCATAACCATTTTCTGTTGTTTTCACGCCCAAATATTGGAAGTCTTGCACTTTTTCGAAGCTGTTTGGTTGTTCACCGTTTGTACCTGCAGATAATTTTCTGTATCGTGTTGTGTATCACCCATTATCATATACTTACTTTTTCCTGGCTTACTCTTAGACCAAATCGATTTGCTTTCTTTACTACCCTTCTCACAACTTTTTTAGCTCTTTGTTTTTGCTAGAATTGCTAGCTCATTAGCAAATGCATTGATGTTCATTTTTTAATATTGTCTCTTCAGTGTTGATCTTACTTCTTCTAATTGTTACTTCTAAGACCAGGTTAACTAAAGTTGCCGACATTGGCTCCCCTGACGTACTCTTCGCTTTACTCCAAAATCGTTAGACTTTCTTCCTTTCCATATTATTTCGTGTTTCCTTTCATCCAAAGTCATTCTCACGAGTTTGATCCGCTTACTAGGTATCTTTAATTCCTCCACAGCGTAATACATTTGTTTTCTATGTATTCGGTCGTAGGCTTGTTCTAAAGTCCACAAACAGTATATAAAGGGATTTGATTACTTCTGTATCCTGCTTGATACTCTGCTACTACATTTTTCATATAACTATTTAGTTTTGTTCGTAAGCTTTGGGCCAGTATCTTGAAGATTGTCTCTAATAATGTCTTTATAGTTCTCACATATAATTGTTTGTCTCCTTTCTTTTGTATTGGGAATATTCCTGCGTTCGTCCAGTCTGCTGGTACTAGTTTTTCTTCCGATATTTTTTTAATATGTGCATATATCCGTTCATCTAGAATTTTTCCGCCTGCTTTAGCCGTTTCTGCTGTTATTGCTGTTATTCCCGGACTGTTATTATTTTTAAAGTTTTTGATTATCTTTTTCACCTCTTTCTTGGTTGAGGCTTCTACTTCCACTTCATTCTGGTCTTGTTCCAATTCTTCCGTTATGGTCTGTTCTTGTGCCCTTCTTCCTAAAACTTTTGTGGTTTGGCTCAATAATGTTCCTTCTTCATTCTTTATGTATACCGTCTGTATCTGATAACCTTTGTATATTTTCTTTACTTCTTGATAAAATGATCTGATTTCTTTATTTTTGAATTTTTTTCAATTACTCTTAATTTATCTCCAGCTGTTTTCTTTTCTTCTTTGTGCATATTTTCTTCATTTCTCTTCTTGCATCACGATATTTTTCTTTACTCTTTTAATTTTCATTTGTTAGCGTGTTTTGTCTAGCCTTCCTCTGACGCGTTTTCGCACCTTTCATTGTACCAATCTTTCGTGCTTTTTCTTGTATTCATAACTGTCATTTGCTCCTATTATTGCTGTTTTCATACTTCCACATATATCTTCTATGTTTGTTTCTTGGACGTTTGTGGTCAGGTTCTTCTCTATTTTTTCTCTTTATTCTCTTTTTACTGTTCCTTCTATTCCAAACTCCTTTACATCTGGCCCCGACCAGATAATGGTCTGTATTACATTCTGCTCCTCTTTTAGTTTCTATTCAAGTTGACTTGTTCGTTTTCCATCCGAGGATTTCCATTTCCCTCTTAATTGGGTACTATGTAGGACCAGATTTCTTTCCATAGCAAAATATGGAAGTCTATGACCATTATCGTTTGTAATCTCATGTTTGCTATGCTTTCCTGATGTATCTTCATATATATCCCTTCTTACCGCTTTTGTATTAAAGTCCTCCATTATCACTTTCAGGTCACCTTTCGGGATTCCTTCATACCTGAAGATACCAGAGATAAATTGTGTAAGATTCTGATCCAACATAAACTCACATTTTCGAACAACTAGAAGTTATAGAAGGGATAAATAAGAACGTGATAGTACAAGTGTATAACTGGTAAAAAGCTAGTCGTGCAGGTTGCGCGTGTTGTGACAAAAAGATTTTTATCCTGTAGGAAGCGAGGTTCGTAAGAATCCTACCGTTTAGTCCCAGGGGATGACTATAAAGTGAAAATGAGGAAACCAAAAGAGAAAATATAGCAAATTATCAACAACGCCCTTCAGAGCACCTTGAGGTGATGGATATGACGAAGTCTGTAATGAACTGGAAGATACAATGAAGTCTGGCGCAAATTCAAGGAATTAAAGAAAGACCAGAAAGAATAATACGCCGTAGGAAAGCTGGTAAAAATGGAAAATCAGGAAATGCGAAGGAAGTTGAAGAACTTTATTGCGTAAGTTGTTGCAGGATATATACGACGTTGTATGCAATTACACGCATTCCCTTTACTATATTATTTATTGAACATAATACAATCATGTATCTGTAATACCCGCTACCCTCAATAATGTTTAACTATGTAATATTCTAAAAACTACTTTTTCTCGAAATTCGTGTTGTACTGCAGAGCTTGGGCATGGAAGCAATTACGAAAATAACAAGTCGGCTAAAATAATTATAGTAATAGAACAAAATGAAAACGAAAAGGGAAGTTAAATGATAATTGCAATACAGTAATAAAAACAATAACAAAAAAGATAATATTGAAATGAAAGGAATGAATACAGGACAAGAAACGTAGGGCGTAGGATGTGCAAACTAAGATCGTAATAAAATTTAATGCTGCCTGTTAAAATACGCGAAGCAGTTCAAAGGGATACAAAGAGCAAACAAAACACTGAACTAATGGGTGAAGGGGATAGAAAAGGCTAAAAATGGAAGTCAACATACATAAGATAAAATATATGATAATAAACCAAAAAAGAAGGAGGAGGAAACTAAACGTATAACAATAAAGAACCGAGTATTAGAATGGGTGATTTCATTCGAATATCTCGGAAATGTAATATCAGAGGATGGCAAGATGGATCGGGAAATAAGCAATAAAATGAAGAAGGCAACTAAAGTCTACTACGCATTGAATAGAATCGTATTCGGAAAAAAGGAAATCAGTCAGGAGATGCAAACCAAGGTACATATCTATATATTAATACGCAGTGGGTCGTCTTCTGGTACATATTTTAGAGTGTTCTCTCCATGTATCGCGATGGTACATATATCGTTGTTTTCGTATTACAATGCAGATTTGTCGAATGTATGTTTCATCGCGATACGTGCCGTGAAACGCAGATGAGAGTCTGTAACATATTGCATATATTACATATTGTAAATGTCAGAATAACACACGCAACGTGATATACGTCAACCACGTCAAGTAATGACATATTATTATAGTAAATACGTTCGAGAAACGCACAAAAATTGTGTGGCATAATATTGATTGCACAAAAGTTAGATTCTATCCACCGCGCCATGATCTTTTCGTTGAACAGCACTTAAAATTAACAAATAGGAAACTTCAATTTCTTTTTCAACGATTTTCTCAAAAAGTAGAGTGTGATTTTTATTTTATTTTACTCGAAAAAACAATAAAGATTCAATGTAAATCAGGTGTGATTGTTTGTATTTGACTGCGTATTAATATATAGATGTTGTGATCGAATTTCGACCATTGGCCGATCCTAGTATAATTCAATTGCAAGTCGAATAATGCTGTATGGAGCGGAAACGTGGACGATACAAATCAAACACAAATATATGATAAACGCAGCAGAAATAAGATATTTAAGGAGGATAACTGGGGTAGCTAAAATCGACAGATATAGAAATGAAGATATTAGGACAATAATAATAATAATAATAATAATAATAATGAATTTTATTCTAATACTCAAACAGAGGAGAATTGAGAAAAAGAAAACAACTAAGCTGGGATATACATATAGCGAGACTGGACAAAAAGAGAAGATTAAAGAACATTAACGAGGCAGGATTGGGAAGTAATAATAGAAGAAGGGGAAGACCGACGAAGACATGGATGGAACAGATTCGTAGAATAGGGCGAGGAATTTGGTAAAAAAAAAATGAGGAATATGCTAAATATACTAATGCATAACAGAAGGAATAGAAACAATGGGTAAGGCAGAGTGGTACTCCAAATCCGACGCCCTAGACGGGCAGAAGGATAATGCGAAAGAAGAAGACGATTCATATTTCTTATTGTATTTTTGAATATTGCGTTAGATACTTAATGAAGAATTTTACAAGAGTTCCATTTGAAGGAAGAAGTAATTTAACTTTAATTTCCTGTTAAATCGGAAGTGCTACTACTTCAGATGCTTACCAATTAAAAAAGAATTGTTAGAGTAACGAAGGCAATTAACCATTCCGGTATTTTTACTTATTCTATTTGAAGTAGTACTTTGGCTATTATATCACTCAAAATCTTCAATTAATTAAAGATAGCAAAATACAGTCCGATTTATTACAAATATAAAAATAAATTTTTATGCGAGAAGAATGTGTTTGAAGATTCAATATCAACTTTAAAATTTAGCCGTAGATTTTAGACTGTTTTAGTGGAGAACTGACAGATTTTGAATGATAAAATTTCCACTAATATCGCGTTTTATAGATAGTGCATAGCTCGTACGAAGGAAGAGATGAACAGGATTTTTTTTAATATCCACTTCAATATCTTTAGATACTTCAATGGTGTTCCATCTATGAGTCAGAATTTATTCTATCCGGTTTATACAAGTAATCTGCAACCATTTCGGAGATCTAATGAAGCTTTATCACTATTAAAATAGATGTCTCCATGTTCATCACAATTATCACAACTTTTCATTGATTAAAGGCACTATAGGTATAATATATGCTTAACAGATCCTTTAGCCCTATCGCTGTGTAATTCTTCTCTATCCTTCCCTGTCTCTTGCGACCCATCTCTAGTTCTTAATTTTTTGAGCTTAAATCTCTTCGCCGTTTTCCCTCCGGTGTCTTCCGCCCTGTATCCTTCACCACTCTACTGCTGTCTTTCCTTTCGTGGTGCCCTATCCATAGCAGACGCACATACGGGTATTTGGATTATCTACGCGGCCAAAATTATTTTATGCTACATAACTATTCTAAAGGAAACAATTTAAAGAAAAAGTACATTTATTAAATTTATTAACACAGTTTATTAAAGAAAACGCAAAATATATTTTTAAAAACTAATTTTCATCTTCGTCGCTCTCTGAAGATTCGTCACGAACATTGGGGTTCGCTGGCATGAGCAGAGCAATTGTTTCAGGCAAAAAGGAGTTTAGTGTTCTTTTTTACGTTCCTCATGCTACTTGTAAGAGAGTCTGACGTTAAAAGAAGCCTGTTAAAAATGTCTTTGTTGCAATCTTCCCTAGAGAATTTTCGTGCGAAGTCTTGGCGATATAGCCTGAAATGTTTATCTCGTACTTCTGCGGCCTCCTCTGAAAGCTGGCCAATGGGCAATAATGCGTTCTTTATGATAACCGCAGCATGAATTAATATTTTATGTATTGTTGGAGTCATTGGATGCCACCGGTACAAATCAACATATAAGCGAGCAGTATCTAATGCATATTCGTCGTATTTAACTGGATCAATGAAATGTCCGCTTGAAATCGTCTCTAGAATGACTTTTATTCGTTATATTAAGTAATAACTAATTCCTGTTATGTCAGAAGCTCATTTCGGGTCTTCAAAAACCTCCTGCTGATGTTACCGTGATGAGTATTGCCTAAATGTGCTTTTGGTATGTCTTCTAATAAAGCAGTTTCTTCGCGAAATCTTCTCTGAATTTCGAGCTTTTTCTCCAGTTCAATATTATTTCTCTGCTTCAGTCTTCCGCTCTCTTTATTTTTTACTGGCAACTTGTAAGCCAAATGGAGAAGGCTTTCAAAAAGTCTAATTCTGACGTGTAAATCAATAGCTTCAGAACTAATTTCTTTTCGAATATCAATTTTATTGAAATCCTTAGATGTTGCACCACATATGCAGCAACGGCTGGTGGATTTTGTGTCAGTGGCAGCGTTGCAGACTTTGCCATCTACCATTGTCATGATGAAGATATGACTGACTGAGAAAATATGTTCTTTAAGAACACTATTTACGATAATCTTTTTTAAATTAGATGAACAAAATTCGAAATACCTCCACAACACACATCCGCACTCTTCCGCACCAAATTTTTCGATTTTTCGCTACTCATGGTTTCTAAGTTATAATTGGGCTGAACATTTTGACGAAATCTGAGGTTATAGTATAACGAATACTAGATTCAAAAAAATTACTTTTTTAAAATTTCACTGTAATGAGAGGATACCTTCAGACTACCTTAACTTTTGCTATAGTAGTTCTTTTAGTATGTCCGGCATGGAAAATAAAGCTAATTATCTGATATTTTAGAATTAAAAAGAACTATTAAAAAGACTATTTCAATAAAAAGTTATACGCTTTTGAACATCAGTAATTTTCAGTGAGTGTTATTGTTGTTTTGAATTTTCTCAAAAACACTTAAGTTCAAAGTACTGTTAAATTGCTTGTGTAGTTAAATTGTACATAATTCTTTCATTTACCTATACGGTGGGAAGTTCTCTTTTACATTTAGTTTTAATTTTTACTAAAATCGCGCAAAAAATCAATTTTGGCCAGCAAGATTGAACAAATACCCGTATGTGAGACGTCTTAATTTAATATACTCTGAGATACATGGGCGGTTATACAGTATACATATAAAATAAATAAAATAACCCTTACCACCACTTATTTTACATATTATTTTAACCACAGTCTCCTTATTCTTATTTTCAATTGGTATATTGTCTCGCCTTTCCTATCCTCCCTCCACTTAAAATTCCACAGTTCTAATTTGTTCTGGTTGCTTTTGTACATCATCCATCCTTCACAACTATAAATAAGACTTGGACATAAGACAGTTTCTGTATATTCTTATTTTGGTTTTGACCTCAAAATTTGGCCTAGTCCTCTCGCACATCTACTGCTTTAGCTATTCCCCTGAGAAATTTAAATTTAAATAACATTAACTTGTAGCTACAAGGGAAACATAAAACATAGATATGATTAGCGCAATGAACTGTTTTAAAAGTAAATCGCAGCTACTGATTAATTACCTAAATAGAAAAACATTTGGAATATGGGAGTTGAGTTATTCGGTTTCCTCTGCGCCAATCTTGGTATATCCTCCCACTTTACTCCTCTTTCTTCCGCTGCCTTTCTTACTTCCCAGTTCCATGTTTTTCTTGGTTTTCCTCTTCGTCGTCCTCTACTATCTCTTGCTTCGTACATTTTTTTACTACCTTGTCTGTTTTGTTCCATTCTTGGTATATGTTCCTTCCATCTTAGTTGTTCTTGTTGTATCTTCTCATCCACTGGTATTATACGTAGTTGTTCTATGAACTCTTTCTTATCTTATCTTATATTTCCTTGTCTCTCCTTGTATCTTTCACAAAAATCTCATCTCTGTTGCGGTTAGTTCGCTTCTGTGTCTTTCCGTTGTCGTCCAGCTTTCACAGGTAAATGCGAGTGTAGGCTTCACTACATTTCTAATAATTTCGGGTTTACCTCTTTCTGTTGAGAAATTTTGTCTCCAATATTGACCAAAAGCAAGTATATTGATGATCGATCCCAGGTAGGTGGAGTTTTCAATTTCTTCTGTATTCCCTCCTGCAGTGCTGATTCGGTGTTTCTCTTTATTTGTTTCTATTATCATTGACTTTGTCTTCTTTATATGTAGTCACCTTTTGTTAGTTCTTTGCACCTCTTCATTCAGGACATCTATATTGAGCTGTAGTTCTGTTTCGTGTTCCCCGAAATAACTAGACCATCAGCGCAGCATGATTCAGTCATTCCCATACTTTTCATTTTCCAATTTCCAATATTATACTTTTGTAGCCTATTTCTACATCTTTTCAATATTTCATCGAGGACCACGTTAAAGAGTAATGGGCTTAGGTCCTTGGTTCCTTGTTTCAATTCTGTTCTACTTATAAATTTGTCCGAGCTTTTATTTCTTACTCGTACATAACTGCTTGTATCTTCATATAAGCTTTGTATATATATTCTATAATTTCACGTCCTACTCTTTTTCCTTCTAGAATCTTCCAGACGTTCTCTCTTCTTTATTCTATCGAACGCTTTTTCCACGTCTACGAAATAGATGTGCACTTTTCTGTTTGTTCGAATTGCTTCCTCGCTCATTGTCAGTTGTTTTTGTATAAAGATTTGGTTTTGTATTGCTGTTTCTTTTCTGAAGCCCTCTAGCTGTTATTCTGTTCTGTTTCTAATATTTTCGCATATAATTTTCCAACTGTGTTTGTTAATGATAGTTACTGCAATCCTTACTGTCCCCGTTCTTATACATCGGTGTTAGGATGCCTATTCCCCGGTTTTTCGGAGTTTTCTTCTCGCTTCTAACTTGGGTTAGTAAGCCTAGTAATTCTCGTTTAACTTTCTTTGTTAGAAAATTAATCATTTCCCCAGTTATCTCATCGTGTCCTGGAGCTTTTCCGAGTTTAATTTTTGGTATAGCTTTTCTAGTTCGTCTTCTGATATTTTGTTTTCCTCATTTATCTGTTGTGTTGTTGCTCGTCAGTCTTGTGTATTTATGTTGATTTTTTCGATGTTCTTGTTTCCCCAATAAATCTTAGAAATATTCTTTCCATCTGTGCATTGTCTTTGCTTCTTGTGTTATAATACCTCCGTTTTTTACTTTTATAATCTTTACCATGTTTGTCTTCTTGTTTTTAATTTGTTTTAGCATTCCATAACATAACTTTTGATTTTCTCCGCACGCCCTTGTTATTTTTAGTTCAAACTCTCCCCGTGCATTTAGTTTAATTCTTTTTACTAGAACTTTGACTAATAATAATAATAATAATGGCTTGACACCCCCTCGGGGAGGTTGCGCCGCTTCTTCTGTGAGGCTTCCTAGATCCATTGGCCGGGGTGGATCAATCCCCACTTCTCAGAGTTCTGACTCGCCTGCTAATATTTCGCTACAGACTTCTGTCCGCCGTCTTTCGCTGCCAGTTCTTTATCCCAGCCCGTTTTAGATCCTCTTCCACTTCCTGTAGCCATCTCGATCTTGGTCTTCCTCTTCTTTTTCTACCACCTGGCTCCCACTGTAATACAGAAAATATCGTCGAGGATTCTCCCGCTCTCCATACATGTCCTATCCATTTTACCCTTTGCTCTTTGATCCTATTTACAATATCCATACCTTCCATTTCCTGTGCTATTTCATGATTCATTCTTACTCTGTACTCGTTTTCATCAATCTTCACTGGTCCTAGTATTGTTCTTAGTATTTTTCTTTCAGCTATTCTCAGCTTTTCTTCATCTTTTTGGACATGCTCATGATTTCTGCTGCGTATAGTACGGTTGGTCTTATTATTGTCTTATAGAGGTTCTTTTTTGTCTTTTTTGTTAGGATTTTGCTTTTTAGTAATTTTTTGTTGGCACTCTATTTAGTGACATTATTTTTCCTTCGATTTCGGTTTTCCTGTTTCCACTAACAGATATCCGCACACCTAATTATTTAAATTCCTCAACTGCTTCGAAATTGTTATTACCTATTTTGACATATTTATTTTCCAGTTTCTTTCCAAATCTCATTATTCCTTTCTTTGACTACCTTTCATATATTTTTATGTCTCATAATATTCAGATTTTCTTGTTATTAAATACTTATTCCATGCTTGCTTCTTCTCTTTAACTACATTTTGAATTGTTTTTTCTTCACCATGTTGTTCCTTTTAGCTTCCTCTTTCTTATCCTAGTTGTCCCACATATTCTTTCTGCTACTTCCTTTATTTCCTCTTTAGAATTATATCATCTTGTTGCCATGTCTGTGTATTCTTCGCTCCATTGAATCTTATTTAATTCATTTCGTTATGTTTACTAATGTCTCCTAATTTATATGTCCTTATCTGTTTCTTAATTATTTTTCTCTCGCTTGTTTCTCTCTCGATTCTTGTTGTTTGTTTTTCGTTTATAAGATGTAATCCAACCAAAGAATGATCACTGCCTATCTCTGGTCCTCTCTTTACATTTACATCTTTTACTCACTTCCTTAATGTAGTGCTCACTATAAAATAGTCTGTTGTCGATGTTTGTTTTTTTTTCTTTGCTTATTCTCTTGTAATTTTGTGTATTTTCTTATGCTTCAACTTCGTATTTCGATTATGTAATCAGTTTCCCTGCAGTAATCAATAATTCAAGTTCTATTGTAATTGCTTGCTTCTTCACATTCTTCATTAATAGTATGTCCTGCAAAATTATCGTTATTTTAAAAAGACTAGATTCTGGAGTAAATATTAACGATTTATTTGAAGCTGACGTAACTCTCAGATTATTGTCATAATATTATTATTTATAAATAAAAGATATAAGACATGTGTAGTTTCCATTTTATTATTGAGCGTTCCTAGTAATTTACTTAGGGACTGTAGAGTTAATTGTGTTAATTTTCTTGAATAAGACTGTTATTTGTGAAATTGTTTGCACGCTGTTTTACTACTGGCCTAAAGCATATTATTAGAACGCTCTTAAATTAACCCTAATTGAAGAAGGCGTACGGTGGCCACGTAAGGTTGTTTATTGAGGATAGGGAGGCAATTATTTGCTTTGCCATCCGTTTAGAGAATGCTTCATTAATTAAAGAAGCCATAAAATAATCAAATTGAAACGAATTTGTTGATTTATCTCAAAATATCTACCGGCGCATCTTTTTCACAGTTCTACGTTAGGATTGTTTTATATTTAAAATAACATTTTTTCCTGATTACGTTAGGATTTAAAACTAATTTATACACGTGCTAAGAAGTAAGAATTCAGAATTAATTATGATATTAAGAATTAAAAGTTCAATATAGGCAACTCTACAGTAGCATTCATTCACATATTAGTATTAGGAATTAAGAATGAAAAACTAAGTACTTAGAATTAAAAGTTCCCTTCTTACTTACAACATCCATTTCGCCTTCAAAAAATGATTAACATTTTCTTTGTCACATTAGCATATTAGCAGATGTTTATCCTAATAAGAAACATTTCTTCTTTGAAATTCTCTTTCTTGGTAACCATATTACTACAGGTGATTCAAAATTATGTTACCACTCAAATGACAGATATGTTCCTGGTTATGAAATATTTATTTAAATGAAAGTTAGCATAATTAGTAATCTACATTTTGGTCTCAACTTGTTCGCCATCACAGTTTTCCGTGGTTCAAAAGAATGCTGGAATATTTGTTATAGTTTTTAAAAAACATAGATCTATATAAGTAGTTGTTATTATTATTTATCAATAACTTATTTTTTATTTACCGTTGAATTTTATGAGTTACTATTACATTTGTTATTTATTATTAGTTTGCAAAGAGTTTGTTATCGTTTTTATAGTTTATTTTTAGTTTAATAGGAGTTTATTTTAAGTTTTTATTACCGTTTTTACCTATCGCCTTACACCTTTGATTCATTTCCCTATCGAGGCAAGATTTTGCTCTTATTTCTACGGGGTTATTGCTAAACAATAAATTATATTTTCTTCTAATATCAGTTTTTATATCAATTTTTATTCTACATTTCCAATAATATAATAATAGGTATAAAAATATAATTTATTGACCGAGAAGAAGACCGTTAGGTTACAGTAGCTTCCCGTGCGGAAAAAGTCACGAGGTGCCACTACTTGTGTGGAGGGTAGCTTCATCGATAAATACCAATACTACCTAAGTAACTTTGTAGTAACTTTGCAAAACTTAATGAATACATTGAAGCTGGGCCAATACAATAACACTGTTAACTGTAATGATAACATATTGGATTTAGTTTTGTCTAACTTAAATTGTTGTATAACAGTTTTTCATGCTTACGAACCACTGTTTCCAGAGGACCGTTACCATCCAGCTCTTAATATAACACTAGAACGTTTTCATATCTTTCATAGGTTTACTTTTCCCTCTAATAATAACACTAGATATAACTTTAATAAAGCGAACTTTATTGCAACTAATAGGGAACTCTTTACTATGGACTGGTCTGACTTAATAATAATAATAAAAATAATAATACTTTATTAAGCGCCCAACAGAAACTCTAAGACGGACGCATCAACAAAAAGAGAAAATTATACATGAAATACCAAAACACAATATGCAGTACTAAGGTTTTTACATATATATATATATATATATATATACATAGAAAAATATATAGCCATAGTAAAATATATGCATACCTATAACAAAGCAAAAAAAAAAATAAAAACAAAAAACAAAAACACAATCGCTTGCAAATCCACACGTTATAGCAGACGTACAGTATCCAGCATGATATCACTAAAGAGTCTGTTAGCACATTTGCTGATATGGTAAATTGGGCTTCTGATCATTATGTTTGTTCTACACTTGGGAAGCTGGAAAGTTGTACAATGCCTGGATCCTGCCCGTGGCACATGAAAGTTAACCATCTCAAGTATGCAGGAACAGTCTATTTTATTGTGTAATAAATTGCTGAGAAAGTTAGTTGCACATTTTTCTCGCCGAGCTCTCAAAGAATCAACCCCATGATACAGAAGAAGCCCACCATGGTTCATTCCGCGTAAGGGATACACCCCATCACGCTTGTAGGTCAGGAACTTAAGAAATCTTCTTTGGATAGATTCAACTTGAAGCTCGTAAGAAGTATATACAGGATGCCAGATAATAGACGCATATTCAAGTTTGCTACGCACAAGTGCAAAAACAGGTTCTTCATGACATCAAGATTACTAAAATATTTATTTGACCGCATAACAAAACCCAATGTTCTGCTGGAATATTGGCACAAGCTCATCACATGACTAGTGAAAGTTAACTTTGCGTCAAAAACAACACCCAAATCGGTAATTTCAGAGTCACTACGCAATAGATGATTATCAATGTTATATGAAAAATTGAGACAGTTTTTCCTCCTAGTAAATCGTACAACGCAGCATTTTTTAACATCCAATTTAATTTTGTTTCTGTTACACCAACTATTTATTGTATAAAGATTCTCTTGCAGCTGGTTAGCGTCAGCTACGCCATTTATACGCGAAAATATCTTTAGATCATCAGCGTACGCCAGCCCAGAGCACGTTAAAGCAGTTAGGAGATCAGTTATAAATAGTAGGAATAGTAAAGGCCCGAGGTTCGATCCCTGGGGAACACCAGCAGAAGCGACAAACTCATATGATCTAAATCCATTATAGAACACACAGCTGGGTTTATTCGATAAATAAGACTTCAGTAAAGAAATTAAATCGGCACTAAAACCAAAATTGGTCTAATTTTAGGAGTAAAATGTTGTGGTCAACTGAATCAAATGCACGCGCAAAATCCGTGTAAATTATGTCCATTTGACTACCAGAATCCAGTGTTGTACAAATATCCTGAGTTATACAAAGCAAATTAGTAAGAGTAGACCTCCCACGCATGAAACCATGTTGAACCGCTGAAATTTGCTGATTAACATGTATATAAATATATTTGTACAGAATGTGCTCTAAAACTTTCGAAAAATTTGAAAGAATTGATATGGGTCTGTAGTTGTTTAAATTAGAATTATCGCCTTTTTAAATATTGGTATAATTCGGGCGAACTTCCAGCGCACAGGAAATTGGCATGTCTTTAGGCACAAGTTGAACAATATATTCAGCGGACGCACTAACACCATGCGACAGTCGTTAATTAGAAATGAAGGAATTTGATCATCACCCGCTGTTGAAGTAGATTTAAGCTGCATTATACTACGCAAAATATCGTTATCCGATACAGAGCAGACACCAAAGGAATTGTAGGATAAGCTCACCTCAGGCTAGTCCTCATCGCTACTCGACGGCAAATATATACCCGAAAAAACATTTGCAAATCCATTAACGATCTCAACAGGGTCATCTAGAACACTATCGCCGTTATTCATAACAGAAGGTAGTCTGGTAGTGCGTTCTCTGCGATGTACGTATTGCCAAAGGAAACGTGGATTATGCCTTAAACTTTGTTCGGCTAATTGTAAATAATTCTTGTAAGCCTCATCAATTAAGGTTTTAATTAAAGACCTAAGCCTACCAAACTCAAGATAGAAGCACTGACGTCCCGACTTCCATTTACAATGATAGAATTTCTTGAGTTTAAGTAAATGAATAATATTGCCAGTGAACTGCCAGTGACTTGGCGAGAACCTCAAATGTTGATATGGCTGTAAATATATTCTACAATAATCTGTACACCATCATTGAAAAGCATGTTCCTAAATTACCACTCTTTAGGTCCCGTTTTCCTTCATGGTATTCGAAGAAACTGAGACAACTGGTAAAGCTCAAGGAATATTACTTGAGAAAATGGAGACGTACTTGTTCTATCTCGTTTCATGTGGATTTTGTCAGGCTGCGGGGCATGGTCAAACATCGGATAAACGGCGACTACAATAACTACTTCATCATCTGTTGAGGATGATATTGTGGATGATCCCAGGTGCTTCTCGCGTTTCGTTAATCAGAGAAGGGGTGGATCTAGAATTCCGGGTTGTATGACTTCCGGTGGTATTGATTTATCGAGTCCTACCGATATAGTTAATGCTTTTGCGGAAGTGTTTTTTAACGTTTTTGTTCTTCGGGTAGTTGGTGATTCTATAGGCGTACCACTTTCCCGCGACTTTACAGGCACTAATTTCAACATTACACCGTTTACTCTTGGTGGAGTCCTCAGGAACCTTTCTGCGCTTAGTTCTGATTCAACTGCTGGACATGATGGGCTTCCTAACATCTTTCTTAAAAACTGTGCTTCCACTTTATGTGATCCATTGTTACGGATTTATAACCTGATCCTTCACTCTTCTGTCTTTCCTGAATTCTGGAGAATAAGCAGAATTACACCCATTCTCAAAAAGGGTGACCGTTCAATGGTTTGTAATTATCGTCCCATTAGTATATTGTCTGGATGCGCTAAAGTGTTTGAATCTGTGCTATACTCTCAGTTCTACTGGTATGCGAAGCCATATTTATAAACTAAACAGCATGGGTTCGTAGCTGGGAGATCAACCACTACTAATTTGGTAGAAATAACACAATTTATTAGTGAGTGCCTGGACGAGCGAAAGCAGGCTGACGTTATTTACACTGATTTTGCCAAAGCGTTCGATACTGTCGACCACAACATACTTGTGTCCAAAGTGTCTGCTTTTGATTTCTCTACTGCTATTACTAAGTTGCTGGCCTCATACTTTAGTGGCAGGTCCTGCTATGTCTCTTATAATGGGTATATTTCGTCCTCTTATTTTGCCGCTTCTGGAGTACCGCAAGGTTCTAACTTAGGACCGCTTCTATTTCTAATTTACGTGAACGACCTGTTACTTCTGTTGAAGTGCAATGCTTTAGCCTACGCTGACGATTTGAAAATGTTTGGCAGAGTAACGACCATTACTGATTGCATTTGCCTTCAACTAAATTTAGACATTATTCGTAATTGGTGCCAGCTTAACAAAATATCGTTGAATATCAGTAAGTGTTCTATTGTTAGCTATTCTAGATCTAATAGCCCCGTTGTCTACAATTACGTGATCGACGGGGTTCATATTCAAAGATTGTCTAATATTTTTGACCTTGGTGTTTTGTTTGATATACGCCCTCAATTTACGGATCATATAACATTTATTACGAACTCTGCTTCTCGCACTCTCGGTTTTGTGATTCGGTCATGCAGAAGTTTTACCAATTTGTCTACCATTAAAATATTGTTCTATTCCTTGGTTCGTTCTAGGCTGGAGTATGCGTCGGTGGTCTGGTTTCCCTGTTATATCTTTCTACAGCTTACCTTAGAGAGGGTCCAGAAGAGATTTTTGAAGTATCTGTCATTTAAGCTTGATGGTGTTTACCCCGAACGAGGTACTGATTACGAATCGTTACTTTTTCGACATAATATTTCTGCTTTATCGCTTCGTAGAAATCGGGCTAGTGCGATGTTCTTGTTGAGATTGGTGAATAATGCTGTTGACCCCCGACATTATTGTCCTTGGTCAATTTTTACCATCCCCTGCTGCACCACGCGTTCTACCAATACTTTCTGTATGCCTAGAGCTAGAACTAATATTCTTGTAAAGGCGCCGTTAACTCATATGTGTAGAAATGCTAATGATCTATATGTAGATCCCTTTTACACCTAATTAATTAGTTTTGCTTATTATTATTATTATTATTCTGCTTATTTTTAAGAATATTTTTTTGTAATATTTTTTTAATGTTTTGTCTTTTGTTTTATATTGATAGTACACCGATTATTGTTACTTTATAACTTTGGCTGAGTTTGATTTCATCCTTAATATTCTAACTTGGTTTTAAGATTCGTTATAATTTGCCGATGAGTATTTTGTACATAGCATGTTTTTAGTTTACTTGATTGTATGCACTGCACATTTCTTTTTCTTTTTCTGGTATTTTGTTTTTTTTTGTTTTGCCCTTTAACTGGTTTTTCTGTTGGACAATAAAGACTATTATTATTATTATTATTATTATTATTATTATTATTATTAAATGTCGTTCAGAATATTCGTTAGTTGGCCAAAAATCTAGCATGCAACTCTAACACTTTTGTGCTTCATTGTTAGAGATTGAACGATTTGAGTGTGGTATGGTCGCATCGCAAGGTCGTGTTTCAAGGTATGCCACACTGTTGGTTGGGAAATCCCAGTTTCAAAACTGCATCGTCTGGTTGACTTTGAACGACTCTATATTACGGATTGCTGCACGACAACAACATTCATTTCACATCTTCTTGATCTTGGATGTCTTGCATTTCCGTGATGGTTGTTTGCAACTGAACCAGTTCTCACAAACTTTTGATGAATGCCGCGAATTGTTAAACGGTTTAGTGGGTCACGTGCAAATCGATCCTGAAACATTTGACGAACTACAGCTGGTGAACTGGTTAGTTACAACCCTTCTTTCCTCCAATGTAAACCGGTCAGCCTCACCTATAAAAAGAGAAAAACAGTAGCCCCATAGCTCGTAGCACTCATACTTGAATAGCTCATAGGACTAAAGTTGAATATCGTACATGTTTGGTGTATGGTAAACGTGAGCATTTATCTTTTTCATCAGAGCGAGACCCCTAAAGAATTTTGTAAAAAAATACGTATTAGTATTGTACTACTTTCTCTTCAAAAACAAGGACATGATAACACTTTATACTAAACTCATAATAAGTAGGTAAGTAGAATTAATCTATAGTCTAATCACTTGTCTTATACTTGTCGACGGAGCAAATCTGTTTCAAAATATCGGGTCTAGTTTTAAAGTAAGAATGCAGCTGATGACCTGATTTGTTGATGTTGGTCTTGGTAATCAAAATTGCTTTCAAAACTGCCACACTTAACTGTGTTTTGTCACTCGTCCATATTTTATTCATTAGGGAAAAAAAACTCCTTCGACAAGTGCGTTACTTCGAGGCAGACAGAAAACGTACCCAACAATTATACGAAAGTTCGTGCAGTTGAGATGGTTAGGACGAAAGTGTTTGAACAACTCCACCCAGCGGTCTTCAGCAGCAACATTCTCAGCGGTCCAACTTATTTTTTTAAAGTGTGAAATAGTTGGAAATAAGGGAAAACTCATATCTTGGCTGCTGCTTCTTCTCGAGTAAGTACTTTTGTCAAATTTGCCCATTCAAGTACTTCTAGTTCTGCATTGAATTGGCATTACTGGTTTAAGAATTCTTTACTTGTTTTATAAAATTCAGCCGCCGCAATTTTTACATTCTGCTCAACAGCAACGTCAGTTTCTTGCAATTTTACCAGTAGATTACGGACGGTGCGAGGAAGGAAAAGCGATTTCTCTTTAAGTGCCAGGTTATATCGTAGACGATTAATTTCCATCGCTGATTCTACCACAGACACGTTTTGTCCCTCGATTTTTAACACGGCTTTATGAAAAGTCACTGCCTCCACGTGCATAAAATTTAACCATAATTCGGAGCTGAAGTTTTCGAAAAATGATTTTAGAATATTTGGGCATTTATCGATACAGATATTTTTATTTCAAAAGCTGAAACATTTGCAAAACTCTCTCAAGTGCGAACAGCAACACAAGCCACATTGCTTTACTGTAGTCCAGCAGTTTTTGATACTCTGTGTAAGTGGGATCACAAAGCCCTTTCAGAGCTTCTACTCGAAAGAAAAATGAATAAATTTTCACAGTGATGCATTCGAAGTCAACAGGGAGACGATCTTGCGCCTGCTTGGATTGTGTTGCAATCTATGTGGGCTCTACATTCAATCCCAATGAAATGTTTTCCGAGTGATAGATTCAATTTTGCGTAAACATCATTACTTCCTGTTCTATTCTTTCTTGCAAAATTGTAGTTCGTATTGTCGCCACAGAATGCTACAATTTTCTTATTTAAATCACTGCTAGATAATACTTCCTTCAAATAATCGACAATTACATCCGATGTTTCACCTGACTGTTCTCGAAACTCTAAAATCTTGACTTTCACGCTTTCGTTAAAAATAACGGATCAAAACACAGAACAATTTTATCGAGCCATGGTTTGAAGCATCCGTTAATAAAGTTATGCAGTGGGCTCCGCGAAGGTGCTCTTTCAATTGATTCGTCGCCATAGGTGCCAGCACATGTACAACAACAGCCTAAGATTTTGTACGAGCACATCTAAATTTTTGCTCAAAACATGTTTGAATTAAATTAGAAGCCAAGTCATTTGAGCGAAAGCTGTGATTTTCTTTTTCTTCCGCTATATCCAAATCTTTGGAAGTCGGCAAGTCGGTTCTTTAAAAAAGCAACCGTAGATGAGCTTGAAGCAGCAGCTCTTTCCCTTTTGCCGAGGACACGCATAGTTAAGTTATGTATGTACTCATTTGAGTGGTAATAACGGGTGATTTTTTTGCTATTTGGTTTTTCAGTGTAAAAAGATTCGTGACATGTGGCAATGTCAAAAATGCTCAGTAAGGATGCAGTAAGGTTTGCCATTTCCCCATGAATAGACTTACAAACGAACAACGCTTGCAAATCATTGAACTTTATTATCAAAATTCGTGCTTTGTGAGAAATGTGTTTCGTAAATTACGTCCATTTTATTGTCGTCATAATTGACCCACCGAACAGGTTATTAAAGCTGTTGTGACCAAATTTCGCACCCGCCTCACTTTATTGGACATTCATCCACTAACCCGTATGCGAAGAGTGCGTACCGAGGAAAATATTGCTGCTGTATCGGTCAGTGTCAATGAAGATCGCGATAGGTCAATTCGTCGCCGTTGTCAACAACTGGGCTTGTGTTATTCGACCACCTGGAAGATTTTAGGTAAGGTATCAAACCATACAAAATACAGCTGCTGCAAGAACCGAAGCCAGGTGGCGTACCACAACGTCGTTTGTTTGGTGAATGGTCCTTAGGAAAGTTGGATGAAGATCCTTTCTCTATCGAAAAATTGTCTTCAGCGACAAAGCTCATTTTTGGCTCAATGGGTACGTCAACAAACAGGATTGCCGAATTTAGTCTGAAGAGAAGCCATAGGTAGTTCAAGAGCTGTCAATGCACCATGAAAGATGCACTGTTTGGTGCGGTTTGTGGACCGGTGCGCGATATTATTGGACCGTACTTCTTCAAGAACGATGAAAATCGCAACGTTACAGTCAATGGAGCAAGGTACCGTGCGATGATTATCGACTTTTTTGCTCAAAATGGAAGAATTGGACTTGTTTGACATGTGGTTTCAACAAGACGGTGCCACATGCCACACGGCACGCGATACCATGAACCTATTGAGAGGCGAGTTGGGTGAGCAATGAATCTCATGTTTTGGAGCAGTACATTGGCCGCCAAGATCATACGATTTGACCCCACTAGACTATTTTTTGTGGGGATACGTGAAGTCTCTCGTGTACAGGCACAAGCCATCCACAATTCCAGCCCTGGAAGACAACATTACAGCTGCCATTGATGAGATACTGGCCGAAATGCTGGAAAAACTATTCCAAAATTGGAGCTCACGGATAGCCTACCTACGGCGTAGCCGCGGGCAACATTTACATGAAATAATCTTTAAGAAATAAATGGCAGGCATTCATTTATCGGCCTAAATAAATATTTCATTCACTTATGCAAATTTTCTGTTTTTTTCAATTTTCAAAACCCAAACGGTTAAAAAATGACCCATTATAATTTTGAATCAATCTGTACATTCCAAAATACGGCCTACTCTCGTCCTACCATCCATTTTCTGCATTGTAACTTATCTGACTCACACCTGGTAAGGAGGTGCCGCAATGACTCCCTTAACTACGTCATCCGCATCCTTGGTTCTCAGAAGGTTTAATTGGTTTTCGAAAAATTAGTAGTTTAAACTTACGGTCTTTTGATTATACGGCTGTAAGCGACAAAGACGTGGCACTCCTCTTTTCAAGGAAGCGTCCCTTATCTGAGAAAATGAAATGATGTTCCTCCGGTTCACAGGTAGTTATGAGTCATACGTATGACGTAGGTTTAAATACAGCCTCTGTACGTATTAAATCTGATCTTATCTTAGATGGCATGAGCATTTTGCTTCTTTTTCGTGTTATTTGCTGTCTGCCGCCTGTATTGTTAAAATAATGATAAAAAATTGTATAGTTATTGCCTCAGCATGTGAAGTTTCGTAAGAATCGCAAATATGTATGTACAAGTCTGTCCCTGGCATTTACTTTTTCTATTAATTTTGATCCACTTTCTCATGAGATTAGATAACTTTAGATGTAAGTTTGATGTTTAATATCGGATGTACTATTACGTTACTTTTTATCGTTGCGATAAAAAGTTAAATAGTGCTTTACTATATTTTACATTTACATACATATCTTACAACGGTTTTACTTACTTCTTCAAAATTGATTTTGATGACGTCAAGTTCACCATTTCTTTAGCTATATTTTATATCTTAAGTTACCTGAAATATGATTAAAATTTTCCAGTTGATTTTGCATTGTACTGGCTTCTATTTTCTGTTTGTCTTTTTGTCGATTTCTGTCTTTTCTGGGGCAGAGTAATAAATTGCATAACATACGTTTGTGACTTTTTGATTTCTTGCCAATACTTCAGTGCTAATTTTTCTATCATTGGTAACCATTAGACCCCGGACAGCTAAGGGAGTTTACCCCAATAACTACGTCAGCAACCTACGTTGCAAGGGACGAATTATATTAAAGCTCCTGTATTTCAACCAATACTTCAGTGCTAATTTTTCTATCTATCGTAATCGTTAGACAGCGGACAGCATAGGGGGTTTACCCCATCATCTACGTCAGCAATCTACGTTGCAAGGGACGATTTATATTAAAGCTCCTGTATTTCAACCAATACTTCAATGCTAATTTTTCTATCATTGGTAATCATTAGACCCCGGACAGCTAAGAGGAGTTTACCCCAATAACTACGTCAGCAACCTACGTTGCAATGAGCGAATTATATGGAAGCTCCTGTATTTCAACCAATACTTCAGTGCTAATTTTTCTATCATTGGTAATCATTAGACCCCGGACAGCTAAGGGGAGTCTACCCCAATAACTACGTCAGCAACCTACGTTGCAAGGGACGAATTATATTAAAGCTCCTGTATTTCAACCAATACTTCAATGCTAATTTTTCTATCATTGGTAATCATTAGACCCCGGACAGCTAAGAGGAGTTTACCCCAATAACTACGTCAGCAACCTACGTTGCAATGAGCGAATTATATGAAAGCTCCTGTATTTCAACCAATACTTCAGTGCTAATTTTTCTATCATTGGTAATCATTAGACCCCGGACAGCTAAGGGGAGTCTACCCCAATAACTACGTCAGCAACCTACGTTGCAAGGGACGAATTATATTAAAGCTCCTGTATTTCAACCAATACTTCAATGCTAATTTTTCTATCGTTGGTAATCATTAGACCCTGGACAGCTAAGGGAGTTTACCCCAATAACTACGTCAGCAACCTACGTTGCAAGGAGCGAATTATATTAAAGCTCCTGTATTTCAACCAATACTTCAGTGCTCATTTTTCTATCTATCGTAATCGTTAGACAGCGGACAGCATAGGGGGTTTACCCCATCAACTACGTCAGCAATCTACGTTGCAAGGGACGAATTATATTAAAGCTCCTGTATTTCAACCAATACTTCAATGCTAATTTTTCTATCGTTGGTAATCATTAGACCCTGGACAGCTAAGGGGAGTTTACCCCAATAACTACGTCAGCAACCTACGTTGCAAGGAGCGAATTATATTAAAGCTCCTGTATTTCAACCAATACTTCAGTGCTCATTTTTCTATCTATCGTAATCGTTAGACACCGGACAGCATAGGGGGTTTACCCCATCAACTACGTCAGCAATCTACGTTGCAAGGGACGAATTATATTAAAGCTCCTGTATTTCAACCAATACTTCAATGCTAATTTTTCTATCATTGGTAATCATTAGACCCCGGACAGCTAAGGGGAGTTTACCCCAATAACTACGTCAGCAACCTACGTTGCAATGAGCGAATTATATGAAAGCTCCTGTGCTTCAACCAATACTTCAGTGCTCATTTTTCTATCTATGATAATCATTAGACCGTGAACAGCATAAGGGGGTTTACCCCGTCTACTACGGCAGCAACCTACGTTGCAAGGGACGAATTATATTAAAGCTCCTGTAATTCAACCAATACTTCAGGGCTCATTTATCTATCTATGATAATCATTAGACCTCAAACAGCATGGGGTGGGAGGAGGTTTACACCATCAACTATGTTAGCAGCCTACGTTGCAAGGGACGAATTATATTGAAGCTGCCGTATTTCATCCCTCTCCATATAAATTTGGAGGCACGCACAGTTCGTTAGTGGTAGGTATAGTTTTCTCATCAACCTTCAAAAACTCTCCGGGGTCTAGCATTGACACTACACAAATATTCATATTTCTTGATTTTATGATTCTATTTTTTTCACTTTATGTTTGTATGGTTTTCTTCATTTGTGATAATTAGTTTTCTCATTATCATGTTAATTTTCATTTTAAAGTTTTGTCCTTCCTTTGTCAATACGTTTACCAGTCCTTGCATATTTCTTCCTGAGTGCACATAATAATTTTCGATTTTCGTAAGTTACTTGTGTTTCAATGTCTATTGATTTAAAAGAATCTTGATGACTCTGCAAAACGACCTTATTAGGTGCGTTGTTGAGAAGCTAGCAAAGTACCTTGTGCAATGGTTACTAGATAAGCACAAATTGCATACGTCAATAATTACCACGGTGGGAGTTATGCTTTATTAATCTCAGAAGGCAATCTTAGACCATAGTTGCGTTCTTATTAGAACTCGTCAATACGATCTAGTCTGAGATTAATAAAGAATCCTAGCCTAGTAGATGTCCGGATTATTCAAAGAGATGGATTGGACCGGAAATGTGACTTAATCTTATGAACAGAAGGGGGTGAAGGTGAAGAGCATGAATATGTAATAATTAGATCTACATCCGTTATCAAACACGTAGTTCAAGCTGTCTGACAAGTACGAGCTCATGACTCCAATTAAGCGGTCATCCAAGCCAAGGGAGGCTAATTTGTGAAGTACAATATAATGGTCAGTTCGGTTAAAATCCATTTGACCTCCACGATCCAACGTTTCTGCAATTTCTTGGATTATAACCAGAGACCGGATTATATGATTTCTGCATACCGATAACTATCAACGGTACAATTGGACGCTTTAAGATCTACACGAATTAGGGTAAATAAAAGCGTTTTGCACTAACTTAATTTTAAATATTTTTGGCTATTTTCCACATATTTCGAATGTTTTAACATATTTGAAATTATTCGACATATTTTCTCGTTTAAAAATCGCGTTATTTTTATAAAAAAAAATAGTAGAAGATTTTCTGGGAAATTTACATTGTTGTACGATTAACGATGTTTCGTTAAATATAATAAAATAAATATTACTTAAATAGAGATTAATGCCTTTTCCGAGAAATTTATGTTTCTACATTTTTCTAAGAAATTGCTAATTGCATTTAAACTTCCAAACGAAATATCATGTTCAATGCCGAAGAGCAAAAATTATTTTGTTACGGTTTCTAAGAATAACAGTCGAAAATATCGAATAAAGTGAAGTGTTACCAAGTGTTATAAAAAAATGCCAAAAGTGGAAAGGGATTTAGTAGCCTCCTGGTCAAGGCCGTTCCAGAATTACCTTTGAACGAAGAAAAGGTATTTTGGAAAGCTTGCGGTAAAATGGTGAGTTGATACAAAATAATTTTATTTTATTTATTTAAATCAAATTACATATTTATTTTACAAACGACAAGCGCTGAAGATCAATTTATAATAGTAACTTCAAAACGAAATAGGTTTCTCACCGCCCCAGAAATCACTCAGCATCTGAATAGTTTGAGAAATCCACCAATGTCTGTCATAATAGTTAAACGGAGACTTCTTGCAGTAGGGTTAAGGAGAAAAACAGCTGCGAAAAAACCATTGCTGAAACAGCAAAACACGAAAATAAGATTGGAATGGGCCATTCAACATAAGGATTGGACGTTTGAGCAATGACTTAAAGTGTTATGGACCGAGGAATCCAAATTCCAAACCTTTGGTTCAAAACGTCGATAATTTGTGAGGCGGCAGACTGGAGAAAGAGCAAGTGAACACTGTTTGGTTCCTAGAGTGAAACACGGTGGAAGCAGTGTGATGGTTTGGGGTTGTTTTGCTGGTACAGCTGTAGGCGATTTGAAAAAATAGGCGGGATCCTGTGTAAGGACGGTTATCTGAATATCTTACAGGAAAATGCTGTGCCAAATGGGGAAAGATTATATGGCCAAGGTTTCGTTTTCCAAGAAGATAACGACCCCAAACATTCATCTCGTTTATGTAGAACTTATCTGATGTTTCTTGAGGGAGAAGGCATGTTGATACGAATGATACGGCTACCTCAATCTGCAGATCTGTCGCCAATAGAGCTAGTGTGGGATGAATTGGACCGCAGTATTCGAAAAAAAGGGAGTTAACAGCGTACGAAATCTTTGGGAGAAGCTCCAAGTAGCATATACCGAAATTACAAGCGATTATCTGGAGTCTCTAATTAGAAGAATGTCAAGAATATGTGCAATTATTAAATCTCGATGTATTCAATATTGACGAAAAATCAGTTTAAATTTTATTTTATAATATTGTGTGCTTCTTTTTCGTTATTAAACATTGTTTTCGCAATGTCAAAAATAGATTAATAAATATTACTAATCTACTCTATATTTCTGTTCAATACAAGGAAAACGTCAATTTTGAAGTCGTCCCCGTATATATGGACGGTAGTGTTCATATTTTAGTCAAATCTCGAACATATAGTCCGGTCTCTAGTTATAACACAGTTTGTTACTCTTGACTGCTGGGAAACAATACGATGCTGTACGGAAGAAATAAAACAACTGCACTTAAAAGATAACATCCGGTGAAAGACCAATTCGAAAACTTCGACGAACGTAGAAATTATTGATATTGGTCTGTAATTAGAGACATCAAAGTTGTCTTCCTTCTTGAAAACTGGAGATATTCGAGTAACCTGCCAGAATTCTAGAAATTTTGATGTTATTTATGACAAGTTAAATATTATGCTTAACTGTTTGTCAAAAATTGGACCTGCTCTATGACAATTTCTACAATTTCTTGAACAAGAGTCAGATCCAACTTATTTGAGGCCAAATTGGTAGTTTACAGTATAATAAGTTGAACATTTTACAATTTATTATACACTTTCTTTCACTGCGCAAATTTGCTGTAACACATGAATTGGTCTATTCCAGGGTCGTACAGAGCTTGGGTGTAAACAGCGAATCCCACGTGACCAGCAAACTGAAAGGGAGGCAAATTGCCATCGCTTAGTTCGATCGTAGTTCATAAATTATTTATTACTATAAATTGACTAAGATTTTGTATTCTAACAAAAACATTATAATTAAGGTTTGATAAAAGTGTGGATGACGTGTTATCATTAAGTACTGTAAACCGGACTTTTTCGAATTTCAATGTTGCGTCTTGCACGTAAGTGGAGACAAAGACCGGTTTACACTACTTAATGTTAACACCACATCCACTCTTTTGTCAAACCTATAATTATAACTTTTGTCTACTTTGTATTCTTTGTCTCAATTTAATCGTCCGATACTCGTATATACCGAGGTACCAGACTCGAAGCATGAATGACACATTTTACTGAATAAACGGAGAAGGAACGAGACGGACGGCGACGAAAGGCGCGAGAGAAATAGAGGGGTGCGCCGGCGAGCCCCTTTGCGCATGCCAACTGCCTCTTCCACTGAATCGCTATCGCGCGGTTTTCCAGGTATCATCATTCACATTAACGTAGGTCCCATTTCATTCTTATTCTCATGCGTCGCTCTCGAAATCACTTTCTAATTTATGTCGTTGCCGCTGGACGCGGAGGCGGCACACTTGACATTCCGAAACGGCTGTGACGCGTCCGATGTCGCTTTTCCGGCGAGGTATTGCATCATGCAGCCGTTGTGGAATCTGTCGTCGGCATCTGACACGTGTTGTACGCTGAAGAAACAGTTTTGATTCGGAATTTATGTATACAGGGCACGTATGATAGAAATGCTCCTTTTCCGTTATGCCCGAGCATGACAAGAAGTGGCATGCAATCTGTTAAAATTAAAATTCTTACTACCTATTTCTTTTTAGATTTATTCAGCGTGTACTGATATTACACCGTAAAAGTGGGTGTAAAAATACAAAAGCAGAAATGTTAGTTTGTTGAAATGTTTTTGCTACCATAAGTTTGTCTTAATTTTGTATTATCACTAACTTCTCAACACGCAATTTGTTTGAGAAGAACAATTATTCGCCCAAATTCATTTGATCGTGGGGGTTAACTATCTATAACAAAATTGTCAATGACTTTCCAGCAGACAAGTTTTTCATAACAATCAAAAATGCAGACATTTATAGTTTGAATTGACAATAAATGGAAAGTAAAAACAGTACAGTTTATCGATGAGTCGATCTCTTCAAAGCTGGCAAAACGTTACTAGAGGACGATGCTCACAGTGGACGGCCGAGCACCTTTATTAATAAAAGAAATGTTGCTGCCGCGAAGATCCTACAGAAAGGTAATAGACGAATAACTGTTCGTGAAATTAGTGTTAGTGTAGGAATAGGTACACGACAGGTTCATGAGATTTAACGCGACCGTGTGGGCGTGAACAAGGTTTTAGCCCGCTGGGTATCAAGGTTGTTGGGACCGGAACAAAAACTCAATGGGTCCAACACTTGCCGCCAAATTTAAGAGCCTTTAGTACCTGACGGCGACCAACCTTGGCAACGGATAATAATTAGTAAGGTTTGATAAAATAGTGGATGACGTGTTATCATTAAGTAGTGTAAACCGGTCTTTGTATCCACTTATATGCAAGACGCGACATTATGAGGTCGGGTCAATAAGTACGTGATTTCTTCAATGAAACACAGCATTTTGGATAAAAAGTTATTTTATTTTTCAACGTAATCTCCTTTGAGCTCTATGCACTTTGTTCAACGTTTCTCCAATTTTTTTATCCTTTCCAAAAAATAATATTTGTCGAGGTCATCAAAATAGGTATTTGCTTGTGAAATGACTTCATCGTTGGAGTCAAATCTCTTTCCGCCGAGCCATTTCTTCAGGTTTGGGAACAAGGAATAGTCATTCGGAGCTAAATCCGGAGAATAGGGCGGATGAGGGAGCAATTCGTAGCCCAATTCATTGATTTTTGCGATGGAAACTGCACATGTGTGCATCCTTGCATTGTCCTGGTGGAAAAGAACTTTTTCTTGGCCAAATACGGTCATTTCTTTTTCAAATCCTCATTAAATCGACCCAATAAGTTGGCATAATATTCTCCATTGACTGTTTTACCCTTTTGAAGGTACTCAATGTGGATTATACCGCGTGCATCCCAAAAAACGGTCGCCATGACTTTAATGGCTGACAAACCCATCTTGGCCTTCTTTGGCGCTGATTCACAACGAGAAATCCACTGTTTTTACTGCTATTTGGTCTCTGGTGTGTTGTGGTGGATCCACGTTTCGTCCACGGTTACGAAACGGCACAAAAACTCGTCCACATGACAACAACGTTGAACAACGCCAAACACTCTTGCGAAGTCGTCACACGATTACGTTTGTGGTCGATTGTGAGTAAACGCGGCACCCACCTTGCGGAAAGCTTTCTCATACCCAAGTGATCATTCAAAATTGAAACCACTGAGCCATGTGCGATGCCTATGGCTTCCACAATCCCTCTCACTTTCAATCTCCGATCGCCCAACACCATATCGTGAATTTTTTCAATTGTTTCGGGTGTAGACACCTCAATTGGACGTCCAGAATGTTCGGTATCTTCCGTGTTTGTACGGCTACAACGAAATTCAGTAAACCACTTTTTACCATTGAAATTGATGGTGCAGAGTTCCCATAGTATTTATCAAGCTTAGCCTTGGTTTGAATGATGGCCTTTTTCCGCAAAAGATAATGCTTAATGAGCACACGAAATTCACTTTTGTCAAACACAAACTAAATGACGCAGCTTGTTCAAATTTTGACAGGAGTCAACTGACAGTTGCCTGTTGACAGGAGCAGTGTTGTCCTTTCAGCTAAGAGGCGGGAAATTCAAAAAGTCACGGACTTATTGACCCACCTTCGTAAAATTCGGAGAAGTAGGGGCGTAAGTCCGGTTTATATTATTTAATGATAACACGTCATCCACTCTTTTATCAAAAAGTAATAATTACTGAGGAAACAGAGATACCTTATTTCAATCCTGAAACCAAAAATCAGTCGAAAGAACGGCGCAAACTAGAAGAAGGACCTCCGCTTAAAGCACGTGCAGTTCCATGGATTGAAAAAGTAATGCTTACTGTATGTTCTGAGACTGCGAGGGGACTAGTTGTATGGATTATCTACCAACAGGCACTATAATTAACGTAAAATAGTATAGAAAGGTAGTGGGAAAAGGATACTTGAGAGAGTCAAAATTACAAAAATAAAAAAGCCGTGTACGTAACTCTCCAATGAACGAGCTATCACTGAGCCTAGTTTGTTAGGGCAACTATCACAGAAAGTTGTGCAATCACTGCACTGCAGGACCACATATCATATGCCAATAACTGTCATGGAGGGAATTGTGCTTTATTAATCGCAGACTGCAACCGTAGACTAGTTTCATTCTTATTAGGACTTTCATTTTTAAATGTGCCTACCGCTTTTGAGGCTGATGTAAAAGGTAAACCCCATAACTTATACTTTACACGTGGAAACAAAAGAAATTATTAGGTATTGGGTCTGTACTATATGGCAAATAACTCATTATTTCAATGTTTTGGGCATTGCAATTCGAACCTCGAACCTCTTCAGTGTTTGTTTCGACTTTCGGAGAAAGAGAGCTGAGAGAAGGAGGATTTGTATATAAATGTAGGTCTCCAGGATAGCATTGTTCCACCAAACTGGTTCTGAAGAGATTACCTCCAGAAGCAACGGAGTATCTTCGCGAAATTATCAACGCGATACTCCGACTCCTGCATTTCCCTTCCAGCTGGAATCATGCTGAGGTCGTCAACATCCTGAAGCCCGGAATAGATCACCTTTTTCCCCTCTTTCAACTTTAGACCCACCAACCTATTCCCGAATCTATCAAAAAATAGTGAAGGCGGTCATCTTAACTAATCGAACTCAGCGACGACTTACATATGTACCTAGGTCTCATTCGGAGTGAACGGTTCGAATTCCGAGCGGAATTCACCGCGAAATTTCCATTACCCCGTTTTGCAGAGAATATTCAAAACGGCCTTGAAAGGCGACGGTTCGTAGGAGCCGTTTCTTTCCGGTCTTGGGAGTTCTTTTGGTCACAGTGTGGCATAACGGAAACCTGTCAATAATAAGGCTTGTTAGTTTATATTTGGCTGGTCCGCGGAATTCGGTTAGGCGTTCCACACGGATCACTCCTTGGATCGAGCCTTTTTATATTGTAGTTTAAATGTCAGAATTCCCCGAGAACCCACTAATGAAATCGCAGTCTACGCAGGCGAGGGTCCATCAACTTCCTAAATAAAGAATTGTTGTTTTCCTACTGAAGTTTAAAAATTTATGCCTTTTGTTCCCCATTTAGTTCACTTAGTAAACTAAATTCCTACTCATCACCTACAAAATTGCGCGGTTGCAGCAGTTTTTACAAACGAGATGAAAGGGTTTAATATTCTTTAGCTGATCCTAGGTACGAATCGAAGTTTTATAAGGACCTAGTATAACAGTCTACCTGGAGCAGGCATCGAAGAAGTTACCACTCAATGCAACGGCCCAGTTTGAATGGTCACAGACGTTGTATACAACGAATAACTCGTAAAATCTGGGGTATTATCTTCGACCTCGATTTTCTTGTAACAGCTTTGGTGGCCGATTCTATACCTTGAACACTTTTAGCAAACATTTTGAAGAACTTGAGGCAAACAAACTGTGATGTCCAGAAAATGTGGCCCACTTGTTCGTTTCCACTTCTCTCACGAATAACCTTTTTTGGAGCCGATTCATTCTCAAGACAGTCAATTATTACTATTTCTTCGGGATTAAAATAGTATAGCCTTGGTATATCACCTGTAATGAGATTATCAAATTATACAGTAGGGGGCTGTTCCATGGAACCGCAAGTTTAGATGCTCACAAGTTACAAGTACTCCTTTTACAAGCTCTTGTAAATTCTGTTTCACAAAAAT
Source organism: Chrysina gloriosa (assembly GCA_038088585.1). Classification (NCBI taxonomy): domain Eukaryota; kingdom Metazoa; phylum Arthropoda; class Insecta; order Coleoptera; family Scarabaeidae; genus Chrysina; species Chrysina gloriosa. The sequence goes on from CM076095.1 coordinate 9,907,168, forward strand.
TTTAACTGTATATATATATATATTTCGTGACCTTTTTATACTTATCTTATATGATAGAGATCTACCACTAATAGGTCAATAAAACAAGGCTGGTTTGAGCGATAGTTATATTTTCAGAACGTTTACAAACGTTTTCGGAACACCTTCGTCAGTGAAAATATAACTAGATAAATATATAAACAAACTTTTGTTTTTATTTGGGACTATCAACAAAATAACTAGTGACTAGGATTTCTTGATATAGAGGATGTATAACCAACTTTTATATATATATAAATTATAAAAACTAAATTAATGTGTAAACATACATGCAAATTAAGTAAAACCTTATATCAAAAAATCTTTGTCGAAACCTTAACAATTCTGTTCAAGGACTAGGGAAAACCAAATTCAAAAAACCTAGCCAAAGGTTTCCTTCTTAAGAAATGCAAATGTCATTTTAACAAATTGCTATATACATTACTTAAATTTTGAATATCGGTCCTGAAATTAATAGTTTTAGTGTCTTTCTGTATATTTATCATTTCATATATTAGTCTTTTTTATAATTATTCTCTGTTTTTAATATAATTGTGTTTTCAAAATCAAAGTAATGCCCAAGATCTTTGTAATGTTTTGTTACAGCGGTCATTGCACCAAAATCATTATTTAAAGAATACTTATGGCTATACAACCTTTTCTTTAAATATTGTTTCGTCTGACCGATGTAACAACCATCACAGTCTTTACAGTTTATTTTATAAACTACATTACTTTGATTTTGTTTAATTATTTTGGATTTAGTATTAGTAAAGAGATCTGTTACTATAATTTGGAATGAAAGTAATGTTTATGTTGTTTTTATTAAATTCTTTTTTTATTTTTCGCTTAAACCTTTTTTATAAGGAATAACGCTATAACATTTATTGTTATTAATTTTAATTCCTCTATTATATAATTTGTTAATTCTATTTTTATTATTTTTCATAAAAACTATTTGGATAATTATTTTTATCTAAAGAAATCTTAGATCTAAAGAAATCTTAGATAAAAATAATTATCCAAATAGTTTTATGAAAAAAATAATAAAAAATAGAATTAACAAATTATATAATAGAGGAATTAAAATTAATAACAATAAATGTTATAGCGTTATTCCTTATAAAAAAGGTTTAAGCGAAAAATAAAAAGAATTTAATAAAAACAACATAAACATTACTTTCATTCCAAATTATAGTAACAGATCTCTTTTACTAATACTAAATCCAAAATAATTAAACAAAATCAAAGTAATGTAGTTTATAAAATAAACTGTAAAGACTGTGATGGTTGTTACATCGGTCAGACGAAACAATATTTAAAGAAAAGGTTGTATAGCCATAAGTATTCTTTAAATAATGATTTTGGTGCAATGACCGCTGTAACAAAACATTACAAAGATCTTGGGCATTACTTTGATTTTGAAAACACAATTATATTAAAAACAGAGAATAATTATAAAAGACTAATATATGAAATGATAAATATACAGAAAGACACTAAAACTATTAATTTCAGGACCGATATTCAAAATTTAAGTAATGTATATAGCAATTTGTTAAAATGACATTTGCATTTCTTAAGAAGGAAACCTTTGGCTAGGTTTTTGAATTTGGTTTTCCCTAGTCCTGAACAGAATTGTTAAGGTTTCGACAAAGATTTTTTGATATAAGGTTTTACTTAATTTGCATGTATGTTTACACATTAATTTAGTTTTTATAATTTATATATATATAAAGTTGGTTATACATCCTCTATATCAAGAAATCTAGTCACTAGTTATTTTGTTGATAGTCCCAAATAAAAAACAAAAGTTTGTTTATATATTTATCTAGTTATATTTTCACTGACGAAGGTGTTCCAAAACGTTTGTAAAACGTTCTGAAAATATAACTATCGCTCAAGCCAGCCTTGTTTTATTGACCTATTAGTGGTAGATCTCTATCATATAAGATAAAAAATTTTAACAAGGCTTCTGATTTGGCAACACTTGTAACCACATTTTTACAAGTCCAACTCACGTTTCATAGCCTAGTGGCGTATTTACCATACAATATCAAACACGTATTGGCGGGATTGTAATGATTTTAATAAAGAGAATCGTATTGGTAGTTATATGAGTGTCTTAACAGTTACATATATTAAAACAGATAAAATGGACAAAAAATTGACGCGACTTGAAGGACATCGTGTTTGGTGCTTTATTTGATCACTTAATAAGGGGAGATGAAAGTGGCAGAATGGAAAAAAATTACAGAGAATTGTTACTCCATGGGGATTTTAAATGCACAGAAAGATTATTCCTATCTTCGGGATACATTTCCGTCAAACGTGAAACGCGCAACGCTGGTTAAATCTGGATAACTTCTTTTGGTGGATCTGTGCAACTAAGTACCTATTAATTGGAGAAGAGGTTCCATTTTATGTGCACTTAGACGAAATCTTTCATTGAATTCGTGTGACATCTCAAAATCTTCATAATTTATTCTCTCTCCAAAGATTCTCGTTCCTCTCACGACAAAACGTTCTTCATCATCACTGGAGTCGCTTAACCCCTTGCACTATTTTCACGAGTCTGACTCGTGATGAAAATTTTAGGCCACACTTGAATATCACGAGTCAGGCTCATTGTTCAATTTCACGGCAAACGTGGATATCACGAGTCAGGCTCGTAATCGACATTTCGGGCCAAACATGAATATCACGAGCCGCGCTCGTGGTCTTAATCTCGGGCCACCAGGAACGCCTGAATGTGGTCTTATCTCTTCTTTGCTTTTCTTGAATGAATGGGTATTTTATATCTTGTTGTCTTTTGAATTTTGCAAGAGCACCACCGCTTGAAGTCAACACGAGCACGCCTATCTCGCACTCATTGTCAGTCGTAAGAATGGTCGTAAGATGTGTTCAAAGTTCCGACACTCAGTCTTCGCCGCTTCGACTCTTTTCGGGACCACTCAGGCGCCCGATTTTGGCACGGCTGATTGTGAATTTCGGCGTAGTGCAAGGGGTTAATCACATGACTGCCATCAGTGCTTCAGATATCCTAAATTATAGTTTATTATTGTACATAATAAAATTCTAATTACTTGTAAATTTCATTAAAAAGTTACGATAGAATGCTAAGATTTCTGACAGCTGCTACAAGTTACAAGGGTCAGCAAATTTCGGGAAACGGAATGCCATTTACAAGTATAAAATAGACTTGTAAAAACCAATTTTAGACTTGTAACTTGTATTATATAACAGTAGTTTGCATTGTAAAAGTAATCTAACGTAGACCTGCACCATTTGACGCGGCCTTCTTTTTGAATTGGGGTCAAAAAGTTGTGGAAAATTGAACGGAAACAAAACTTACGTACCTTCAAGTACTCGTGTAAAATTGTATTACAGTAGAGCGTCGATTATTCGAACGTTGAATTATCCGAACTGCCTTCATGAAAAAATCAAGTCATAGGAAATGTCGGTTCTGGCTAAGCATCGCTAGCACTCAATGCTTATACAGAGTATCTCTTGACAGCGGTATTCCAGAAAGACGGGTTCAGTCTTTGGTTGTCTCCGTTTTCGCGATTTTAGTTACAGATATCATTAAAAACAGAAACAATTATGCATAGTGTAGTGCTGAGACGATTCATGTATAAAAAGCTTAATTAATTCTTAGAAAGAGGGCCCTTAGGTGTGTAAATATTTCGTTACTAAGAATTATGCTTGTGTAATGTTTGCATATTATTGTGTCATTGTTAAGGGAAAGAAAAGTGAGCAAGTACACTAAAATGGAAATTTAGAAAACAATGATAAGAACTGTAGTAATATGCAGGCGAAACATTAACCATGACCAGAAAAGAGGAAGAAGGTAGGCGCCAATGAGTATAGAACGTTGATGAATCACGAAATACAAGAAATAATGGGAGGAGAAGACATCGTCAAAATAATAAAATCACAGCGTATAAGATGGTTGGGGCACATATGGAGAAGTGATCCGGAGAGTAATATCAAAATGATAACAAATTGGACACCAATGGAGAGAACACCAAGGGGAAGACCTAGAGGAAGATGGATTGACCAAGTGACAGAGGATTTAAAAATGATGAAAGTAGACAACTGGAAGCAGAAGGCACAGGAGAGGAAATTATGGAAAGATGTTGTTGCCAGGGCTAGGGAGCACGAGCCACTATAACGAACTAGGCAATGGGCTAATCACCCAGAAAATCGATTAGGGAGTTTCAAATTGAAACGGCGAAAATTCCGAAGAGGAATGTGATGCCTTATACATAATGTTTGCATTAGATTTTTCAAACTTGTGAAATGTGAACGACAAAAAGGAAACGAGTACTGCTTTCATTAAAAGATAAAATGAAAGCCATTAGGTGGCTAAAGAAAAGTGAAACAGGCACTAGCTACCAAGTTCGGGGTTAGTAAATCAACGATAACGGGAATAAAGAATAATACTGGTTCAATCACTAGGTTTGCTCTTAATCTTGACAGTGAAGAGAGCAGTTCATACCGCAAAACTATGAAAAACCTTAATCCGAATTGTTAGAAGGTGCTGCATTCATTTGATTTTTGAAAAAACGGGCCTCTGGGCAGTCTATATCTGGGCCCATTTTGTGTGAAAAAATCGGCGGAATTAAACATGAAGGTTGGTGGTGACTCGTCATTCGTCGCAAGTTCTGGGTGGCTGAAAAATTTCTTTTACCGAGAATTCAAAGAGATTTCTTGAACAAAATGAATATCATATGGATTTTTCCTACAATACAGACGAAATAGGGCCTCTGTTGGAAAGCTTTATCATCTAAGCCGTTGATATCTTAAAGAGAATCTGCAGCTCCAGGGTACAAGATCGGCAAGGAGCGTATCACAATCATGGTGTGTGCTAATGCAACAGGGAGTTCTACTGCTTTTGATAGGGAAATCGGAAAAGCCACGTTGTTTAAAAATGTGAAAATTCCGTTAATATACACGAGCGAAAAGATGCGTGAATGAGCAAAGATTTGTTCACGAAATAGTTTGAACACAATTTCACTCCCGAAGTAAAAAATAATAATTCAGCAGCATTGGAGCAAAGAAGGCAAGGTGATACCCCTAATGGGCGATGTTCCATCACATCCATCGCCTGAATCTTGGAATAATGTCAATGATATGTTCGAGGTAAAGTTTTTTCCTTCTAATGTAACTTCTTTAATTCAGTTTATGGGCCAGAGTGTCATCGAAATATTGAAAAACTATACCAAAAACAGTTCATGTGTCGTCTGCGTGTAGGGGATAAAAATGACGAAGAAACAATTATGTACGAAAAAATCGATTGCAAAAAGTGGTGTTACATGTTGATCGAAGCATGGAATGAAGTAAAAAACATAAGCATCTTGCATAAATCGTGGAATAAGCTACTGATACCATCTAAAGATGAAATAAAAAACGACGAACCTGATAATATACCTTCCAAAATGTTGGAAGCGTTGTGCAACGTTGGTGTTTCAACTGATTGTGATGAAGGGAACGTTAATAAGTGGCTATTGTGAATAGTGGTGATCCAGGGTATCAGATGTTGACAGAAGACAAAATTGTTCATGAATTATTACAAGACAACGATCACGCAGAGAATGATGATGCAAATGACGATCCAGGCGACTTGGGAGCATCTCGTGCTGGGATTTTTCAGGCAGTGGATTTGGCATTCCGGTGGTTTGAACAGCAAGAAGAATCCCATCACACGCAGTTATTGCAACTAGAGACCTAGTTTCCTAAAGGAGGAAGTCATCACTGAAGCAGACCAGTATCATGACTTGTTTTGTGCCAAATTCATCTTTGATATACAACTTACGTGTTCCTTGTGACGTCTTATCTTTTTCCTCTATGTAGTATAGTTAAAGTAATTTTTTTTTGTAAAAACGTGGTTGATTATTTTACGCCTTCCTTTTTTCTCTTAAATTTTTAGTGAATTTTGGTTATCCGAATTTTTAATTTGGTTGAATGCTCCAGTGACATATCGGTCTTCTTCAATCATGTTTTCAAGACGACCATGATAAAATGATGAACGCGATGTTACCGGGTATGCCAATACATCTCCTGCTCGGAAGATGGGGTCATTATTTTGACCGTATCCATCTCGCCGAGATTTCGACGTATCACCTGGAAATGTTCACTGTATCACTCGCAGAACGATATACTGTACTGACGAGTCCTAATGAGGACGAAACTAATTAGTCTGCAGTTGCGTTTTGCGATTGACATAGTCAACATTTCCTACAGGATTATTGGCATATGCAAATTGTGCTTACTTTGTAGGCTTTTGCACGGTTACTTGTTAACTGCCCATTAACGAACCTAATTTTTATTATTAGGTCGTTTATAGAGAGTCTTCTACATTTAATGTATTATATTATATTATATTGTATTGTATTATATTTTATGATAAAATTCATTGTACCAAAGCCTCTTTCTCTCAACATTTTCTCAACACATTGTTTACGGGTTAAGTCACTTTTGATATTGAACAAAAAACAAAGCTCGATGGTGGCCTTTGTTCTATTCCATGATTTCTTGTGCAAAGGATCGCTTTAAGCTTACATATGGTAAAAATATTTAAATACATTTGTCAACTCGTCAACGGTTACAGACATCAAACAAGTGGCTTAAACACGAAGCTGGAAATCTCAAAAAGAAGTTGTTGGAAAATATGCCTGCTAGAGAAGCTTATCGGACTACTCGCACTTATACCAATAGACCAAAAAGATGAGTTCTATACTATGACCAAATAAGAAAGTACGATTGGGAAGCCCCGTATAACGTGGGCTTTTAGAAGATACTTACGTATGATTTAGTATGTAGAAGGAAAAACTACACGTATATTCCTACAATTTTTGTCAAGATCTTGATTGATGTTAACTTAAATGTTTTCCTATTTAGCACCGTTAGAGGATTGAATACTGTTAAGGACCAATTTATGCGTAATACTTAAACTCGGTTTCAAAAATGGAATAATTTATCGGTCTGAAATCCTATATTTATGGTCGTAGTAAGCAATTAATAAAAGATAATAGGTAAAGCAGACACGCACATTTTTTTTTAAATGTATTTCAAAGTCAACGTATTACGTATTACAATTTTCCGCCTAGAAGTTTTACAGGAATACCCGACAACTGGATAATAGAGATTATTGACCTGACCTCCACGCTAGATATTTCTTCCTTTTTGGCCGGATTTTTGATACGATTTCTAGTTAACGCGATTTGAATTGACGTCAGTAACGACTTTTTCGTTTTTTTTTTTAATTTTACGTGTTAATGTTAATTATCTATTTATTTATTCAAATAAAATTCAATTCACGATTGCTTATTAGCGATAATTGTTATGTAATTTCGAAATTATTGTTTTAACTCGTTTAGATCGCCGAATGAATTTTAAACTTTAAGGTTAACAAGTTCCTAAATATATTTCAGGGAAATCTACTTGTACGCCTATATCCGTATAGATATGTACTAATATATAATTAATTTTGGAACAGGTTTGATTAGAATTAAGGTTGGGGGACTCTTTTTATATGAATCTGATACTGATTAGTTTTGTTTGAGTAACAATTACATGAATTTGGTTTACTTATGAAACATTACACAACACCACTCGCTTTAATAAAGATTTATAATTACTTTTACCGCAAAGTTTAGATAATTGGAAGTGTATTTCTTTCTCGTGATCCTTATATACATCTGGTCGCGGAATTTACTGCGCTTCTTCTGCTACCAATTTCTTTTACGTCTTCTGGTCTTTTTTCCCCTGGCTTCATCATTTCTTCCATTCCATGTCCAGCCATCTTCTTCGATGTTTTCCCTTTTTTCCTATCCCGATTCTGCTACCTCTTTGACCAATGAATTGGGCTTCATCCTTAATACACAGCGTGTCCCAGGATTGATGTTACAAGAGGTGCGATGGATTAAAAATGTTTGAATTTTAATTTAAGACTGTGAGATCAACTTCTGGTTGGTGTGAATAGAATTTTAAGAATATTTTCAGTTTGAAAAACAAGTCGGCCTTAATGGTGAAGCGAAAACTATTTTCTATTCAGGTACTGTGCCCTTTTTGTTCATGATATGTCAAAATGTTATGGCTCTAAACAAAATTTCAGGAAGATTTACCTACTTCGATTAAAACGTCTTTTTAGATTGAATAAAATAAATTGTATGTATTTACTCACACATTAAATTTACAAAACGTAATATCATAGTTGTGCATAATGTAATAATACATTATTTATTCAAAATAACTGCCGCCATTTTGTACACACTTTTCTATGGGATGCCTGAACTGTCTGAAACTGTTACGAATTTCCTTGATGTAGGGTCAAATGGGGGAATTGTAAAATCGGTGTAATTGAAAACGCCTTAGCTGTAATTTTTAAATTTGAATTTAGCGCCCTTAGCAAACGATATGATGTTAATAGAAGTATTTCCAAACTCTAGTTACTTTTTGGGTGTTGAAACGAGTGTTATTTTTATCGTTATATCTTTTATGCGTTCGGTGTACAACATAATGTGACTGTTGAAGTTGTTACTGTTTCAGAATTGCTTCAATTTTCATAATACTGGTAAGTAAACTTGATATAACGTGTTCAAGATTCATAGTACAGTATTAGCGGATTGGTTTCATACCAAAATTCTTGCATTTTATTTGAGGTTAAAAGTAGTGTGGCATGGTTTACAATTACCCCACATAACAACCTATGGGCAATTGTAAACAAGTATAGTGGGGTAAATGTAAACACATATAAAATTGTGCAAAAGGCAATTTACTACAACTGACATAATTTCTTCTAGGTAGAATGCGTGGAAATTATATAAAGAAAAGGTGGGGGCCTACGTGTAGCAATGAAGAGCTTCGTAGGGCGGTCGAAGATGTCGAAAATAAAAACCAAACATATAGACAAGCTGAAGAATTTTATGGAAGCAGTAATCTTCCACCGAATTAAAGGACGCAAAATTGGTATTGCTAAGATGGGCGCTGGAAGGCCCCCAACGATCTCTGTTGAAGTTGAAGCAGAATTAGAAAATTGCATCAAAGCAAAAGCAAGGATGGGTTGCCCTTGTAACAAAGACGATGTCAAATAGATCGTGGCTGAATATGTAAGGAGGCATAATTTAGAAACACCATTTAAGAATGGCAAACCAGGAAACGACTGGTATTACGGTTTCATGAAGAGGCATTCAAGGTTATCCTTTAGGAAACTGGAACATTTGCAGAAGACAAGAAAAGATGCGCGAAACCCTGAAATTATTTATGATTTTTATAACGATTTACAAAAGGTCTTGGAGGAATGTGAAATAACATTTCCAGAAAAATTATCATTCATATTTAATGCTGACGAGACGGGATTCTGTGCTGATCCCCAAAGGCTGAAAGCAATTGGGGAAAAAGTATTCCATTGACGAGAGTTTCGGGAGGATCTGGACGTGACTCTACTTTAGTTCTACCTACCATTTCAGCTGACGGTCAGTGTTTTCCTCCTCTCATAATTTTCAAAGGTGCTGCAGCACAAGCTCGGTGGACATCGAGTAAAGCATACCCTGGAACATTGTACACAGCATCTTCTAACACCTCATTCGTACCACATGTTCTTCATCTGTAGGTTCAGGAAAATATGCTTGAACAAGCTGCTCTTTTGATCTTTGACGGACATAAAATTCATATCAGTTATAGAATCATAAAAGCTGCATTGGACAATAACATCCAGCTTTTAAAACTTCTAGCACACTTATTTGATAGACTGCAGTCACTTGATAAATTGGTTTTTAAGCCAGTAAAAGATCATTGGGAAAACAGTTAATAGTTTTTGCAAAAAACAACTTCAAAGAAGGGAATCAGGACGTCTTTCTAAATGTCAGTTTGTGGAATTAGCAGAAGAAGTTTGGAAGTCTTTTATGGAATCTGAAAATATAATCAAGGACTTTTCATCCACTGGAATTTTTCCTTTTAATCCAGCGAAATTTCCAGAACATTACTACCTGTAGAGTTAGCCGCGTATACACGGAAGAAAAAATTGGAAACTTCTGGACAACGAGGACAGGAGACTTTTAATTCTGAAGAAAATCCAAGCATCTTCGCTTCTAACACCCAAGATATTCCTTCAGCGTCAGGTTCTGATCAACAGACTTCCGCAAGCGCTGATCAAAATGACACTGCTTTAAAATCATGATCGATTTCTACACCTCCACCTCGAACTATAGTAGATATTTTTCCCAAAAAATTAGTTGTAAGTCTGCCATACCTAATGCCGACACTCCCAAACGGAAGGAAGTTATTCTTCGCTTAAAACCAATAAACTATGCAGAAATTTTAACAACTGACCAAGTTTTAAATAAACAAAAAGAAGTTGAAGAGTTAAGGAATAGTAAGAAGAAAAATCTGATGATTCTAAAACGAAAAGAGAAGACAAGGAAGCTCAGAAGGAAATTGTTTCCGATAGTCCTATTGCTGACAATGCATTGTGTCACGATGAATCAGATGATAACCTCGAAACATGGGAGGAAAGTGTCAGGATGGACTTCGTTCCTGAAGTTGCGTATGAAATTCCTGTTTGGAGCAACATTACACCTGGCAAATACATCTTAGTGGACCTTTTGGGCGGTCCTAGGAAGAAGACGAATTTCAAATATGTTTGTCGAATGGAAGAAGTGGATGACGAAGACGGAGAGGTTGTGGTTCAGAGCTGCAATAATAGAGCCAAAAGTGGAAAGTCAGCAGACTGTAATGGTATTTCCCGGCCAAGTGAGCGTTTATAAACAATCATATTGTTTCTACCCATATTTTGTAACTATTTTTTTAAGAAAACTTTTTGCAATGATAATAATTATCCAATTAACCATATGAATATACAAAAATCAGAAAAATTGGGATAATTGTAAACCTGCATTAATATCAGAAATATATGCTTTCTCTAGTTCAAAACTCATTTGTCCAGATTTAGCCCTTACAGTTATACATTGACGGCATATGGATTAGAAGTAACACGTTTACAATTTCCTCGAAGACATGGGATATTTGTGAACATGAGAAGGGTAACATATTATTCTTTTTCTAGAAGAAAAGTTAACATTTAGGGTTTGGCAGTGTGTACATCTTACTCGTAGAAAACAGAGCTTTCATCAAATATAAAATTTTATACATAAATGAAATAAGAAAATTATTTAGAGCCAAAATTTTTAAAAATGTGCAAAAATCGTTTACAATAACCCCACCTGACCCTATATGTATTTGCTGCACGCTGTTTCTTTATTTCACGGGAATTCAGACATCGCAGATAACGCTGGCAGCTACTTTTAATAATATCATTGTAGATCAGTGATATTAGTACGTTTTATAAAAATTTAAATTGTTAATAAATACATACAATATATTTTGTTTAATCTTAAAAAGGATGTTTTGATCAAAGTAGGTAAATCTTCCTGAAATCTTGTATAAAGTCATAATTTCTCATACTGAATAACTTTTCTTCGTAACATTTTAACATATCATGAACAAAAAGGGTACGTTACCTGAAAAGAAAATATTTTTCGCTTCATTGTTAAGGCCGATTTGTTTTCCAAACTGAAAATAATCTTAAAATTCTATTCACACTAAGCAGAACTTAGTATCGCAATCTTAAATTAAATTTCAAAAATTTTTAGTCCATCGCAGCTCTTGTAACACCAACCATGGGGCACACTGTATAACGATTCCAGTTAGGTTGTTTTTCACCTATTTTGTTTCAATTGACTCTTTATATTTGATGACTGTCTATCGTCATTTGTGATTCCGTTCCGTTTTGTCCTTTTTCTTCTATTTTCCCCAAATAATACTACTAATAATAATAATATAGAATGGCTAATGCCTTCAACATCTTCAACTTTTATTTTCTTGTTATCCAAATGTGAATTTGGTAGTACACATTGCGTAACTTTTAATTCTGTTTGTTATATCCAACTCGATTAATTCTTCTTATGAAATGATGCTGCCCAAATGCTGGTGTGCTGCAACTCTTTCCAATCTTTGTTCCTTTATTTTACTGCCCTTATTCAGCTTTCCGTCCATATTTTTCCATTAACTATCATTGCATTTGTCAATATTCATCTCAATCTTCTCCTTTTCAATTCCCTCTATCCAGATTTTTGCCAAAAACTTCATTTTTAGGAGAATCTGCAGTCATTACTAAAAGTCCATACTAAGTTCGCTCCCTTGCGCTTTTTGGGTTTGTTTCCATTAAAATTATGAAGAATGATGAATCAGCGAATTTATAAATTCAGAAAGGAGTATTCTGCATTTAGAAATTCGCTGATTTATATTCGTATATTTGTACCATCCAATTGACTACTATATACACTCGAAATCGGCCGTATTAATTTGCTCCGTGGATCCAGCTATTCTAAGCATTTTTAAACAATGTGTCTGTCTATTGTACTGAAAATTTAGTTAATTTCTTAAACAAAATTGCACCGGCCTAACTCTTAATTAATGAGATAAAAAGCATAAATTATAACAAATTATATTTATAAATTTTGAGGAATATTTAACATTACCTCAAGATAATTACCTAGTGTTGTGTGTGCGTGAGAGTAATTTCTTTTATTCGATGATGGTTGTCCCTATGTCTCCTCTCTTAACTTCTTTTCTCGATGCAGCTCTATTTTCTATGGATTCTTTCCTCCCTTAACTTCCTTTTCGGTGTGGCTCTATTTTCTATGGATTCTTCCCTTTTTTTTAATTCTATCTTCTCTGTTGTGGTGAGGTTCTTTTATTCACTGGTACTTCTTCTTTAAACCCTTTCATTCGAAATATATTTATAGACTTATTCGTTGACTTATCTATCTTGTCAATTTTCTTCGTCGTTGACCAAACAAATCTTTTATTTATTTTTGGAAACCAGGACTACACTACATTATTTCTCCGTTGTCTACGAAACGAAAACTTTAATTCTCCTTGACTCCAGTTCATCCAGGCATATCATTGTTATAGAAACCTGTATTGAATGTCGATGTATCCTAGGTAGTTCATACCTAATAATTAATGAATTTTTGTAATGTAAAAGTGTTGTATGTATGTGTCTTAATATTTACAATGCTTTTCTATCTTTTAGTCGATGCTTTTTATAATAATTAATAATTTTATTTCTAGTTATATTTTTTCTCTTATTAAACGTCTCTGGCTGGAGTTAAAATAAGAAGCTAACACCCGTAGGGTAATAAAATACTCGAAAGGTGGTGTGTGTGGTATCGAAAAGGTATAAATGGAACCCCAGAATAAATCGAATGTCAATTGAAGACCATAACCACAACATTGACTGTGGATTTTGATATAATGAATTTTAATAAATGACGAATTTTTTAATGGTAATTAACCATTCGAGTATTACTATACTACATTATGGTGTCAAATATGGCTCCTAAATCTAAGCAGGTCCTGTACAGATTCTCCCCAATTTTCGTTCTATTATGTTTCTTATCACATACATGTTGTCAGTATTTTGTCTGCTAGATCTGTAGGCTGTTCTTCTCTCATGTTCCTAACGTAAAGTCTCAATCCTCTTCTTATCATCTTTCTGCATAATTTGAACATTATTGAAGAAAGGCATATGACTTCATAGTTTTCACAAGATATACTATATAATCTCCTTTCTTACGAATGGGTATGCTTATGTTATATTCCCACTCCTTTGGAATTGTTTTCTGTCTGCCATATCATATACAGTATGCTAAGCGTACATTCTTTGCGTTTCTTTCCGATTCACTTAATAATTTCTGGTTTAACTTATTGATCTTTCCAACACGCCTTCCCAGTTTTAATCGCTTGTATCGCTTCTTCTGGCTCAATACAGCTGATGTTGTAAAATCTATTGTTTTCCGCCTCTCCTTCCTCCCTTATTCTTCCATTATCATCGTCACTGTTTAAATTTTCTAAATTTACCTGAGCAGTAGTATCTGCGATTATCTGTACTGCACCTTCTGTTTCCATTTTCAGTTCATTACTTTTATTCTTAATCCCTTTATTTTCTTTCTTCTTACTTAGTCCCATCGTTTCAATTCTATTCCAGAAATGCCTGTTATTCGCCATATACGATTAATTCATTTCTCTACCAAATTCACCTCAACTTCTATACTTTGTGTCCCGTACCTTTTTCTTTGCATTATTCCCTATTTCAATATACTTTTGTTTATCTCCTTTTTTAGAGTTTCATACTTATACTTCCTCCAGGCATCTCTCTTCCGTTTTCCAAATTATCTTACTTCCTAATTCTTCCACTGAATTCTATGTTTATGTGTTATGTAACTCCACATATATCTACTGCTTTATCATAGATTAAGGTTTTTAGAACCTCACATTTATCTTTCAATGTCCACTCTTGCTTTTTATGCTCTTGTTCCATAAGTTTCTTTCCCATTTCATTGTAGTATCTTTTTCCTATTCGTTCTTGTTTAAGTTTGTATATTCCTATTTTATTGTGTTTTGCTGTTATTTATATTGCTATTAACAGTCTATTCTATGTACCTGTTCTGCTTCATTTTCTATCGCAACTTTGTCTATTACAGTTCTTAAGTTGTAGGTATTGGATTAAAGTTTTTGCTTTTTTTTTCTTCTGCACAAAATATATAATTTTCCTCTAATGGCGGGTCCCAGAACGTATTTTCCATCAATAAATCATTTATTAAACAATATTTCACCACTCTTTTTCCGTTCCTATTTATTTCCTCCTCCTCAAAAGTCCTCTGCACTCGACACCCTTATTCTGGTCGTTTATAATGATGTTTTCATTTTCCTCCCTTACTGGGTTTCCATTTTCTTCTGCTAGTTCAAGTTCTCTTCCTCTTATCGAGGGTATGTTACATGTCCCAATCTTTACTTTCTTGTTAATACTTGCTTTCTCCTTCACTACGTTTATTCCAATGTCTTTCTTTTGTCTTCTCTCGCTTCTATATCTTCCTCTCACCTTTGGTTTACTAGTACGTTGTTTACGTTACTTCCTTTTTTACTTCATTGTTTCGTTTCTCTATTGTACCTACACTTCTTCCGTAATCATATCAATTTTCTTTGCGTGGTCTATGCCGAGCTGAGGCGTTGCTTAATTTATTACTATTTTTATAGCTTGCTCATTTCTTCAATATTTTTTGGTCCTACTACATTTCCACTCGTTTCCCTCTATACTCCTTTTTTGGCATTCTATTTTAACTCGTCTTCCATTATTTCACCCCCCTTTCTGCTTTTAATTTCCTGCTGAACTTTCATTTCCTCTATTGTCTAAGCCCATATATATTTTTCTGGTTTATTAACGCTCCCCCATATGTTTTTTAATTTATTCATATCTTCTTTCCTAGCGCTCTTCAGCTTATTGAAAAAACAATCCTCGTATAGCGATTGTAGATAAACATGCACACGCATACATACATGCATATGTAGCTATACGTATAACAAGTGACATGATAAGAGTCGCGTTTCAGTTGTATCCAAATTGAGTCGTAACTCCTCTCCATTATCGATGACAGTCACACTTATGTCAAGAACTCCTTTCTCTCTCGATTCCTTAATTCCGACCATCAAACCTTCCCATTTCTCGCTACTGATGAATGGTCTGCCGCATACCGGTTGTTTCCAGGGAAAAATATCGAAATACTAGTGGAAAGTCACCGACTGACAATGAGATACGAAGAGAAATTAACGACGGGCTCGGTTTCAATTGTGTTACGTATTTAAGTTGTGTAAACGTATGTAACAACGAGTCTTTAATTAAATAATTGAATTCTAAGTACTTCGTATAACATTAATCGGATAGAATAGAGTGCTTTATTTACGGTGCGGTAACGTTTCTATTTAGTGGTGTAACCTTATGTATTGTTATTTCTATGAATTCATCCATAATTAGGATCTAATACGACAGCGGTTTGAGGGAAGAGTTATTTTACTATAATAGTATATCTGGTTTTCAGCTGCTGTGACAATATGGCGGAAAAATTCCCTTTGATTTCGTTTGAAGATAGCCAAACATTCCTCTCAATTTATAACGCAAGCGCACATTTGATCAGCATTAAGCAAACGCGGCACCCGTCTCGTGGATAATTTTCTCATATTTCACCTTCCTAACCATTTTCGTTATCTGTAAGACCGACGCATCACTTTTATGTCAAGTACTTTAAAACAAAAAATGACAACTTTCTCATTCTCTTAGTATTTCCTCAATTACTCACTACCCACCGTTTAGTGTAACGAGTGCGTTTGAGTTGAAGGAACGTATCAGTGCTGGCTTATCAATTTGTCTGTGAGACCGACTTGTAGTTAAGTGTAATATTTTCATCAGGTAAGTTGGTTTTGTTGAATATAAAATTGTACAATGAAAATGTGCCATTAGCGATTGATTTTTATTGTAAATGAATTGTGTTAATTTTTTCTTTTGTGATTTCTTAATTTATTTTAGATATGGAAGACATGGAGCGAATAAGAGCTATTCTAGAGGAAATCGATTCCTTTTCAAAGTTTAATGAGGCAAATGATACCGAGCACGAAGACAATATAGATATACACGAAGCAAACACCGATACTGAGCAAGAAGGTGAGTTGGAGGAAAGTAAAGTTGAAGATTCCCGGGGAACTGAATCGAGTTACACCTTTTTATTGGGAAAGACAAAAGTTCAAAGTGAAGTATTTGTTTTCTCATTTACGTTTAAGATATATATAAATAGAAAAACATCTTATTTAATTTTTGTTGTAAATATATATTTTTATTTTTATATTAGGTCTAAGATCAACAATGTCAAAATGATTTGATGAAATATAAACTGATGCTATTAGTTAGAAAAGTTTTACTTTCTTTTTCTTTCTGCTTCGCTTATTTCATTTTGGCCTGCTAAATGTGACCCCTAACTTTTTGAATGTCCTAAGAATCCTAGCCCACAGAACCAAAATTTAAAATCGGTCTGAGAGATCGAAAAATGTGATTGTGTCTCACAAAAATGAAAATGGTCAGGAAGGTCGACCATTGGCTTCCTCTTTCTGAAACCGTACTGGAATTCGCCGCACTTGTTTTCCATTAAACTTGATAGCTTTTGCTGTACCATTGATGTTAAGATCTTATATGCTACATTCAATAACATAATGCCTCTGTAATTCACACAGTTACTACAATCTCCTTTTTCTGAGTATAGCCACAATTACTTCTATTTGCCATTCGTTAGACATTTCTTCAGTTCTCTTCATATATTAATTGGTGTATCCTTTCCGTTATTACATCGCCTCCATATTTCACCATCTCTACACATATGTCATTCATTCCTGTTGCTTTATTCATCTTCAACTTTTCTATCGTTGCCACACATTCCTCGTCTGTTGGTTCTATTGTTACCACATCATCCATTTCCTCTTCTTCTTCATCGTACTTGTTTCCCTTTTCAGGTGCGTTTTCGTCTAGATGTTATACTTTCTCAAAATGGCTTTTTCATTTTTCTCTTCCTATCCTTTCATTCATTGACTTCCTGTTTTCACTTCCATTAACAAATTTATAAAGTGCTTTCGAGTTATTCATTTTTCTATTTTCCTCCATTTATTCCAAGATTTTCTCTATCTATTCATTTTTGTTTCGCTTATACAGTTTTACAGATTCCTTCCTTTTCTCCTTGTAAGCTTTTCCATCTGATTCCTCTCTTGTGTTCTTAACCATTTTATTCTTGCTGTTTTCTTTATTTTCGCCATATTCTCATCATCAAACCAGTCCTTCTTGATTTTCTTGCTTTCTCTTACTAGCACTTCTTCAGCCACATTGCATATGCAATTTCCTTCCACTCTTGTTGTACATTTTGGGCCACAGAATGAATTAGCTTCTCCCTAAATTTTTCTCTGTATTTGTCCTGCACTTGCTCGTCCTCAGCTTCTCCAAGCTTCCATTTTGTTTGTATTGCCTGTTTGCGGCTCCCTCTAGTGACTTTTATTTTTGTTTTTGCTCTTATCAGGTAATGATCCGTATTAGCACCTGTATATGTTCTCACATCTTGTACTATTGATAATTTTTTCTTTTACATACTTTTCAGTATTTATGAATTAAACCTAACACTGCAAACAACAAACAAAAGGTCATCACCCGGTTTAGATCAAATATACTGTGATACCCTAAATGATCTCCTCCTTTCAACTAAAGATTACCTTCTAATAGTTTTGAATCATATTATTCCTCATGGAACTATTCATCAATGGAAGAATTACAAGATTTTACCTATTTTAAACCCAAACAAGTATTCCGAATTTGAATGGCCATCTAACAATTATCTTTGTTGTCGTTAAACTATTTGAAAAGGTGTTAAAACATCGATTAGAATACTAGAAGAAGAAACCATTTTCAAAACTACATGCATTTAAACACAACGTGCACATGTGTGCGTACGTATTTATACGTATCATTAAACACCGATTCAAAACGCAAGTTTTTTTCATTACTGGAAGCATAAATATCTACGTGACGACTTTATGTTCGTTATAAATCACAAGTTGAAGCATTTCTCAGAAGCTCTAATTTCCGCTGATCAGATACATACATCGCGTTTCATTATTTAACATCTTTCGCGAACGATCACGGATTACACGTATACACTTTCCGCCAATTTTGTAATTTATCCCCACGCATACGAATAATTTAGTATTCATATTTCAGAGCAGCTGTCGGCTACAATGTTTTATTACGTACCTACTCTAGACAGTGTAATGATACTTGCTCTCTCAGGGAACGGCCACTTTCTACGGTAATAAAATAAAACATATTTATGTATATATAATGATGATTTGTAACAATATAGAAATTCTTTCTAGGGGCTATTTCTTTTTAGATATAGCGCCACGAACCTTTATTGGCATGTTTCATTTACATATTTATCATCTCACAGAGATTTGCAATAAATGCATTAGATAAATTAACATGAAAAAAACTAAATACAAAATACAAAAAATAAACCAAATAAAAGACTAAACTAAACAAAGAGAAACAAAAAAAAGAAAGAAAAATCCCAAGACTGCCAACAATTAAACTTAGCTGCTGAACGTTTTGTAATTCAATATTCTTTAAAAAATCTCCCGCCCCCTTTCTCACTTAACCTTCCTATACTCACGCATACGGTCTGTGAGACCGACTTATATAGTATAGTACACGTGATTCATATGTTGACGTGAGTATAGGAAGGTTAAATACCACCGCCAATTGCTCAAAATTTCTCTCTCTGCGTCAGACCACACCATTTCACAGCATTCATTTCACACATTCCCTCCAGTGCATCCAGATTTCCTCTTCCTCTCCACACACTACACACTTTCTTTCTTCCTCCTTCATCCAATACCGACTCCCTCGTTCCTCACTCCCACGCCTAGATTCCGCAATTATGCGTTGTTCGTCAGTCTCATTCACTCTGCTCAAATACTCTGGTAGCATTCCAAACAAACAGATACTCTTCTACTTCTTATTGTATACGGATTTTTAGATCCTTTACATCCTCTCCTGCATTCCCACATCTTTCGCTCTCACCTCTACGTAATTACACCAAGCATCCTTCCTTCACTCTTATACCGTCCCACTTCCATACTAGACATGCCCACACTCTCATACATTCTTTTTCTATATTTTCCCCACTTAGTGGATTGCCTGCCATCCATTCCCTTCTTACTTACATTTTCATCACCTCTTTCACTATCTTTCCCATACAATTCCATCCAACCTTACACTCGAAATTCGCAATCTTTTCCAACCACTCAATTTTACCTTATACCTGTTACTTTCATTTAGCACCTAACGCTTTCTTAATATATCTCACCTGCATTTTCTCTATTTCCTCAATTTCTTTCACGCCCCACACTTCCGCTCCATACAGCAAAATATTCTTAATACATGATTCCCAAATGATCATCTTCGTTTTGAAACTCTCTTTGAACCATTCATTCCATTTATTCCCCAGTCTATCATTTGCAACTGGCGTCTTTTTACAAACATATCCCACATGTTCCTTCTAAGAATTATTACAGCTAAACACAAAACCTAGATATTTAAACATTCTCACCCCTTTCTATCACTACTTCTTTCCGCTCGCACCTGCCTTGTTCCTCTATCCACCCACCCTTGCTAAACATTATGTATTTGGTTTTGTCCAAGACTCCCTTGTCAACAAATCTTTCCAATCTCACTCTCCAGTGGTGACTTCTTGCATGTAATTTGTAAAATGTATGCTCTAAATCTTGTAGTATAAATGATTCCTACATGTTATCCACTAATAAATGCATTAATTGCTAGTACAAAGGTAGTATTTCTAAAGTCCCCGAAATATATCCGACTATCTCACAGTCTGTGTCCTAATATACCTGAACCACCACAGCTGTGTTATACGTTGGAGAACATCATTGCAGTCTGCGCTTTTCTCCAACAAATATTTTAATCAAGAAGGTAGTTTTAAAATTCGATCGAATAGAAAACTTACAAAATGTCTCGATGTTGTTAGTAGATTCTGTTCAAATCAATGATGTTCAGACACAGATATGTGCTGTAGAAGGCGAAAGAAATTGGTGTGTAATACGAAAATTGGTGTATGTACATTTTTACATTGTTTACACTTACTTTGGATCAGAAGTGCTTAACATATTCGTGCCAAAGAAGAACCAGACGATGACCCATGACCGTGTTTGGAGCATTATTAGATGTTTCGCGTGTGAAAAGCTACATCATTCTACTAGCCGCGTCGCAAGATCCGTTCAAAATTACTCGACGAGAATTTTCTATTGTTGTAGAAAAAGAACTGTGGTGAATACTGCCAAAACATCTGCAGAGAGCACTCATTATCAGAAGCGATCATTAAATGCTTCGTATGTTTAGAACGGTAAAGTATTGTATGTACAATATAAAGCATATAGTTTGAAAAATGCATTCTCAAAGTAAGATGAGAAAATATTCTTGTCAGAAATTTTATGCGTAATTCTAACTCAAATTTTTTGCTTTCTACGCTTTTATATAAAGTTCTTTTTTGTAGTAAAACCAAGTAGTGGGGTGTTAAGAGTAACTTGAAAACACGATAGTACTTGGGGGTTAATACTGTTCCAGTGTTGAATTATCAGATTCACTAAATTCCATATAAAACTAGGTTTGATGAAACAGATTGTGAAGGTTTCCCCGCATGGTGGACGACGTTTTACGTATTGGCTTAGGGAATAAGTTCCCACGGTTTTCTCTTTATTAGAAATGCTTAATATTGTACAATAATTGTAACAAATAATTAATCATCTATGTATGCTCCGCCATTGCTCACGACCTGCTCCCACGTCTCAGGCAATTTGTTGATGCCGTTTCACCAAAAATCACCTGGTCTGGACTCGAAGAAGTTGTTCAGCCAGTTTCGTAGGTTCTTGTTCTTTTTGCAGATAATAACACTCCTCATTTGGTTCGACAGCGAGTGGAACAAGTGATAATCTGTTGGCACAAAATCCGGAAAGTACGGTGGGTGCTGGATAACCTCCCAATTGAGCTCTTGGAGAGCGGTCTTGACAATATTTGCGGTGTGAGATCGCGCGTTGTCGCGGAGTAGGATGATTTGGCAACCGTTTTGTTCTTCACCAGCATTTCCCAGTGCACTAGATCCTTCCCAATCTCACCAAACGCAGATCATAGTCTTCGGGATGGAGGCCTTACTTCAATATTGGCTTTGGCGTGTGTCCTAGAGCCACCCATTCCATTCTTTGCTGCATGTTGACGCAGAGGAACAATTTCTCCCGTAATTTGGAAGGCGACTTCCATGGTTCTTTTGGCAAGCTCGTGTAGCACCCAAGTTCCGAGTCGTTCTTCAAATCCGATTGACTGGAAGTGGTTTAAAATTGACTTTCTGTCACAGTTCATGTCCTCGGTCAATTCTCGACTGGTTTTACGGCCTTCTTCCTTTAATAACAGTAATTTGCTAAAAATATATATATAATATATATCATTTAATGAATATAATACATAGGATGAAGAATGTTAGTATTAAGTACAGTGAAAGAGCTGGAATTTTTTAAGGCCCTCAATGTAGGTAACACATAAGTGATCCTACCTTCGCACATTCAATGACTGAACCAGAACCTGAGTAAAGTGTATCAACGTCAGACACGTTGTCAAGATACTTTTTGGGTAATCATAAAGCTGATAATAATGTTGACTTGTACTAAACAGCATGCAAAGTGATTTCAGAGATTTTGAATGTAATATGAGCATAAAACATTCAGTGGTTTTGTAAGTATACAACCACTTGCGTGAAAATTTGGGTGACACCAGTGAAGAGCAAGGTGAAAGATGTCAGCAGAAAATAAGTGCGATGAAAGACCCCCATCAGAAAAGATGGCATACATACCTATTTAGCAAATTACTGCTGAAATTTTCAGAGTCTGTTCTAACAAAGTCCATTCAAGAATCTGGCGTAGAATAAGCTTCCGAAATGATAACTAACTTTTCCTATCTTTCTTTAATTGTTGGAAGCGGTTTGTATTGCTACTGTGAAAATATTGTTTCTTTTGTCATAAGAATTCTCAAGAAAATACAATTTTGGTGTTTTTCTTACATTTGTCATGCTTTCTTGCCTAGACCATAAGCTCAATTAAGGATGAAGTAACGTAAATCACGTTATTGTGATATCTCAAAAATTAGAGTCATAGGGCGAAAACCATTATTTCATATTTGAATCAAGTACACCAAATATAAAACTATCAGATCTAGAACTACCGGCAACATATGTTAATTAGAAATATATGAAAGTATAGACTAGTCTGAATAACATCTATACTAATTTGAATTAACAAAGTTTTATATATAATATTTACACAATATTTGTAGAAGATAGTATCAATATTGTCCCGAAGACGTCAAACATAAGCCCAGATATAGTTCTGACGTTAATATATTTAATGTTAAATACTGTACGAGTAGATCGTATTAACGGTAACTACAAGGATAATTCAAATATATTTATCCGAGAACAATGTGTATATGAGCAATCGAATGCGTCAACGCAAGGATGTATCCATAATTTACATCCTTTGATAAACAAATATCTAGGCTCCATAAAAGTCTTGGTTGCGCTTTCTTCGGGGATACCAATTAAGTTTTGTGTGTCGCAAACAATTGAATTCTTCTAATTTGCATTACTATCACATCTGAAATTGGTTAAAACGTATTTATTGGTTCTTCAACCATATGCCATAAATAGATTAATACGAATAGTAGCTATGAGTGTTACACGAAAAACATGAGGTTTCGTTGGATGAGCGTTTCAGTATTTTTTACAATCAGCTGCAGTTGTTAGTGTGAAACTAATAGAGGAGGCCCAACACACTATTAATAAAGAAAAAATAAAATGTGTTCATCTTTTGTCCTTTTTCTTTGAGATTTTAGTCAATTATTACATTTGAATAGGTAAACGATTATGCAAATTTGGTTAACAAATTCGCATCCTCTCTTGGTGTCGCAGTTTCCATGTAGTATATATGATAGGTTTTGAAGGGATACACTTCATATCTACAAACTTTCTCTGCATGAGCACATTCTTCATATATCACCAAGTATGTAGGTACTTACATATGTGCGTATCCCGAACAAACAACATAGTTCTTTTTAGATTATAGTTGTCATGTCTTATTAACCCCAGAAGCTGTCTACCTGTTCCATTTTCTCATTAACGTTATCTGGCCGTCCATCCTCGCCTCCAAATGACTCTCCTAAAACAATTAGGCAGTCACACACCGAAATATTGTATATATTATGTGTGAGTTAGTTATTGTAGATAATTGTCGAAGTACGCGCCACCGACATTGAAACGTTTCGTCTTCATTAATGTGCTGGACGGCGTACGATGACGGCGAAAAAGTCGAAAAAGTAAGGCTTCCAGATAATTGTGGCGCGATGTCCTCAAATTAATTTAAGTTTCGATCGAGACCTAATTTTCACGACTAGCGTACGTGATGAATAACATTTGCATTTGGACGTATGTACGTAAATAAGGCCTACGTGGCAAACGTAATGTAAGACGCACAAGTACGCAATAATATATAAATATTGAGTAAGGGCAAGAGAATTTCTAAAACAATACGCTATTGACATGTCAATGCTCGGCTCGACAATATCCTTCATATCATTAATAACTATGTAAATGGAATTGATGAATTTAATAGAAGTTAAAAGTTACTTGAAGTTCCAGAAAAGTTTGGAAGGAGAAGATTCAGTTTAATTTAAAAATAGTTCCACTGGCATTATACAGTATGTTCTCGGACGGACGCATGAATAGGTTAAAAATTCCTTTAATTTTTGAGTTAAAATCTTATGAGGTTCAGTCCTGCTTAGATCGAAACTAATTTCTGTCTTATTTTGTATTACAAAAAGTGGATTCTGTTTTAGAAACTGAAAAAACAGAATTACTAGCTGTAATAAAGTGCATACTCTGAAGTAGGTACCACAAAATATTATCAAGAAAAGTGACCAGAGCTGAAATTTTGGATTATTACTCAGTTTTCCTTTACAAACTACTTATATACAATAAATGAAAGAATTAGTGGCGTGAGAATAGGAGCAAAACTTTTAATATGAGTCACAAATACATGCGCACCAATTGAAAATGATATAAAGAGGATCAAATTAGAAATTTCGCTGGGAAGCACACGATACATGAAAAGACCAATGGCAATGGACAGGGGCTATGCAATTTAGCAAACAACGGGCCAAATATGAGCACCAGAGGCTGCACAAAGTAACATGTATATCTCCGAATCAAAACACACAAAAGCCAAATAGATCATGTGTTAATCGTGAAGAAAAAACAATCAATATCATCGCACAATGAAACAAAAAATAAATAGGACCAGAGGAAAAGAAGTCCGGAATAAATTGGACGTAGAATCTCAGTCAAGGACACATCAAAGAAAAATGCGAAGTAATAGTTGAAAAGAAAACATTCCAGGGATGGATACAAAAAAATTATACAGAAAACAACTGTGACATAATTAAAGAATGTATTACCGAAGGTACAGGGGAAATTATAGGATTGAAAAGAAAGCGAAATAAAAAGAATGATTTAATGAAAAATCAAGAAATGTTAACGTTAGAAAGGGAAGCACGATTTAAGTGGTTAGGAACTAAATCAAAGGAAGATCAGAAAACATGTCAAGAAATAAGAAAACAAACTGAACAAGACTTGAAAAAAAAACGAAGAGAGAGTATGTAGATGACAAGTGAATACGCAGATAAGAACGCAAAAAACAAAAAAAATTACTTCCAGATTCACACAACGATACTATTATACTTGCCAGAGATGAAATTCCGTGTACATCCTCGACAACCGATACTTTAAAGCGAAAACGGAAGAACCTATTCACAAAGGCGCAAGCCGTGTCAGAAACTTACAAAAGCGGGGCGCCATCTACGGCAGAAGTAGAAACGAGAGGCCAAAAGTAACAATTACAGGACACTGTAACAATTGGGCCGGAATTAGAGACTCGGAAATCAAGGGACAGAGAATTACGGAGAAAATTATGCGGGAAGATATAGAGTAGAAGTAGAAACTAATCCATCCAAGTAAATATACCTAGAGGGCTTTAAAGAATTGTGAAGCCCCACATGAGACGTTCGGCCACTATATAACAAATAGCGGTCTTAACGAAACATACATCTTAAATGAGCAATTAATTATGTATGAGGTATGGAATACAGTGTTGTATTTTAGTATCATGTGTAGTCAATGCAATTATTAATTGAACTATTCACGACTATCCTAAATTCTGTTCCTACTTAACCATTCATTTTATAGGAGTTAAACAGAACCTGTCTTGTGTATGTTTGTGAATCACGAAATTTACTAAAGAGATTTGTTTGGGAAAATATGTACATACGTAATTATTTAACCAGATTTATGTACTTACGTATTTATTCAAACAATTGAATCTAAACCTGAAAGAATTTCAGTTCTTCTTATATAGGAATCCACCAACGCAGACATCAAAATGTTTTATTTTGCATTAGGGTATTTGAGAGAAATTGAATTCTTTCATTCCGGAACGTATCGAAAAATGTTATGTCCAAAAATAGCTTGCTTGAAGACGGTCTTATTTGCGCAAAAATCTAATATTTCCCAGGAAGCCTGCAGAATAGTTTAGTACCGTTACCTTCGTAGGATACACACGGGATTAAAATTTTCTGATATTTATTTATTGAAAATATGAATAAAAAATCATTTTTATTTTGAGTTGTTAGCATCAATTCTTTCTTTTATTTATTTTCAGTTATTTGGATAAGTTAAGTACAAGTGAGTAACCATTAGAATCAATTTCAAACGGACACTTTCTGTTCCGCTTAATTTTAATGTATATTCCAGATTTTTGTATGTATTGTAAATAACAGGTGCTTTTTATAGAGTGTCACAAGTTTAAGTCATAATAAAACACGGAAATATATTTTTAATATCAATGAAACGGGCTTTATTGGAAAGAAAATTTTATGAAATTAATGTTTAAATATGATTTCTGCCATGTGGCTGCCACGGCTGGCGCGTAGAAGGCGCAATCTGGAACACCAATTTTCACCAACTTTTCGCAGCATTTGCGGCCGTATTTCGCCGATAACTCTTCGAATGTTGATTTCCAGGTGTTCAATTGTTTGTGGTTTATCGACGTAGACAAGTGACTTAACATAACCCCAAATAAAATAATCCAATGGGGTTAAATCACACGACCATGGTGGCCAATTAATTGGGCCATGACGTGAAATTCTTTTTCATCAAAAGTTTCTTTGAGTAAATCAATTGTAGCGCCCGTTGTGTGGCATGTGGCTCCGTCCTGTTGGAACCACATATCAGCAAGATTAATGCCACGTAATTGAGGTACGAAATAATTTCGAATCATATTCCTATACCGTTCACCATTGACAGTAACATTCTGACCTTCATCGTTTTTGAAGACATATGGGCCAATGACTCCGCCAGCCCATAAAGCGCACCAAACAGTAATTTTCTGTGGATGTAAGGGTGTTTCGACAAAAGCTTGTGGATTCTCCTCACTCCAAACGCGACAATTCTGCTTATTTACGTACCCATTCAACCAGAAATGGGCTTCATCGGAAAATAAAATTTTGAATGGAAATTCAAAATCAATATCAATTTATGCTTCAGCCCATTCGCCGAATTGGCGGCGCATACGATGGTCGTTTGGCTTTAATTCCTGTACAAGTTGAATCTTGAAAGCTTTTAAGCCAAGATCCTTTCGTAAAATCTTCCATAAAGTGAAAGGCGATAACCCCAGTTGCTGAGAACGGCGACGAATTGATTGATTAGGATCATCTTCAATGCTTTCCTGCACAGCGGCTACAGCTTCTTCAGTGCGCACTGTTCGGCGTCTCACGAGGTGCATATTATCAGTAACAGTAACTGTAGTCCGAAAACGATCTATTGTTCTTCGAATAAGCCGCTCTGAAGGACGATTATGTACGCCATAAAATGGAAGAAGTGCACGATAAGTTTGACGAATAGAACAATTATTTTGATTAAAAATTTCAACAATTTGCAGGCGTTGCTCTGGTGTAAGTCGATTCATATTGAAATTTCAAATGAAACTAAACAAACAGCAATTATCAGCTGTCAAATGGGTGCTCAAATATAGCTGTGATGCCAACTCAAAGTTGTGACACTCTAAAAAAGCACGCGATACATACACCATATCGAGGGTTAACTAACAAGTTTCCGGAATTGCTGCTAGGGGGTTGCTTTCTTTTGAAATACTTTATGTCGTTGTGTTGGTAACTCTTTCATATCAATTGACTGCAAATGTTAAATCGATCCACAGATTACCTAAACATTACTGATTCAATGCTAGAAAGTTATCCGGTGAGATAGATAGATGTATATCTACTTCATACAGCAAGATTTGAAGGTTTTAAAGAGGGCGCTAGATATCAACTAGCCGCGAAATTTAAAATTATTGGCGGGACTTTTAAATTAATATTAAATGTGCTTATTGTCGGTTTGAAGGTTAGACTAACTATATTAGATTTTAATCAAAAATAAATTATTAACACATAAATACTTTCTAGCATATATTTCACAATTATTTACGTGTTTGATTTCGGATTAAAATGTAACTTTGTGAGTCTTACCTTTACACCGACGATATATGTAGGTGTAATAGGTACACGATGAAAACAAAAATGTGAAAAGAACATGTATATTACAAAGGAAAAGAAAAAATAATTATAGTTGAATTTTATATTAAATAATGAATGAATATTAAAAAAATACCTAACAAGTAAAAGAATCAAATAATTGAACGCTAAAAACAAAATCAAAGAAAAATTAATTATAGTAGCGTTTCACGTTAAAAATATTAGTGAATATTAATTAAATCAAAGACTCAAATGAACAAAATTGGTTCCAGAACCAAGCCGAGAGAAAAATGACAATATTACAATGCGAAGAATACATTTTACTGATGTTGTAGTATTTTCAATTTGCTCTTGTTGGTACGATAACTTTTTGGTCACGTTAGTAACGGTCGAGTCTGGTACAGCACCAAGGTATACCGATACGACAGATTCTCTTAACAATATCTGTAACAAGATTAACGCGTGTTGAACAAGTAATCCAAGAAAAATCGATTTTCTTTGATAAAAACTACAGCTTTCTTCTGAATGCTTGCTACTTGCAGATTTTGCAATTCCTATTCTAACAAAGTAATTCCATTACCAACAGACAACTAATTTCTCTGGAGCATATGTTAATTTATTCTGCTACTCAGAAAACTATCTGAAAGAAAGAAATTTATTGCATTATAGTGAACCACCAGAAGTTATACTTAAAAAAATTATCACAATTAATATCAGTGAGAATCCGTTTGGTAATAAAACCGCTAACATAAACCACTGATCAAATTTGTATATTGCCAGGAGAAACAGCTTCATGTATTTCCATTTCCCAAGTTATCTCATTGTCGCATGTATTACTGGTTTCATCGTCATTTACCAGGTTACTTCTCCCAGTCACTTCAACCTCGTTGAGAAAAGTTTGTAAATTACTTGAAAGACTCTCATCGTCTTGCTCAGAATTGGTTTCTTGCAACCTTGGATTTTTGAGACCATTAATGGCTTGAGCCTTTCAAGAAGAACAAACTGTGGAATTGTTGAGTTATCAATTCAGCCACAACCAAGACGATTTGAACCAAATAAAGTTTTAAGCGTATCCTGGTTAAAAGTTGGTGGTCGGATACTAGTTATTCGACGACTCTTCACGTTTTGGTATATTGAAGTGATAGCTTTAATGGAGTGCATCCAGTCAATTTTTGCTTTGGAAATTGTTGTGTTTCAAAAGTCCGCATTTTTGTAACTTCGGGTGACGCAGCAGCAGAGTAGCTTCCCGTCTGGTGGTACTTGGCCACTTTCGTTAAAGCTATCAAACAGCTCGTCGATTTCGCGGATGAAAGCAGCAGTTCCAAGTGCCTGTTGTGGTAATAGTCCTAAAAATTGAAAATTTAAAGAATTATAGATAGTAGTAATGTTCATACGTAGTAACTCCGACAATTTTATTGATCGAAGTGTAAAAAATAGGAGCATAAGAGAATACATATGTAGCACTGAAAGTACTGCTAATAATAATAAGTGAATGCTTACTTCTCTGGATCCAAAATCTTCCTTTCTTGAACAGGATTAGGTACTGTAGTACAATAGAGCTTCTTGTTCGAATTGTCTATGGAGGAATCAAAATAGTTCATTCGCGATCTTAAATTCTGAGTCATTTTGGATTGGAAAATGTAATACATCGAACGAACTTTTTGCTCTAAAAACATATTTCGTTATTATATATTATATATATATTATTATATTATACGTTATTATTACGTATAACCCCTAAATTGACAATTAAGTGTGTGAGTGGAAAAATAATATAAGACCAAAAAAATAATTTTTAGATAGTTCGCTGATTCAATTATATTTATCAATATATTTATTTTCATTAACTATATATTCTATTCTATTGTGTTTTCTAAACTTTACAATCTAGAATTTGGATTAAATATAAATTTTATGAAGGATACATAATCCATTTAAGGTTATGTATACAAATCAATACGTACCTCGCAAAATTCCTCGGAAAGTAGCACATCTTTGCAACCTCCATAGGGCTCCTCCCACACAAAACATCCTCATTTCGGTGGTGAAAAACGGTGGAAAATAACGAATCTTCTTCTTCTTCTTCTTCTCGTTAATCTTTATACCTTTCAGCGTCGGAAATAACGAATCAAAAAATCAAAAACAGCGCCAACGTACTAATACCGGTGAAACACGATTGTCTACGGTTGTGGTCGATTCTTAACGAATTCCGGCAATTATCGCGCCACCTTCTAAACCTTGCATTCATGCTGACAAAGAAGGAGCATATCATCTTTTTAATTAGGTAAACAAAGATAACTATAGCGGATTTCGTCTTTACTTGGAGATCTGTAGTAATCTGTGAATCGATCTGTCAAATATTCTGGTTTTGACAAGCATTTAGGTAAGTAACTTTTTGTAGTTTCAATTATTGATAAAAACGAAGTTTGAGCGGTCATTAAATTTTTCTATTTGGGAGGGAAAACCGCAACTGAAATGAAATTAAGGTTAGATGCCGTTCTTGAGGATTCATCAACTATACTTTCCACGGTGAGTTTTTGTGTTTCGGAATTCAAGCGTGGCCGTACGTACATATATAAACAAGTGACGAACCACGTTCAGGGGCCGGTTTCAGGAAACTACAAGTTTACGTGCTAATAAGTTACAAGTGGTCATTTTACAAGCTCTTGTAAATGTTGTTTCACAAAATTTTTAACAATACTTGTGATTAGGTAACACTTGTAAAGACATTTTTACAAGTCAAACTCACGTTTCATATATTACTGACGTACATATGTATTTAGTATACAATATCAAACACGTATTGGCGGCGTTTTAATAGGATTTCAATAACCAGAATCATATGGGTAGTTATATTAGTGTTTGAACAGTTAAATACATGAAAACAGATAAAATGGACCAAAAATTGTGCTACCTACGGCTAGTACGCGTCTCGAAGGAAACGGTGTTTGGTGCTTTTTCTGATCACGTAACAATGGAGAATTGAAAACAAAATACAGAGAATTGTTACTCCATGGGGATTTTAAATGCACAGAAAAATGATTCCCATGTTAGGTATACATTTTGGTCGCAACGTTGGTAAGTTCTGGATAACTTCTTTTGGTGGACCTCTGCAACTGAGTACCTATTAATTGGAGAAGATATTGCATTTTATGGGTAGTTAGACGAAATATTTCGTGGAATTCATATGACATCTCAAAATGTCCATAGTTTATTCTCTGTCTAAAGATTCTCGTTCTTCTCATCATCACTCGAGCTGCTTGACCACATGACTGTCAATAGTGCTTCAGAAATGATAATTTGTTATTGTATACAATGAAATTCTACTTGTAAATTTAATTATAGGGTTACGATAGACTGCTAAGATTTCTGACAGCTGCTACAAGAGTCACAAGCAAATTTCGAGAAACAAAATGCCATTTACAAATATAAAATATATTTGTAAGAATCAATTTTAGACTTGTGACTTGTAACTAGTATTATACAACAGCAGTGTAGGCTCCAGGACGTACGAAAACGAGTGCGACGCCAGAAATTGTGAAAGAGATCCATGACGTGGCTTTTGGCAGATCGCCGAATAAAAATGCGTAAAATTGGGGAAGCCGAGGGCGTCTCTTATGAACAAGTAGTTTGTATTTCGCATAATGCATTGGGTTTAAAAAAGTTTCTGCAAGATGGGTACAATATTTGCTCAATTCGGAATAAGAACGTATTCGAGATCGAACCTCAGTCGATTGCTTGGAAGTGTTTACCAAGAATGTAACGGATTTCAAGAGCCGATCCGTGACCATGGATGAGACCTTCATCACTACACACCAGAAACAAAAATGTAATCAAAACAATGGATTGCAAGCAGCGAATCGGTTTCGAAGCAAGCAAAGACCATTCACTCGGCTGGAAAGGTGATGGCATCGGTTCTTTTGGGACGTAAAAGAAATTTTGTCAATTAATTATCTTCAGAAAGGCAAAATTGTTATTGGCCAATATTACAGAAAAGTGTTGTTTCACCACGATAATGCACCTGCTCATTTAAGTGCAATCGTCCAGCAAAAATTGACAGAATTGAAGTTCGAAATCTTTCCGCATCGGCCGTATTCGTCTGATTTGGGTCCGTCAGACTTCCAACTGTTGAACTGTGGAACTCAAAACATTTCTGGGTGGAAAGAGATTTCGGTGGCATGAAGAACTGATGGAGGTCGCAAATGATTAGTTTGAGAACTCCGAAGAAAGTCATTTCCGGGAGTGAATCGAGAAGTTAGAGAAACGTTGACCCAAATGTCTTGAGCTTTGATGGGATTATATGTATTGAAAAATAAAATATAATTGGAATCCGTACTACTTTGTTTTTATTGTCATTCCGGAAGTCTCGTATGTGTCTGCTCGCTTAGTAACGCAAAGATTAAAGCAACCGATTCCTACATAGCCAGAAACAATTCTTTTGCGGAACCGCAACCCACATACTGTGTTTTACATTGATGTATCTATATTTTATTTATTGTGGATAATAATTAACTGATGTTATTCGATTTACTCAATAATACCTGTCTAATAGATTTTAATTCCAATTACATTGCAATTATAATCCTTATAATTTATGTAGTTATTTCAGTTACCTCGCACAGAGCACCTGTATTCGCGGTATTGGTATGCACAAGGTAAGAAAATTTAATACATAGCTATGTACTTCATTCATTGGTTCCACATTTGCAATGCTAATATCTTACTTAGGCTCTTATAAGAGGTGTATGTATATTATGTGCCTAGGCTGACATCACCAACAGTACCTAATTATTAAAATACCATTAAAGCTAAATGTTCGTGATGCTCTTGCATGTACAGTCATAGTCAGAGGAAAGTTTCCTGAGTTTCTTGAAAGTTCATCTTCTTTCTATAATTACTTGATACAAGTATTCTGTAAAGACAGTCCCTCAGTTGTAGAGCGAAAACAATACGTACATTACTTAGATCACTGATAATTAGGAGTGTTTAAAGTTTCTCTGCACCCAAGTCTATTGTACTGAGAATTTAGTTAAATTTCTTAAACAAAATTGCCCGGCCTTGCTCTTAATTAATGATATAAAAAGCATAAATTATAACAAATTATATTTATAAATTTTTAAAAATATTTAACATAAAATCAAGATAATTACCTAGTGTTGTGTGTGTGTGTGTGTGAGTGTAATTTCTCTTTTGATGATGGTTCTTCCTATATCCCCTCTCTTAACTTCTATTCTCGATGCACGTTTAATTTCTATGGATTCTTCCCTTTCTTAGATTCTATCTCCTCTGGTATGGTGAGGTTCTTTTTATTCACTGGTACTTCTTCTTAAAATCCTTTTATTCCAAATACATTTATTGACTTATTTGTTGACTTATCTATCTTATCAATTTTCTTCGTCGTTACCCAAACAAACTTTTCATTTCTTTTGGAAACCAGGAGTACATTTCCTTATTTCTAAGTTGTCCACGAAACGAAAACTGTAATTCTCCTTGACTCCAGTTTATTCAGGTATATCGCTGTTATAGAAACCTGTATTGAATGTCGATGGTTATTTCCAGTAATTTTTATGAATTCTTGTAATGTAAAAGTGTTGTATGTATGTGTCTGAATGATAACAAGGCTTTGCTGTTTATTAACCGATGCTTTTTATAATAATTAATAATTTTATTTCTAGTGACATTTGCTTCTCTCATTAAACGTCTCTGGCTGGGATTAAAATAAGAAGCTAACACCCGTAGGGTAATAAAATGTTCAAAAGGTGGTGGGCGTGGTGTCGAAAAGGTATAAATAGAACCCCAAAATAAACCATATGATAATTGAAAACCATAACCCCAATATTAACTGTGACTTTTAATATACTACACTATGCAATTTATTAGATTTTGAACGTGATTGTCGAAGGTTGTACACTTTTAATCAATATAACAATTTGTAATTGCTAATGTCCATATTAAAAGTAAATTAACAAACGATTATAAATTATAGACACATTTGCCCTGTTCTCATTTACAATAAGAATAAAACTAAACAAGTTCCCAAATTTATTTGAATTGAAATAAAATTAACGAAACAACAAAAATAACTAAAGTTCTAGTAAAATGTGGAATTCAATCAATTGAGTTTTCCTGTCTGATATCATTTTCATTAGCTTCAATGCATTCTTCCTCTGTTTCTCATTGAAGTTACAAGATTTTAGGTCTAGGACGTTTCTGCGCCGCCGGTTCGTCGCCGCCGTTTCTTCGCCAGAGCAATTTTTCGCCGGCCGATTTATCGCCAGTTATAGTAAAAAAAAAAAAATAAAAAACGGAGGAATTCTATTTGAAAATAAATAGTATTTAAGACTGTACACTAGATCGGTCCTTATATATATGTATATATATAGGAAGAAAATTATTCTTTCGAATTTATATCACGGCAAGGGCTAAAAAGGGTTTGTTCAGCACGATAGGACAATTTTTAGCCGTACCTCAAGCCACTCTTTGTTTTTATTATTAGAAATAAGACTACCTTTTTTCATTCAAAATTATTTGAAAAATGAACCTTAAACTAAAATATTTTAATGAATTACATATTAATATTAATTTAATTTAATAGTGAAGTCTTTCTAAAAGTGGTATAATTCATATTATATTCTTCGATCACTTGAGAAGGAATTGTTGCTCTTGCTTCAACTTTTTTATAAGAATAATTATCATTTGTTTAAAAATTAGCATTTTAGTAAACATAATTTTATACCTCTTTGAGTCTGTTGTTCTATTCGTTGATCCTCCTTTAAGTTACGCTGGTCTTCTTGTTCTTTCTGGACTGCTTTTCCTATCTGTTCTGTTCTGTTCCTATCATACAACCTGGTCTTCCTTTTCTCGCTCCTTTAATAAAAACTCTCTGTCTTCTTGTATTTTTATTACTTCCAATGAGTGTGCATGTGCGATATCGAATAAATCATCCAACTTCTCTTGAAATTCAGTTTCCTTCTTGTTTTGAGTTTCAGTTTTCCGACCATGATTCTTTATGATAGATCTCCACTCATTGTGTAATTTTTTTCACTTTGTCAATGCAGTTTTTCGTGGTGTGTTGGAATTTGTGCTTTCTGCCAAAATGTGCCAACTTCAGCAACAACTAATTTAATACTTTCTCTTAAATTTAACCCAACTATTCGTAAATTAGAAAATAATACTTGTAGCACCTGTTTTCTTGATGGCAATTTAGTTTATTAATTCTTTTGCATATACGTTACAAATACAGACCATTCCTTCCCACACGTGCCCAATAGGATTTAGGTGCGGCGATGGCCAATTTAATGGTATGATTTCGTTATTATCGACAAATCATTCCTGGACTATTCTCGCTGGACGAATGGGCCAGTTGCCTTACATAAGAATAATTTAGTTTTTTCCTTTCTCAGGATATAAAGCTCTAACACTAGGTATCAAAATATCTTGAAGAAGACGAACATATTCTTTGTAGTGAAACGAGGCGGAGAAACTTCGAATATTTCAACTGGTCGATTTTTATCCATTCCACCTTAGAAACCTTCGGCTATCTTCCCGTAATATTCTAAAGGGCGTATTATTTCTATGCTATATCTGGTCTTTTGTCCTCTGTAAATAAAAGTTTCTTTTTATCTGCAAAGATGACGTTGCTCCACCCTACATTCAGATTTTCTTGATAGAACTGTAATCCCTCCAACGAATGTCTTTCTCTAGCATGAAGTTCTTGTTCACGTAGTCTTCTTCTAATTGTCAATATGTTGCAATTCTCCTGTGCGTTCTCTAATAATGCCCTAAGTTTTTGTTTGCGCATAATTCTGTTGCCCGCTTAAACTGTTCTAATTTCTTGCTTTTCCGGTCTCCCGGTGTCCTGTACATAATAATTACTATTAGAATGCATAACCCAACTAATGAAATTACTAAATAAAATAGTGAACACTGCAAAAATGCCAAGGGAATGGAATACAACAATAATACTACCCATATACGAGAAAGGTGATAAAAAATGTGCGAAAATCATAGAGGAATAAGATTAACAAGTATGCCTGCAAAAACACTTACAAGAATAGTCCAAAAAAGAATTGAAAATGAGATAGAAAACACGATAGAAGAGGCACGGTGCGGTTTTAGAAAAGGAAGAAGCACCCAAGACTTAATATTCAGGGTAAGACAAATAAGTGAAGAATCCATCAATAAAAATAAGGAAATACATATGTTTGTGCTTCATTATTTTAGAAAAAGCGTTCTATAAAGTAAAGGGAGAAGATATATGAAGAGCCCTGGAAAAAGGGGTATAGGAAAAAGGGTTATTTAAATAATAAAAGCCATGTATAGAAAGAATAACAACATAGTAAGAACCAACCAGGAAGAATCAAGAAAATTTGAAATAAAGATAGGTGTTAAACAAACACATGTCCTGAGCCTCCTTCTATTTTGTTGTTGTTGGATGAGGCAATAAAAGAGGCAAAGAAAGACATGAAGACACTAAAACTGGGACATTGGAAAATGGAACAAGTAGAAATGAACGAATGATTACACTGTGCTCGAATCGGGAACTTATTTTTTTCAACATGGATGAGTCTGGTAGAAAACACAATTCGGGTGCGGTGAATCCAACGTTGTTGGCTCTAATTTTTGAGATATTTGCGAGTAGAGATTGTACAAAAAGAGCCAAAAAAACACGTTTTTCCGTACATTTCAACCATTTATCCATCAGATATCGTTTCAGTTCGACGAAATTTCTTCGTTTTGATGGAATCACATTGAATAAGAACATTGGTATAGTGGGAAAACGTTAGATGCTCTTCTAGCAGGTAAAAATATTTTTATGTGGAAAACACAATTTTTGGGAATAAATAGACTTATTACATATTTTTCTATACTTTCTGCAGCCTTGAATACTCGGTAAGTTAGAAAAAATGAGAAGTATTTCATGAAACGAAAAACTTTTGTCCAATTGAAACGATATTTGATGAATGAATGATTGAAATTTACGGAAAAACGTGTTTCTTGCGTCTTTCTTGTACAATCTTTACTCGTAAATATTTCGAAAACTAGGGTCAACTTCACAAAACGGCTGACATCGTTGAATTCATCGTACTCGAATTGTGTTTTCTATCCAGGACCCGTCAATGTTGAACTTTTCGACTAGCACAGTGTTATTTGCTGATGACATGGTTATAATAGCGGATTCAGAGAAGAACTTACAATACAATATAAAAGTGATGGAACAATAACTAGATAAGAAAAAAGAAAAATATGAAGATAAATATAGTGAAGACAAAAGCACGCTAGTGTCAACGGTGAAAAAGTACATAAGATATTGTTGCAGGGGAGCAAATAGAACAAATGGAGAACTTTTGATATTTAGGATCCATTATAGAAAATAATGGGAGAATTGAAAAAAAAATCAACGACAGAATATGAAAAGCAGCAAAGATGTTCAATATGATGAAAACGACATTTTATGGGAAGAGAGAAATACCTGGAAAAGTTGAAACGAAAGTAGTCAAAAAGGCGTTAGGCCGAGAATTTTTGAGACGTATACACAATAAAACAATAGGGGATAACATAAGGAATGACCTATTCAGAGAGGAATTACAAATAGTGTTGCGAGTCCACTATTACTACTTATTGCGGAGGTTGTAAAATAAACGCATTTTGAGACTCCACACTTTTATTATTTAATATCTTAAAACCGATTATAAACTTATACATATATTTTAACCGTTTAAGTTTTGTTTATGACCGTACCCGATTGCTTTTATGTAAGTGATGTGTATAGAGGTAACTGACTTTCTGCTCTAGTTCCGCTGTCTGAGTGTTACATATAACCTTTTTCATTGCTAACCTTTCGTCAAGTCGAAGGGCAGACATGCCCCAAATTGGGTTTAGGAAGCGATAAATTCTGTCCTAGGCGACAGTAATGGGAAGGTTAGCTGAACTTATTATAAACAATTATTGAAATGTGTAAAAAAGGTAAGTGGTGAGACAACTATAACGGTATTAGATTACATTGATGCAGCTCTAACTTATCATAAGGAATAGAAAAACTATCATATTACATGAATATATCTGGAGAAGAACAAGTAAGCACTTAAATCTTATGTATTTCACGTATCCTTAAAGTCTAATAATTCCTGTAATGAATGTACAATTTAACATTAAACACACGCACAATTTCGACTGTTGGTTCTCCAACAATAGCACTTATAGAAGAAAAATACAGGAGGGACAGTTAAGGTGGTTCCGACATATGCGGAATGATAGACTACCAAAAAGGTGTATAAACCGTCAGTGTCGGGGAAAAATAAAGGAGGAAGACCCAGAAAAACGTGGAGTGATGGTGTGCGAGTTAAAGCAAAGGAAAAGGAAATTAATGGGGAGGAATGAAGCAAACCGCATAAGATATAACGTATAGAGAGAATAATAATAGTAATAATAATAATAATAAACATCTTTATTGTCCAACAGAATTAAACATCCATATGAAGAACAAAATATAATGAAATACTTAAAAAATTGCTAAATACAGTGTAACATACATATATGTATATATAATGTAAATATAATTTACAAAACTAGAAAATAAAAGAAAAAGTATCCTGTAATACCCATAAGTATTAATGGGAAAGAACAAAAAAAAAACAACTAAATAAATAAATAAATAAACGCCAATACCACTAACTAAGTGGACTTTTAGCAATTTCCAGGACATCACTGAGTGACGTGTTGTTTATATCGCAATGTGACGATATCAAATTGAAGCTCCGGGACATTGCAACGATCGGAGAATTCAGTGAGGAATTCAGACGTGCAAAAGGGATATAGAAGGTAATATTTTGTCTTGTTGATAAGCGTGGGACAAGAAACTTAAGTTTCGATAGCAGATCCGGAGACTCAATTCTGAAGTGGAGGAGGCAATAAACAAATTTTATAAGAGCCAACTGGCGTCTAAGCTTAAGTGATTCAATATTGAATTGATGTAAGAGTAATTGATAATCGTAACCACGGACAGGGTAAGTACCTCAGTGAAGTATGAAAATTTTAAACATTTACTTTGTATTTTCTCTATCTCTAATTTATGTGTAGAGTGGAATGGATTCCATATCAAAGAGCCATATTCCAATTTGGATCTGATGCATGCAAAATAGAGCAGTTTTATAGTGCTGACTTGAAAATGCTTGGAGCTTCTAATTATAAAACCCAACAGTTTCATGGCAGAAGATATAGTTTGGCT
Source organism: Chrysina gloriosa (assembly GCA_038088585.1). Taxonomy (NCBI): domain Eukaryota; kingdom Metazoa; phylum Arthropoda; class Insecta; order Coleoptera; family Scarabaeidae; genus Chrysina; species Chrysina gloriosa. The sequence goes on from CM076095.1 coordinate 9,946,542, forward strand.
TCTATGAGTAGTAAAAGTAAGAGCACTATCAAAATAGATATCCAAATCCTTGACCACGAAATCACGTGGCAGGGACACTCCATCCAATGAATAATTAAAAGGAACGGGATTGACTTTCCTAAATGAAGAGGACAGGAGAAGTGTGTACAGCAGCAGTAAACTTAATTCCACTAGCCTTACACCTAACGGTGAATGGAGCAGGTTTAAGATGAAGAAGATTGCTTATGTTCTAAAGCGAATAACGTCAATTTTGCTTAATTAGAAAACTGCTTTCACTATTCGCAGACGCCCGTTTCGCGGTCATACTGCTCGTCAGTGCGACTGTGTGAAGTAGTTTTCATTTCTATAGAAGCTCTATATAAGCCCGGGTATTAGATGTTCGTACATATGAGAGTTCAATTACGAAATTCGGCCATAATGTACTAATTGCGCATTTTTGCAGCTATTTGATTCTACAGAAATAGACAACTTGTTTTGTCACAAACTCCTGTAGTAGCTACAATCGCGCACTCGGAAAAATGTCCTTAATTAGAAAACTACTTTCATTATTCGCAGACGCGCGTTTCGCGGCCATACCGCTCATCAATGCGACTGTGTGAAGTAGTTTTCATCAACATCAATTTTATTCGGCAAGACGTGATGAATGATTTGAAGTCGTTGTCAGCAAAATTATATTTTGAAGAAATTTGAGACCATGTAGTTTATTATTTAATTAATTTGGAATTAAGTTTAACGAAAGAAGTAGCGTACTAGAATAGATATTACGCAATGTTTCATCGTAGTTTTATGATAATAGATATTTCCAATTCTCTGTAAGAGAGAACTAACGCATTTACATTCGCTTTTTCTGGATTAATTCTATAATAATTGTCCAGTTGCTTCATATTAATTCAAATAAATAAACGATGATAAGGTCTCATTTAGTAAGCGATATCTATTTAATCTTGTAGCTCTTCATCTTTTGAACCAGCACCGTGTATAGAATACTTATCGAAGGCATTTTATCATTTCCTATTCATAAATTAAATATGCTGCTAATAGCTATACTATTCCTTATTGCATTATAAATTTTATTTTTGCTGATAAACAACAACAAAAATTTAGCTAATGGTTGCGTAAGAAGTGGTGTTAATGACGTTTTTTGGAAGAGCACGCTTATCTAAACTAAAAATTATTAGCGATTCTCGTTTGTGTATGTGTACATGTATATCACTCGACCTTTGCTGAGTTTGTTTGTATTTTATTAGTTGTAAATGCATGACGTTCAGTGATAATCTTCTGCAATTCTAAAAACGATATTATGTCTGCTATTAAATATACACGAGATAACCGATAAGTTGCAATAAAATTTTAAATATAATTGAAATGTCGAAATCGAGGAAATGCATATCGTGTGTATACATTATATTAGTGATAATAGTATGCATGAAACGTGCGTTAGTCTAACTATTGATTAACCCATTATATGCCACCGTGTAACTACTGAATACATGGTTCGGGATTGTATCTCATTTGGGGCATCGCGTCGAGATATACTTAAAATTGAAAGAGAAAAAAAGCGTTTGCGCTCAACAACGCTGACAACAAAGCTGACGTTAGTTTTGTATTTTACAAAATTGCTGACTGAATGTGGCGCATCAAAATCTAAATTCGAAAATTCGGATTTGCACCCAGTAGTACATGAAAATCGGTATTCGGACGTTTCTTGGATCGTTGATAACGAATCTGACATTAATGTTCAATTTAAGAAATAGCTGACTGAAGGTGGCACTCCAAAATCTAAATAAAAAACTTGAATTTGCACTAAGGAAAGCGTAGTAAATTACATGAAAATCGGTATTTGGAGGTTTCTTAAATCGTTGATAACGAATCTGACGTTAATTTCACACTTTATAAAATTGCTGACGGAATATGGCGCTCCAAAATCCAAATAAAGATACTTGCCTTTCCACTCAGGAAAATCTTGCAAATTACTGTTACGTGCACAAATTTCACTTAGTTCAGTTCCGTATTTCATTTAACTTGTTAGAAATATAGGCTCAAATTTTACTCCTTTCGGACAATAGTTATTTCCTAATATCGCTTAACGGTATTCCCGTTGAACCCATCATATCGCCACGTGTTAGTTGCCCTTGAGTTTTTCGAGTTCGTCCAATCACGAGAACGCGAAGCGAATCTTAGCTTCGGCGTAGTAACAAAAAAGAGGGAATTATGCATTAGGTAGCGAGTGGTAAAAGACCGGTGACGAGATCGGAAGAGGTTATGGCTGAGAAAATTTAAGTGTGTGTATCGTTTATCGAATTATCATCAAGAAAGTATTTAGCCTGTAGTGGGGAATTCGCCAGCAAATCCTCTAGTGTATTGTTCAAGTACATCTCCCGTTCGCGGAGGAAAAGAAACCCGAAATCGAACCTTCCTACACCTCGTCGTACCTAATAGAACATCATTGTCTTTATACCTCCCCATCAAGGTATTAAACGAAGGAAAACCGATCGTCTAATCCGTCGAAGAAATCCGAAAGACCATTTCCACCATCCGAGGCAGACAAAGGATAGAACCTTATGCGATGACATCACCCGGAAGCCATGACAGCTAAGCATTCATTCTATATGTCTTAAACCTTTTCTCTTTGTTTTAAATATTTCGTATATCGTATCAATAATTTCAACTAAATTCAATGTTAATTTTCACTAGCTTGTAAAATCATTATTGTCTAGATGGCCGTATTTTTTATTAAATTCATTGATATTCATATATATATATCGAAATTCCTACTAGACCTGTATCGTATTTTGCATAACTCACAGTAACAATTAACATCACGCATTTTGTAGTTTATATTGTGAAAGTTTAGATTAAACGTTTTATGTTGACTTACGGTTACCGCACTGTTCGCATTATTTATCTCAAATTTTATGTAGTTTTTCAATGTTTTTAATGAACTCTAAGTAAAGGCTAAATACACAAGTGCTTGAATAACCGGGTGTAGTTTTTCAAGTAGAATTTTATTGTTTTCGTAACAGAATCTAAGCATATAGAATCAACGTGCATTTTCCAGCTGATCTTGGTCGCTCCTGACGTCAGACAGTTCTTTGATGGATATAAAGGTACCGATTATTTGACCATGAAAATATATCTGGTAAGTTCTTATGACCTTTGACCCAAATTTCATGGTTGGCGCCCATACTATCTTTTTCCCTGACAAGACCTGTTGTATTCAACGACCGTTATTTAGAGCTTGAAAAGGAACCTACACGACCTCCCACTGAGCTGAGCACGGCATTGGCTAGCCTGTTGCGACAAGCGTATATACCGCTTCTTGTTTTGTTCTTGTCATCTTGTGCACTCTAGCCAATTGTTCCCCTCAGTTATTGTTATCTCGGAGAGATAGTAGTAATGCAGTTTTGGGGGTAACATTACATGAAACTCGGTATTTGGAGGTTTCTTGGATCGTTGATAACGAATATCTGACATTAATTTCACATTTTATAAAATTGCTGACTGAATATGGCGCTCCAAAATCCAAATAAAATTACTTGCCTTTGCACGCAGGAAAATCTTGTAAATTACATGAAAATCGGTATTTGGAGGTTTCTTGGATTGCTAATAAGTCTGACGTTAGTTTCGCATTTTACAAAATTGCTAACTGAATATGGCGCTTCAAAATCTAAATGAAGAAATTTGGATTTACACTCAGGAAAGTCTTGCAAATTACATGAAAGTCGCTATTTGGAGGTTTTCTGGATCGCTGAGGTTAATTTCCAATTTAAGAAATAGCTGACTTGGCGCTCTAAAATCTAAATAAAAAACTTGGATTTGCACTCAGGAAAGTCTTACAAATTACATGAAAATTGGTAATCGGCTGTTTCTTGGATTGCTAATAACAAGTCTGACGTTATTTTCGCATTTTACCAAATTGCTGACCGAATATGGCTCATCAAAGTCTAAATTCAGAAATTCGTTGACGTTAATTTCACATTTTACAAAATGTCTGACTTAAGATGACGCTCCAAAATCCAAATAAAAAACTTGCTTTGCACTCAGGAAAGTCCTGCAAATTACATGAAAATTCGTAATCGAATGTTTCTTGGATTGCTAATAACAAGCCTGATGTTAGTTTCACATTTTACAAAATAACTGACCCGGTTTTCTCCTTGCTAACTATTGTGCAGTGAATATAAATATGGGGACGTCATGTCATGGGACGGATTTGGGCGCTATTTTCATAATTATGGCATTTTGTTAAGTTTCGGTTTATTTTTGGGTTCTATTGATACTTTTTCGATACCACGCACACCACATTTTAAGCATTTTATTATCCTACGGGTGTTACCTTCTTATTTTAACTCCAGGCAGAGACGTTTAATGAGAGTAAAAAATGTAACTAGAAATGAACTGATTAATTGTTATAAAAAGCACTGATTAAAAGATAGAAAACATTGTAAACATACAGACACACACATTCAACCCTTTCATATCACAAGAATTCCTAATAACCACTGGATATAAATAACCAAGGATACCTGGACAGCAACAATATGAATTTCCATAACAACGCCACGCCATAAAGAAGTATTTTTCCATGGTGAATTAAAACTTTTCGTTTAGTCGACAACGGAGAAATAATGTAGTGTAGTCCTGGTTTCCGGAAAAATAAAAAGTTTGGTTGGTTGACGACGAAGAAAATTGACAAGATAGATAAGTCACCTCACCACACCGGAGAAAAAGAATTTAAAAAGGGACGCAAGACACAAGGAAAAGGAAGTTAAAAGAGGGAAGAATCCGTAGAAAATAGAGCTGCATCGATGAAGGAATTCAAGAGAGGCTATAGGAAGAACCATCATCGAATAAAATAAATTACACTCACACACACACAACACTATGTAATTATCTTTATTTTATGTTAAATATTTCTCAAAATTTATAAATATAATCTATATATATGTATATATATAAATGGATCGTGGTTTGTTCGGATGCTTAAAACTTGAAAACGACTGGACCAAATTGAATACTTCCTTCTGCGAGTGTGTTCGTAATTGCTACGTGAAGATTTAGGAAAAAAGAAAACTATTAAAACATTTAAAAATTAAGAAAAAATAATTAGAGATTAAGCAAATTGAGGACGTTTGGTGGGTTAAGTTATGACAGTTGTCATGCTGCGCGCAATGACAATTAAGGTTATGATATTTTGCGATTGTGCGCACATGAATAATTGCTATGTCATAATAGAAGCAAAGCTAGCAATATCCATCACAGTCTTATTTACAATGCCGCGAGCGAGAAGATCGAATCTTTCACGACGAAGCCGTAATGCAATTAGACTGCGGAATATTGCGAATCAATCCACTGCAGATGAAAAAGAAATCGCACGAGAGAAGGGCGCCGTGTTAGTACTGCCCGACGTCGTGCTTCACAAACACAAGAACAAAGAGAGGCCATACGTGAAACGGCTCGGTTGGCAATGACAAATCGTCGAGCAGAACACAGAGATCAACAATGTCGAGCCGCAAGAAGAAATGCTTCAAGTGGTAATTTGAATCGAGGAGCGCTTCAATAAAATTCCACAATTGACTACAGCTCGCACCCTTTCCTTAGAATTGGTCCTATGGAGATTGTGTGCGTCCATTGCAGTGCATTTCCAGTTCGCTGGAGAAACGCCTGTATTGTGCTGTCTCAGTGGAAAGGTTAAATTGCCATTGTTGCGTCCGCCACCTGAGCCGTGGCATTCATTGCTTCATGGCGAAGCTCAGGAATTACGACATTTTCTTTCGAACGCTTAAAGGAACAACGCATGTTTCCAAATGACTTCATTTGGAGCAAATATTATTGGAAAACGCGGATTCAGTCCGACATTCAAGGTAATGTTTGTTAATAAGAGAGTACCTTTAGTTTTGGTAATCATAAATCACTAATTACTACAGATACAAGAATAAATTCACCATAGAATTTGATCATTGCAGCCGGTTGAAGACGCACAGCATAAAATTGTTACAAATTTACTTCATGGCCAATATGGAGGACCAACTTGATCGGCGTTAAACGATCAATAACGCAATGAAACAAGAAATTCTTCAAGATTTGCAGCAAATTCTTCATGAACATCATGCATTGATTTGGTTGTTCAAAACTGCGTTGGATCGCATGCCAAGTGATGACTATAAAGTCGTGATCAGAGCAAATAAACGCCCCACTGGAACACATGAACGACAAATTCAACGCTCCGACAATAGATAAAGTCGCAAAATATAGTATATCACAAGGTGTTTCAATGAAGATAATCGACACGAGTGCAACCCATTCAGCAAATAGTTTAACAGAAAGTTGTGCTACCACGATACGCGAATCATTTGGTTTACATTCAATAAAGCAAATGCCTTGCTCCCACGTGAATTTGCTCCTTTTTGAATTTTTATTCAACTTAATTAATTTTATCTTAATATAAACAAGTTAACAAAAATCAGGTAAGACAACATTTATTAATTCTAAGGCGGTACGAAGTTTGCCGGGTCAGCTAGTTTGTTATAATTTATGCTTTTTATATCATTAATTAAGAGCTAGGCGGGTGCAATTTTGTTTAAGGAATTATCCAAATTCTCAGTACAATATACTTTTCTGCATAAAAACATTCATCGCAATCATTTTGACAAATTCCTCAAATTTTACCTGTATGTTGACATATTAGATGACTTCGCACATATTTGCTCTGCTATTTGTTAACGCCAGCAAATATTTAATTGTGCACTAAATAATCGCGCACATTAATACCATAGTAAACAATCCGTCCGCATATTTCAGTCGAAACGTTGCAGAGTAGAAGGAAGGTACGGATTTTTCGTATCCTGTTATTTAACTATTTGCAAGAGTTGCGTTTATTTATTTACAAAACGTTAAGGTGACTCAGAAAAATGCAATGTTCCAGTACGCACACACGTACGCACTCATGAATGGGCATATAAACAAATCGTTTATCAGAGGCGACATTCAGTCTACCACTAATGTTAATATGTAGTACTATAAATATGTAACAGTTACAAAGTGTAATCGCTCTCGTTGCGAAAGCAGGAATATTCGAACAATTGTTTACCAAACTTTTAAAGTCGCACGGTTATTAAATTAGCTATTTTATTCTGAATTTAGTGATCATTTGTTTTATTTACCTCTTCTTACTGTACTTGTTTTTGTCTTGAAAATATTTACACTCCATATGTAAACTACATGAGCATTGAAAAAGTGTAGATGGAGAGGAACTGCGAACATTTCCATAGTCAGATGAGTTGATTCGCCTGCGAAAAGCTTTAGGATTTCCGGAGTTGTTTAGTTATCTAAGAATGTAATACATATTTATAAATTTTCGTTCCGATTTTCTCGCGAAAGTTAGTTTGAGTGTTGTTCATAAATTGTCGCAATTTGAGCATAACAATTAATGGTTTAACTCGTTTTTCTATTTTGAAGCCACGAGCAAGCTCTAAAGAAGCTTAATTACTAAAACTCGTAATCTTGAATAAGTTTGTGACTTTGGTTAATAGTTACTGCTTTCGAAATATAAACCTTCTTTTTTCTCAACTTAAAAAAACTCTTGCTTGTAATCTCTTTCCTAAATGTATCAATATTAATTTTGGGAATTACTATTCTACGTATTCATATAAGTACGCATATACATATGTACGTAAGAGTTCAAAGGATAATCGTAGATTGTGGCTAAGAAGGTCTAGCAAGTTCTGTAAAGTGAATATTTACCAAGAACTTTAAGCATCCATATCTGCAATTTCCACGGAATTATAATAAATAGTAAGATAACTAGCTAAGGATTGGTTTAAAACGTATTTGTTCAAAAGTAATCTGTAAGATGTAGGGGAGAGTGGAGTATATTGTAATACTTTTTACGGGAGTCTTATTAAGAAACGAATAATAACTTTAGCTTAAGAGATATATAATATGGCGCCATAAGCAACGGAGTTTTGTACTAGCAATAATTTAAAGGTAAGAACAATTTCTCAGAAGAAGTTATATCGACAGTGTAGACGTATACGTTGGAACAAAATCAATAAAATTTGTAAATAGTAAAAAGAAATAATCGGAGACATAAACCTTCATTTCTAAATGCGCAAATTTTTACAAAAGATGTATTTTCTGACGTCATCATTGTCGCAGATATAACGTCACCTCCTTTTCTTTTAAATGATAACTCCAATTTTTGGTAGCAGTATTGTTAGCCCCAAAACTGCATTACTACTATCTCTCCGAGATAACAATAACCGAGGGGAACAATTGGCTAGAGTGCACAAGACTACAAGAACAAAACAAGAAGCGGTACATACGCTTGTCGGAACAGGCTAGCCAATGCCGTGCTCAGCTCAATGGGAGGTGGTGTCGGTTCTTTTTCAAGCTCTAAATAACGGTCGTTGAATACAACAGGTCTTGTCAGGGAAAAAGATAGTATGGGCGCCAACCATGAAATTTGGGTCAAAGGTCATAAGAACTTACCAGATATATTTTCATGGTCAAATAATCGGTACCTTTATATCGATCGAAGAACTGTCTGACGTCAGAAGCGACCAAGATCAGCTGGAAAATGCACGTTGATTCTATATGCTTAGATTCTGTTACGAAAACGATAAAATTCTACTTGAAAAACTACACCCGGTTATTCAAGAACTTGTGTATTTAGCCTTTACTTAGAATTCATTAAAAACATAGAAAAACTACATAAAATTTGAGATAAAATTAGCTAAATAATGCGAACAGTGCGGTAACCGTAAGTCAACATAAAACGTTTTATCTAAACTTTCACAATATAAACTACAAAATGCGTGATGTTAATTGTTACTGTGAGTTATGCAAAATAAGATACAGGTCTAGTAGGAATTTCGATATATATATGAATATCAATGAATTTAATAAGAAAATACGGCCATCTAGATAATAATGATTTTACAAGCTAGTGAATATTAAGGTTGAATTTAGTTGAAATTATTGATACGATATACGAAATATTTGAAACAAAGAGAAAAGGTTTGAGACGTATAGAATGAATGCTTAGCTGTCATGGCTTCCGGGTGATGTCATCGCATAAGGTTCTATCCTTTTTCTGCCTCGGATGTTGGAAATGGTCTTTCGGATTTGTCCGACGGATTAGACGATCGGTTTCCCTTCGTTTAATACCTTGATGGGGAGATATAAAGACAATGATGTTCTATTAGGCACGACGAGGTGTAGGGGGTTCGATCTCGGGTTTTCTTTCCTCCGCGAACGGGAGATGTACTTGACCAATACACTACTAGAGGATTTTCTGGCGAATTCCCCACTACAGGGTAAATACTTTCTTGATGATAATTCGATAAACGATACACACACTTAAATTTTCTCAGCCATAACCTCTTCCGATCTCGTCACCGGTCTTTTACCACTCGCTACCTAATGCCTAATTCCCTCTTTTTTGTTACTACGCCGAAGCTAAGATTCGCTTCGCGTTCTCGTGATTGGACGAATTCGAAAAACTCAAGGGCAACTAGCACGTGGCGATATGATGGGTTTAACGGGAATATCGTCAAGCGATATTAGGAAATAACTATTGTCCGAAAGGAGTAAAATTTGAGCCTATATTTCTAACAAGTTAAATGAAATACGGGACTGAACTAAGTGAAATTTGTGCACGTAACAGTATTTGGAAAAGAACGATTTTCTGCAAACGGAATGATGCTTTCTGACATAAGTTACACAATAAGAATTTTGAGAACAAAACTATTTTGTGTATTATTCAATCTAACAATCAAAATTCAACTGCAAAGTCAAAAGTCACAAATAAATTTATTCAAATTAAATGTTCAAATAGCATACCATTTACGTGTTGACAATAACAAAGGCACTGTTCAAATTCGTTTATGTCAATATTTAACACTTGGGCAGTTATTAGTCCGATTTCCTCGGTTGTTCTAATATTCAAATCTTCAATATCATTAGGTCGGTTTGGATACACTTTGGATTTTGAGATAACCCCGCAAGAAGAAATCGGGTGGAGTTAGATCGGGGATCTTGCTGGCCATTCGGTAGCTCGTCTTCTACCAACCCATTTGTCTAGGAGAATGGTACTCCTAGATAATTACGGATAGTTAGAGAATTATGTGACGGTGAACCATACCGCTCGAACCATACGGCACTATCCGGAAAGAAAGGATCTTTTGCATTTGGATGGCGAGCATCAATTGAGTGTATTATATTTTGCTGCAGTAATAACAAAGAGTTTTCACCACTTAATGCACCTTCTACAAGAAACCTTGCATAATTCACTGTGGATTTCCAGGTGCCCGAGTATCTACAGTTTTGCATGTTCACAGACCCACGATATGTTATTACATCGATTCATCATTATGTCACAAAATTCAACTCTTTCGTTAGAATCATCCTCGTGAAGTTCTTGAACCAATTTTATTTGGTGCAGGTTCCATTTGTTTTTTTAGACAATTTAGAATGGTAGAGTGACTAATTGACTACTGCAATGAAACTTAACGGCTTGATTTGTGCGGGTTTTCTAGAAACGATAGTGTTTTTTTGCTTTTTTCATCATTAAAATTTCTATTCTTTGGGTTTCACTTAAATGTGTCATTTTTAGTTTAATGCCAATTAATCAAAGGACAAATCACATTTGTCAAACCAGATAGCACAAAATCAACAATATATTTTACGTTGAAATGTATTATTTTTGCTAAAACAAAAAATTAAATATGATAAATACAATTGAATTGTGACAAAAAAACGAGCAAAAAACTGAATTTAAAAAGAATATTTCTTGGTCCTTATTCGAAATAAACTTCATTTTTAAAATTATAGTTTCTAAACAAAATTATTATTATTTTATTTTAATTAATTAATAACAAAAATATTTTTACACGTTCCAAACACGTTACCAAATGGCGCTATTAAAAACCAGAGTTACCGTTTAAAAGAAAAGGAGGTGACGTCATATCTGCGAAATAGTGACGTCACAAAAAACCTTTTGAAACAAATTGCTCATTTAAAAATTAATGTTGACGTGTCCGGTCGTCTTTCTCTTTTTCACTATTTACAGATTTTATTGTTTTGTTCCAACCTATACGTCCACATTGTATAACTAGACGTAACATAGGACACATTGTTGCTGTATATTGAGTAAATACAGAAGAAACAAAAAGAAAAGAAAGCTTTATTCATTACGTTTAGTCCTCATCTGATTTATAACGAATACACATTAGTCCCCATTTTTATATATTCTATGCCCTGTATACAGTGAAAGCTTTTGAATGAGGCAAAACGTTCCAAAGCAGGCAAGACAATTTATCTTCTTTAGATTCATCTGAAGAATCTTTGAATTTCCTTCCTTCAGTAACATTCCTTGCTCCTTTGTCCTCCGTTTTTGTTGATTACCATTTTTGTGGAATATTCTTTTCTAACGTAAATGTCTCTCGCGTATGAATTTCTATTGCAGCGGTTTCTTCTTCAAGGTCTTTTTTCATTGGAGTACTTGGTAATATTATCGACGTCCGTTTTCAACGATTGACTATGTTTGCGGGGCCCAGTTTTAGGAAATGCCTTCAACTGTTTAGATCTTATATAACTTGATTCGGAAGTTGTTGAAATAGTGTCCGGAGATGATATTTCATTGTTAGAATATTGTCCAATTTGGAAAACGCTTCTTCATTTTGTCAGGGTGTGAATTCCGACCGTAAGAAATCGTCATCTTCAAACAAATTTTTCTTTTCTTTGCGAGATATCAACGACTTAGATGGTAAAGCTTTCCAATAGAGGCCTTTTTCTTCTGCATTGTAGACAAAATCCATGTCATATTCGTTCTTTTCAAGAAACCTCTTTAAATTCTCGGAAAGTAAACTGTTGCTGAGGCGTCAGCACTTAATTTTTCACCATAGATCTCGATTTGCCGAATCTCATGGCGTAATTTGAAATTTTTATAGGCATCCAATGCGACGAGTAATGAATCAGCAACAAGCTTCATGTTTAATTTCACTGACTTTTTCAGACAAACTGGGCCCGAATATAGCTTGCCCAGAAGCCCGTTTTGCAAAGAACCAAGAAAATGCAGCATTTTCCATCTTCCAATTCGGATTTAAGATTTATAGTTTTACGATATGAACTGCCCTCCTCACTGTTAAGATTACGTGCGTATCTAGTAATTGAGTCAGAATTATTTTTTATTCCCGTTATCGTTTATTTGCCAACACCGAACTTTGTAGCTGATGCCTGACCCGTTTCACCTTTCTTCAGTCGCGTAATAATTTCCATTTTATTTCTTAATGAAAGCACTATTTATCTCCTTTTTGTCGAAATTTTGCAAGTTTTACTTAAATTACGTGACGACAAATTCAATATACACCTTACCATGAATGATTTGAAACTGAGAACCTTAATTGGTAACCAACCGTATGAATGGAGAGGGACTGAAAAATCTAACGAACAAATTCTTCGGACATAATTCTTAGTAAAGAAATATTTACACAGCTAACAACCCTCTTTCTATGAATTAATTAAGCTTCTTATGGGCGAATAGTCACAGCACTTCACTATACATAAGTTTTGTTTGTTTTAATGATTTTCGTAAATATGATTGCGACAACTAAGATAACCAAAGGCTGAACCCGTCTTCCCGGAATACTGTCCTCAAGAAATACTCTGTAAAAGTATTGAGTGCTAACAATGCTCGGCCAACACCGATGTTTCCTATGATTTATTTTTTCCCACGAAGTCAGTTCGGATAATCGGCCTTCGGATAATCGACGCCCCGCTGTATGTCCCAATGCCTGTAATCAAAAACCTTTCATACAAACAAACAAGTAAACATGAAAAAGTACTACGTACATATTTCCGTTCTCCATGATAACATTTTGGTTCGAAGCCATTCTATTAAATTACATTTAGAATTGCATTTTTGTTTGGCGACGAAAAATTACGGGATTGATTTCGTTGGAAACTACTATCAGCAGAATTGAAAGGCGTCAATAATTATCTCTAATTACCGTAATTATCTGGTTTTACATGCGTTTTTGCGATTGCACAAACTGAAAAGTGCAATCTAAATTATTTCTGTACATCTGAATCTACGATAATGATAACCTCGACCTTATCTCGTGCATGATGCTACTGATGTATGTTAGTCATACGATACTCTTCCTGCAAACCGTAATACTGTTAATAAGGAACGTCATCACACTGCTATTAGTTAGTTAGTTTATCGATTTTGATATGAATTATGTTTTCCAATATTGATCCGTTTCAAATTTAAATTTCGAAAGACAGTGATAAATTGCAGCTTTGAATAGTAATCAATAGAGACCGGATTATATGTTTGAGATTTGACTAAAATATCTTAAATGTGAGCAAAATACGTTGAAAATATTCCTCAAATGTCAAGAATATGTAAAATATATTTGAAATAACAAGGCAAAGAAACAAACACTAAGAAAATTTAAACAGGTTTTATCAAACAGATATCTATCACTTACATTTTTACATTAAACATTACTAAAGGCCGGATAATATGCAGTTTGCATAAATTTGCATATTTGCATAATATATGCATTTTGTATATTATTTGCATATTTTGTAGTAATTCAGCATATTTGAAGTATCCGAGTTTTATTTATTTATTGGATGTAATTTATTATAGGATAGGCATTACTAAAAATATGTCGTGGTTGTAACAAACAAACAAACAGTTAAACAGCCCTCTTTAACTTACTACGATACTTTTCCGATAAGCGCTTCCAAAAATTTATTAATGCTCTTCCCATACATCTAGACCGGGACAGAATTCAAGGAAAAGCAAATCCCCAGAAACTTCTAAATAAATACAAAATTACATTTTACCAGAAAATTAGGAACACAGGTGTTTCTCTGTTATTCGGAGAAATTTATTCCCATATTCGAAAGCAATCTTATTTATTTTAAACGTCATTTTACGTTGGTTTTTGGAAGTGTAAACTTATGGGTTATTATTAATTATAATAGCAAAAATGCCGAAAATAGCGACTGTGGCTGGATGGATTGCATCTTATTCAGAATTGCATATGGATGGAGAGAAAGTATTTTGGGTAGCATGCAGCAAGATTGTAAGCCAAATTTAAGTTTGTTTCCTCTTATTAATATATAGTTTTTAAACGATGTTTAACAAAATCACCAATACAACGCTTCGACAAATAATTTTATTTTAAAATGAGTAAAATGAGATGTGCATTTCATGCGTATTTTTCGGATATCATTAGCACAATACGGAATATCAGATATTCCGTATTCTGCTGAAGATTTTTAAATAAAAATCATTTTAAAATAAAATTATTTGTTGAAGCGTTGTGTTGGTCATTTTATTAAATGTCGTTTATTCCGATTGCTTCGCAAACTCTCTACACATTAGTTTTTTATTACTCCTTTTTCTTTTACTAACACTTATTTTATAAGAAAGCAACTGATGATGTGATATTTCTTATGCAGGTTACAAGTGAGAGAAAGTTTCAAGTCGACCAGCATGTTAAAACTCCATCTCATGCTGCAAAACTATCAAAGATGAAATTGGCGAAGAAGGGTGAGCAAACATTACCGCAATATTTGCCATCAACCTCTAAAAAATCGGAACAAGAACAATTTAATGAAGATTTGTGCCTAATGTTTGTGTCGGCAGATATTCCACTACATAAAATAAACAATTTAAATGTCAAGTTATTTTTGCAAAAGTACACCAGCAAATATGATATTCCCGACGACAGCACCTTAAGAAAAAAATATATTCACAGTATCTATGCAGAAACATTGAGTAGCATTAAGAAGGCTGTGTCAAACAATTACCTTTACATATGCGTAGATGAAAGTACTGATAGTGTGGGCCGATACATAGTTCATTTAATGATAGGATCCTTAACGTATCGGTTCCAGCAAAATCTTATTTAATTTCATCCAAACAGTTGGAAAAGGCAAATAATTTGACAATAACAAGGTTCATACAGGAAGAACAGGCAACCTTTTTCTTACCGGAATCGATTCCAACAGAAATTTTTTATTGTTTTTAATGGATGCCGCACCATACATGGTGAAGGCAGCTTGCAACTTGAAAATCTTTTACCCAAATTTAATTCACACAACTTGCTTGGCGCACGGACTAAATCGTGTTGCAGAAGAAGTAAGAAACCATTTTCCTTTGGTAAATATTTTAATTAGTAGTGTTAAGAAAGTGTTTTTAAAGGCTCCATTAAGAGTTCAGTTTTACAAACAACATCTACCCCGTATTCCGCTTCCTCCTCAAGCAGTAATCACACGATGGGGAACGCGGTTGGAAGCTGCTATTTTTCATGCAAATCATTATGAAAAAATTATTATGGATCTTGATAGCGATACACAATCTGTGCTAGACGCCCAAAAGTAAAGAAATACCTCAACAGTTGGCGTTTATTAAAGCCAACTACAGTTTTATTTCCACTTCTATATTACAATTGGAAAAACAATTTATGTCGCTAATTGAGAGCGTTGAAATAATAAACAAATTTGAAAAGTTATGTTTTGATGTTAAAGGAAGGGTGGGAAAATCCGTGTATGAATAATTTTTAAGTGTAATAGAAAAAAATGAGCGTTTTAAAAAGCTAAAGGTATTGCTAAAATCTTGTGTGGTGAGTCAGTAAAAAATATTGAGTTGACAACAGAGGATATTTCTAATTTAAAATATGCTCCTATAACAAGCGTGGACGTAGAACGAACCTTTTCAATATATAAATACATGTTATCAGACAAGCGCGACCATTTTTCTATTGAAAATTTTGAGAAATACGTAATTGTAAATTGTTTTCATTGTTACATATGTTGTAAAATGTTATAAATAAACTTGTAGTAAACATAATAGAATATTTTTTCTATAGTATTATATTTTCTAGCATTACTCCTATTTTTCTATCTGCATATTTTTCATAAGAAAGTGCATATTTAGGCCAAAACATCTGCATATTTATGCACATATTTTCACTTTTTTTTTGCATATAATCCGGCCTCTAAACATTACATTCCTTACTGTACAAACAATTCACAATCAAATGTTTTTCAATATCTTCAATACTTAAATTATGTTTCCTATCCGTTAGTAGCGACTTCTTCGTTGAAACACTTCGTTCGACCTCAACTATTGTGGTTGGTGCATGTTTCAAAACATTAACAACTTCCGAATTTAAATGGGTTTCAACATCAAAATCGCCACGGACAATTTGGTTTGCTTGTTGCAACAAATTTAAATCGCTATTTCTTTTTAAAATACCATTCATTTTTTTATTTATTCATTGTCCTATTTTTCAAGGAACTTTCTGAAGTTTTTCCTTAAATTCATCAATCAAATGAAGAGACTTTTGTAACCGGAGTGGTTCAGTTTCAAATATAACAAAAGCTTTATGAACAAAATCGTAATTTAATTTAGTGAAGCAAAGTTCATGGTGCAGTGAATTATTTTCTAAAATTGATTTGTACTTTGAAATTGCAACAATATTTTGATCTTCAAAACTTAAAAGAACTTCTCTTCAAGACACATGTCATACATTACAGAGATTATTTGTGGGGTAGGAAACAAATATGTGATTCTGTGACATGATTCCTACGAAAATGAGAATATTTACATTCAGCAATCAAATATTAATTTTCAAAATTGTAAACCTAGGAGTGCCAAAAATGCTTAATCTCATTTCCAGCATTATAGCGTAGCCAAAAGAAAGAAAATACATATTAATATTTGCTTACAAATTGATAAACTATAAAAAAAGTAAAAAAACGACGCTCGGGTGATAGATCGAATGAACAACGACAAATTGTATTGATATCCAAAAATAACGAATTCAAAAAATGAAGCTTACAAACAGTAAGAATAATTTAAACGATAGTCAGAATTTAGATTGATAGCTGCAATTCTTGTCCGCATTGAGTTAATGAGAGTTTTGGCAATAACTAACGGTTATTTCATTTTTCCAAACATCTAAGATGCTTGCTTTAAATTCAGGTTTATTTCTTGGACGTTCTTTGCTCAAGTGCTTCTTAACAGTAGCCAAATAGTTCTCTATTGGGTTTAAATCTAATTTGTTTCCGGGCCACTTCGAGGATGTAACGCCCCTTTTTCCCAAGTGTTGCTTTATCTAATCAAAAGGGTGTTACTGGCTTCTAAAACTTATGGTAAACTGGAAATAATGAAAGAAAAAGTCGGAAATGTGACCGATACGGAAATTCGACGTTATAGTTCGAGTAACCTACCTCGTTGCTGATAAAGATGGAAATCCGGGCCGTTCTAGGCGTAGGTTCAAGTTCGAGAATTTAGTAACAAGGCGCCACTCTCTAATTATAGAACTGGATCACATTTAAGTGTCTGGGGTCAGAAAGACCCTCTAGCTTCTTTAATAAGTGAAACGAGGTTATACGAACCGTCTGTGCTCTGGATCTTTATCCTATCGTGAAGCGACCTGCAAAATTATATGAAAATTCTATTCAAGAATAACATGAAGGAAATAAGAGAAAATGTTTGACAGCACTTTATTTGTCACTTGAGGTGTAACGATCAAGTTAGATTCAATTAAGCTAGCTTCTTACCTAAGGTTTACACATTCTTGGTAACTGTTTGAATTCCTGCGGGCTTAGAGCCACCTTACAGCTTTAGCCGAACGTAATGAAAACAAGAATATATGCAAGTGACAAGTAACTGTGATTCCCCCTTTAAACTACTAAAGGAATTAAATGTTTTGTTCCACAAATATTACTATATTTGTTAAATAGCAAACGTAAAGAAAACCCGAAAATCAATCTGATTCCACCCCTTAAATCACTAAAAGAATTTAATATTTCCAAAAGTAAGAAAAAGAAGCTTCTAGGGAATTTTTCCCAAAACTCAACGAGTCAAAAATATAAAATCAAATGAACGCGGGACTTAGCGTAACGCATTTCCTGTTGTCGACTTCCGTACGGCGTGATAATCGGTATCGGGTCGGAAACTGCCCAAGATGGCGGGCTTTTTCGCACTTAACGTAAAGATATCAGGAAACAAGCCGTATACAGTAACCTGAAGACTAAGTTGGTTTGTAGCTTCTACGATAGTTTTCCGATGATCTCAAAAATAAAACTTAGCGCTGTACTAGTCCTATACAAGCCTACACTCCAAATGAGGGAAAAGCACATGCTCAACTTGGACGATTAGTTGGAACACCAAAATCTGGGAAAGCGAAATGCCCAGATTTACATAACCATACTATTACACTTCCCAGAGTCGAATTTCCGTGTATATCCTCGATAAACGAGACTTAAAAACGCAAACGGAATAACCTATTCATGGAAAACCGACTTATTCACTCAACGTCACAAAACGAAATCCCCACACCCGCATTCAACAGGCGCAAGCTGTATCAGAAGCTAACACAAGCGAGGTGTCATCTACGGCAAAAATGGAAACGAGAGGCCAAAAGTAACAGTATATTACAATCCTCTCTCTCTGACATGGTGGAGAATCGCCTGGGATAGTCGGGGCAATAACCAAATGAAACAAAGCACCAATGGAGGGTTCAAAAAAGTCCTTAAGGGTATCGATATATCCATCAGCGTTTAAATTGCCGGCTATGAAGACTAGCTTACTACAGTCAAAGTACGATATGCCACCCCAGATCTCTTGAATTGTTGGAAATTTACTGCGGATGATTAGCGCATTTTGATGCAAATCTTCGTTGATAATTCCCTGAATGTATGAAACGCCTTCGTTCTGATTTCAATTTATTTTTGACTCATCTGTGAAAATAACTCTTTTCTAGTCATTTTGAGTGTAGTTTTAGTGCTCTCTTGGAAAATTTAGGCGAACAGCGCGCATTTTACTACTCAAAGTCGGTTTAATTCTAGGAATACTTGCTTGAAGTGCCACAGATTTAAGCTTTCTGCGCACTGTTTTCAGGTCGAGTTTAATTCCACACGTTACCTCCAACTTCTTAGCTTACTCTTTTGAGGTTGCAAATCTATTGCGGAGGCATAAGACTTTTAAATTTCGATCCACGCATTCTGTTGTCTTTTATCGCACTGTCTAGTCCCTTGAGCTTTCTGCAGGCCTTTGGTAGACTCGTTTTTCTTTAAAAATTTAAGCACAATAAGGTGACTATACCCTACTCCTTCAGCACTAGCTCTTGTTGAAAGATGTTCTTCATTTAATGGAAAAATCACACTATTTTCTGCTATTGAAACTATCGCCATACACTAGACAATATCATTCTTTGTCAAATAAACTCATGTTACAACCCAATTCTGACAAACAACGTACTCAAAAACATCTACTATTATATTGAAAAGAAAGATGCTAACGCATTGTATAAAATTCGAAAGAGTTGTTGCGAATATATGATTCACTACTGTATTTGTGCAAGAATATTTAGCAGTTGATTTGTTGGAAAATGATAAATCGGGTTTGAAATTGTGTATTAATTCCAATCGCAACTATTCAATATTCTAGAATGGTAATAACTTGATCTTGAACAACTTTGGGTAATATCTATGAAGGAAAGAACTATTTATGGAAACTAAGAGCAGTAATTCAAGGAGCTTGTCTACATAGGGTCAAAAACACTACGACAAAACAAAAGTGAGCTGAAGATTAGATTGGACTCCTCTGAAGTTGGCCCCCGAATTTTCAAAAAAAAAAGAAATCTAATTCTTAGAGTTCTGAGACCAATAAGTGTAGTTCTGGAGTTCTTGCATAAAATTTTCAATAGTTTATTAGCCCAAAAGAAGCAACCATCATGTTTCAGGGCTAGCGCTGTAATTTTTTCGTTGGAGAGTTCTGATCGCTTTTCTCAGCTTAGAGCTAAGAGTTGTGGAGTTCTTTATTGTTTTCGGGAAAAGTTCAGCATTTTCTTTTGCAAAAAGTTGCAACTTCTTGATTCCGCAAGAACAATTCTGACTAGAGTTCTGATTAGAGTTCTGGGTAGCGCTCGGAGAGTTTTATCGAATATCGCCATAGCGTTTTTCTATAGAGTTGAAAATTCAAAAGTTATTTGCAAAATTCGAAATAGTGTGCTACGTGACTTGAAGAAAAAATCGCACAGGAGTTCTGATTAGAGTTCTGGGTGACGCTCCGAAGGTTCTGTCGAATATCCCCATACCATTTTTCTATAGACTTGAAAATTCAAAAGTCATTTGCAACATTCGAAATGGTGTGCTATCTGCCGAGAAGAAAAAAATCGCACAGAAGTTCTGATCAGAGTTCTGGGTGGTGCTCGGAGAGTTCTATCGAATATCCCCATGCCGTTTTTCTATAGAGTTGAAAATTCAGAAGTTATTTGCAAAATTCGAAATAGTGTGCTATCTGCCGAGAAGAAGAAAATCGCACAGGAGTTCTGATTAGAGTTATGAGTAGCGCTCGGAGAGTTCTATCGAATATCCTCATGACGTGCAAATAACTTTTGAATTTTTAACTATAGAACTATATATATAGAACTATAGAAAAATGCATGGGGATATTCGATAGAACTCTCCGAGCGCCATCCAGAATTCTAATCAAAACTCCTGTGCGATTTTTTTTCTTCTTGGCATGTAGCGCACTATTTCGAATTTTGCAAGTAACTTTTGAATTTTCAACTCCATAGGAAAACGCTATGGGGATATTCGATAGAACCCTCCGAGCGCTACCCAGAACTCTAATCAGAACTCTAGTCAGAATTATTCTTGCGAAATCAAGAAATTGCAACTTTTGCAAAAATAATTGCTGAACCATTCCTGAAAGCAATAAAGAACTCCAGAACTCTTACCTCTAAGCTGAAAAAACGATCAGACCTCTCCAACGAACAAATTACGGCGCTAGCCCTGAAACATTATGGTTGCTTTTTTTGGAGTAATTTTGCAGAACTATTGAAAATTTTATGCAAAAACTCCAGAACTATATTTATTGGTCTCAGAACTTTTTTGAAAATTCGGGCGCCAACTTCAGAGGAGTTTAGATTTGATTTCGTGCACGTCGTAATGAGCAATTATACTTTTTGTCTTTAACAATATTTCATGCCAGCCTTTTTATGTATAACCTACACAAATAAAAATTCAACTAACGCGGAGACGAAAGGCTTTGATATCGTAATCAACAAGAAAACCTAATTTCGTCGCGAAAGAGATACAATCCGTCAGGATCGTCAACGTATCCAACGCGGTTTCCATATATATTACCATGTACCATATACCGACCATTTCTCGTCGAATGTAATTTGCGAATGCAAATTTTCCGTTTCGACGTCGAAAAACGAAGGACGCACTATGCAAATTGACGCGGAAGTTTGGAAAAATCCGCGAAAACTAGGACGCGTCTATCGTTTGCGCGGACGAATAGGGGGACCGAATCTATGCAATCGCTTCCGCTAGACGACCAGACGTGATTTAGAAAGACCATAAAACGGGACAATGCTTTACAACGGACAGATGAAAAGTTCAGTCGAGCAGCATGGCGAATTAAAATTGTGGCCCGTTAGGGAGGAAAGAAGCCGTAAACAAAAATACCGAATTAATTAAATTAGCCGAATTTAGGACGCCAATAAAGATGAAGACGTAGTTCTTAATCTAGGAGGAACTTAGAGCAGAGATGAAATCTGTTGAATACATTTTTTCCCTATCGATAGTAGGATGGATGGAAATTTGAATGCAAAGATATATCAAAGTGTAAAAGCGTATACTCAAAAAACAAGAAAGAAAAGAACGACGTAGGAAATTATTGTTGTATTGCTGTATGTTGTATGTGCTATAGTTTTCTTCTTTCCTTTTTCGATGTATTTTACGCTTCCTTCATTTGTCTCTAGTACTCAGGTGTTTATATGCGAGGGCGCGTCAATAAGTTCGTGACTTTTTGAATGAAACACAAGTTTTTGGATAAAAAATCATTTTATTTTTGAACGTAATTTCCTTTGAGCTCTATACACTTTGTCCAACGTGTCTCCAATTTTTTACCCCTTCCAAAATAAGATTTGCCGAGGGCATCAAAATAGGTATCTGTTTGTGAGACGATTTCATCGTTGGAGTCAAATCTCTTTCCACCGAGCCATTTCTTCAGGTTTGGGAACAAGAAATAGTCACTCGGGGCTAAATCCGGAGAATATGGCGGATGAGGGAGCCCAATTCATTGGTCTTTGCCATGGAAACTGCACATATGCGCACCCTTGCATTGTCCTAGTGGAAAAGACCTTTTCTCTTGGCCAAATGCGATCGTCTTTTTTCAAATGCTCATTAAATCGACCCAATAAGTTGACATAATATTCTCCATTGATTGTTTTACCCTTTTAAAGGTAGTCAATGTGGATTATACCGCGTGCATCCCAGAAAACGGTCGCCATGACTTTATTGGCTGACAAACCCACTTTGGCCTTCTTTGGCGCCGATTTACCCCGAGAAACCAACTGTTTTGAGTGCTGTTTGGTTTCTGGTGTGTTGTGGTGGATCCACGTTCCGTCCACGGTTACGAAACGGCGCAAAAACTCGTCCATATTATGGTTGAACAACGCCAAACACTCCTGTAAAGTTATCACACGAATGCGTTTGTGGTCGATTGTGAGTTAACGCGGTACTCATCTTGCGGAAAGCCTTCTCATACCCAAATTATCGTGCAAAATTGAAACCACTGAGCCATGTGAGAAGCCTATGGCTTCCACAATCTCTCTCACTTTCCATTTCCGATCGGCCAACACCATATCGTGAATTTATTCAATTGTTTCGGGCGTCCAGAACGCTTGGCACCTTCCGTGCTTGTACGGCCACTACGAAATTCGGTAAACCACTTTTTACCATTGAAATTGATGGTGCAGAGTCCCCATATTTATCAAGCTTAGCCTTGGTTTGAGTGGTGTTTTGTTTTCCGCAAAATATAATGCTTAATGAGCACACGAAACTCACTTTTTCCATTTCACGCAGTGGTCTGCTATCAATAGCTGTCAAACACAAACTAAATAACGCAGGTTATTCAAATTTTGACAGGAGTCAACTGACAATTGCCTGTTGACAGGAGCAGTGTTGCCCTTTCAGTTAAGAGGCGGGAAATTCAAAAAGTCACGGACTTATTGATCCACCCTCGTATCTGCTTATTATATGCTGCGCTAAGATGAGCATCACCAAACAAAACGATCGTGTATATGTAGTATGAAAATATATATGCGAGAATTATAAGAAGTTGAAACCGATCCTTAGAGAAATTAAAAGATAGTAGAATACTAAGAAGCGAGGGTGAAATTATGAGGAGGTGGAGAGGACGTTTCCGAAAACTGCTAAATAGTAATAACCTAAATTATTTAAATAACTCGACAAATGAAGAGGAAGCAACACCTAACAACAATGAGGAAGACGAAAGAATTAACATCAGCAAAGTTAGACAGGCAATGCAATACCTGAAAATAGGGAAATCTGGCGGATATGACAAAATAACAACAGAAATGCTGAAAAATCTGGGGCAGGAAGGCCTAGAACTATTAACAGAAATCTTCATACGGGCATGGCATGTAGGTAAAGTGCCGAAGGACTGTGAAATTGGTATCATTTTGCCAATATATAAGAAGGGGGATAAAAGAGACCGCGCGAATTACAAGGGAATCACACTGCTCAGTACAGTATCCAAAACGTACGAAACGATACTAAACAAAAAATTACTAGATGTAGTAAAAAAGAATCTGGCAGAACCTTAAAGCGGATTTCGAAAAGGACGAACAACCCAAGACCATGTTTTAACAATAAAACAGAGCATGGAAAAAGTATGGAAAATGAAGTCAGCCTATCTGGACCTTCGAAAAGGCTTTTGACCATGTGTGTCACATAAAGAAGTATGTAGAATTGTGGATAATTATGAAGAAAAGAAATAGACAACTAAAATTAACACGTTGACTGCCGATGACTCAACTGTTGAGTCACGGTGGTTCCCCAGCAAAAGCCGATGACTCAACTCAACTTTCAAAAACTCCGGAAAGATGCGATTTAGGATGTGGCGAGCGTTTGTCAAAGATAAGATGGCTTCCAGGTTTCTTCAACCAAAGAATAGATGGAATTTACTCTCAATCACTCTTCAGGACTACTATTATAATAGTGTGTCCTTGTGCAAAGAGTAATGTTTAAGAAAAACTTATGTTAGAGGCAACTTAAGACAGAAGAGGAAAGGACATCCACGTGAAGTTACTTGTAAAACTGAAGAAAGGTGAAGTTACAATGAAATATTCTAGTGGAGTTGGAGTTCGAAAGTGGCGAGACAAGAGAGAAGTTTTGTTTATTTCTAGAGAGTTTGATGGTGAAGTAGCAAATGGACAGAATAGACCTGGACAGCCAAAACAGAAACTAAACGTTATTATTTAGTGTAATAAAAATATGTCAGGAATTGATAGGCAGGACCAAATGCTTTCATATTATGCAAGTGAGAAAATAATGATTAGGTGGTACAAAAAGATTGCCATCCATTTCATATCCATGATGCTTCTTAACAGCTTTCACCTTTATAACACATATTCTACTAAAACAAAACTTGGTTATTATGACTTTCGACACTGTATCATTCACAATCTTCTGTCACAAACGGAAATCAAACCCCTTGAAAATTCGATAGAGAAACCTAAAGATCAGCCTAAACATATGCCTGAAAAATATCATTTGAATGATAAAGAACGCTAGATGAGAAAGCAGTGCAGGGTGTGCTATGCAAATAAAATCCGCAAAAATATCCCTTTTTTGTCCTGGTTGCCCCGACCAATCAGGTCTTTGCCACGAAATTGTTTTCGGATGCACCACGACAAAAAATAATGTTACTTTGGTATCTTTTTCGCATTTATTTTTATTTATATGTTGATTTCTGCTTCAATTATACATTTCCTGAGCTTGATTTGCTCATAATATTTTGTTCTTAAGTTTATAATGTTTTATTATTATAATTAATAATTATTATAAATAATAATTATTTTCTCCTTTTTAAGAATTGTCATTTGAGTTTTGTTTGTCTATCTATTCAATATATTGACAACAATGTATTTTAATAATAAATTGAGCTTGCATTTTATGTTTATTTCTCATTACAAAGGTAATTTCGCGGTCCGCTCGAGACCTCAGAAGCCGTTGACTCAACCCTTGAGTCACAGTAGTTTGACCTATAATGATTCACTGAAAAAAATATTAAAAATCAACACAATACTAAGCAATACCTTTTTACAAGTTGACGGCCATTCGGCAAGATCCCAAATCTGGTATAGGCAGTCAACGTGCTAAGAAAGGCCTATACAAAGATAATAAATGTTATGTACGGAAAGAAGGTCTCAATTCGGACATGTTTGAAATTCATGATAGATTAAGACAAGGAGGGGTCTTGAGCCCCACGTTGTTCCTGCCTATCATGGATGATGTTATAAGGGCTGCAGAAAGTAAAATACGTAAGCTACATATAGATTATAACAAATTAAAACCAAGAAGAATATCGGAGTGTGCATTTGCTAACGATTTGGTTATATTTGCGGACCAAGAAAAAGAAATACAATCTGTGCAGAAGAACTAAGCAAGCTACGAATGAAAATAAATTTAAACAAAACAAAAGTGATGGGTATTGGAGACAATATAAAAGAAATAAATATACCATTGTACAATGACAGACTTGAGGAAGAAGAAGTATACAAATACGGAAATACCTAGGAATAAAAATAGAAGAAGAAGATAATGCATCGCGCATGTACCATGACCTAAACAGAGCGTTCATTAACAAGAAGGAAGTCGCAAAGGATACGAAGATGACAGCGTACAAAACTATCTTTAGACCAATATTAACTTATGGAAGCGCAAATTGGGTCCTAACACAAACACTGAGAAGTAGATTAAACGCCATGGACATGAAATACCTGGAAATAGTGAAAGAAATCAGGAAACAACATCAGGAACAGTATAGTCAGAGAAGAACTGCAAGTGGAAGCAATCGGCAAGGTAATCGAATGAAATCAACTGAAATGGTCCGGACATATCTATAGAGTGAACGATAACAGATAGGTGAAAAAATATGAGAAACAAAAGTACCAAATAGAAAATGAAGGGGAAGACCTAAGAAAAAGTGGAACGACGTACTAGCAGAAATTTTCAAGAAAAGGAATATAACATGGGAGAAGCAAAGAAAATGGCCCTGAAGAAAAAGGATAGGACAAAATTTGTGCACATAGTAAATTAAAATGAGATATAACATATACCCTATACCATTACGGCAGAAAGGCTGCTGATAATGTATTGAACAACTAACAGGAATATGTAAAATAAGTAAAGCAACATTGAAATAATTGACATGACAGAGTAGAACAATAAGTACAATGGAAAACAATTGAAAATATGATACCGATCAGAGACTGGACAAAGAATCATTTAAGAAACTCAAATGCACGATGGCGGGTGTGTTGCATAGGTGTACACGAGTCGAACAGCGTGCAGTTGCGCGTTTCTCGAGGGTCAAAGCACTGTCTACAGAGGAAGTGCATCGCAAAATACATTCCGTATATGGCGACATTGGACATTGGATACCGAAGTTTAACACGGGAAGGCAAACCATCAGAGATGGGAAGCACTCTGCGGAGTTGTCAACAGCAGCCACAGTGCAGCATGCGGAACAAATCATTCGAAATTATGATCAACGAAGTATCAGGTGCTGCGGGCTGTTCACATGGAACCGCATGGAACATCCTGCATCAGCAGTTGCCTGAGGAACATAAAATAAACAGAATGGATCTGTTCTTGTCTGACCATTCTCGGCACACTGAAGAAGGAGAGGACTTTATGGCACTAATTGTTACGGGGGACGAGTCTTGGATTCACCACTTTCAACCCAAATCCAAATGATCTTTCATGGAATGGAAACATTCTACCTCATCAATTAGAAGAACAGAAGACGAATGATTTACTAATGAGACATGACCAGGAAGAAATGACACTAGAAGAGACGTGGAGAATTTTCAAGGAAATTATTTATAAT
This sequence comes from Chrysina gloriosa, assembly GCA_038088585.1. NCBI lineage: Eukaryota > Metazoa > Arthropoda > Insecta > Coleoptera > Scarabaeidae > Chrysina > Chrysina gloriosa. The sequence goes on from CM076095.1 coordinate 9,973,507, forward strand.
TCTGCACTAGAAGTATGTGGTCAAATCAGATACAGGAAAAAACAGAAAAGAACAAAATGGTGGACCAAGGAAATACAAAAGGAAGTCAAAAAGAAAAAGATGAGTGGAGAAAATACGTTTTAACAAAGGAACAGCAATACAAAGAACAATATGTTACAATAAGAAACGAAGTTAAGAAGAGAATCAAAGAAGCGAAAAAGAAAAGCTGGGAACATTTTGGAAATGATATAAATGAGGAATATAAAACAAATAACAGGAAATTTTGGAACCTAATAAGATCAATGAATGGAAAGAAAAAGAAAGAAATAAAACCAATTAGGAATACCGCGAATGAACTAAAAACAAGAACAGAAGATATACTTGAAATATGGAAAGAATTCTCCACGAAAAAATTCACAGATGCAGGAGATCATACAGATTTATTGCCAGAATCAGGAACACGAAATGAATATAATGAAGAACTTGAAGAGATAGATATGGAAGAAGTAGAGAAAGCCCTGAAAAGAATAAAAACAGGAAAAGCCTGCGGTACGGATAATACAGAACCGAAAATGGTAAAATGGCTCGGACAAGTGGGAAAGGAGTGGATCCTTGACATCTTTTGTAAGGCATGGCGAACGAACACAATTCCTGCGGATTGGGAAAATAACCCCATCACTCCCATATATAAGAAAGGCGATCAAAGTCAGTGCGAGAACTATAGGGCAATATGCCTATCGACAGTATGTTTTAAGGTCTATACCAAAATAATAGCGGAACGACTTACACATTTAGTAGGAGACAAACTGGGAGAAGAACAAGCAGCCTATAGAAAAGGGAAACAAACGAACGATAATATCCACATAATTAAAAACATCATAGAACGTAAAATTGAGACAGGGGAGGAAATCTACTTCAATTTCATAGACTTGCGAGCAGCCTTTGATACAGTAAATAGAGGGAGTATAGATATATGTCTAGAGAAACTAGAGGTTCCAAGAAAAATGCGCCAAATAATCAATAGTCTATATTGTCAGATTAGGGGGATAGTACAACTGAATGGAAAAAGATCAGCAAATTTTGAAATGCAAGTGAGAATAAAACAAGGAGACAGCTTAAGTCCATTAATATTTATTATAGTAATGGACAGAATACTGCAAAATACGAGAAAACGCACCGAAACTGTGAAGACACTGTTAGGATATAATAGACTGGAACCTGTAGCTGTGGATGCATTACTGTACGCCGATGATCTGGCACTAATAGCTGACAGTTATGTGAAAATGGAAAAATTAACAAAAATATGGACAGAAGAAATAGAAAGGGTGAAGATGGAAATAAACGTAGAAAAAGGCAAACTAATGGTGATAAATAATAAAGAGCCAGCCAGTAATCTAATAATTAAAATAAACGATAAACAAGAAGAAATTGTCGACGCATACGAATATTTAGGTACTATTATATCGAAGGATGGAAAAATTGATCTAGACATAGCAAAAAGAGGACGGAAAGCCACAAACATATACTACGCTCTGAATCAAACCATCTTTGGAAAAAAAGAAATAGAACCCAAGATCAAACAGATAGTATACAATGCAGTAGTAGTCCCCACAATAATGTACGCAAGGGAGTCCTGGACACTACAGCAAAAACTCGAAAGCAAAATAACAGCTATGGAAATGAAATTTTTGAGAAAGATCGTGGGGAAAACAAAAATGGACAGAATAGAAAACGAACAGATAAGAAATATGAATAATCAAGAAGATATACTGAAAAGAATTGAAAAATGTCAACTGAATTGGTACGGCCACATAATTAGAATCGAACAAAAGAGTTTAACAAAGAAAATAATAGAAGCCAAAAATAACGGGAGAAGAAAAAAGGGAAGACCAAGGAAAAAATGGATTGACAGAGTCAACGAATTGAGACGAAAGCGAGGGATGATCATAGCAGAAATGAGAAGAATGAGTACAGACCGGACACGATGGAAAGAATGGATTAAATCGTCGTAAGATCCAAAAATAATCCGACGCTGAAAGGCATAAGGATTGACGAGAAGAAGAAGAAGAAGAAGAGAAAATTGTTCTTATTATTAATTATATTAAATACTTTTGCAACTGCACCTATTTCCTTGTTGATCGCATCTTCCAAAATGGATTCCCAGTGTTAAACTATTCCCAAATATTAAAAATGTTTTACTTTTGCTCTAAATTTAGTTTCTCTATTATTATACTGTGGTTTGATTTAATTCTGCTAGCATTATCTTCGTCCATTTTATGTTTATTGTCATACTAAAATTAATTGATAATGATTGCAAGAACTGTGGTGTAGTATTACTGGCACCACATCACATCGGTAAACCGAATGGCAAGGTGCAGTTTTAAGATGCTTGCGTGCCACACGAATTAATCAAATAATTGTGTGGCTAGGAGTTTACCGATGTGATATAGTGTCAAAAATTAATAAATTCATTCTTGTATGCGTTCTGCAATCCTTCCTTTGCTTCTCCCAATATCACTCATTGTCTTCACTTATTTGTCAATGTCCAACCTTGAATACTTTAATTTTTTGTTTTACTTTAATAGTCAGCAAGGGTCAGATGTTGATAGAGGAGGAGTAGGAGACGATATCCCTAGAAAAAGAAAATAACGTCTTAAGAAGATGTTACTTTCGTGTATTGTAATAATCATAGTAACTTTAGCACCTTGGTAAGTGCAATTTGAAATTATGCTTGAAGAAATTTTGTAATATCTTACCATACGTATGAATAAATAATAAGAAGAAAATCGAAATAAAGTACATTTCCTACCTTTACTTGTAACCGTAAAAGTCAAATTAATTAATAATAATTTACATAAATTAAGCTAGACTAGACTAGCCTAGCACACGATTAAAGAATTAATTGGCGCTACAATGTTCTTTAATCTTATATCTTTGCAGGTATAACGAAAGTACTGGAAGTTGGAAAATGCCAAATTGAGTAAGAACGTTGCTTAATAATAATCCACATAAATGCGATTGCATATAAAATAATAAGTACTTTGCAAACGTTGTGTCTAAAGCGAGTATGCATTATTAAAATGACCAGTTGCGATCTTGTTTGGCATGTTCGAAGTAATTCCACTGTAATTGTATTCCCCATTAGTACTCACTGATTAAACGCGATTTTTAGAATGTTGCTTAAATATTGAAACTGATATGTTATCAGAATTGCATTAAAGAAAAAACTGTTTTATTTTAGTTTCAATTATAAGAAAGTGATACGGGGCATTATCGTTTGTAATCTTAATTCGAAATGTCGTTAGCGTAACTGTACAACATGTTGAAGGGTTTAACGATCCTGCATCAACAGAAGAGATTATTCGCTTCGTTCAGAACACCTGGACAAATTTGCCATATTAATTCTATACTTCGTGCTGATTTTACGTATTTGTTTTCGTTCGTAAAGCAAATAATGTACCTTACAGTTCTTGCCCGGTTTTGTGTATTATTTACTTTTGATAATTTACAAGAAAGTAAAAGCACTTTTGCTCGTCCGTAATCTTTTCTTTACATCTCGAAACGCCTTTGTTTTTATAGGTTGTCCATCTATTTCGTAAGTTGAATATATGTGTGTTTGCGTGTCGGTCGGAGTAATAATAATAAGAAGGATGCCCTTTATTTCTAAGTATTACGTACGCAAGTATATATACATGCATATAAAGGTAACAAGTCAAATAAAAGAACAAAAGGAAACCACAATTTCTAAACACCACAAAAGTCTTTCAGACGATTGATGTTTAATAAATGAAATGCTAGATTTCTTTTGAGATATGCAAAATTACTGATGGTTTTTAAGTTTGGAGGTAATCCACTAAATAATTGACAGCACATAAACTGTAAATTATTTTGGAGAAACCTGAAAAGATCATTTATGTTTCTAGTATTATAATAATAAGATTAGATTAAAGGAAATTCATGGGTACGCTTGAAAACAAAACACAATACTTGAAAAATGTAAGCATCATTGAATGTCAGTAGTTTATTATATTGAAAAATGTCTGTACAACAACCAGAATTGGAAACAATGCCGATTGCCCGCTTCTGAAGTATGAATACCATATTCCAGCAGTGGATTACACCACAAACTATCTTAGAATACAAATTAAAATCCTTTAAAACATGAAAACTGCAGGCTTCTGAAATTGATGATTGTACACTTTATAAACATTGGCGTTACATTTCAGATCTTCATCAATGACTACACCGAGAACGTTTGTGGATTCAATAAGGTCAATATAATAATTTTTAAGGAGAAAGGTAGATATATTATACTTTATACACTGATTGTGAAATATAATGCCCTTAGTTTATTGGAATTAATAACCAGTTTGTTAGCATCCATCCAATAATTTATTCGCTGAAAGGTGATATTTGTTGTGTTGAACAGATTATCCAAGCAGGATGTGACCTGTATTAATCCCTCCACATATTGTTCTTAATATCTTTCTTTTCCATCGTTCAAATCACTCCTCTTTCGCTTTATTTAATACCCAGGTGTCACAAGCACAGATTGTCGTGGCTCTAATTACCGTTATATATATTCTTTCCTCAGTTCTTCTTGACACACAACTCGACTTCATTAACGATCCCTAGATTCCATATTTCTGATTTCCCTTTGTTATTATTGTTTCTATTTCTTCTGCTTCATAACAATTACAATTACATTCACCAATTTATATCTATTACAAAATGTCACGATTGATACAATCAAACGCTTTTGAAAAATCTATGAATATCGAAAGATAAGATCTACGAGTCTACAAGTTTGTGCTAACATAAATTCATATATAAAGGTCGGATAATATGCAGTTTGCATAAATTTGCATATTTGCATAATATATGCATTTTGTATATAATTTACACATTTTGTAGTAATTCAGCATATTTGAAGTATCCAAGTTTTATTTATTTATTGGATGTAATTTATGATAGGATAGGTATTACTACAAATATGTCGTGGTTGTAACAAACAAAGAGTTAAACAGCGCTCTTTAAATTAAAAATAGCATTCTATGAAGCCTCTTCTCGATACTTTTCCGATAAGCGCTTCCAAAATTTATTAATGCTGTTCCCGTATATCTAGACCGGGACAGAATTCAAGGAAAAGCTAATTCCCTGAAACTTCTAAATAAATACAAAAATACATTTTACCAGAAAATTAGGAGCACATGTGTTTCTTTGTTATTCGGAGAAATTTATTCCCATATTCGAAAGCAATCTTATTTATTTTAAACGTCATTTTACGTTGGTTTTTGGAAGTGTAAACTTATGGGTTGTTATTAATTATTATAGCAAAAATGCCGAAAATAGCGACTGTGGCTGGATGGATTGCATCTTATTCAGACTTGCGTATGGATGGAGAGAAGGTATTTTGCGTAGCATGCAGCAAGATTGTAAGTAAAATAAAAGTTTATTTCCTCTTATTAATCTATAGTTTTTAAATGATGTTTAACAAAATCACCAATACAACGCTTCGACAAATAATTTTAGTTTAAAATGAGTAAAATGAGATGCATATTTCATGCGTATTTTTAAATAAAAATCATTTTAAAATAAAATTATTTGTCGAAGCGTTGTGTTGGTTATTTTATTAAATGTCGTTTATTCCGATTGCTTCGCAAACTATTTACACATTAGTTTTTTATTACTCCTTTTTCTTTTACTAACACTTATTTTATAAGAAAACAACTGATGATGTGATATTTTTATGCAGATTGCAAGTGAGAGAAAGTTTGAAGTCGACCAGCATATTAAAACTCCATATCATGCTGCAAAACTATCAAAGATGAAATTGGCGAAGAAGGGTCAGCAAACATTACCGCAATGTTTGCTATCAACCCCAAAAAATCGGAACAAGAACAATTTAATGAAGATTTGTGCCTAATGTTTGTGTCGGCAGATATTCCACTACATAAAATAAACAATTTAAATGTCAAGTTATTTTTGCAAAAGTACACCAGCAAATATAATATTCCCGACGAGAGCACCTTAAGAAAAATTATATTCACCGTATCTATGCAGAAACATTGAGTAGCATTAAGAAGGCTGTGTTAAACAATTACCTTTACATATGCGCAGATGAAACTACTGATAGTGTGGGCCGATACATAGTTCATTTAATGATAGGTATCCTTAACGTATCGGTTCCAGCAAAATCTTATTTAATTTCATCCAAACAGTTGGAAAAGGCAAATAATTTGACAATAACAAGGTTTATACAGGAAGAACTGGCAACCTTTTTCTTACCGGAATCGATTCCAACAGAAAAAATTCTTATATTTTTAACGAATGCTGCACCATACATGGTGAAGTCAGCTTGCAACTTGAAAATCTTTTACCCAAATTTAATTCACACAACTTGCTTGGCGCACGGACTAAATCGTATTGCAGAAGAAGTAAGAAACCATTTTCCCTTGGTAAATATTTTAATTAGTAGTGTTAAGAAAGTGTTTTTAAAGGCTCCATTAAGAGTTCAGTTTTACAAACAACATCTACCCCGTATTCCGCTTCCTCCTCAACCAGTAATCACACGATGGGGAACGTGGTTGGAAGCTGCTATTTTTCATGCAAATCATTATGAAGAAATAAAGACAATTATTATGGATCTTGATAGCGATACACAATCTGTGCTAGACGCCCAAAAGGTGTATTCGAGTAAAGAAATACCTCAACAGTTGGCGTTTATTAAGGCCAACTACAGTTTTATTTGCACTTCTATATTGCAATTGGAAAAACAATGTATGTCGCTAATTGAGAGCGTTGAAATAATAAAAAAATTGAAAAGTTATGTTTTGATATTAAAGGAAGGGTGGGAAAATCTGTGTATAAAAATTTTTAAGTGTAATAGAAAAAAATGAGGGTTTTAAAAAGCTAAAGGGTATTGCTAAAATCTTGTGTGGTGAGTCAGTAGAAAATATTGAGTTGACAATAGAGGATATTTCTAATTTGAAATATGCTCCTATAACAAGCGTGGACGTAGAACGAACCTTTTCAATATATAAATACATGTTATCAGCGCCACAATTTTTCTATTGAAAACTTTGAGAAATATGTAATTCAAAACTGTTTTCATAGTTAATTATGTTGTAAAATGTTATCAATAAACTTGTAGTAAACATAATAGAATATTTTCTTTCTATAGTATTATATTTTCTCATTACTATTTTTTTATCTGCATGTTTTTCATAAGAAAGTGTATATTTAGGCCAAAACATCTGCACATTTATGCGCATATTTCCACTGTTTTTTTGGCATATAATCCGGCCTCTATTCATATATTACCACAAACTCGAATAAAAATGAAAATGCACAGTTCTATGAGGGGCGCCTTTAAAAGGAAAATTGGAGCAAACTCTTTTATTGCTTTCCAAAATATTCGCCTTTAAGATTTACACACGTTTCCATGCGTTCAAATCAATTCTCAAAACATCTTTTCTACTCTGAAGTTGGTATCTCAAAAACATGGTGTTTGAAGGCCTCGACAGCTTCTTGAGGTGCTGAAAATCGTTGTCTATGTATTCTTTGTTTGACACTCGAGAACAAGAAGAAACCGTTAGGCAATGAAACATTAATTCGATATTTTGTCCTTCAAATAATCAATTGTTTAACATGCTATGTTGGAGGATACGAGGTTTTTCGTTGACGCTGATTTCTGGCAAACAAATTGTCGTATACCATTCAGTATGAATTGTTCTTAAATCATCTAAAGGAACGGCTGCAACAAGCCCAGTACAGCCGTAAAAACAACCTATCGTTTTCGTGGATCTGCTTCGTGAACCAACAACCTTTGTGGGATTCAGTTCATCTTGAAACAACCAAACAGTGGATTATTAGTAAGCTTCCGATTCATACAAATATATCCAAGTTCCGTTGCTTGTTACGATATTGTATATGGATTTTGCAGTTCCTCGGTCAAACTTGTTCAACATTTCCTGACAGCAATTAGCACGAGCCTTCTTTTCAGATTCGGCCAAATTGTGCGGGGACAGATCCTTTTGATAGCTCATGCAAAATCGAATGCATTGCAGTTTTCTAAATGCCTAAGAATGCTCCGTAAGCTCCCGTAAACTACATGTCAATCTTATTCGAACATGTTGCGCCCAGCATGGCTGTTTTTGGAATAACAACCGATTTTGGTCTACTTTCACGCAATTCATCACTGACGGATGCACAACCACGACGAAATTATGTAAACCAATCGTAAACAGTCTTTTCTGATGGTACTTACTTACTAAAAGTTGAACGAAGCGATTCTATGCATGGTTTTTGAGTTAGGCCATTATTATAAAATCATTCAACAAAAATCTTCGCACGAAATTTTAATTTTTTCACTAAATTGCTTTCTTTTAACGTTTACTGTAAACAAACTGCTCGGTCAATTCCTAAGTTGCCACGGTTTTCGCAAGGGAAGTAAACCATTCTAAAAGTTAGAAAAGTTTGAGTCTTAAAAAGTAATCAATGGTTTATTTGTTAACAGAGTAATACTGGAAGAATGTTGGTGGAACGATAATTATTTAGAATATTTAGATCATCTTTCTTAAATAAGGGTCTAATGGATGATATTTTCAGAACAGATGGGAGGATTCCTTTCTATAATATAAGTTGGTCAAATTGCAGTTAGTTGTTTTTACAATAAAGTACGGAATGCTATCATCATGATATACTTAAACAAATAATAGCTAGTGAAACATCATTATCGGTAACTGGAGCTAGAAAAAGGAAGTGGTTTATAGCAGTACTAATTGATAGCAATGTACACTATGGAGAGTCCTAAGAATATTAGTAGCTAAAGAAGGAAAACACTGATTAAAGGCAATTGGTAAATACAGGTGGTTATGACACTTGTCTAGTAATTTATGTATTTACTTTATTATTTATCATTTACTGTAGTTCAGAAATGGAAATGAGTTGTTGTTAGAAGTTCTGAATTTCTCAGTGACCACATCCATTCATTCATTATTTTAAGGTTGAAAGCAGGCGGAGAGCTATTACAAGAGCCAATATACATACCCATTAGGAAAATTTTGGAGGAGGAAAGAATACCGGAGGATTGGATGAAGGCCGAAATATGCCCAATACATAAGAAGGGGGATAAACAGAGATTTGAAAATTACAGAGGCATTGCATTGCTGGAAACATCTTATAAAATATTGGCACAGATTTTGCGTTCAAGATTAAACGAAATTATAGAAAATACTGTAGGAAGGTACCAAGCAGGATTTAGGAGAAATAGATCAGTAATGGATCAAATTTTTGCCCTTAAGGAAATAGAAGTAGAATATAAGCAGGCGTATGACTGGATCCGGAGGAAGCAAGTGTATCCGGCTTTGGAGGAGCTGAGGGTACCTTGCAAACTGATAAGTTTAGTCAAAGCCACTCTAAAAGAAACAACAAATGAAATTCTATGGAAAGGGGAAAGGTCTAGCGAATTCACAGTAGAGCAGGGACTGAGACAAAGAGGTCCAATATCAACAACAATATTCAATCTAGTTTTGGAGGCTGTAATAAGAAAAAGTAGGATTATGAAGGATGAAACAATAATGAAAAACGATCACCAATGCGTAGCATTCGCACACTACCTAGCTATAGTAGCAAAAACAAAAAGAGAACTACAAAGGGCTGGAAATTAACCAAAGTAAAACAAAATACATGATAATGGGGGACATACAGAATGATATGGACACACAATTAATAATGCAAACAGAAGAAAAATGTCTTACTTTCGAAAGAGTGGAAGAATTTGTTTACTTACGTGTGAAGATTAAGGAAAACGGTCAGTAAGGATCGGAGATAGAGGCTCGGATAACAAAGGGAAGTATGAAATTCGGGATGTTAAGACCACTGATGAAATCAAAATTTGTATCAAGAAGAACTAAGGAGAGAATATACAAAACGGTAATTAGGCCAACGGTTACGTATGCGTGCGAGATGTGGGTTCTAAAGAAAGAGGATGAGGGAAAGCTGCAAAGATGGGAGAGAAGAATTCTCAGAGCAATATAAGGAGGAATAAACACGAAGGACGGATGGAGACGAAGGACAAACGAAGAGGTGAAGAATATATACAATGAACCTAAGATAACAACAGTAGCTAGAGCATAACACATCAGGTGGCTAGGTCATGTCCAAAGACTGGATAAAGATGGAATGCCTAAAATGGTTGTATCTTATATGATAGATCTCTACCACTAAGAGGTCAATAAAACAAGGCTGGTTTGAGCGATAGTTATATTTTCAGAACGTTTACAAACGTTCCAAACCAGATGTTCCGAAAACGTTTGTAAACGTTCTGAAAATATAACTATCGTTCAAACCAGCCTTGTTTTATTGACCTATTAGTGGTAGAGATCTATCATATAAGATAAGTATCAAAAGGTCACGAAATATATATATATATATATATATACATTTAAAATGGTTTTAAGCAGAAAACCAGTTGGGAAAAAAGAGATGGTTCAACAGCATTGAGGAAGATATGCAGAAGATCAGCGTTGGAGACTGGAGAGAAAAAGCAAAGGATAGAAGAATATGGAGAAGAATAGTAGAAGAGGTGTTAAAAAAGTTATAGCTATTTTGTTAAGTTAGGCTAGAGCTATGTTTAATTTTAATAGTTGCAAAACTGTGTTAGTTAACTATGTGCCCAAGATCTGTAATGTCTATTAATAAAAAAAAATAATAAATAGATATTAGCTCAGTGACATTAAACTGTTGACAAAAATGTGTCAGGAGGTCTACACAAAACACTGTATACAATATTAATCTCAGCAACAATTGCAATGTCACAGATTTCTTAAGGCTGTAGGGTACTTATTTTCAAGATTGCTTGAAGTTAATGTTTTTGATCGGTTCGAAAACTATTTCGAAAGATGTACATTTTAGCTCTAAAAAACGTATGTATATCGATAAAATACTAATTGTTTACAATTTTAAGTGCCCAGGCTGGTCCAATCCTTTTGCAATAATAAGAGAAGAATCAGCAGGTTTGCAGGCTTGAAATGTTGAATACCACATACTCGAAACGGTAGTTAAGTAGTTAAGTCAAAGAGCATCTTTCTAAATTCTTCTGTTATGTTTGCTTTCTAGAAGTCCAAAAATGACGGTAAGCCCACGATCATTTTTCTATTCCTTAATTGAGGTTAAATTCAACAACAAACAAGTAATTTACAAAAAAGCTCGTCCATAGGTCGTAGCTATCGTAACGAATACACGGTATGCAAAATTTCGAGCCCGTAAACTTAGTGGTTCTTCACTTATTATTGAAAATAGAATTAAAGCTGTAGAAGCTCTTGACATTGTAAGAAATTAGTATTTTATCGTTACACACACTACTTTTAAAGGTCAGATATACAATTTTCAAAATAGTTTTGGAACCAAGAAAAAGATTTAAGTTTAACCAATCTATTTGTTCTTCCGCATCACGCACACTGAGCTTTTTAATAAGGTCATGTAGAGGCTTTTCTAATTTGACGACGTTTACGACCCTGTTTTACACACTGGTTCGTCCAAAACTTGAGTACGCATCGATAATATGGTATCCTTACTATGTTTACCAGCAACTAGAATTGGAAAGAGTACAGAGAAGATTCCTGAAGTACGTCTCTTACAGAATGAGCGGTGTTTATCCTCCCCGTGGAACTGACTATCAAACACTTTTGAATCGGCATAATTTCATAAGCTTGACTTCACGGCGGGGGATGGCTAGTGCAAGATACCTAATGAAACTAATTAATAATCAAATTGATTCACCCTATCTTCTATCTGCCATAGATTTTTGGTCCCGACCTATGCTACGCGTTCTACTGATACTTTCATAATTGCCAGACCAAGAACAAATATTTTGTTTAAAGCACCAATAACTCATATGACCAGAAATGCCAATGCTCACTTTCATGACCCTTTTCAGAGATAATTTCATTCTTGCCGTCATGCCTCTACTATTTTTATTTTTATTTTTATTATATATTTATATTGTAATGTTACAATAGGTACATTATATTCGATATCTATATTTAGTTTCTTTGTTTTTCCTTTTTAATTTACACTAATTAATAAATAGCTTGCTCTCTTAATTTAGATAATATTAACTTTTGCACTGTACTGTAATGTCTATATTGTGTTGTCCTGTAAATGGATTCTGTCTGTTGGACAATAAAGATTATTATTATTATTATTATTATCTTGAAAAAAGTACCTTACAATCTTAATAGTAGACAATTTATTAATACTTGTTCCAACTCTGAGCTGAACTCATTTGTATACAAAAACTGCAACATTATCATGCTGTTTAACAGATCGAAAGAAGTATGTAGTTAAAATATGATTTTCAAAAGAAATTTTATATACCGATTCGCACTTCGCCAATCTTCATTCACCCACAGCATATCAATCGTCGTTGTTTATAAAATTAATTACATAATATTTCTTTCGTTATTTAAATATCTTATATTTTGGCGAATGCTTGGACTTGAAATATACGTACTTCATAAAATAAAGTATTTAACTCTTACTCTTACTAGTTTTGGTTTAGGTTTGCTCTAACTAATACTTTCGTGCCTAATTTTCTAAAATTTGTACGCTGTTCTAATACGTTAAACTAGTTCCATTTAAAAATATAAAAAGGAACGTCACAACTCGATGTTTGTTCGCACTTATCCAGATGACACGAATATCTATTTGTGTCTACTTAGTTCCTGCCAATGTTCATGCTAATTAGAATCAAATCCTCCTCCAGTTTATGCGACTGAAAATATGACGTTAGCGCTCATTGTTAATTTCTGCGTCATACGTATTAATTTCGTACACATTCTGATTCAGAGAAACTGAACAGATGAACGCTTGTAGGCCTACATACATACATACATACATACATACATACATACATACATACATACATACATACATACATACGTACATATTATAATGATTAGCGGTATGTACCGTTATAAACGCTTAATTAATAATATAAATTGACGATTTCGCGCACGACGCTTTGATGTGTCGTTTTAGTGGTTGTAAAGTGATGTAAATGGTAATCATTCAATAAGAGTGTAGTCTCTAATTGTAAGTAGATTTCAAGCCATCTATGTACGTGCACATGGACATCCATAATTCACACATACCGCTCTCACAGGAAATTCCGTTTCAGATCTGCATCTGTGGTAATGATAATTTTCCCCGCATTCAAGGATTTCTGGAAAAGCCGTCTGATCTTCACTTTAATTGTTGCAGTGAATAATAGCAAGAGTCTGCTACATCTGTTAGTTCGAACGAAAGTGGGAAATTAATGCGAGCGGTATGCTTAAAAGGAACGTATTTCCCCTTTTTTCAGAAAGGTATGGTTTTTGCCGACTGAACTGAAACTCAAAGTTGCCATTTTTGAGCTATACATTGAGATCCATACTTTTCGGTGGATCTGTTTTCTCTGTTTTTCTGCTTTCTTTGTCATGCTTGTTGTGTATTGTTAACACTGTGGGTTGAAGAGGAGGGTGGGTATTTAAGGTTTATGCTTCCTGCGTGCAATAACCTATAAAATGTTTCGTTGATACTCCGTAACCTTAACAACTGTTTCTCCCTTTTCTTCTTTGTTGCGAAAATTCTAGTTTTTTTTTTTTTTTGAAAATATTTTGAAGAAATCATCAATCTTTTACGGTATCATTAATTTCGGTTGGTGGCAACTTAGAATGCCGGACGGGACATAAATAGGAATTACAATAGTGAAAGTATAAGAAATGAGGAAACAGGAAAATGTGAAAGAAAGCGTGAAGGATATAAAAGCCAACCTTACTTTCAATTCTGTTTCCTTTTCCTTTTATCCCCATTAATTTCTCGATTCCCGATTGTGTTTCCTCAGTTTCTTTTCCTTCTTTTCTCCTTAAGATTGCATTAAAATTATATTGGTGATGGGTGATGCTGAACGGTTAAGAGAAGTAATGAGTAGAAGAAAGGAAACGCTTTGTTCCGTTCTTCCTTCCCCCTTCTTCCTTTTCTCATTATCAACCAGAACATTTCTAGATGGTGGAAGGGTGAAAGCATTGGTATGAAAACGATGAAGCATCCTCTTGCGTTTTAACTAGTTTTGATTTAGGATAAATTTCCATTTGGTGATTCTTATTTGCTTTCTACTTTTCACGCTTTTCCGTTTCTAAGAATGGAAAGGAAAGAAATGAAAGGATAAGCGGAATTTCGGGAATAGAGTGAAAAGAATAAAATCAAAGAAAGAGATACCAAATGTAGAATTTAGAAAAGTTTAAAAGAAAATGAATAGCAGAGATGTATCGAATAGATCGAACGAAGCATGAGGAAGAAAGTCGAACATTAAAAGCAAAATCAAGGAATGAAGAAAAGAAATCAATAGACCATCGGATGGCGTACAAAGAAAGAAGGCAACATAAAAAGGGGTTTGATTTAGGACACATTTCGAGAGGATAATTCTTATTTTCTTTCTACTTTCCACATTTTCCATTGGTAGAAACGGACAAGAAAGAGATGGAAGCATGTTGTTATGTCTTTCCATAGACTTTGTCTTCATGCCTGCTTCTTGGTCTACCTCTTGATATTCTTTCTGTCGGTTTCCAGGTGAGTACTTTCTTTACTAATGACTTTTGGTCTCTTCTGTGTATATGTCAGTCTTTGTTCCTGATGAGGTTGATGTTCTTTCCATCCATCACCTGTATTACCTCGTGGTTCATAAGTGGTCTGTATTCATTTTGTACTTTTATCTGTTCCGTTATTCTTCGTAGGCTTTTTCTTTCTGATGTTCCTAAGTTTCCTTCGTCTTTCTGTGTAAAACGAAAAATTCGATTGTTTATAATTTTATACCATTAATCTGATATCTCAGGACCATAAAGCTGCCCTTCCATGTTCAAATATTTTTCCTCATTCTCTTTCCTCGAAGATTGTATGCTAAAGGGCACCTCTTTTGCCGCATGTGTCAAAGATAGCTATCTTGACGGCGTGCTTGATTCGCTTAGCATAGGCCTCAACACAAAAATTGTATGATTGAGCGCCAATATCCACCTCCAATACTTTCATGATTCGAAGAATATATGTCAGATCATTAAAATTGCACACAACAATATCAGTCGCCATATTTAAGACATTTTTATACAATAGTTCTTCTTCTTCTTCTCGTCAATCCTTATGCCTTTCAGCGTCGGATAAATACAATAGTTTAATTTAGAATTAATGGATTTTGTTCAACAGGGAGACTTTCCATTACGAAGAAGAAGCATTAAGTATACGTAATTGCTTCTTGAAAGTGAAAGCGTAATTAAAAGCAGACGAAAGCTCTTCGTCCCATTTTACTACTTAAACTTGTTGTGAACACTAGTGTCACAATAATGTCTTCGAAACCTCATTACCTCATTCGGAAGCACTTAAACATTCATATAATTCGACTATATAAAATACAAGCTTACTCGTCGCGCGTTGGCGCGACCTTCCAAGAAAAGAAATTCAAGGAAACTCGTTATGATAACATTCAATTTACATTGTGTCATTTTTATTAAAACTTGTCATTAGTCATTATTTACATTCAATTGAATTGAATTTGTGTGTATACACGCGCGCCACCTATCGTAAGATAAATTCAGTATTCCAAAGATTATGAAAATTGAAATCGATTAAACTCACGATAAAATAAATAAATGGCAAAATTCAATATTCGAAAGATTATGAGAATTGGAATCGATAAAACTCACGATGAAAAAAATGTGTGTAAACGTATTGAATGAGAGCGGCGATTGGATATTCACAATGAATATAAATTGTTCCACGTCCCACACGCGGTAACTGTCGACGATGCTCGCAAATTCGCCTGAATAAATAAATAAATGAAAAATTCATTATTACGACTTACATATACCATTATCACCCACAAACTGAACTGTCATTAGTCACTATTTACCCTCAATTGAATTGAATTTGTTTGTACACACGCGCGCTACCTACTGAAGGATATATGTACTATGTCAAAATATTCGACACACGCGCGCCACCTACCGTAGGATCAGTGTTACACGTATGGAAATTCATGGCGTTTCTTCTTTGGAAAACGTTGATGAAATACACTTATTTGGAATTCGTTGGTGCCACTATGCCAATAATCTTCACGGAAGTGTACTCAACAACTTCCGAAAGTTTCATTGCCATCGGATAAATGGTGTAGTAATGCATAAAGGACACACAGACATACATTCGTTTATCTATATATATACAGTGAGATCCAAAATGACTGTCTGTGCCGCTTCCGTTAAAAAATATAATTTTCTCAAAATGCCGCCATACTTAAATTGTGGTTAGAATTATTTCAGTGGCGTGTACATAGATATTACATATGGGCGCGTACTAATAACAAGATATGACAGCGCGATCATAACCGTTTGCGATACAAATCTTTTCGTTTTTGACATTTCATTCAATTATTACAAGTTACATATAAGTGTTATGTAGCAAAAAACTAATATACACATTAAGTAAAATGTAATTTTATTTTTATTTATTTCACACATTATTTAGTCAAAAAATAAACATCATATTTTCTTTAAAAATTGTGTTCAAAGTGTCCACCATTATTGTTTATGCAAGCGTCTACCCTTCTTTTCAAATTTTCAAAAAACACTATGCAGCTACTCAAGTGTGATGCTTTGGACGGCATCTATAATTGCAGCTCTCAATTCCTCAATGGTGTGCATCCGATTTCTAAACACTCTGGATTTCAAATATCCAAAGAGGAAAAAATCCAAAGGTGTAAGATCAGGTGATCTTGGGGGCCAACGTTGTGCACCTACGACCCTATCACCATAAATGTTTTGAAGATATTCGCGTGTTGTTTGAGCTGTGTGCGCTGTTGCGTTATCGTGTTGAAAATATCCTCTTTCTAATTCATTAGCTTGCAGTTCATGCATCAATAAAGTCAACATTTGTTGATAGCGATCTGCATTAACGATTTCTTAAAAAAATTGGACCTATTAGTCGTCTTCTCGAAATAGCGACCCAAACGCAACTTTTAAAGGATGTAATGGTGTTTTATGAAATATGTGAGGGTTTTCAGCAGACCAAACACGATAATTCTGGGAATTAATGTAACCTGTTAAATGAAACCAAGCTTCATCTGAGAAGAAACTATTGTCCAATATGTCATTATTTCTCAGGTTATCATTAAACCAATGACAAAATTGTAATCTTTTATCAAAATCTAGTGGCAATAATTCTTGTACAACAGAAATTTTATAGGCATGCAGATGCAACTTCCTTTTACAGCTCTTTGACAAGATCCGTAGCTTAATCCTGTAATAAAATCCAATTTTAATAAAATAAATGTGTTTAGATTGTAAAAATATACCTGTTTGTTGTGCCAGCTGTCGCAGTGGTTTGGTAGGACTCAACTCAAGCCTTGTTCGTACATTTTCCACGTTATCTTCAGTAAGAACTGATGGTCGTCCAGGCGACTTGCCTTTTGTAACACTTCCTGTGTTTCGAAAACGAGTTACTATTCTGCTAATATGACGTCTTAAATTTTCGTAATCATATTCTTCATTTGGCAACTGTTCCCCAAACTCTTCGATACTTATGTTAACAGAATATATCCATTCACCATTCTCATTGCGGTGTCCATTCCTAAAATAACTCTGTAAGAGAAATTTGTCCTGTTCCAGAGTGTACGGCATTGTACTAACAGTCTGAAATGAATGTTGAAACACCTGATATCGATCACTAAAAGAATAAGTTAATTTTAAGCAAACAACAACAAAGTAACAAAAATAAGAAGGTAATAGTAACACGAAAAATAATAACACAAAAGGCTAATCAGCAAGCGTACGCCAATGACAAATAATAATGAGAAATGTCAAAAGATTTGGTGATATTACAAAAATATAATCAGTTGCTATGTTCACTCAGAACTTCGGAAATAAATATTGATATCACCGTCTGCGGAAAACAGTATTTTTCGGACAATCATTTTGGATCTCTCTGTATATGTATATATATATATATATATATATAAATGGATCGTGGTTTGTTCGGAAGCTTGAAAACGACTGTGCCAAATTGGATAGTTCCTTCTACGGGTTTGTTCGTAATTGCTACGCGAAGGTTTAGGAAAAAGAAAAGTCGAAGAATTCTCAACAGATGGCGCTGTAGGCGGCTATTCCATTTGACAGCTCAGTATATGTTCTTTCTGATTTGATAATTTGAGCTGTGCGGTCACGGTTAGATGACTTTCCGATATTTTTATAATTTTTTATTGATTTTTCGAGTGAAATAGTTTACATTTACGAAATATATAGTGTTTCATTCAATCTATAATTGAAATTATATTCTTGCGTCATCTGTTAACGATCGCTAATTTTCGATGGAAATAACAAATTTTGGGTGGAATCGTGAATGCTCGAGATTAATTCTGTCAAAAAATCTATTTTAGGCAAAACGAAATTTGCTGGGTCATCTAGTATATATATAGATAAAGTATTGAAGAGTTAATAAGTTAATAATGTATTTTTAGACAAATGAGTCTGAGTTCTGTTAGTGTATTAGAGGAGTTACAAATCAAAAAGTAAGGCCAACTGGTATTTATTTGGCGCGGATAGTCGTTCGATGCGTTTCGGGAGGAGCTCGAAATTTCTAGGAAAGAACTTTCTTCCGGGTAATGAACTTTTTGCCCTATACTCTAGGAGGTTCAAAGCATCTATTAAGCCAATAAAACAATATCGATTTTCTGAAAAATTTACAGTGGTGCATATAGGTTAATGTCTTCATTTCCTGGCACCCAGGTTAACGACACGATGTTATCCCGTGCCAGTTCACTGAGGACTTTTTGCAACGTTTTACCAGTTTTGACTTGGTAATAGGTTCCATAACGGTTATAATAGCCGCCTGATTATCAGTTATTATGTCTATTCTTGTTTGTATAGCCTTCCCTCTTTTTGCAGCCTTCTCCCTCTCCGTTAGATATCTCACGAGGCTCAATGATATCTTTTCTCTAGGGCAAAATCCATAGATACCAGCCTCTGTGCCCCGGACGCTGGCACTTAGGTTTCTCAAGTGATCCCTCGTCCAGTCCCTAATTGGTATCATCTATTAGCAACTTCCTTCAACTTCAATATCCTTTTTTATATTGTAAGTATAATTATACTATCCAAAGAACGCAAAGGCAATAGTTATATTTCTTTTCCTAGATATAAATAAAAAGAAGAAATTTTGAAACAACAATGTCATTTAATTGAGCCTTTCCGTAATTTAAACCTACATATTACTAAAATATATACAAAAGTATAAGAGATATAACGAAGGAAGCAAAAGATGAAGGAAAGTTGGAAATAATATAGCCGGTTTTCTATATTCGGAAAGATGGATACATTGAAATCAAACAGTTGACGTAACACAATTGATCTGGTACCAAAATAGTGATATATGGTGAAACAAATATAAAGATTGGAAAAACATGGAGGCTAAGAACATGAAACGTAGGCATGTATGCTAGAGGAAATGTTAGCACTCAATACTTTTATAGGCTATTTCTTGGGAGCGGTATTCCGGGAAGACGGGTTCAGTCTTCCGTTGCCTCAGTTTTCGGAGTATTATGCACGGAAATCATCAGAAACGACAACAAAAAATGTATAGTGAAGTGCTGAGACGATTCATGTATAAAAAGTTTGATTCATACCTAAAAAGATTGTTGCTAGCTGTGTCAATATTTCTTTACTAACAACTATGTCTGTGTAATTTGTTCATTAGCTTCTTAACTGCATCTCTTTCCATTCATACGGTCGGTTACCAAACGGTTGCAAAATGGGCCTGAATATAGGCTGCCCAGAAGCCCGTCTGGGCAGCCTATATTCAGGCCCATTTGGGTGAAAACGATGTGGAATTGAACATGAAGCTTGTGGTGACTCGGCATTTGTCGCTAGTTCAGGCTGGTTGAAAAATTTCAAATTAGGACATGGCATTCGGCAAATCAAGATTCATGGTGAAAACTTAAGCACTGACGCCCCAGCAGCAGTTTCTTTTTTCGGGAATTTAAAGAAATTTCTTGAACAGAATGAATATGATATGGATCTTGTCTACAATGCAGACGAAACAGGCTTGTATTGGAAAGCTTTACCACCTAAGTTGTTGATATCTCGAAGAGAATCCGCAGCTTCAGGCTATAGGATCAGCAAGGAGCGTATCACAGTCATGGTATGTCCTAATGCAACAGGGACACATAAAATTGCACTGCTCTTGATAGGACAATAGAGAAATTCACGTTGTTTTAAAAATGTGGAAGCTACGTTAATGTACACGACCCAAAAAAAACACGTGGATGAATAGCGATTTGTTCACGAAGCGGTTTGAACACAATTTCATTTCTGAAGTAATAAGAATTCAGCTGCATTGCAGAAAAGAAGGCAAGGTGTTACTACTATTGCACAATGCTCCATCACATCTATCACCTGAATGTTTAAATAACGTCAGTGATATGCTCGAGGTCAAGTTTTTATCCTCGTAAAAATGTGGTTGATTATTTTACACCTATCTTTTTGGTCCTTTCATTTTTAAACCGAATTCTAATTATCCGAAACACCCTTGATAGCATTAGTTCGGATAATCGACGCTGTACTGTATTAAGTGGGGAAAAGAGAAGAGGGACTAGGTTTGGGTAATAACAGCTACCGTTACAGCAACTTATGTCATGGTATGTATAGTCCATCGAGAAATGGAGAATGAAATAAAAGAATTGAAGGAACATTGTGGTTAGAAAATAACAATTTTAAACGGTTAACAATCATTAGCTTCATTAGTATATGGACCTAATGAGATTGAGAAAAGAGAAACAGGGTTTGGCAGGAGCAGTCGGAAATAATTTTGAGAAATATTGCTTTCAAATTTATTTCGTTGTAAACAGTACTTTTACACTTAAATAAATACTATAAAGATTTTAATTAGGATTAATATACTACATATATTAATTTTCATGTAATAAACTTAGTAACGCATGCATTAAAATAAGTAGATCAAATTAAGCACCGACTAGTAACAGGAACTACTAGGAAGTCTGTGTATTAGGATCAGCAAAGTAGATCTTACGAATCGTATTTTATAATAACTTATTACGTAAAGCATTTTACCAGCGACGAAGAAAGAAGAAAAAAGTAAATTGACACGTACGCTTCAGATAAACTTGTTTAAATAATTTATTACCTTGTTTCCTCACCTGATAGTGTGGGAAAAAGGAACACGGCATATGTTACCGTATAAAAATTCGTAATTAATTGAACGGTCGAGCCTACGCGTATGCAAATTTTTCGTTCTTTTTCACCGAATGATTCAATAAAATAAACTGCCCGACGTTCTCCTCGATTCGAATTAACAATAAACAATTAAATTTATATCTCTCGACTTCGTCCAGATGACCATTTCACCTCCGCGGTGTACCTTCTCAAGATCATTAGATCATATATTAACATCGCACAGTTCCTTACTGAATTATTGTAATTCGTTTAATATGGTAATGTAAAATGTTACTGGATTAGTGATGCGTTTATAGTCAAGTAATAATCTAATAAATTGCGGAATAATTATTGTTTTTTATTTTTCTTAATGGGGAAAATTTAAATAAACACACCTGGCACCTGTTACTACCAATTGAAGCTGATGAATAAGAAATATACAGGTGTCTACATCATAGTCATTCATTAAAATTTAAATTACTTCCCCATATAATCTGAATTGGAAAAGCCTACGATAGATGGTTTGCTTTCTATTATTTTGATTGAATCACTAGATAATGAATAATTCATTACGCTTGGTTGAAACCTAACAAATAAGATTTTATGATGCTTTTGAGTTGAAAATAATCGCTTAAATAACTTGAATTCACAATCAATATAGCTTTTTCACGAATATCAGTAATTATATCTAATCATCACACAGCAATCCTGCGGGACAAAGTTAGAAGCGAAAAAATAAGAGAAAAGCTGGAAATCGGGAGCATGACAGAATACATGGACGAAAGAGAACTAGGATGGTGGGGACACGTTCAAAGAATGGATAAAACAGCGCAAGTGAAAGAAGTATACGAAGGTAAATGGCAAGGGAAAAGAGGAAGAGGGAGATCAAAGAAGACGTGGGACGCCACTATCAATGCAATCCTTAAAAGAGGGGCATCAAAAAGGAAGAGGCAACTATATTGGCAAAGGATAGAAAGACTTCGTGAAAGTTTAGACAAAATCAACGTGCTTACACCCGAAAGGGTAGATGGTACTTATAACAAAATCGTTTCACATCGCATTATCGTTTTATGTAAAGGGATTTTCAGCGTGTGTTCAATAAATTACCTAATGTTGTAATTTGGTGCTGGACAATTCTCGTTTAAAAAATAACTACCACCCGGACAGAAACACCAACGGGACTTTCATGGCATTGTAAGAGAGTTCTTTCTAAAGTTATAGGAATTTGGGTATATTTTTCAATAAAATTGCAACGCAGTTCTTCAATATAATATTCGTTCAAATGAATAGACTTATGTATTCCAAGGTGAAATTCTTCTCTGTCCATCAACGAACTTTCACGGAGTCTTTGTAATCTACCTAGTTATAGCCATGTACCTATTTAGGTTTTACCTCATTTAGTGGCTAAATTTAAACACTCCGTAGTTCTTCTTTCAAATTTTGGAATACATGAAAATTACTAGGAACTAGATCTGGCGAATAGGAAGAATGTGAAAGCAATTCCTAGCGTATTTTCATTTCAAACATCCTTTATTATTCGTACCGTTTGATGTCTTGCGTTATCCCAGGTCATTTCTTGCAGAGTACCTGCCACAAAGAACCAGATAAAAGGTTATAGCAATATTTTGCATTCATTGCTGTATGTTTCGGTAGATAATCCATAGAAATAGCCCCTTGTAATCCCAGAATATACCAAGCATTACTTTCCAAACTGACGGTGCTGCGCTATTCCTTCAACTGATTGTTGGTCTCAGGATTGAAGTAACTTATCCAGGTTTTATCAATAGTTATTATCCGATGCTAAACTTGTTGTCCACAAGGTGCTAAAAGCTTTTGAAGTTGGCGGTAAGTGTTCAGCTTGTTTAGCTTCCGTTCCGATCCCAATAGCTTTGGTATCTAGCATGCTAAAACCTTTCTCACCCCCTCCCCTCCCTCCCAGGGTCACGTAGAATCTCATGAACCTGTCGTCTTCCTATTCCATCACTAAGACTAATTTCACGACTAGTTATTCGTCTACAGTTTGTCCAAAAATGACTGAGATGATAGCATAGGCGTAACTATAACGTATAATCTATTAGTATTGGTATCTATTCAACACAAAGTCCCTAGAATAATTATTTATTACACCTTCGTCATATTAATTACTAAAAATGCAACAATCAACATTCAAATTCCAAATTTAATTTAAAATTGTTACGTAAAAGATTTACAACATGTGCTGAAAATGTTGGCCTTCGTTAAATAAGCATGCATTCACCCTTCGTTTCATACTTTCAAAAACTCTTTGAAGTTCCTCAACTATTATTTGCTGAATTTCATTAGTAATTGTTTCTTGAAGTGCTTGTAGACTATGAAGCTTGTTCGTGAATATATTACTGTTAAGGGGAGGTTCTACACTTCAAGTTTTAAAAATCGATTTTTTGTTGAATTTTTTAATCTATATGTATCTAAAAATATGCCAGTGAAAGGATTTTGTCGAAAACA
Organism: Chrysina gloriosa; assembly: GCA_038088585.1. NCBI lineage: Eukaryota > Metazoa > Arthropoda > Insecta > Coleoptera > Scarabaeidae > Chrysina > Chrysina gloriosa. The sequence continues at coordinate 9,997,218 of CM076095.1, forward strand.
TATTCCCTACCAGGTTTTCGGGACCTCAAAAGGTATCCATCTCCGGCCTTTTTACGCATCTAAGCACGACGCGGTCAACCCGTCCCTTTTCCAGGAACAGTTTCTTTCGTGGACTGATCATCAAGTTTATTGCTGGCATATTTTCAATGTGTGTGAATGTGTATGTGTGGTTTTGTGTTGTCATATGAAATTCGTTGATTAGCTCAGCGTCGAACCGAGTGTCGAGTCAAGGTTGTCCAAGTTACGACTTATTTGGCGGTGATGATCTTTAACGAAGGTTTTGCATCAATTCTAAAAACAATGGAAGTCATGGGGATCACCTTGGGATCTCACGCTGAAACGTGCGCCGCTCGATTCGACGAAAGCCATATCAACCGCTGCGAGCGCAGAGTCAGTGACGCGGCAAAAAGGGCCCGAATTGAACAAAGGGAGAGGAATGTGTGCCAAACCAGGAGCAAATTCGGGAAGAGGAGGGAGAGCTTTACGGCCCTGGCATAGCAGATTAATTTTCTACGTTCTCCAATCATGTTTTATTCCGTTATTTATCTTTAAACGCGATTTCCCAAAAGTTACCTTTTTGAGCTGGATTGTATGCCTTTCACTAGAAATATTTATCGAATGGACTCAAACTCTCTGATCGGCCGAGCACGATTTTCAAAATTTTATTTGTTTTTCATTTTTATAGCCCCCAATAGGTCCAAAAATTGAGTGAAATTTCAAACTTTTAATTTAATATTGCATTATTTAAACAAATTTCATATCGCGAAAAATTCTCTTCGGCCGATTATAGCCAAGACCATCCTTAATTAAAAAATATTGAATTTTTTGGATTTCAGATAACCCAACTGGTCGATGTGATACAACAATGACACCTACGTTTTCTTTTGTAGCGACGTGTTCAAAGACGTTCCAAGGTCGCGGAATTCAATTTTTTAAATTTGCAAAAATAAAAAGTTAAAGTAGAAGGATGTATCTTTAATTTTAAAAAAGTTTGTGTTAATATCTTTAGTAGATCCTCTGCAATTAATTCCCGAAAAATAGGCTTGATTTTCCCGTTGAAGTGTAGAACCTCCCCTTAAGTCGCTCATACAAATAAAAAATCCGGAGCGGCTTAATCAGTCGACCTTGAGGGCCAAAGATCAATGTCTTTGATCATTCTGTTTTCATAAAATTCCTAAAGATATGTTATAATTTATCCTGCTGTATATGTTGGATCATTATATTATTGAAAGAAACCATTTTGTAATTCATTGTAATGTACTTGCAAAAAAATTCCTGCAAAATATTGATTCGATATCAATCGGCTGTTATAGTTTCTTGAAAGAAAATTTCCCCTATTATACATCTTCTTGATATTGCAATCCGTACTGCAATTTTCTGAGGATGTAGAGGAGTTTCAACAAATTCGTCTGGATTTTCAGCTGCCCAAATGCGGAAGATTTGTGAATTAATATGGCCAGATAGATGAGACCATGCTTCATCCGTAAAAAATGTTAAATCCAGAAGATTATTATCGCGCGCCAAATTTTCATTAAACCATTCATAGTATCTCATTTGGCTTATAAAATCAGGTGGTAATAATTGCTACACAGCACTAATTTTATACGGATCCGAATGAAGTTTTCATTTCACAGCTGTATGAACAGTGCCAAGTGACAGTCCTAAAATTATTTATGATACCAACAGGTTTTTTAAAATATTTACTGCATTGTACTACTTACTTCTTAAAGATTTTTTCGGGCTAGTTGTCATAAGACGTTGAATATCATTCAGTGTTTCCCGGAAAACTTTTCCTTACAAATGCATTTCTTTCCTTCAAATTTTCTAACAATATTTTGTTTGTGATTAACAAAATTGTGACGATTAAACTCTACATCAGGAAACTCCTATATAAATTTCTGAATGCAACACTCCAAGTCATACGTGCAAGATCCATCTGCATTTAAATTTGCACTACAATCATGGGTTATTAAAATAAAAATATCTCGCATCGTAGCTAAAATTAAAATCCGTAATTTAATGTTTGTAATGAATAGTAAAATTAAGTGTGTTATCTTACCTTATGGCACTAAAAGAATCGTTCCATAGTTCTGTAAAGACTTTATTTTTTAAATATTAGACTCAAACATGACAGTAAGATGTAATTCAAAGCAAAAATCAAAAATACAAACAAACGTATGATATTTGTCGGCTGTAGATTATTGGGGTATTTTCTTTTCCACCAACTTAAATTTTGAACTTTTCTCCGTTGCTTTGACCTTAATATCAAGCATTTTTGAAACGTACGATATCATCTTTGACTGTACTTTTAGATTCTATAGGCTCCCTAAAAAGAAACTTTGGAAGCGTTGAAGGAATAATGAAGATTTGACGCCCTCTTTAAATAGAAAGAAAATGAGTTCTTTTATCCAATCGCGTCTTTAATGGTTGCAAAGTTAGTGGAGTGGAAATGCGTCTGTATCAGTCATGTAGCTGAAGTATACTAAACGATATTGCACGGGATGGCTGTGCAAATGTCTTAAGTCTACCCTGTGACCAATCGCGTGAGTTATTAAGACTTACACAATTGAACTAGAGCCAAATTCCTAGAAAATTCGAAACATCCTTCGTGCTCAGATTAAGAACTGTGCGCCAACTGACAATGCAGTATCGATGGATGTGCTAATTAAGACGTTAAATATCATCGGATTAATTTTCCCGTGTCCAAACTAACATATTTTTAATCCCTAGGGATCTTCTCTTTACATTGTATTTTCCTCCTTGTTATTATAAATAATACGAAACTACATATATAAGCGTACAAGGACTCAAAACACGAAGCGAGAAGTGAACAGTGAAAACCAAATATGGGAGGTGTTTGTATTTTCGACAAACCATGTCAAACACTAATGGGCAAAAGAAGGAAAGTACAATGTAAAGAGAAGATCCCTAGATCTAAAAAATATGTTGGTTATAACTATCATTCTCAATTTCTGTAGTTATATTATCGATTCACTGTGATCTTTTCGGTTGTATTCTCTTTGTGCTTTCCTTTCGTTTTTTCTTGTAATATTCGTGATCTTGTCTTCTTGTCCTTAGGTATTTTTGTCATCATTCCTTTCTTTAAAAAATGTTTTGCATTTATCGTCAATCCATTCCCTTATTTTTTCTACTTTTTCTTCCTATTTCTTCTGCGGACTTTATCAAGCTATCTTTTATATTTCTCCAATCTGCTACAAAATTCTTGGTCTCTTGGTTTCTTATTAATTGCAGCGCTAGCTCTGCCTTATATTTTTTACTCAATTATTCTATTCACAGTTCCTCGATCGTATATTTATCCTTATTGTATTCTCTGGTCATGTATCCCCTATTTTTAAATTTAAACTACAAGGAAAAATTTCCAATCCTGTCACGCCAATTTTGGTAACTTGGTAATTATTATATAGAGCTGCCTATTTTGTCTTGTCCAATTACTCTCCAATTGCTACAAGAAAACAATATTCAAGCATATAAGCATATAACGCTTTAGGAGGACTGTCAAAGTATGCTTGAATCGGCAACCCTTATTCTGAAAACGATTACCCCCTTCCTTCCCCAACAATTGGCGGAAGCACCAATTTCGATGAAACGAATTATGTAAAGCTAGTAGGACTATGTAAAATATCAATTTCTCCAAGCTCTCGTATATCAGGAGAAACGGTTTTATATGTAACTATCACTTATTGCATAGATTAATTTTTATATGTTTATGAATATAATTTATATGTACTTATGGTGTTAACATGCTTGTGTTAATGATAGTAATCACTCTTAATACAGCAATAAAATTCTAATAACGCGTCTATTGAATATTCACATTTGTAGGCATGTCTGTTGATCCATCACTCTTTAAGAATATTTATCAGAAGCGCAAAAAGTCTTTATCACTATTACTTTTGCATAACCTGATAAGACTTTATATTGCTGTATAAATTATCGTGAACTGGCGACTTTTCATATAGAGGATAGGTTCTTATTCTTCTTTATGTCACTGCAGAAAACACGTAAGAAAGAACTATTCAATACTATCAAGGTATCATATCTACTACTATCATGACGTCCTTTGGGATCTCGACATTCAAAAGAACTATACCATGTGTCTCAGATGGAGTGCGATTGCATGGGTAACTTTCTTATTGTGGACGATGGAATTCTGGTTAAATGGGATATGTTTTGCAGCTTTATATGCTGATTTAAAATCTAGTTGGAAAAGTTTAAAATATCAAACCCATCGGAAGTTATAAAAAGACAGAAAACTGTCATTTTCTTATATATCTTCGTAAGTATAAGAGACACGAAAAAAATTCATATGAAAGTCACTGTTTTTGATAAGACCAATTTAGAACTCATATCGAATAAAAATTCAAGGTGGCTGCTTTCGAAGTATCAACTTCCTTAAGTTAAATGTCCGCCATATTGGATTTTTAACTCTTTTTTTATTCTCTTTTCAACGATGTAAGATAACGTATGATTGAATAAAAGATACCAATAAAATTTACTTTTTTTTACATTTTAATCAAGCAGGTTTACATGAATCCAATCAAAATTAAGTGAAATTTATTTTCGAAAACGTTTGTATGTAATTCCTATTATACTTAGTAACATATTAGTTAAATACTAAGTATTAAATACCACAAAAACATGGTGACATTAGTTTCTAAATGTATAATCAAGTAGGTAAGTAGTTATGGTGAAAAACAATAACAAAGGTTATCACAATCTGTCAAAAAGCGGGTACATAAGCTAAAGTGTTATCTACAGTTACTATATTTGTATTACAAATTTCAATAATTATGGCGAATCTTCTAATTACTGAAAGGTACGATATGTTTTACATATTCATCAGGTGTTATAAAAATTCCCATCTTGCTGCCCAAATTTATTTAACTAATTTTCCGGAAAGAAGACAACTAAATATCAAAGCGTCTAAAAGACTGGACAAGAATGTTTAGTGGTATGGAAGTTTGAAAAAGCCCATTGAAACTAGGAAAACAATTTATTAGCGGAAGACCGTAATTACAACGGTGAATTAATAACAATGGCCAGGATTTTGAAAATTTTATTTGATTATTAGGGTTAACTTTTGTTATTTGAAATAAATTTTGGTTGTTTTTGTTTGGATTTATGTAAGCCTACTTGATTAAAATGTAAAAAGTTAATTTTACTAATATTTTTTCTTCATTTATAAGTTATGTTACATCGTTGAAAAGAGAGTAAAAAATTTTATCCAATAATCTGAAAATTCAATATGGCTGTCATTTAACTTAAGGAAGTTGTTACGAATACTTCAAAAGCAAGCGTAAATCGTGCTTCTTGCTTCACCGGAAGTATTTGGGAAAAATAATCAAATGAATAGATTATAGTTACTTCTACGACAAAACAATGACGTAGGTAAAAACACAAAATACACAAAGTGTATGTCTATATACAATAGAGTTGACAATAAATTATATTTAATGAGAAATCTGTTGTTTATTTCCAGATACTGACACAAATATCACATCGGTAAACTCCTCACCACACAATTGTTTATAATAAAATCGGTGACACGTGTTTCGCTAGCTCGAGGAAGCATCTTCAACAACCGTATAAACCGAAGTGATAAATTTCTAACTTTAAAAATTCTACAACATGCTTTTTTACCCCACTTTTACTGTGACCATGTGTGCATGCACAAATATTTTCCCTCTCGGTGACGGCTCGGACGCCTTTCACCCCCGCAAATTCCCATATTAAGTCAAGTGGACGGCCAAGGGAAAAAGTATCTGTTAAACCCGAAGTTTGAACGTTAAAGATATACAAGTACATTGTGTGAATTGGTTAATGCCCGAAGAAATTAAATTATAGTTAAAATTCTTTCATTTGATCATAATAATCGGAATAAACTAGATTGAATCGGTCCCGCGTCCCGATTTAGAAGATTTATATTTTTGTGTATGTGTATGGCTTCAAATGCATCGAGTTCCCGCGGTGAATCGACCTGTCTTATCAATTTTAAATTTTCCATTTTTATGTCGTGCCCCGTCTCATGCATATGTTTCGCGATACTTGACGAGTCTCTCCTGCCGCAGCGATAATGTGCCACATATTCTTTGAATCGTGTAGCTATTGCGCGTCTAGACTGTCCTATATATGCTTTATCGCATTCACTACAATTAATTTTATAGATACCCGACCGTTGTTCCGGAACTGTTTTGTCTTTCGGATTACCTAAAAGATTCTTTAAGGTGTTTTTAGATGTCGAGCACACCTTCAGGTTTTGTTTTTCTAGAATATTGCTAATACCTTTTGAAATCTTATGATGCGCTAGTTTTATAAAATTCTTTTCCCGCGTAACTACCGGGACCAAAGTCGTTGAATTTCTTATGTGGGCTTTTCTTTTAATTCTTCCTAATCGTTTTTTAACATCTCTTACGGAGTACCCGTTGTATATAGCTATTTTTTTGATATATTCTAATTCTTTTCGAAACCTATTTTGTGTAAGCGGGAATTTAACTAACCTATTAAATAAGAAATTGATAAACGACATTTTATGTTGCATGCAATGGTTCGAATCCGCCATTATAAACCTATTAACGTTTGTACTTTTCCTGTAGTGTGTGTTTCCACTTCTAATTTATTATTACTGTTGTTTCTAATAACTAAACTATCTAAAAATGGGAGATGATTATTCACTTCTTCTTCTACCGTAAATTTGATTGTGTCGAATTTTGAATTTAGTTGTCCTAAGAAATTATCAACCGAACATTTCCTGGTATTGAAAACAGCAAAAATATCGTCCAGGTATCTAATCCACACTCTAGGAAAATATTCACTATCTCTCCTCATCGCCATTTCGAAATTACTCATAAATAAATTAGCGATGAAAGGAGATAAGGGGTTTCCCATGGCAGTGCCTTCCTGTTGTATGTACATTTTGTTATTAATTTGAAAATAATTTTGTTTCATACAAAGGGAAGTCAACCTCTTATATTCAGCTATTCGTATGACATATGCATGACACGGGGCACGACATCAAAATGGAAAATTTATAACTAACTAACTTAACAATTCCTGAACACTTAAATGATGCCAACTCAATTAATAATTTTTATCGATTCTTTGCCTGCTGCGCAGTCTGTTACTTCAGAACTTAAAGATTATTAATCCAGTTCCAAATTTAAAGTTAGTATTCCATCCTTTTCTTTTGTTACTGTTGATATTTCTACTGTGGGCAAATGTATTGGTCAGCTTAAGAGTAACGCTAGTGGATCTGATTACCTTTCTTTGCAGTTAATAAAATGGTGTTGTCCGTTCATTTTGCCTCATGTCACCAATATTATCAATTCTTGTATACTGTCTCTGATACTGATTCTCAATCTGGATTTAGATCTGGACACAATTGCACAACGTGCCTCTTAAATATTACTGATGATCTGATAACTGCGCGTGATAATGGTCAAGCTTCTGTACTTGTATTGCTTGACTTTAGCAAGGCCTTCGACACTCTGAATCATGATGTTTTGTTGTCCGTGCTGAGCTATATAGGACTGTCTATGGATGCGCTTCAGTTCTTGAATAGTTATCTATCTAAAAGAACTCAGAAAGTTAGAACTACGAATGGCGTCTCCGATCCCATTCCAGTATCGCGTGGTGTCCCGCAGGGGTCCATTTTGGGTCCATTGCTCTTCATTATTTATACCTTCTTACTACCAAAGGCGGTAAAATCATGTAAGATTCATATGTATGCTGACGATGTGCAGGTATATCATATATTCAACATTGCTGATACGGACCAGGCATTGGGTGATGTCGCAACTGATCTCGATGCTATTTTTGAGGCTGCACTGCGACATTCGCTGATTATGAATCCATCTAAATCGACAGTTCAGGTTTTTACTGATAAAAAGAGCTATCTTATGCTTTTTGATTCCATTAAACTTAGCATTAATGGTGTTGCGGTACCTGTGGTTGAGGAGGCAAAGAATCTGGGTTTAATTATTGACCGAAATTTTAGATTTAATACTCAGGTTTTGGGGTACGTTAAAAATGCTTATTGCGCTTTGAAACTAATTTATCCTCACCGACATTGTTTGTCTAGAAAGATAAAATCAGAGCTTTGTGATTCTCTGGTTTTGTCACAATTTAATTATTGTTCGTCGGTCTATGGCCCTTGTTTGACTCAGAATGTGTTGGATAGGATGCAGCGTGTTCAAAACTCTTGCATTCGCTTAATATATGGTTTACGCAAATATCAACATTTGTCTCCTAAGTTGTTTGAGCTGGGATGGTTGAACATGAGGAGCAGATTTTGTTTGCAGGCTGGAATGCTCTATTTCAAAATTATTACATTTAAAGCTCCATCATACTTATTTAACAAATTGAGCTTTCGTACTGATGTTCATCATCTGGGTCTGCGACACAGACATCTTATTACTACGCCCATTCATAGAACTTCTTTATTCCAGCGATCTTTCTCCTACAATGTCCCTAAATTTTATAATAATCTGCCTTTGGAGTCAAAGAGTTATTCTTTCGCTAGGTTTAGATCGTGGATGCGGGAATATTTGGTGACGGGTCAGCGGTGAGCATTGTTCTGGTTCCGTTACTGTTTTATTGCTTTTATAATGCTTTCTAATTTTTTAATTTTCTAATTTTCTAATTTTTAAATTTATTTTATTAAATTTAGGATTAAGTTAGAATTAGGCATTCTGTACTGTTTATTTTTGCTCATATACTGTAAAGGTTCGACGGAAGATCAGAGATCACAGTTATCTGTGTTCTGAGTCGATCCTTTTGGTTTTCACATACAGAGAATGTACATTTTCTTTTTTTTATTTCTTCTCTCTTTGTTATATTTTTAATTGTACTGTATTGTTGAAAATAAATTATATATTATTATTATTATTATTATAATTGATAAGACAGGTCGATTCACCGCGAGAACTCGATGCATTTGAAGCCATACACATACACAAAAATATAAATCTTCTAAATCGGGACGCGAGACCCATTCAATCTAGTTCATTCCGATTATTATGATCAAATGGAAGAATTTTAACTATAATTTAATTTCTTCGGGCATTAACCAATTCACACAATGTACTTGTAAATCTTTAACGTTCAAACTTCGGATTTAGCAGGTGCTTTTCCCTTAGCTTGACTTAATATGGGAATTTGCGGGAGTGAAAGGCGTCCGAGCTGTCACCGAGAGGGAAAATATTTGTGCATGCACACACATGGTCACAGTAAAAAGTGGAGTAAAAATGCATGTTGTAGCGTTTTAATGTTAGAAATTTGTCACTTCGGTTTATATGGTTGTTGAAGATGCTTGCCTTGAGCTAGCTAGTGTCACCGATTTTATTATAAACAATTATGTGGTGAGGAGTTTACCGATGTGATATTTGTATAAGTAAATTACACCACAGTCCTTGCAATCACCTTTATTTCCAGATAGATTCCTAATAATTGGTTCATATTCCGTATTCGTCAATTTAACGCTTTTCGCACTCAATTCATTTCCAAGTTTATTTCTATTGATAGATTTTACAAAATTAATTGAAGAAAATAATTTTTCACACGAACATGTGGACCTAAACATTGTTAGCATTGGGAAGTTTCTTAATTGATATAAAATTATTTCATAAAGAATCGCATACGTGTAGTATATTTTCAATTTTTAGTGTAGCACTACTTTCAGATATTCCTTCTATTTCCGAATTCCTTTTCTAAATCATGCCACATAAATTCGGTTAACTTCATTGGTTCGAATTCCGTTTTGTATGGATAAGTAAGCGAAATCTATTTTCCTAACTTTTAAATTGATTAATCTCTCCTCAAAAGTTTGTTTTATTTCTTGTATAATCATTAAATATTTTTTAATTGCATTTTCTTGAATGTCAAGCGTATTTTCAAAAATTACTGTGTTTAGAAAATGTTTCTGTAACTGAAAGAAATATTTCATGGTTTTTATTTCCAAATCCTCAGTAAAGATGTCAAGTTTCGTCATAAATATTTTAATATTTTCAAACATCATTAAAACAATTTGTTCATTTCCTTGAAGTATATTATTGAGTTCATTAAAATGCTGAGTGATGTCGCTTAAGAACATTAAATGATTTAACCAATCTATATTTGAAAATTCGTCAAAACTATGGTTTTTTCATTCAAAAATGATTAAATTTCCTTTAGAAAGAGTACAAATTCTACAATGGAAAATTAAGTATTAACTATATTCACGACAGTAATCATTTGGACAAAATTTGGTTTACAAATATATGCTTTTACTGGCCGTTTCGTTTCTTTTTGGCACATAATATATATAATTATTACATTTATAAAGTTGCTAATTTAAATAAAATTATTCTGTAATTAGTTTTAAGTTGTTAGATTCTAAATTATTTGGGGTATTATTATTTTATAAAAAATCTTGTACTTCTGTACTTGTTAATATTGTATTAGTAATAATCAAGCAACATGAGGTGTTCTGAATGACACAGATGGACGCACCCCATCAAATAAGCAGGTCTAACATATCCAGTAATATTACGCATACCATTTCCCATTATGTTAAACGGATATTGTGCAACACTAATAAAAATCTCGTCAGTCTGGGTTTTTATCGCAAAGATAGTGAAAAGTCTAGTAAAAATTCTAGCGAAGATCCAATTCACCTTGTAAGGTTGATTCGCGTTTTTACACTACCGCCCAAAAGTATTTAATCCACCCATTTTTTTTGATCTTACGTATTTATACGCAAATTTATTCTGTAAAATGATTCTCATATTCCTTTAATTAATATCCCAAGTGTGTCTATCAAAAAATTGTGTACCTGTGAGCATGCAATTTACGGAATTTCTCAGAATAAGGGTGTAATGTACGTAACGCAAAAATTATGGGCCGCTTTCGGGTGGGATTTCCCGAACAGATAATTTCATCAATTTTGTTTTCTTATTATTAGAAAACGATACTGAACTTTAGTTAGGAATGCGTGGAATTTTTAGTTTATCTTTAGCTGTTAGCGGAGAAAATATTTAAAATTTACACTGTCTGTGACGTGGCCTTCTTCTTTTATTATTATTTTTAGTTGGTGTTTGAGCGACCCTATAGAGACAATCCGAAAACGGGGACAAAAACATATACCATCACCTAAAGGAACGGATAAGAAAAAAGAAAAGGATTGTGTTAGATAAGGATTTTACAATTTACTATAAATAAATACAAACATTTATATATTTTAAAATTACAAGATGCTAATAACGAGTGAATAGAATGATGAGAGGAAAACCCTAACCCAATCAAACCTTGACTTAAAATATAAATGTGAAAACGCTTAAGTGGACAATTGAAAAATAAGTGACTTAAAATCACCCAATTCACCACCTTCACAATCGAGAGATTCAGATATATTAATTCGGTGTAAATGTGAAGGGAAAAGATCATGACTAAATCTCAGTTTACAAATCGTAGTAATAAAAGATCTGTTAAGAGACGAGATGACAGAAAACCAAGGATGGTTGGGAAAATCCGATTGAAACTTAACATACGATTTGCCACGGAGTGGAGAAGAAGCTAAGCAATCTGCTTTCCATCTATATCTGAGTTCCTTGGTCAATTCTTGAAATAAATCTCTGTAATCAATCTTGATATTATATCCTGGTCTGAGTTTTCCTAACTTAGCTAGCTAATCTGCCCTCTCATTGGGTTCAATTCCACAGTGGCCAGGAATACAAAACAAAATGATATTAATGTTATTAAATGTATATATATATATATTTCGTGACCTTTTTATACTTATCTTATATGATAGATCTCTACCACTAATAGGTCAATAAAACAAGGCTGGTTTGAACGATAGTTATATTTTCACTGAAGAAGGTATTCCGAAAACGTTTGTAAACGTTCTGAAAATATAACTATCGTTCAAACCAGCCTTGTTTTATTGACCTATTAGTGGTAGAGATTTATCATATAAGATTAATGTTATTGGAAGGAGCATCCAGTCACAATTCTCTAATTCGAAATATAAGAGGGTTGTCATTGCAAGAAGAACATTTTTCAATTGCCATAAGGACGCGCTTATAATCTGTGAAAATAACATTATTTAGAAAGTTAGTTAGACGGATATAAAGCGACGTGTCCTCGTTTCCTGTTCCTTAATTTTATTGTGTGAATCGTCAATATGCTGAAAATGAACGTACTCTTAATCGAAATGCGCTCTACAGTAACTGGTTATCGTAAAAATGGCAAAAGTAATTTTTTATTTTGAGGGAACTAAAAGTACCAAGAAGAACAGTTGACTAGGACGTGAAGAAATTCAAGACCGACGAGAGTGCTAGAAACAAACCACGTCATTTCTAGCAACCGTAATTCATAAATGCCTCACTGTACCAGAAATAGCAGCCCAGGTGAATGTGGAAAGATTTAATCCACTCACTGTCATCAAAGCAAGAAAACAATTGAGCTAAACAACGTAACAACTGGACACTTGGCGAATAGAGAAAAGTATTGTTTACTTACGAGTCTAAATTAAAAGTTTTTGGATCTAGGCGAGAAGAGTTTATGTGCGTAGATCAGCAGATGAACGGACATCTGTTCAATGTTTAGTGCCCAGCATGAAACACGGTGGCAGTTTTGCTATGATATGTGGTTGTTTTGGTGAAGACACACACAGCAATATTTGCAGAATCCATGGAATAATGAGGAACGAGCGCTATCGGGATATCCTTGAAAATGAAATGTTGCCAACTGGGCTGCGTATCTTTCGACAGGGATTCCCATTTCAGCACAGCAATGATCCAAAGTACTCTTCGAAGCTATGCAGAAAATATTTGGAGAAATTATCAGCGGAGGGAATACTTAATGTTATGGTTTAGCTATCACATTACCTTTTATCTCAATCCCATTGAGCTCCAGTGAGATAAGTTCAACTGAAACGTCAGAAAAGTTTGCCCTACTTCTACTGAATACCCGTGGAAATACTTTGCCAAAAACTTTAATAGAATTGCTTAAGAGGAAGCCGAAAGTTTGAAGTTGTGAAGCAGTTATTGAAGATAAGGGTGGACACATTGATCAGTAGGGACCGGATTTATTGTTGGATATTTGACTAAAATATGGACATATTCCTATATGTCTTAAATATGAGTAAAATATGTTAAATATTTTGAAGAAACAAAGAAAGAACACAAACATCAAAGAAAATCTAAACAGGTTTTATTAAACAGATACCTATCACTTGCATTTCTACATTAAATATTATTCCTCCTTATTTTCAATAGTTAAATTATGTCGCCTATCCGCTAGTAGCGATTTGTACATTGAAAAACTTCGTTTGACGTCAACTGATGTGATTGCTGCATATTTTGAAACATTAACCACTCCCGGATTTAAATCGGTTTCAACATCAAAATTGCAACGGAGAATTTGGTTTGCTTGGTACAACAAATTTAAATCCCTATTTCTTTTTAAAATATCATTAAATTTTTTTATTTATTTATTGTCCTATTTTTTCAGGAACTTTCTCAAGCTTCTCCTTCAATTCATGAATGAAGAGAATATTCTAACGGGAGTGATTCAGTTTCAAGAATAACAATAGTTTTATGAACAAAATCATAATTTGATTTAATGGAGCAAAGTTCAAGGTGCAGTGACTTATTTTCTAAAATAGATTTGCACTTTCAAATTGCACTAATACTTTCCTCTTTCTTTAATAGGGACAAAATTTGCTGCATAGAAACTGGCAGCTTTCAACCATGTTCCCCATCTTGTGGTTATTGATTCTAGTGACAAAGGAGAATTAGGTAATTTTTCTCTGTAACACTGAATCCTCAGAGGAAATTTAAAAAATATTTCTTTACGTTACTAATTAAACTACAGGGAATTAATTTCTAATATTTTCCGCCACTCTGTTTAAACTGTAGCACACAGTTAACTTTACTAGAAAATCTATACATCTATCTTTTAGATATAAGATAAGAAAATGATTTTGAAATTAAAGGCAAATATTTTTATTAATGATGATAATTTTATTCAACAATCCAAAGCAAGTTTTTGAACAAATTGTATGGTAGACTAGAATTTGCAAAATAAACGTGTTATTTGAATTAAATAAATAAAATAAAATTGTATTGTAAAATTGTTAATTTACCAGTTTACCGCACGCTTTGCAGAATACTTTTTCTTCGTTCAAAAGTAATTCTGGAACGGTCTTGATACAGGAGGCTACTAACTCGCTTTACAGTTCTGGCATTTTTGAAAAGCACTCGGTAACACTTCGCTTTATTCGGTGTTTGTAGATGAACACTTTTAAATAATAAATGCTGAAACGTATACACCCCCTACCTAATTATTTTTAACCAATCAGAACTCACCCTTTTTCCGATTTTTATTCTTAGAAACCGTAACGAAATAATTTTTGCTCTTCGGTATTGAACATGATACTTCGTTTAGGAGTTTAAAAGCAATTAACAATTTCTTAGAAAAATGCAGACACATATTCTTTTTGGTAAAAGCATTCATCCGTATTTAAGTAATATATATTTTATTATATTTAACGAAACATCGGTAATCGTATAATGTGAATTATCCAGAAAATCGTCTACTATATTTTTTTATAAAAATAACGTGATTTTCAAACGGAAAATATATCGAATAATTTCAAATATGTTAAAATATTCGAAATATGTGGAAAAAAGCCAAAACGTAAAAATGTAAAATTAAATTAGTGCTAAATCCCTTTATTTATCCTAATTCGTGTAGATCTTAAAGCGTTCAATTGTACCATTGATACTTATCGATATGCAAAATACATATAATCCGGTCTCTGTTGATAAGCCAAAAATTTAATAATAATAATAATATTGTTATTTGTAACCTCTTTTCCTAAATTTTTATTTCCTTTAAATATACAAGAAATGCTACTTATCAGAGGTTTTAAAACCTATGTTCTAACATCAAATGTATTCAATTTTCGTGGTGGGCAAATACTTTTCAGCGGTAGTGTATCTTTAAACCCAGGTTTCTAAGCATGCATCGGGTAGGTGTTGCTAGCATGGATTGTCGGTAACCTTAAAATATTACATCAGCCGAAATCGAATAGAATGCCTTCGAAATTATGGAATAGAAATGCATCAAGTTCGACGAGCGAAAGTGAATATTGTGTGATATTTTACATAGTTTACATATCTATGTTTGAATGTATATTTATAAATGAAATAATCAGATATCGTTTGCATAATTCGTTTGTTTTGAAAAGAAAAACGACATGCACTTCTTTTTCAAGATAATCCAATCTATGATATTAAGTATTTATAGAGATAATTTAATACGACGGAGAATAACAATTATGACCTTGAAAGTATTTTTTTGCATTGTTTAAGTCGAGTTGAAATTATTATCACCAGATCAATTAACTTTTGTTTATTTACGTTGGAATCAAACTATTTACGTAATCACTATATGCACTTAAAATGTCAATATGATATAATCCAACTTATTGACAATTTATTTTTAGGCGATATATCGGAAGCTTCGCGACGATTCGTTTATATAAAAAGAAGGAAAAACATTTTTTAACTAAAAAACATTTTGCTGATTTTAAACAGGGCTTGTTTCTACTAAAAATAGGAATTGGTTTATCTGCTCTATCAAAAGGTTAAAAGATACATGTATAACGAAATAATTTGGTTTTTAAGTTATTATTGTATATTCGATGCTATATAATGGTATATCTAGGTACATATGTATGTAGTACATACTATTAAATAGTCATCGAGCAATGAAATACTAAAAATAACAAATTGGTAATGATTTCACCCATTTAAACTTGGATGTGGTGTCATACAAGAGAATCCTCTTCTTTTTGATGTACTCAATCGTAGATTTCCTACTTTTCTAATAAAGCCGCCTCTAAGCTTTTAAGGGAACATGGTTGTGTAAAAGTGGGTTACCGATAAATCCTTAATATCATCTAAACTACTTCAACAATCTTTTGAAGTATTCTTACAATGACTTGTGGGTATACATCTGCTGAATTTAGTAGAGACTGATTGATCTAGTGAGCATTGTGTAGCTTTTTCTTGTGATCTAGATAGCACAGAGCAGGGCCGTAGCCAGGGGATGGTGAAGTGGGCTCACCCCCAGATTATCCCTCCTCCTCCACACCCCGGCCAATGTAATAATACAGAACATTTATTTTATTGTAAACTTACACCGCACATATTTTCCATATGTTTACCGCTTTGATAGAAATTTTTCTATTTGGTTTAAATACCCCATTCATGTTGTCAACGAGGGATCCAATGCTAGTGGAATGGCATCAACAAATGTCCCAAAATGCGACTTATCTATCACCAGAGATTCAAAACGATATTATTGAAATTAGGACAGAATGTGTTCCAGATAGTATCGTAAATTTTTCTTTATCAGTTCCAATTTTCTGCACGATCCTGAAATATAACAACATCCAAAACGCAGGGAAATAACCAGGTATGTAACAATTATAAGATAAAGGCAAAAAGTCAGTTTTAATCATTTATATTGATGAATTTATAAAATCGTTACAATTAATCATTTTTATAAGATATATATTAGTTTGGTTATCGTAACCAATTAAAGTGTGAAATTTTTTTTTTTGGTTATAAGTAACAATTATATCAACCAAAAAAATTTTTGGTTTCAGATAACCATTATATCAACCAAAAGATTTTTTGGTTAGAAATAACCATTACAAAAAAATTTTTTTATCAGGGATGAAATTGATAATAAACAATTAATTCATACAGTTTTAGTGGGAATATTTCTCTCATTTAAAATGTTGAATAGGGATTTCTAAATCCATTAAAATCGTTATTAAAATTGCAATTGATTGTATGTAACCTTTATTAGGTTTTATGTAATGATTTTAAAATATAAAAAAACATATACCGCCTTCAGCTATGCTTAGTTTTGCTACTACCGCCACAGATTTGTTGTGTTATCTTGTTCATGTGTTGTTGTTGCATTAAATTTATGGCTCATTTGTTGTTCTGTGTGTTAAAATTTTTGTTTTTTTATTTTGTGAGGATTTTTGATATTGTTTGGTATATTTTGTTTTTTCATAGCTTTTTTAATGTTCCTTCACTTAAAATTCTTTTTTGTTCTTTTTTCATCGCTGATAACCAAAAAAGAAATTTTTTGGGTAATGGTTATTTCTAACCAAAAAATCTTTTGGTTGATATAATGGTTATCTGAAACCAAAAAATTATTTTGGGTGAGATAATTGTTACTGATAACCAAAAAAGATATTTTTCACTTTAATTGGTTACGATAACCAAAATAATATATTTGCAATGATAATGCTTAAAAATTCCCAATATTAAATAAAATGAATTTTCTTGTAACCTTTTATCTGATATAAAAAATAACAATTATATTTGGTCCCTGGAAATAACTAGTTCTAAACTTAAACATTTTGTTGTAATGGAATCAACCGAAAATTGTTCTTTTATCTTACAATTAGATGTAAAATCTTCGAAGTAATCAATATAATATTAACCTATATGATAGAGATCTACCACTAATAGGTCAATAAAACAAGGCTGGTTTGAGCGATAGTTATATTTTCAGAACGTTTACAAACGTTTTCGGAACACCTTCGTCAGTGAAAATATAACTAGATAAATATATAAACAAACTTTTGTTTTTTATTTGGGACTATCAACAAAATAACTAGTGACTAGGATTTCTTGATATAGAGGATGTATAACCAACTTTTTATATATATATACTGACGAAGGTGTTCCGGAAAACGTTTGTAAACGTTCTGAAAATATAACTATCGCTCAAACCAGCCTTGTTTTATTGACCTATTAGTGGTAGATCTCTATCATATAAGATAAGTATAAAAAGGTCACGAAATATATATATATATATACATTTTATAATATTAACCGAACGTCAACAGTGATTTAGTGAAAACAACTTATAAATTCACTTTAGTCGGCCGAAGATTTGGACTATAACGGTATTGATTATTTATCTTTGGTTGAGATTTTGTTGCCTTCCAAGCAAGAGCTAACTAACACTTTCCAACTGGTATTGAATCTCCAAAAATTTAAATAGATAAACAAACAGAAAACGGCTTTTGAGAAAACTGCAACGTTTATCTAAGGTCCATTGTAGATTAGCCAACTTAACATTCTTAGCATTTGAAAAAAAGGAACTGAGGTGTTGGATATGCAAAAGTTCCTACAGCAATTTAATAAAAATTCAGTTGTTTTAAATCATTCGTTTCTCCTTTTTTGTTCCTTATTAAGTTTTATGGATGATTATTTGTTTTTCTAATACAAGCAGTATATAATATTTACCTAATAACTATTAATTGTTATGTTCAAGATTTTTTGCAATTTTATAAGTATATTATAATGTATATATATATATATTTCGTGACCTTTTTATACTTATCTTATATGATAGATCTCTACCACTAATAGGTCAATAAAACAAGGCTAGTTTGAACGATAGTTATATTTTCAGAACGTTTACAAACGTTTTCGGAATACCTTCTTCAGTGAAAATATAACTAGATAAATATATAAACAAACATTTGTTTTTTATTTGGGAACTATCAACAAAATGACTAATGACTAGGATTTCTTGATATAGAGGATGTGTAACAAACTTTTATATATATATATAAATTATAAAAACTAAATTAATCTGTAAACATACATGCAAATTAAGTAAAACCCTATATCAAAAAATCTTTGTCGAAACCTTAACAATTCTGTTCAAGGACTAGGGAAAACCCAAATTTAAAAACCTAGCCAAAGGTTTCCTTCTTAAGAAATGCAAATGTCATTTTAACAAATTGCTATATACATTACTTAAATTTTGAATATCGGTTCTGAAATTAATAGTTTTAGTGTCTTTTTGTATATTTATCATTTCATATATTAGTCTTTTTTTATAATTATTCTCTGTTTTTAATATAATTGTGTTTTCAAAATCAAAGTAATGCCCAAGATCTTTTGTAATGCTTTGTTACAGCGGTCATTGCACCAAAATCATTATTTAAAGAATACTTATGGCTATACAACCTTTTCTTTAAATATTGTTTCGTCTGACCGATGTAACAACCATCACAGTCTTTACAGTTTATTTTATAAACTACATTACTTTGATTTTGTTTAATTATTTTTGATTTAGTATTAGTAAAAAGAGATCTGTTACTATAATTTGGAATGAAAGTAATGTTTATGTTGTTTTTATTAAACTCTTTTTTATTTTTTCGCTTAAACCTTTTTTATAAGGAATAGCGTTATAAGATTTATTGTTATTATTTTTAATTCCTCTATTATATAATTTGTTAATTCTATTTTTTATTATTTTTGATAAAAACTATTTGGATAATTATTTTTATCTAAGATTTCTTTAACTTTGTTTAAATTCTTTTCCCTAAATTCAGGATTAGCTAATCTAACCGCTTGATCAACTAAACCGGTAACTACATTAATTTTATGTAATTTTGATGTTTCTGAAAAATAATTTAAATGTCTTCCTCAATTGGTAGACTTTATATGCCAATTTGTTTTTACAATGCCGTTATTATGTATGACTGTCACGTTCAGGAAATTCAATGAGTTATTAGATTCTCTCTCATATGTAAATTTTAATCTATTATGATAACTATTAAATGAATCTAATATCTCATCAATATTATCCTTTCTTACGGAACAAAAACAGTCATCCACATAACGTCTGTAAAAACTTACACTAGAATTTAGTTTTGCCAAACAAGTTTGCTCTAGGTCCTCCATTACCAGGTTTGCGATAAC
Source organism: Chrysina gloriosa (assembly GCA_038088585.1). Lineage (NCBI taxonomy): Eukaryota > Metazoa > Arthropoda > Insecta > Coleoptera > Scarabaeidae > Chrysina > Chrysina gloriosa. The sequence goes on from CM076095.1 coordinate 10,017,029, forward strand.
TGCTGATAATGGAGAACCCATTGCAGTACCGAAAATTTGTTTATAAATTTTATTTTGATATGTAAAATAAGTAGAATTTAAACAAAGTTTCGAAGCTGCAATGAATTCCTCCTTTGGAAGATCTGTAAAATCTTTTATGGAATTCCATTTTTTATCTAAAATTTTTAGTGCTAAATCCACAGGAATATTAGTAAATAAAGAAACAACATCTAAACTGATTAATTCGTAATTATTAGGAATTGTTTGATTTCTAACCGAATCTACAAATTCCCATGAATTTTTCACATTATATGTAGTTTTACCTACAATATTGCTTAAAATTTTAGATAAAAATTTGGAAAGATTGTAAGTGGGGGAATTAATGCAATTTACGATTGGACGTAAAGGCATATTATCTTTATGTATTTTAGGAATACCGTATATTCTTGGAGATATAGAATTTAGAATTTTTAAATGGTTACTTAAATCTTTAGAAATATATTTTTTAAAAACCAACTATTTATTAGTTTATTTATTTCATTTTGGAATTTATTTGTTGGGTCTGATAATAATACCGAATAAGTTTGATTATCTTCCAATAAGGAATTCATTTTGGCTTCGTAATCAATCTTATTCATAATTATGGTTTTTTCTCCTTTATCTGATTTAGTTATTATAATATCTTTATTAGATTTCAAAAATTTTTTTTGTTTCATTAAAAGCTTTTTGTAAGATATTATTGTTACTATTATTATTTTTGTTTTCTTTATTTTTGTAATTTGTCAAAATGTTAACCAACCTATGTCGTAAGTTAGGTTCTAAGTTTTCCTCATAATTTTGAACGATATTTTCTATACTACAAATAAAATCCATTGAAACCATTGAAATGGTTTGGACACCTAGTGAGGATGGAGGACGGAAGAACACCAAACAAAGTATGGCAGGCAAAACTATGGCAGAGAAGAGGGAGAGGAAGACCAAAGCATACATGGGACAATGAAATAGTGGAAAACCTCCGAGAGTTTGGAGTTGGATTGAGGGAAGAGCACCGGCGGGGAATAAGAAGAAGTGGGCCACAATGGTATATAGTCAGTACAAATGAATTTGTTATGTAATATAAGTTTAACCTTAACACCTAACGGTATTAATAATACACTATATTTTTGCAATAAATATTAATTTACGGAGTGATGACTATTACGTGCCTAAGACTCTGTAGCAGATTTATAGTGATTACTTTTATAGTTGGTTTTATAAAAAAAAATCTGATTGAAAGAATTTGTTGAGCCTTTTTAAAACAATTTTCGGTTCATATTCAATAAAAAATAAAATCAAACCCATTTTGCTATAATGTACGTTTTGGTATTTGCACACTATATGATAGAGATTTCTTGTCTGTACACTTTGTAGCTCCCTAGAAAAAGGTACATAACTGAACAAAAATGGTATTTTGAGAAAAATGAGGAAGTTCGAGTCAAAATGTACGCAAGATTTTAAAACATTCCAGGACAATAATTATCTTACTCCTCTTCCTTGCTTGTCTTTTCTTGCTTTCTGCCCATCCCGCTTTTCTTGCTTGAATATTCAGTTGCTCTGTCAGCATAATATACGCGTTCTCGAGCGATTCGCTGAAGACTTACTTGACTATTACCACTTGGAGTGATGCCCATTTCCTCTAAAACCAGCATCCTCCATCGTTAAAACTAATTACTGCATCCTGTACCCCAACATTCAGTGCACGGAGTAGCACGAACACGTTCTCTGGTACACGCTCTCACGTGGCGTAGGCCTCTGTAAATAAATTTTATAGCTTCCATAATGGAAGAGGGAAACTATTTATGAGAATAAGTTCTGCCTGTGGGTTGAGTTTGCTGGTATATTATACCATGAATCTGGATCCTCGGAGCACAAGGAATTTTGATGATACTCTTTCGGTCGAACTCTTATGTAGGAAACTTGCCTATACAGCTTCCCACATAATATCGAGGTCATTGGCGTTTCTGCGTATTGCTAAGCCGAAATAAGTTTGGAGCAAGTCTATTTTACCATCAGTCAATCGACCAGGAACAGTTAAACTCTTTACGTCACTAAGCTTTTCCCTTCATGTTTTCTTTAAGTTTCTTCAACCTATACCGTAAACATTTTTTAATGTGGCTTACACACTCTAACTTCGTAACGGATATATTTTCACCGCATGATCTAGTCTCCTGAAATTTCGGAAAAATCACCGCCTCTTAAATATTTGTCATACCCCACACCTATTTCTTTTTCAGATTGATTTAAGATGTTCAACGCCTCAACCATACTAAATGTACTCGTCGCGTATTATTTATTTGGCAATCGGCAAAAGAAATTGAACCAAGTGCGATTTTGAATCACCCTAGGCAATCGTAAAACTGCCGAAGATACTGTTCGCGATAGTACTTCATTTGGGACATCCCGTTGATACACATTCAAAACAGAAAACCAAAATTTTACATTTTCACTCAAAATTAAAATGGCGTTTCGAAAATTCGAAGAAAGTTACATGTAAATCAATATTCGGGGAGTCTTAGAGTCCTGGACAACGAATCTGGCGTTAGTCTGATATTTGAAAAGATGATCGATTGAAGGTGGCACTTTAAAATCGACCAACATTTGACTTTTTCCTCGCTATTTGGTGTGTGCTAAATGAAAATGATGGGACGAATTTGGGACATTAGTGCTGTAACTATCGGAATTCGTCGAAAAATGGCTGCCTCGCTTAGATTTTCAACATTGCCATCAATATGACAGATTTAAAATTGGAAATTTTTTGCAAATTACATATACGAGGGCGATTCGCAAAGTAAGTTCCGTTTAATTATTAAATAAAGACACCAATACATGAAGAGGTTTAAATTATATACACCTTGAAGCTATTACCTTCTACTATTTTTCTACATAGTTGCCATTAAGATTGAGACATCTTTTAGCGATGAACCAGTTTCTTAATGCCCTCTTTATAGAACTCTGAAGCTTGTGAATTAAGCCACGCTGTAACACAAAAATAAACGTGAAATTTAAGGGAAAAAGGCACTCACAAGGAGAAGGTAAGGTAATGGGATTTTTGTAATTTTTGATATTTATGGTACGTGTAGTTTGGACCTTAAATAAGAATATCTTGGAGTAGTTCGACGCAACGTTCATAAATTACCGAGATAATCGATGTTGAAGTTTCACCCATCAGTTAAATCCACTAGATATAATACGATTCCCAATTGGACCCGTGGCCTAGTCGATAGCGTTTTAGTGCGATATTCACGAGATCGCTAGTTCGAGTTTCGTCACGGGACATTTCTTTTTCTTCCATTCAAAACGCACGCTATGCTTTTTTCATTCTTCTTCTCATATCAAAAAGTATGAACAAACGAAATATATGAACTATATGCAGGAACATTCTTCAAGTACTTCATTAAAACACACAATCGGTTGATAAACAATATTCATATTGAATTAACGATAAGGTTTCTTCAAAAAAAAAACGAACGGGCTCAGGTAGGAAATGAAAATTTCTATTATTTTATATCTAATATGCGACATTTTACGCAGTATGGCACGAGCCAGAATGGTAGTTATCATAGAAACATAGGAAGCAACATTTTTTTTATTATTACCTTGAAGAATGTTCCTGCATATAGTTCATATACTTCGTTTGTTAATAATTTTTGATATGAGAAGAAGAATGAAAAAACATAGGGTGTGCTTTTGAATAGAAGAAAAAGAAGACTCGAACCAGCGATCTCGTGAGTATCGCACCAAAACGCTATCGACTAGGCCACGAGTCCAGTTAACAATCGTATTATATCTAGTGGATTTAACTGATGGGTGAAACTTCAACATCGATTATCTCGGTAATTTATGAACGTTGCGTCGAACTACTCCAAAATATTCTTATGTAAGGTCCAAACTACACGTACCATAAATATCAAAAATTACAAAAATCCGATTACCTTACCTTCTCGTTGTCAGATCTGTAATGCTAAATCGTAAATTTTCACTAATTTTCTTTTTGACATTACCCAAAAGTGCGTCCGTCATAACAGTTGGTCTTCGACTTCGTTCTTTATCCTGGATATTACTTCGTTTTTTTCTGCCCTATTTCTTAGATTTGTGCATCTAGGAATTCTCTTTTTGCTTTTCTCAATATTTTTCTACTTATTTCATACATTTTTCTGTCCTCGCTTTTCTCTTTTGTTTTCCATTTGTTTTTCATTTCTGTGTTTCTTTCTATCATCTTCCTGAGGCATGTATTGTGCCACTCCTTTACTCTCTTCCTTTTTCTACTTTTATGTATTCTTGGGCGGCACTTATTTCAGTTGTTTTCTATATTACTTTCTGCACTTATTATTCGTACTTTTTTGTACTGTTAATTTCTGTACATCCCATTTTTCTTCTTTATTATTTATTCTGTTACTTTTCATCTTTTGTTTAATCACCGCCACCATTATGAAGTGGTTGGCTCCTTCTGTTGATGTTCTTACATCCTGTAGTGTGGACTGCCTTCTACGATTTATTAGCACGTGGTATATTTGCGTTTATGTTGATAAGTCTGGTGATGTCCATGTTACTTTGTGGCATTTTTATACTACTTATAATTAGACCTGTGCTTGCTGCCAGCCTACATAGTCTATTGCAGGTCGGTATAGTCGGTTGTTATTTATATCTTGGTAGATTGTGTGTTTTCTTCTTACCGTGTGTATAAAATCTTCCTTGCCTATCTGTGCGTTGAGGTCTCCCAGAATCAGGATTGTATCTTCTCTAGGAATCCTTTCTATCTCTTCCTCCAAAGTTTTTTAAAAATTTTCTTTCTCCTCATTTTGTGTATTCTCAGTTAGTGTGTACAGATTTAGAATAGATACGTTTTTTCACGTTTTGCTCCAGAATATTGAGTTTGCGATATTAAATTTTGAGAACTTGACAGCAGATTCGTAATCACAAACAACTTAACAAACTATTGAAGAAAATTATACGTATTTCTTTATTGAGTAATCGACAGACACACTGATAAAATCGAGTGATAACTGTTCATGAAGTTTCAAAACGTGGAACCGTGACTATCCCACTGTACTTCAAATAATTGAACTTATATCGAATAACTCCATTCTATTTAGTTTTGTCAAATATTTTTCAACTGTAGTAAAAAAGAATGATAAAAATAGAAACCAAATTTCAGGCAAGGCAAATCTATACTTTTTGGTTTTGTTGTAATAATAATAATAATAATAATAATACTAATAATAATAATAATAATAATAATAATAGTAATAATAATTTATTGTCCAACAGTTACAGGGCAAACTATAATATCATATACATATAAAACAATATATTATATCTAATTTAGGTGATATAAAAAAGAAAGCAAACATTCTTATTATTATATTTGATTGTTGTGATTTGATGTTTTTCCAAAATATATCGCTCTAATATAAATTCGCACATCTACACATTGCCATTAGTGGTGACTTCTGCAACAAATTTGTCCTCGGAAATGGAAGTGCAAACGTCGATATATAGCGCCTTGGGATATGTAAATTAAAATTTTCAAGAAGACTGGAAGCATCAATAAATCCGTGCACCAGTTTCCAAACAAAACGCGCCCCATGAGTTTCACGGCGATAATGATGTGAACAAACGAATGCCTATTCAGTAGTGAATCATAGTTAATTCCTCGTTGAGGATGCACTCCGTCCAATTTCATACAGAGAAACTTAAGAAATCTTTTCTGTACTTTTTCAATATCAAGTTGAAAATAAATATAGTGTGGGGACCAAACTAGTGAAGCATATTCAAGTTTAGTGACACAAAAGTGAAGAATAGAGTTTTTAGAACAAAATTATTAAAATATTTGGAAATGGGAAAACGAATCCCAGCATTTTGGAAGCAGGGACACTCAAATTCGTTATACACTGTGAGAAATTTGGACCTGAATCAAACAGGATTCCAAGATCCTGAATTTGTTCAACTTTTGTTAATGTTTGGTCATTGATAAAGTATATACTGAATCAATATCAATTTCATTTTTCTGATGTTAGTAATGCAGAAGCATTTATTAACATTAAGTTTTAACGAAGATTTTTACGACCAATCAGAAATGATAATCATATTATGCTGTAAAAGCAGAACGTTATCCCAAGTTTCTATATTTGCAAAGATATTTATATCATCAGCATATGCTAATACGCGGCAATACATGGATTCAAGCAAATCATTTGTATAAAGTATGAATAATAGCGGGCCCAAATTGGAACCCTGAGGAATACCTAATTCCGGATGAAATTCATGATTTGTAGCCATTACAACACACATGGCAAGATCTGTCTTCTAGGTAAGAGTGTAGTAGATTTATGAGAGTCGGACTAAAGCCCAACCTTGACAACTTTCGTAGTAGGGGATGATTAACAGAGACAAAAGCGCTACTAAAATCTGTATAGACCACGTCTACCTGTCCCTGTTTATCCAATGTTTTGACTAATGTACTCGGTAATAATAACAAGATTGGTGACAGTCCCCCTTACAAAACCATGTTGATGTGGTGATATAAACGATCTTACATTAGTGGAAATACATACATATATAAATTACATTTTCAAAGATTTTAGCGAAGATTTTGGTGATTGAGAGATTAAGAAGTAAAACACAAGGTTTAGCAAGAGCATGTCTACTATCATTAACGCCTTGCACTACGCCGAAATTCACAATCAGCCGTGCCAAACTCGGGCGCCTGAGTGGTCCCGAAAAGAGTCGAAGCGGCGAAGACTGAGTGTCGGAACTTTGAACACATCTTACGACTATTCTTACGACTGACAATGAGTGCGAGATAGGCGTGCTCGTGTTGACTTCACGCGGTGGTGCTCTTGTAAAATTCAAAATACAACAAAATACAAGATAAAATACCCAATCATTCAAGAAAAGGAAAGAAGAGATAAGACCTCATTCAGGCGTTCCTGGTGGCCCGAGATTAAGACCACGAGCACGGCTCGTGATATTCATGTTTGGCCCGAAATGTCGATTACGAGCCTGACTCGTGATATCCACGTTTGCCGTGAAATTGAACAACGAGCCTGACTTGTGATATTCAAGTTTGGCCTAAAATTTTCATCACGAGTCAGACTCGTGAGAATAGTGCAAGGGGTTAATAAGAAAGCTTGGGATTAAATCATCTCTTTTTATCCCTCGTACACTGTTTCCGTTGCCCTCGTTCTCCTAGTGTATTTTGTCTTTTATAAGTCGTCGCGACGGGCACCGCTGGCGTAAAGAGTGTATCCCTGTCTCCTACCCTTACGTATAATTTTAGTCTTTATCATGCCAGTCTGTGCCTGCTGCGGAAATGCTGATGAATCTCATAAGGTTGTTAATTGTTGCATTTGTAGAAAAACATTTCGAATTGATTGTGTTAAAGTTTCGTTTTCTGTAGCGAGAAAAATTCAATCAAAAACTGGATTCACTTGGACCTGTAATAATTGCATCGCATTCGGCGACGACCTTAACAGTTTGAAGTCAATAATTGCTTCTCTTCAGGATGATATCAAAGTTTTGAAGAATTCTTTGTTGCAATCCACTGCCGCCTCGGCTCCATCTCTTCTAGATACTGAAAGAGTGATTCAAGAAATTGCTGATCGTGATCGCCGTAAAAACAACATAGTTATCTTTGGCTGTGAAGAGGATAAATGCGAAAACAATGCTGAACAAATTGCTTTGGATCTTACCTTGGTCAGTGAAATTTGCGCTAATCTCCAAGTTAATGTTCGAGATATCAAAATATCTAGATTGGGAAAATTTGATTCAACTGCAACAAGACGTAAGCGCCCTATTAGGGTTTCATTTCCTTCTAACTCCTTTGTTAGTCAAGTTATGTATAATATCTCTAAACTTAAGTCTATCCAGAAATTTTCTACATTGTCCATTTTTCGCGATAGAACAGCCATGCAACTTCAGATTCACAAGGATGCCAAAACGGAATTGAACGACCGCTTGAACAATGGTGAAAAGAATTTAAAAATTAAATATAATCGAGGAATACCTTCAATAATTTCTAAGTTAAACTAGATAGGTCCAACGTTTTTCCCTATGCATTTAACATTTATTATCAAAACACTAGTGGGCTTCGATCTAAAACACATGCTTTCTTTTCTAGTGCTTGTGAATCTTTATATGACATAATTGTGGTCACTGAAAGCTGGTTGGACGATTCTGTTTTTACCTCAGAAATACTTCCGCCATCATTTTGCATTGTTCGTTCTGACAGAAAATTTTCTTTAGTCAATCGCACTATGGGCGGTGGAGTATTTATGGCATTCTCTGACTCACTTGATTATGTAGTTCTGCATACAAGTATGATTTCTGCTCTGGTCCCTGCTCTGGTTAATTGACATTGTTGCTTGCAAGTGCACTAATTTTGCTAATATTCTCTATATTATTGCAGTTTATATACCCCAAACATATGTCGACAAGATTTTGAATTATTTTGTGAATCACTAGAAGTTTTCCTTCATGATAAGCCATCCATTCTACTTGGTGACTTTAATATGCCACATTTTTTTGACCATAAGCCTGGTAATTCGAAGACTGCTACTTTTAATTTGTTATGCAATTCTCTTCAACTAAATCAACATAACAATATAACGAATGTGATAATCGTCTACTTGATCTGGTCCTCTCCAATGTTAATCACAATATTGGTGTTGAACGTGACGATTCTCCATTTGTACCGGCGGATCCGTACCATCTCCCTTTGTGTGTTTCAGTTCCTTTTCCACTGTGTCCTTCTAGTCCTTCAAACTTCATTTCCAATAACAATCTAAGATACAACTTCCGTAGAGTCAACTTTCAAAGCTTGTATTCCAATTTATTACATACTGACTGGTCTTTTTGAAGGAATTTAAACATGTATTGTAATGTATGTATTGTATCAAATTATGGATTCTACTGTCCCAAAAATGGTGGCTCCTGTTAAATCTCGTTATCCTGAATGGTTTACTACAGATATTAAACGTCACTTGAAATTGAAGTATTATTACAGACGTCGTTGGCTAGCCACTAGAAACCAGTTCTTTTTTGACGAATTTAAGAGATTAAGGAATCTGAGCAAATTACTAATATCTGATGCGTATAAATCCTATATGAACAAAATTGAATCATCGATTATTAACAGTCCTAAAGAAGTCTTTCATTTTATACGAAATAAACGTGGTACATCGCGTATTCCTAGTATTTTAACTTATCGCCAAACGCAAATTGAGTCACCGCACGGTATTGTTAATGCATTTGCTGATTTATTTTCATCAATATACCAACCTTGTTCTCTTGTTTATAGTAATAATACTCAATTGTCTCATCTACCCATTACTTTATCAAGTGTTACTGAGAGTGAACTTATTAGCATATTGTCAAGTTTTCCAGAAGATTATACTGCGGGAGATGACTTAATTTCAGGCATTCTTATTCGTAATGCAAGGTTTGCTTTGGCAGAACCACTAGCATTAATCATAAATCTCTCATTGAAAACTGCATATTTTCCGTCTTGTTGGCCCCGCACAAGAATTTGCCCAATTTTTAAGAAGGGCGATAAAGCCTGTGTTGAAAATTATCGTCCAGTATCTATTCTCTGTAACTTTGCTAAAGTTTTCGAAAACGTAATCTATTCTTCAATATATTTTAATACTAAATCCTTTATCCTCCATTTGAACATGGTTTCATGCGTGGCCGGTCAACCGTCACTAATTTGATATTAATAACTAAAGCGATTTCTCAAGAATTGGATAACCAAGGCCAATTGGACGTTGTTTATACCGATTTTAGTCGTGCCTTTGATACGATCGATCATGGTGTCCTGCTTGGAAAGCTTTGTACTTTTGGTTTCAGCCCATCTTTACTTCAGCTGTTACATTCCTATTTGACTGATAGATGCAATTAAGTTTTTTACAATGGTTTTAGATCTCGTGAGTTTTGTCCCTCTTCTGAGGTCCCGCAAGGTTCCAAGTTAGGACCACTACTTTTCATTTTATTCCTTAACGACCTGCTTGGTTCCTTGACGTGTCCTATTTTGGTATACGCCGATGATCTTAAAATCTACAACCCAATAAGATCTTGGAATGATGTATTCTGCCTTCAAGAGAACTTAAATATCTTGTCTCAGTGGTGTTCTAACTATAACTTAAAGTTAAATATTGACAAGTGTTGTTATATATCCTTCATGCGGAAACTGTACTATCTTAATGCTACCTACAGTGTAAATAATGTTTGCTTAATGAGGATGGAGAGCTTTCGGGATCTTGGAGTGCTTTTCGATTGCAGACTGAGTTTTTCTAACCACATTGACTTCATTTGCTCTGCAGCCTCCCGCACCTTGGGTTTCGTTATGCGTTGCTGCAAGTTCTTCAGTAACCCTTTACTTTTGAAGACTTTATATTTCAGTCTTGTCGTCAGTAGGTTGGAGTATGCTTCACAGGTTTGGTCTCCACAATATACATACCTACAGCTCTCAATTGAAAAGGTTCAGCGGCGATTTTTGAAGTACCTCTCCTTCAGGATTACAGGAACTTATCCTCAACGTGGCGTTGACTACACGTTGTTATTGGATACTCATGGCCTCCAGTCACTAAAACACCGGCGTGATGTGCACGGTGCTCGATTTGTATGGGAGCTTAGTAACGGATTTATTGACTGCTCCTTTCTTCTTTCGTCCCTTCATTTTATTACTTCCAGATTATCCTCTCACTCCTCTTCCAGATTTCTAATTCCTTTTTCCAGAACCAATCTTTTCCACGGATCACCACTCCTCAGAATGTGTCGTTTTTCAAACGTCTATTATGATGATATTTTTTCAGTGTTTGTTAAGAATGCCTTTTTATTTTTGTAAATATATGTACGTACCTTATCTTTGTCCTGTAAATGTAAAACGTTGGACAAAATAAATTATATTATTACTATTATTATTATCTCCACTATTGTTATTTTGCGGGAATATAGCCATAAATTAATCTTCAGTATAAAAGGAATATTATTGTCCACACACATTTCATCAAGCGTAGAAGTCAAGCCACCAGTAAATGTTGACCGAAATTTGTCCGCGAAAGAGTTAACAATGCTTTGTGTGGAGTAGAAACCACCTTGTTATAAGTTAAACTATTAGGTATCTCAGACATTCCCTTTTTTCGTGTGAACGCATTGAAAGATTTCTCTAGGATTCGTTATTACCCAGCTCTCAATTTTTTCATGTAAACCACTGTGGGTAACGACTTTTGGTACAACGACCAGTAAATACAGTAATATGAACTGTCAAGAATATTATAGAGCACTTCATAAAATCCATCGATTACCTCATTTATATCCGAGAAACTTTCTAAGAAAGACCAATCAAACTGCAAGGGATCCGAGTATAATTGATTAAAATTTGCCTTACGAAAATTGTTTTTCCAATTTGTGTTTGAAGAAAAATACAACTCATGGAGTTATTGTTCGAAAATGTAACAGAAATATACAGAGGTGGGTGGTACTGATTGGGAAGAACAAATGGTAAATCTTTATCAAGATCACGTTCAACATTAGTAAATAATTAAATGCAGAAGTCGGTTGTCAAAATTGGTTATTGAGCTAAATTGTTTGAATACAAGTACACCCCAGACACTTTGAAAGTCAACATATTTAGGGTAGGATAATGAATTAGAAGAATATTGACGAAGATTGAAGTACGGAGAGTATCATGTTTTTTTTTTTTTGCAAAAACAAGGCACGTTGTCAATATTGACTGTCGATACTTCCATGGCAGCTAGGTACTTGAGTAGGAAAAATTGTCTGAAGTTTTTTTTCCATTAAATTTTCTTCAGTGGTAGACAGTATACATCAGAAGAATAAAGTGGGCGAAACAACTACTTCTTGTCATTATAAATATATTTCTCTCAAAATTATCTCCATGGAATTTTCGATTATGTATCAACCATTTTTTTATTATGCCCTGATTGATTTCAAACTTTAATCGAAGGAAGGAAACTATAGATTTACATATAAGTTGAGTAATAATTACAAGAATTGTATTGTTATAGTCCAAAGTAAACTTAAAATTGCAGAATTAAAAACTGAGTCGGTGGAAGTGTTTGGGTAAGACGATTAGTATCATCAAGTGCAGTTAGCTGAATAACACGTCAATTGATTAATGATTTTTGTAGAAGAGTAGTTTATTAATTGAAATAAATGATACTGTTGATTTCAGGTCCGGTGCCCCAAATACGAGGAAGACAAGTTTCCGAAATAGCTGCTTGCTATTTTTCCAAATATTTCACGGCGTTGTGTTAGCAACTCTTTCATATCAATTGACTGCAAATGTTAAATCGATATGTCAAATAATGTGGTTTGGACAAGCATTTAAGTCAAGTACATTTTTATGTTTTCAATTATGGATAAAAACAAAGTTCGAGCTGTCATTAAATTTTTCTCTTTGGAAAAGAAAACCACAACGGAAATCAAATCACGGTTAGATGCCGTTCTTGAGGATTTATCACCTTAATTTTCCACCGTCAGTCTTTGGGTTTCGGAATTCAACCGTGACCGCACTCACATAAGTGATGAGCTATGACCACGTCGCCCGAAAACGATACAGTTTTTGCAGATCACCGAATAAAAGTGCGTGGAACTGACGAAGTCGGGAGCATCTCGAGTGGTTCGTATTTTATATAATTAATTGGGTTTAAAAAGCTTTCTATAAGACGGGTGCCGCATTTGCTCAATTCGGAGCAGAAGCTCATTCCAGCTCGGACCTCGGTCAATTGTTTGGAAGTGTTTGCCAGGAATTCAACGGATTTTAAGAGACGATTTGTGACCGGGGGCAAGACCTGGATTTATCACTACACATCAGAAACAAACATGCAATCAAGACACGCGGTGAATCGGTTCCGAAGACTATTCACTCGGCTGGGAAGGTGATTGCATCGGTTTTTTGAGACGCAGAAGGAATTTGCCTATTTGGTTATCGTGAAAAAGGCAAAACTGCTACTGACCAATATTGCACAACACTTTTGGACAAATTGAAAGCTGCAATTCAGGAGAAACACCCAGGAACGATTAAGAAAAAAGTGTTGTTTCACCACGACAATGCACCCGCTCATGCAAGTGCAATCATCCAGCAAAAATGGACTGAATTGAAGTTTGAAATCCCTCCGTCTGATTTGGCTCCGTCAGACTTCCACCTGTTCTCGAAACTCAAGACTTTTCTGGGTGGAAAGAGATTTTGGTCGAATGAAGAACTGATAGAGGCTGTAAACGATTATTTTGGGAACCTCGAAGAAAGTCCACTTCCCGGGAGGAAATCGAGAAACTGGAGGAGCGTTGGGCCAAGTGTGTTGAGCTTCGAGTAGATTATATTGGAAAATAAAATATAATTTGAATCCGTATTATGTTGTTTTCATTGTCATTCCGGAAACTTTATTTTAAATATTTTACATTGTTACGAAGTGTACGTATAATTTGACTATATATCAAGTGATATGACACTATTATCGACAGCTACCTAGAAAAATTCATTTCTTTGAAGATACGTTTATTTAAATATTGTTTAAATAAACTTAACTATGGAATTATATATACTTTATAAACCTATTTTAACATCCGTTACCTTGTAAATCTTTTCAAATCTAAACAAAAAACTGCGATTATAAATAACCAAAAGTATGGAAATAAGATGGAACTGTATTAAGGTTTACAGCGGGTTGAAACGTTATCAAAATAAAAGGAAATCGTTACTTCAAACAATAAATCTGTAACAAACATAAACGCCGTTCATTACATAGAAATTAGTTTATTTTAATATAATTTTAATGTTATTATAATTTAATTTTAAGTTTAGCTTATTTTTTTAGGATATAGGAGATAAATTTTTCAGCAAATTTTAGTTTCCACATTTTCTTGTTGCTTATTCGTTGTTGTTTATTTGTACGCTAATAATTATTCTACTCTAATATTACCATACATACATACGTACCAATATGAATGTATTGAAGCGGTAAAATCGAATAAATCAACCCAAACAGCGAGGGGTAAGTTAATTGTAGCGCGTCCGTGAAGCAACAAGCGATTCATTAAAATGAAATGAATGAATGAAATTAAATGAAAATGATTTAATACGTCGTTCACCAATTTTCGACGTCACGACGCCGTCGCCCACCATTATTGCTATTATATTAGCCAAGAAATACTTAAGTCAATTACCTATTATTATATTCTTTACGTATTCCTGCATTTGTGCTGGGTGTAACATAATAATTCTCTCCGAGATCAAAGAAAATACGGTTGCTCGTAATTTAAATCGTGCACTTCAACGTTAAGTAATATTATTATAATTTAATTTACTTTGTTATAAATTTGTTTTTAATGATAAGATCGTAACCGATAACTTTACTGCAAATAATGTTGTCTATCTTAGATGTACCTAACATTTATTAAATACTTAAACCAATGTTTTTTCTTGTCAAAATGTTATTACATAAATTTAAAAAAGAAAAATACTATTGTAAAGAGAAAAAAATTGTCTATCGAATGGTAGAGTAAAATTAACAAGCCCCTATTTAAAAAAATTACGCGGACAGGCGTAACTCAAAAACAATTGAAGAAAAAAATGCAAGCATTCTAAAATGTAGATAGAAATTTCATTTTTTATTGAATATAATTTCCTAAAACGAATATTAACGACAATATACCGCCGTCTCCATATTTTTAACTAACCTGGTATAATAACAAATCCACAATGTTGCGATTTTTGCTTGAAAGTTCGCGTTGTTGGAGGTTGTTGTAAGAATATAATTTAGAAAATATCTACGCACCCACATAACGAATTATGTTGTAGAAAGAAGGCATTGTACAAAAATGATGATGCCGAATCGAAAAGGCAAACCAAAACAAAACAATTCCCTCCTGAAAACTAAATTTCACTTTTCGTAAGAAAATTGTTTTTGGTTTATCGTGGTCAACGTGTTCTGACTTTTGAAATTTGTATCGACATTTGAAAAAGTTCTTTACTAACCGTGAAGATACAGCTTTATTTGTTTCACCTTTTAGAAACCTGAGAAATATTAAATTTTTTAGCTTGAACAATATTGCTAACAACATTACTTTTGTTTAATATTATATACTATAATTAAAATGTAATTTCTTTCTTTCTTCTTTCTTTTTCCAAAGATGGTTTTTGTGGCGATATCAATTTCTTTTTCGGTTATTCCACAGAGAGCATCAAAAACTTTTCCTAACAGAAATTTTAATGGGATTATTGTATCTATCGCGCTCGACCACCTCATATGTCACAAAAGTGTCAATGTCAAATTTGAAAGTGGGGTTTTAAAACGGGCTAACGATTAGTTAAAACGGAAATAAGTTGTAAAATTCCTAAACATCGGAAGAAAATTGTACTGAATAAATTGGTGATTGCTTCGTCGTTAAAACTGCGTTCGACGTGAATATACGTCAATTCAAAACTTATGATGCCGACGACGTGCATATACGTCGTGTTCAATAAAAAATTATCACTCGATATGTTAACTCAAAATTTCAAAGTAAGTTTCTTTTATATTACCAATAAATCTGGTATAAATTAAAAAGGAAGGTTTAATTCTTAGATATAGAGTTTATTCCCAGTATAATGTATTGCTTCTTACAAAAGCTTTTTTCCTGTTCATAAATGTTATTATTTTTATTTTTGCAATTTTTCAGTTTCAGCAACAATATCTTTTTCAACAATCAATTGTCTTTTTTATCCAATAGAATTGTAATTATTATCGTTTTAGTTTGTTTTTTTTTCGTAAACCTAATCATAAACTTTATCTGTATTTTGTACGACGTGTATTCACATCGTCGTTTGATTTTGATAAAGCATCTCGTGCGGAATTTTTAAAAATAAATTCGTTCAAGAGGTTCAAATTGTGCAATAGGGGACAAAAAATACTGTACGGTTTGAACCATTATCGTATTCCGATATATAAACCATTTTCTTTCAAAATCTTTAAAAATTTTGCTAGTCTTTCACCGGTCGTATCTCTTGCAAAACAAAATGTTAAAAACCTTTCATCACTACTTAGTTCTGTATTTTCTTAATTAATCTGATACAAACTGATATCTTCGCTTGATGGCTTATGCCAGCCGTACAATTAAGAGAAATAGAAAAATACTTTGCCTGGTTGAAATTTAAAATAATTTCTTTTATGTTATTCCCTAATAACTGTTTCATTTTAAATTTTATCTTCATGGAAATCAAGCATACTTCTAGAGTTTGAGTTCTATTAATATATACAAACATGATAGCATAAAATTTGGCTATTATTTCCATATATAGTAAGTCTAGGATAGATGGACCACTTTTTTAAAATAATTCGTATCTTTGTTAAAAGTTAAAATAAAAATATAATTATTTTTCTTTGCATTTATTAAAAAGTAAATTATTATATAACACAGAAGAATAAACTTAAATATATTTACTTAAGAAGCACTAAATTTAAAGACTCTAAAAAAGACTTTTTTAGGTTAGATGGACCAGTTCCGGGTGGGATGGATGAGAATGCAACCTCGCGAAATCGGAAAGTAAAAGAGAAAAAGGGGATATACCTTAAAACATTAATATTGTTTCTCAAATAATTTCTTACTCTAGAACCACAAAGAAGCTAAATTTTGTTCTAAAAGCTAAAAATTGCACGGCATAAATAATTTTCTCTATAACTGCGTGCCAACGCGTAGTTACTTTTTTAATAAATTTTGAAATTCCGTGTCAACAGTTTTATGCCCTCGTAGTGGTTTTAATCCGATTAAAGATGTAGATTCCGGAAATGCATTTTAGTTTTTTCGTGAAGTTTTATGCGTCTATTTAAGTGGTTCCAATGACTAAATCTAGAACTACCTAATTTCACGTTGCTTTATTCCTTCATAATTTTGTAATAAAAAGAAAAAATAATTTTTTTCAGTAGAATATAGTAACCAATTTCCTTTAACTCATTCATTGCTTGGTAAAATCTGACAAAAAGTATATCTTCGAAAATTTACATCCACTTTTGTCTCTTGGATAATTGGAATTGATTTTTATAAAATCTAGGACCATTTCCTATTAATTCTTACAATTAGTAGGATGGTAATAATGGAGTCGGTTACAAACCAGGATTATTATAAATTGGGAAAGACGTACCAATTTTAATCATATGTAAATGCACTTCCCTTAATTTTTATTTATTTATAAAAATAATAACAATAAAAAGTTAATCACAAAAAAACGAAAACAACTCAAAAAAGAGACAAATACTATACAAATTATTACGATTGCAACAGTCAACAGTAGATGGAAAACAGGGAATAAACAATTTGCCGATCACTTCTACCCTTATATATAAGCTTCGGTATCATAGTTCACGTCTAGACCCCCAAACCGGCCTCTTCACGGCACCCACGGTTTAGGTTTCTCCCCGAGGAGAAAATCGAAATCCACGCCGACCACCTCGAAGAAGTATTCCGCGGCATCCCGCCCCCAATCAGCGACGACGAAATAATCTTCCGAAGAGAAGTGGAAACGGTGGTGCACGGGATCCCCGAGCTCATCGGAACCCCACTCGATCCCGCCTCCCCCGACGAAGTTCGAGCCCTCATCAAAAGGCGCAACAACAAAAGGCCCCAGGGGCGGATTGTATCACCAATCTGGCCCTAAAGTGGTTACCCCCGAAGCTACGGAGCATCTTTGCGAAATCATCAACGCAATGCTCCAAATCCAGTACTTTCCCTCCTGCTGGAAACACGCCGAAGTCTGCAACATCCCCAAACCCGGGAAAGATCACAAACTCCCACAAAACTTCCGCCCGATCAGCCTTCTCTCCAACGTTTCGAAAATAGCTGAGGCAATCATCCTGTCTCGGCTGAAAGAACTCAGCGACGATGTCATCCAAGATGAACAGTTCGGCTTCCGAGCCGGACTGTCCACCGACCTACAACTATTCCGGTTCTCGGAATACATCCGAAACGGACTCGAAAGGCGAGTACCCGTAGGTGCAGTTTTCTTCGACTTAAAAATGCCTTTGACACAGTCTGGCATAACGGGCTGATCTACAAGATGATCGTTTCAGGAATCAACCCCCCATGGTCAAACTCATCAGGTCCTATTTAGCCGGCAGATCCTTCTGCACTAAATCCCATTCCGTGAAGTCCAGCGTCAGACAAATCCACGCCGGCGTTCCCCAGGGATCACTTCTAGGCCCGCAACTGTTTTCCATCTACATGTCGGATCTCCCCGAGAGCCCAGCACCGAGATTGCAATCTATGCAGACGACACTGTCATCTACACAGGCTGCAGGAAGAAGGCGCTGTTCAGGAAACGCCTCCAAAGCGCTACTGACGGTTCTCTGAGTTGGACCTCTCGCTGGGGTCTGAAGGTAAATGAATCTAAGTGTGTGGCAGTTAGATTCTCGCACGATCGCGCAAACCCCGGTCAGCCGATTAAGGTAGGAAACTCCGAGCTCCCTGGAGCTCCGAAGTGAAATACCTCGGTGTCATCTTCGACCGAATGCTCACATTCCAAAAACAAACCGACGAAATCCGAAATCGCTTCATCAAGGCCCGCAACTTGCTTCTGCCCCTCATAGGGCGAAGGAGTCCCCTTCACCTAGGGAGCAAGTTGCTCCTATACAAGACGACGCTTCGACCGCTTTTAACCTACGGCGCTATGGCCTGGTTAACAGCGAGTAAGTCTAACATCAAAGGTTTGGAAGCACTCCAAAACCGAACTCTCCGCCTCATCGTTGACGCCCCCTACTTCGTAAGGAACGTTCAGATTCATCGAGAACTGAACGTTCCGACTCTACGTGAATTTCTGACGAAACTCCTGAAGTCCGCGTGGGAAAGAGCCCGCGCCAGCCAAAATCTCTGCGTTCAGATGGTCGTCGATCCCCAAGATCGACCCCCTCCCAAAAAGAAGGTCCGTCGCCTTGCAGATGTCATCGATCTGGACTAAGGCAATTCCCACAGGTCCCTCGACGACCATCATCGTCCTCTAAACGACTGATAAATGGCTATTTTTCAGTCTGAAATCCTCGTATGCGTTACAGGTGAAAAGTCATCTTCCCCAGTTAGCTCTTCGCTAACCAACCTCATCTCTCCCCAGGCTGCGTGATCGAAGCAGCCTACACCTGAAGATAAAAGGGCGTAAGGAATCCCCCACCGGCCCTAGTATCGACTTGAAGTTCCTAGCGTTCACGTCTAGACATGTTCGAAAAAATGTTCCACTTCAGACCGAGAGCGAAAAGGACTGCTTGTTTAAAAGAGTAAAAGAATTTAATCATCACAATCATCGTCATAGATATAATAAAAGTAAATTTTTTGAGCGAATATTTTGTTTCATTTTAAGGCTTTTGAAAGGGTGGAGCCCGGTTTGATTTTTTGATTCGGCGCCGTTGATTTTCTATATATAGAAGGCGTGAACCTGAAATCAACCCTAAATGTATATGTAAATATATCTTTATTAGACCGGTCCTTGTTTTATTTTTTTCGTATTTGTGTCACGACAATCACTGAAAACATTTCATTTGGAGTCAAAAAAGCACACACAAAAATTGGGCAATTGGACAATGTTTAGCCGTGCCTCAAGCCACTCTTTGTTTTTATTATCAGACATAAGGATAAAAATCGTTTTTTTTAAATATAGTTTTAATACAAAGCGATGGCAAACAAAAGACTACGATCAGATGATGATATTTTGTTAATAGGATCAATTGATCATCAAATTACTGGTGCTAAATTACCATGAAGAAAACAAGTGCTACAAGTATAATTTTATAATTTACGAATAGTTGGGTTAAATCTAAGTGAAAGTACTAAATTAGTTGTCGTTGCGGTTAGCTCATTTTGGCAGAAAGCACGAATTCCAACACACCACGAAAAACACTGCATTGACAAAGTGGCAAAAATATACAATGAGTGAAGATCTGTCATATAGAATCATGGCCGGAACACTGAAACTCAAAACAAGAAGGAAACTGAATTTCAGGAAAAATTGCATGATTTATTCGACATCGCGCACGCAGACCCATTGGAGTTAATAGAAATACAAGAAGACAGAGTTTTTATTAAAGCAGCGAGAAAAAGGAAGATCAGCTTGTATGATAGAAACAGATAAAATTGTTCCGCAAAAAGGAAAACGAAAAGCAGTTCAGAAAGAACAAGAAGAGCAGCGTAACTTAAAAGAGTGTAAACGAAAAGAGTTATACCAACAACAGACTCATAAAGATATTAAATTATGTTTACTGAAATGCTATTTTTTAAACAAATGATAATTATTCTCATAAAACAGGTATGATTGACTTTGACGGCATAGACGCCATTGAAGTTAAAGCATCGACATCAGCAGAAAATGTAAATGTAAATGAAACTAACAAAACTTCATCAGCTGTATCAAGAAGTACAACAGATTTTTTTACACCAAGATTGATTTCAACTTTGGACCAGTGGATAATCTCTGATGGTGCTGTAGTTCATATTCTAAGTGCAACTGTTGACGTGTTAAGCCATCAAATCGAAGAACTTATACTAAATTGTTCATAAATTTGCCGCATGTGTTAGAAACATCGTGCAACAACAGCAGAAAACATTGCAGAAAATTTCATCCCACTGCAAAACAATGCAAACAGTGCAATGTTACCAGAAATTAGTGGTAGAGAAAAAGTTACTCGCTTGCCAATCATTATCACATCTCAAGATATCGATAAATTACTTGGCATGCCAAAGTTAACCGGTTAATTACCAAAAATTTAAACGTTCGAATTTTTTTACGAAAATTCCAGGAACACCTTATAATACCATTTTTAGCATTTAATGAGAAAAAAAAATTTTCGTCGAGAATTTTTATATGAAAAAGAATAAATAATTTTTTTGTACTTATCTAAAAATAGGATAGAGGTGCCAAATTCATTACAGATTATAATAATAAATTAACACACAATGAAGAAGAGAACAAAATCCTTTCTCAAGTGATAAAAGAATATAATATGATATCCCACTTTTAAGAAGACTTCACTATTAAATTAAATTAATATTAATATATAATTCATTAAACTTTTTAGTTCAAGGTTCATTTTTCAAATGATTTTGAATAAAAATTTAAGGAAAACGATTTTTAGTCTTATTTCTAATAATAAAAGAGTGGTTTGAGGCACGGCTAAAAATTATCCAATCGTGCTCAATTTTTTGGTGTTTTTTTGACACCTTCTTTTTGACGCTTGCCGTGATATAAATTTGATAAATTTTCTTCATACACATAAGGACCTGTCTAATATGTACGTATATTGATATGCATTGTTTTATTCAAGAAGCGATAACCGGGTAAGTCTGGGTTTGATGCCCCTAACAACGGTAGGAAAAGAATATTGTAGTTGAGGTTCAGCGCACCATATTAATGGATTATAGCTTTAACATTATTATTTAATCCTTTTATAATATATTTTTCAGGTATAAGTTGAACATACAGATAGTTACGTAGTAGGTAAAAAATTAATTTGCACCAAAATATGCTTAATTCTCCAATCCTAATATTCGCGAACGTGAAAAAGCGCAACAACACCTCCATACTTTGGGAGAAGTATGCCTGCTTATCTGAAACAATCCTAATGTAAGGTGGCTAATGTAATCCGTACTATTTATTGCATGTGCGTATAATACGTAAGTACACGTCGCATCATACACACATACATACAGCTAACGTATACGACGGCCACAAGTTAAGTGTAGTTACCGCCACATGCTACCATCTCTCTCTCCCTTGATTTCTACCAATGGCAGCCAGAATAAGAAACGTGAGTATTGTCACACACACTCGCCACTGTCATATATATATATTATGGGGATGATCGACGAAGAACCATTCTAGTCTAACCACTTGTGAAAGATGGTAAGTCAGAATTTGAGATTATGAGTTGTAGTTTTTCTCGCTGTTGTTGCTGTCTCTTTTTTCTACGCTACCGGGACGATCGTGGTTATTTTTTTCTTCGTTATTGTTGTTTAATTTTTTTTTGCTACCGAGCAATTACCGCTTCAGAACTCGACTTCAGAAAGATAAGTGCGCTCTTTCCGAAAAAGTGATTCGATTTTGTTTTATTTTATGGTACGTAAAATATAATTTTGTTTATTATTTTAAGGATCTATTACCTCTTTTTCTTGTAATCGTGTTTTAAATTACATTGCGTCTTAATACTCAAAAATTAATTCCTCTGTTTGTTTTTGAAAAAACGGAAACGTGTATTTGCTACGTTTTACCACGTCCACCGATTTCAAACCTGAAAAGTGCAACTTATAACATACCATATGAACCCCTTCTAATTTTTTTGCTAACAATAAGTGTGTTCCATGTTACATTAACATTTACTATTACTTCGGAAATTTGTTGCTCTTTTTCGAAAATGGTTGAAATCTAACTCTTTGTCAAGATGTATGAGTTCATCAAGTAATTTTGCCCATTGGCGACTTATCCTCGCCACGTGTTAGCTCCCATCTAAACTAAATTTTCATTGCTCATTCATTTCTTTCTGATATTTCTGGATCAAGTAGAATTCGTTATTATTCTAATAACGTTTTAATCATAATTAAGTCCTTAGCTTCTCTATATTATTGAAAAAATTTGCTATGCGTTTTAGACCTTAATATTTTTCCAGACCTTCACCTGTTAATAGATAAACATTACTAATTGATCTATTTTGTTAAATTTATTATCTATTGATTTTTCCTTATATATTATATATATTTTCCTTATTTTTCGTATTGTTCTTATAAATCTAAAATATTATTTTCCCTTGTCTGTAACTATACTTTACATTATACCAATATAACTGTGTCAACTTTTTGTCAAGATTTGCGAGTTTATCA
Organism: Chrysina gloriosa; assembly: GCA_038088585.1. Taxonomy (NCBI): domain Eukaryota; kingdom Metazoa; phylum Arthropoda; class Insecta; order Coleoptera; family Scarabaeidae; genus Chrysina; species Chrysina gloriosa. The sequence goes on from CM076095.1 coordinate 10,039,892, forward strand.
AGTAATTTTGCCCATTTGCGATTTACCCTCGCCACGTGTGAGTTGACACCTAAACAGTAAAAGTTCGTTGCTTGTTCGTTTATTTCTGGTATCTGTCGATCAAGTAGAATTAGCAATTATTTTAATAACGTTTTAATCATTATTAAGTCCTTAGCTTCTCTACCTTATCACAAAAACTTGCTATGCGACTTTCACCTGTTAGTAGATTAGCATTACTAATTAATTTATTCTGTCAAAATTACTATTTATTGATTTTCCTTATTCTTCGCATTGTTCTTATAAATCTAAAATATTATTTCCCTTGTTTGTAACTATACTTGGCATTACACCAATATAACTTTCTCAACCTTTTGTCAAGATTTACCAGTTTATCAAGTAATTTTGCCCATTTGCGATTTACCCTCGCCACATGTAAGTTGCCACCTAAACAGTAAAAGTTCATTGCTGATTCGTTTCTTTCTGATATTTGTGGGCCAAGTAGAATTCGCAATTAATTTAATAACGTTTAAATCATAAGTAAGTCATGAGCTTCTATATATTATCGAAACAATTTTCTATGCGTGTTAGACCTTTAACAAAATTTCACCTGTTAGTGGATTAGCATTATTAAGTCATTTATTTTGTCGGAACTACTATTTATTGATTTTCCTTATTTTTCGTATTGTTCTTATAAATCTAAAATACTATTTCCCTTGTTTGTAACTATGCTTGGCATTACACCAATATAACTTTGTCAACTTTTTGTCAAAATTTACAAGTTTAACAAGTAATCTTGCCCATTTGCGATTTACCCTCGCCACGTGTAAGTTGCCACCTAAACAGTAAAAGTTCATTGCTGATTCGTTTCTTTCTGATATTTGTGGGCTAAGTAGAATGTGCAATTATTTTAATAACGTTTTAATCATAAGTAAGTCATGAGCTTCTATATATTATCGAAACAATTTTCTATGCGTGTTAGACCTTTAACAAAATTTCACCTGTTAGTGGATTAGCATTATTAAGTCATTTATTTTGTCGGAACTACTATTTATTGATTTTCCTTATTTTTCGTATTGTTCTTATAAATCTAAAATATTATTTCCCTTGTTTGTAACTACCCTTGGCATTACACCAATATAACTTTGTCAACTTTTTGTCAAGATTTACCAGTTTATTAAGTAATTTTGCCCATTTGCGATTTACCCTCGCCACGTGTGAATTACCACCTAAACAGTAAAAGTTCACTGCTTATTCGTTTTTTTCTGATATTTGTGGATTAAGTACAATTTATTATTATTGCAATAACGTTTTAATCAAAAGTAAGTCATAAACTTCTCTATATTATTGGAAAAATCTGCTAAGCTTTTAGACCTTAATACTTTTACAGATTTTCACCTGTTAGTACATTAGCATTACCAATTACTTTTATTCTGTCAGAATTATTATTTATCTCTGGTAGTCTTGTTATACATCTAAAATATTATTTTTCCTTGTTTGTAACCATGTCGCATTATACCAAGTACTACCGTTTTAGATTGACACTAAAGCAACAAATTTAAAAAATGGAGAATAAAGAAAGGAAATTGTTATGCATTTTTTCGCTTGGATGCTTGACAATAACTATAGGTATCGTAATTTGTTGTAATATTGGAAGTAATGCATTTACCTACTGAAAATTTGTTACTCTGTATCTGGCAAGGGAACATGCCGAACCCGAAAATTAAAAAATAATAATTAAAGTTTGTGAACAAGTAGTCCATTTACCTTATCGGCCCAATCTCGTTTTAAGAAGGTGAACCCTGAAAGTTTAGTTGATTTCCGGTTTTATCAAATTAATTCAGCTGGAACAAATGTATCACAACTATACATCGAGTCTATGCAGCAAACACCGATAATTACGAAATAGGTTACGACAACCTACATATTCGCATAACTACTCCCATACATCATCGATTTAGCACTGACTAGAGTGGAGAGTCGGCGATGCTGTCGTAACTTATTTCGTAATTGCCGATGTTTGTTCAAACTAATGATATACGCTCCTTATCGAAGGAGAGGGGGAGGGCACTATAATTTTTATTAATTGATATATTTGTTCCAGGCATTGTCAAGTTATTTTCAGAAAACCGCAAATCAACTAAACTTTCAGGGGTAGTTTCACCTACTTAGAACGAAATTGGAACGATAAGAAAAATACTTTCGAACATCCCTGGGTATTGACTACTTGTTCACAAAATTTCATTTTTGTTTAATATTCGGGTTCAAAATGTTCTCTTATGAGTTGCACATTTCCACTAAGTACGAAAAATATCAAACACGCGCCCAAATTCTAGCAAAATCGAACCTGCTGTTTTGTAACTTGTATAACAGATGAGGTATATAATTCTCTATTAGTGATACTTTAAAGATGATGTTTTTAACTGTGTTGGGCCAACTGGCGCTATAAGTTGTAAACTCAGTAAGCTAGAAATGTATTCGTCGATTAAATTCGGTAAGACACTAAACTTAATCGATTCACCTGTTCAATATTTTAGAAGGAGTTGAGTGAAACACACTACGTTGTGAAGGCATTTTTAGATAAATTCGTTTTTGTATACTTTAATAATATGAAACATGAAATGAGATACTAATAAAGTACTTTTGATTGTATCACGTTGACGGATTTTACAACATTCATACATATCTTGTAAAGAGGTACCTAACCATACTTATGTACTAAGTTTTAAATTTCATCTTATCCTTTTTGGAAGTTTACATAGAAAAATTCACGCCGGATTCGTTTCATTTGAAAATCGAATATTATCAGTGATACACCCCTGGATTTTGGAATTTTGTTTTAGATCTTTCTCTAGATTACAGTGTGTAAAGTGATGGGGTATACAAGAGGAAATTTTTTTAAATATTGATTTATGAAAAATTTATTCTTCATGATATTTTTTGCTTGCTTTGAAAATACCAATAGCGTTTCGATAATATAAAATTTATTTCTAGAAATCTGGAAAAATAATAAAATTATTTTTTTTATTGGAAGTTATTCTACATTATAATCAAGATAGCGTATTGCTATCAAAGCACAAACAAAACACTCCATGTGTCAAACTGACTTGCAAAAATGCTAACGTTACAGCAAAGAATTTATTTAGTTAAATGTTACGGCATTGGTGATGTTTAATATCAGTACGCAATTAATTTGTTTCATCAAAAGTATCCAGATGTAGCTGTAACAAAAATGACTCTTAAAAAATTAATTGCAAAATTCGACGAAACAGGATCGGTGGTCGACAAAAAGAAGATAAGAACGGTGTACAATGAGAATGATGCGGTAACTATTATGGCACTGCAGTCCGTTGAAGACAATCCACGCTTATCATTAAGACAGAGGGCAGCGGACCTTAATGTCAGTCACACTTTATTACAAACAACTTTTAAAAGAAATAAAATTTATCCGTTTAAGCCAAAATTTAGACATACCCTTGAGATTCCAGATCATGCTTTGAGACTGGACCTCTGCTTATGGATTGGTGAGAAGCTCATGGAAAACAGAAACGTTCATAAACGCATATTGTTTTCCGATGAATGTACCCTTTCTACAAACGGTGTTGTGTCTTCACAGAATTGCAGATTTTGGTCACGAGACAATCCCAATTTTGAAATCAACACGAGAAATCAGCGTTATCGAAAAGTTAATGTTAATTAATAAAATTATTGGGCCCTACTTTTTTGACGAAAATTTGAATCAAAATAGTTATTTAAGTATGCTACGAAATTTTTTGATTCCATCACTACAAGACGTGAATTTGGAGAACATTTATTATCAACAAGATGGATGTCCAGCCCACAGCACGTTATTAGTTCGCGCATGATTAGACCAGCAATTTCCTGAGAGGTGGATTGGCCGTTATGGTTCAATGCATTGGCCTGCCAGATCGCCAGATTTGTCTCCCATGGACTTCTTTTTCTGGGGACACCTTAAACAAAAAGTATATGAACCTGTAGAAAATAATGTAGAAATTTTAAAACAACGAATAACTGCAGCGGTTAGAGAAGTTAACTTGGAAACTTTGGGGAAGGTTTATATGGAATTCAGGAATAGAGCGGAAAGGTGTGCAGAAAACGGAGGAGATTATGTAGAATGACAGTTTATAATAAATAAAATTTATTTATTTATTTCTTATTGATACTTGATTAGAATGTAGATTAGTTACAATAAAAAAAAATAATTTTATTTTTCCAGATTTCTAGAAATAAATTTTAGATTATCGAAACGTTATTGGTACTTTCAAAGCAAGCAAAAATATCATGAAGAATAAATTTTTTCATGAATCAATATTTTAAAAAATTCCCTCTTGTATACCCCATCCCTTTACACACTGTATATGCAATCACAAATCTGTAAAAAATTGCGATTTATTTAAAAATATTAAAGTTAACTCACTATGAATATTTCAAATTTAACTAGAATAGGAGCCTCAGGGAAAAGGCTGTATAGGTAACATTTGATGATTTGATTGCATTTGAAAGCTGTAAAAGCAAAAGAGTGTTGAATCTTTTATGAAAAATATGAAGATTAATATTGAACATCTAACTAACATCAGATATTAAGGTTGTATTTGCGAGTCAGTTACTATATTTCGTGGGCACACAATGTGTTAAGAAGGTGCAATCGCGATAAAAGCATGGTTGATTATTCGAAAAATAGAAAATATAAAACAGGATTGTTAAAATAAAAACTTTAACAAATTATATTTCAAGAAACAAAGGTACGTATATACCCTTAAGATTTTATGCAAATTCACTGGACAAGCTATCTGTACGATTTATAATGCAACTCATGCAGATAGCCCAACCAATGCATTTACGTAAAATCCGAAGGCTTGCCTAGAATATACCTATTTTTCCTCTTCTAACATGTGGTCCAACATAGGAATCATCTCCAAATTGATCGAAGCCGATGGCCGTTGTCAATTCTCTCACAAGGATGACCTATCTGTATGACTTACAATACAATTTATACAGATAGCTCAACCAATGCATTTACGTAAAATCTGAAGGGTTGCCCAGAATATACCTATTTTTTCTCTTTTAACACGTTGTCCAAGATAGAAATCGTCTCCAAATCGATCAAAGGCAATGAGCGTTGCCAGTTCTCTCATAAGGATGATCTAGCTGTTTCACTTATATATGTAGTATTACGTTTTGGAAATTTGATAAAATAGCGGTAAAAGTAATGGAGGAACAGCAACTTCATCTATTTACTTATGTCCATAGTTTAACCTGCGACCTTAAAACGTAGAGCTATTTAAAATATGAATGGTGTTACCGGTGGTAATATTTTAAAACATTCTATAATACTTTTTTATATCTGTTATTTAAATTTAGATAGTGGGTGTTGTAAAATATGCAAATTAAAAAAACATAAATTTGCACTGCGAATTCTATTATAGTATTTGCATAATGTAGGAAGAACGCTGAGTTTTAATGTTGTGAATAGATATTAAGTATTAATTTCGTCCATTTCTGCATCTTACATTTTCTCGAAATATTTATTTAATTAAGAAAGACGACGTTTCTTGGTCGGAACACTCCAATGTTAAATCTACAATTATTCACAATCAATCAATTTACGTACCGAACTTGTAGAAGATGGGTCAAAGTTGTTTCATAATGTCAATTTGTGGTTTTCTATCAATAAATTACAGCTAAATACATCTATTATGTTTAAAGCAAGTGAATCTACTTTGACGCCTGATGATATTGCTATTGGCGATTTTACATTTAGTTTAAGTCAGTATTGTAAAGTTCTAGGTATAATAATAGACGAAAAACTAAGATGGAACCACCATGTTGAATATGTCTGTGATAGGCTCAGTGGGGCCTGCTTTGCACTCAGAATTCTGAGTAGAACTACTAATTCCAATACAACGAAACTAGCTTATCATGCTTATGTTGAGTCCATTTTGAGATATGGAAAAATAATTTGGGGAAGCTGTAGTGACTGTAATAGGGTTTTCATATTACAAAAAAGGGCGATGCGGGCGCTTCTGGGTTTGCGGCCGGATGCTTCACTACGGAACTATTTTAGGAATAATAAGACTTTTGACCGTATATGGGATTTATATATATGAATATCTACTATTTTGTTTCAAATATAAGTCTCTATTTACTTCTCATGAAGAGACACGAGTATAGAACTCGACATTTCATTAATTATGATATTCCACTCCACAACTTATCTAAATCTGAGAAAAGTGTTATTTACAATATTATCAAGTTCTTCAACAAACTGCCACTACATAGGAAAAACGAAGATGATTTCTATAGGTTTAAACTAAACGATCTGTTTTTGAATACGTGTGCTACATTGAACCTTATAATACAAGTGAATATCTCCGCTATTGTAATAATAGCATTTAATATGACGCTTCTTCCTGTTTTTACGGGATATTCTATCTTTATTGCAGAAATAAAGAACTCTATTATTATTATTATTACTAGTATTATTGTAGAATACTAGGCTAGTGATGTTCACAATTTTCTTATTGTATATTCATCTATCAATTTCTGCAAAGGAATCAAGAAAGTATCCTTAATTCACCGAATGGCGCCTATACAGATAAATTTATCGTTAATTAGATTTATTTCGCATCAATTACGGCTTGTCAGTCAGCATCAAAACATATTTTCTGATTCGTTTACTTCCGATTCAATGATTAGTGAATGAGTGATTTGTACGATTATTATTGTAACATTCCTAAGTGTTTGTTCATCGATTTATTTCCATTCCGACAGTTGTAGATTTTGATATTGAAGATAATTACGACGCAATAAAGTGTTTATTCGAGATTAGGAAGTTCGATGGTAAACATTGAGAAACAGCGTTCTCCAAACGAAAAGACAATTTAAGAAAATTCTTTTATGTTGTACACTTAACAACGTTCCATGCTAAAAAACAACAAAAAATCTATATAATTAAAACTTTTCATTAAAATGGTTAGGTTATTTCCTGTGCGAAAAAGAGGACAAAAGATTGTAGTTAATTGTTGAGCACTTTTACCAATGTTTACGAGCAGCGCTTTGTTTGCTTTGTGTTTACTTTACGGCGGATAAAACAACCTACTTAGCATAACTTACTCCTATGGCTATTGTAGTATATCAAAATTCACAGTTAATGTTGGGGTTATGGTCTTCAATTGTCATACGGTTTATTTTGGGGTTCCATTTATACCTTTTCGACACCACGCCCACCACCTTTTGAGCATTTTATTACCCTACGGGTGCTAGCTTCTTATTTTAACTCCAGCCAGATACGTTTAATGGGAGAAACAAATATCACTAGAAATAAAATTATTAATCATTATAAAAAGCATCGGTTAATAGACAGAAGAGCATTGTTAACATTCAGGCACATATATGCAACACTTTTACATTACAAGAATTCATAAAAGATTACTCGAAATAACCAAGGATACATCGACATTCAATACAGGTTTCTATAACAGCGATATACCTGAATGAACTGAAGTCAAGGTGAATTAAAGTTTTCGTTTCGTGGACAACTTAGAAAGCAAGGTGGTCCTGGTTTCCAAAAGAAATAAAAAGTTTCTTTGGTTAACGACGAAGAATTTTGACAAGATAGATAAGTCAACAAATAAGTCAATAAACATATTTGGAATAAAAGAGTTTTAAGAAGAAGTACCAGTGAATAAAAGGACCTCACCATACCAGAGAAGATAAAATCTAAAAAGGAAATAGATAAAAATAAAAGGTACATCGAGAATAGAAGTTTGGAGAGGAGATATAGGAAGAACCATCATCGAAAAAGAAATGACACACACACATACACAACACTAGGTAATTATCTTGATTTTATGTTAAATATTTTTCAAAATTTATAAATATAATTTGTTATAATTTATGCTTTTTATATCATTAATTAAGAGCTAGGCCGGTGCAATTTTGTTTAAGAAATTTAACTAAATTCTCAGTACACTATCTACCGTTAGGTCTAAGGCAGATTATTTAATGCTGTTGATTTCCTTCTCCATCTTTCTGTCGATGTTATCCCGCTCCCCTCAACCTCTAACTTGCCTCTATCGTTCAATATTTTTCTTGGTCTACCTCTATATTTTTCCACATTACTCGTGTTTTATATATTCTTTTACCATCCTGCTTAACTGTCCTTCCATTATTTTCTCATTTATAGGCTGTATCTGTGGGTTTTCTCTGTATATTGTGTTGCTTATCGTATCTCTTCTTGTCCTATTCTCAATCTTTCTTAGGATTCGCATTTCCATTGCATTTATGCGCGTTTCGTGTTTTACTGACATAGTCCATGGTTTACTGCTGTACATTATTCGTGGTCTAATTACTTTTTTCTGACTACTTCTGTTATATCTTTTTGGTATTTCTTTCTTTCCTGCAAATGTTGATTCCATCATGTTAAAATTGTTTCCTGCTTTTTCTAATCGATCATTTACTTCCTTATTCAGCTTTCCACTATTTTCAATTATCGATATTACTTAAAATGTTCCATCTGTTCAATTTGTTTTCTATATAGCTCTATCCTATGTACTTTATTTTCTTTGGATATTATTTCTTATATGATAGTTCTCTACCACAATTAGGTCAATTAAACAAGAGTGGTTTGAATAATAGTTATATTTCCAAAACGTTTACAAACGTTTTCGGAACACCTTCTTCAGTGAAAATATAACGTTCTGGAAATATAACTATCATTCGAATCAATCTTGTTTAATTGACCTAATTGTCGTAGAGAACTATCATACAAGATAAGTATAAAGAAAGGTCACGAAGAAAAAAATATACATATATACATTTTGGATATTATCACACCTTTGGTTTTATCTAAATTTATCTCGATGTTTATTTTGGTTAGCTCTTTGTCGAGTACTTCTAGGTTGTATTGAAGAGCCTTCTCTGAGTCCGCGTCTTGCACTCTTTGCTACTTCATTTATCATCACTGCTGCGTGTCCCTTCTTCGCCCATATATTTTACAATTTCCAGTATTATCTCGTCTATTCCTGCTGCTTTTCCAAATCTAGTCCGTTTCTAGCTTCAATTACTTCTTCATCCGTTATTTATTTTATTCCTTGTATAATTGTTTTCGATTTTACTAGAGCTTTAAAATATTGTCTACATCTTTCCATTATTTTGTCTTCTACTGTGAGTACGGTTCCATCTTTGTCTTCAATGCTCATCGTATGTATTCTTTCTTAATTGGTTTAGTGTTCTGTAGAATAACTTCTGATTTGCTCTATAGTTTTCAGTCATCTTTCTCTCAAATTTTATCCGTGATTCATGTTTACCTTTCTTGACTTCGGTCTTTACTTTACTTTACTTTGATTATCCTTTATATGTAGTTTTCATAGTCTTCGATCCCTTTGTGTTTAAATATCTCTTCCACTTATCCTTTTTATCTTTTATTTTTACCCATAATTCTTTGGCTACAGCTTTGTCCGTTTCATATTTTTATTTGCTGCTTCTATATAGTTGTCTTTGAATGGTTTCCCATTTTCTTCAACTCCACTCAACTCCGTTTGTTCCTTATATTTTCTATCTATAACCTTTTCGATTTTTTTATATCTTCTTCCTTTGAGTTTGTAACTTTTCACCTTCTCCTTTACTCTTTTTCTACTTTTGTCTCCTTTCTCGTTCTTTTTCTCAATATATCCATGTTTACTAAGTAATGATCACTTCCAATTCCAGCTTCTGTCTTGTTACTTTTTTGTTTTACCACTTGACTAGAAAGGAATCTATTATTGATCTGTTATTTCTATTGGGCTCAACTCTTGCGTATTTGTGAATCATCTATAGCTATTAGCAAGTTATTTTCAATACACATGTTTATTATTCTAGGGCCATTATTAATTTTAACGTCTTCCCCCTTCGTTCTAATAAACCTTTCTACTTGCCTACATTCTGATTTCTTACTCCTCCGTTTAGGTCTCCCATCTCCCAAAATTATTGTTATGTATGTTTTTTTATACTTTCGTCTATTTCTTGTTGTATTTTTTCAAAAAGGATTCTTGTTCTTGTTTCCTTGCATCTACATTTCCTGCATATCCTATTATTATTGTCCATGTTTCCTCCTCTAATAATTTCATTTCTACTGCTATAATCCTTGCATTTACATATACTTCCTTTATGACATCTTTCGATCGGTTTACGATAACTTAATCGTTGAAATACATATCTGCATTAACATCAGGTAGTGGTCTGAATCTTCCTTTACTCTGCTGTTTGTGCTTATATCTGCTGTTGTATAAGTTACAGATTTCATATCAATTCTCTTTCTATTAAACAGCCAAACACATATCTTGGTGTCGGGATTTTTGAGCTGATTTTATCTATATTTGGTGTGTTGATTTTAAATATGACAATATGTATCGCCTAAAAGCTCGACCTTTTTGTTTGATATGACAATAACGTAACTTACGCTACACTTATATAGTTGAGCTTATGGTTCAGGTTAAAGTTAAAATATTTTCGTCAAGTACAGTATTTCTGCAATGCTTTTGCAAAAACATTTTAAAATTTAGATTTTGTAACTTATAAAGCGGGATATTAGCAGAAAGCAAAGCTTTGGTTAATTCCGAATTAAATACTTGTTGTTCACTCTAACTTTTGCCCTAATTTTGATTGTGTCACTTATTATAACTCTCCTTTATGAAGGTGAGTCGAGAGATGTTGAGTAATTTGCGATTTCTTCACATGGGATATATAAAAGAAGAAAGTTATAGTAGAAAATGTATACACCCTTTTAGATATAAGATAAGAAAGTGATTTTGAAATTAAAGGAAAATATTTTCAATAATGAAAATAATTCTATTCGGCAATCCAAAGCAAGTTTTTGAACCAATTGTATGGCAGACTAGAATTGGCAAAATCAACATGTAATTTGATTTAAATAAAAAATAAAAAATATTTTGTAAAATAATCAACTTACCAGTTTTCCGCACGCTTTGCAGAACACTTTTTCTTCGTACAAAAGTACTTCTGGATCGGTCTTGGTCTAGGAGACTAATAAGTCGCTTTTCACTTTTGGCATTTTTGGATAACAGTCGGTAGCATTTCACTTTATTCGGTGTTTATAAATGATGAAAATTTTTAAATGATAAATGCTAAAAGTTATGCAGGCCCCCACCGATTATTTTTAACCAATCATACCTCACCTTTATTCGTTTAATTTCCAATTTTTATTGTTAGAAACCGTAACAGCATAATCTTTGCTCTTCGGTACTGAACATGATATTTGGTTTGGAAGTGTAAAAGCAATTTACAATTTCTTAGAAAAATGTGGAAACATAAATTTCTTGGAGAAATCCCTATTTAAGTAATATTTATATTATTATATTTAACGAAGCATCGGTAATCGCACAATGTAAATTTCCCAGAAAATCGTCTACTATATTTTTTATAAATATAACGCGATTTTCAAACGGAAAATGTGTCGAATAATTTCAAATATGTTAAAATAATCGAAATATGTGGAGAAAAGCCAAGATATTCTAAATATGTAAAATTAAATTAGCTTTTATTTACTCTAAATCGTGTATATCTTAAAGTGTTCAATTGTACCGTTGACAGTTACCGATGTGCAAAAAGCATATAATCCGGTCTCTGGTTATTAGTTTTTTTAATGTGGGGAACATTATTGCGTCTCTCTACTTTCGTTCATCCTAAATCTGAGATAAAAAGCGATTGAATATCAATGCAGTAGACCGTTATGTTTCATAATTTCACAAACAAGTTTAATTAAGTCGTCTTAATTTCTATCTCAATGAATGACGCATATTTTTTTGGGAAATCTCCGATGTATAAATTACTTCCCGAGATAACGAAATGTAACGAATTTCGATATCAATATCGATAACTTACATACGTACGTGTATACATACGTTCTACACCATTGAATTTATTAGAATTAATCTTTCCCGCATTTAAATCGAGGTTTATCGCAGAATGAAATTGGGGCAAGTTCACTTATTGTAAATGTAAACATACTATTTAGAGATTGGAATTTTACCGAAAGGAGAAAGAAATTCGAAACTAACTAAAACTAGTACGTCCTCTTATCGTGCTTATATTTTATGTTTGTCTGTTAATTTGAGACGCACAGACACCACATGCTAATCATCGAATGGAATATCTTAAACTCTCTTTGTTGTTAGTACTAAATATTGACAGAGGAATTAACGGAAATGTTAGGGGGAAACACGAGTAGGAATAGGTATTATACATATGTAAGTAAATGTAAATAGCTGGTTGAATAGGATGTTGCTGCTGGAGCTTTATGCATAAAGTCGCATAAACGTGAAAGAACGCTTGTAACTACAATACACAATCCCACCTCCGTGTAACTCGAATTTCTCCCTAACTCGAACTCTTGAGTTAGCTGAAGCACTAGAATGCAATTTTCTTTTAAAATTCGAAGTCGAAGTGTCCGTAAATCGAATTAATTTTGTGGTATTTGCATTCAAAATATATTACATACTTTCATTAAGCTGTACATCAATTGTGCACCGTCATTCTTGTTACAAACAAATCAATTTTTTCTATGTAAATAATATCTAATCTTCTTACAATGCACGCAATTCATAAATGAAATAACGTTTTATTCGGTCGATATACAACGGTAGATTGACAAAGTTCCGGAATCACTTCTAGAACGTTGATATTTTTGCAAATACTCATACTTTGATGTCATCGCAACTCTTTCAAGTTAATTGACTGCAAATGCTAAATCGTTCTGCCAAATAGTCTGGTTTTGACAGTCATTTAAGTCAAGTACCTTCTTATGTTTTTAATTATGGTTAAGAATGAAGTTCGAACGAGTCATCAAATTCTTCTATTTGTGAAAACGCCAACGGAAATCAAATCAAAAGGTTAGATGCCGTTCTTGAGGATTCATCACTTTAATTTTCCACCGTGAGTTTTTGGGTTTCGGAATTCAAGCGTGGCTGCACGCATACAAGTGATGTACCACGTTCAGAACATCTGAAGAAGGCTACCACGCCAGAAGTTATGGAAAAATCGACGACATGGTTTTGGCGGATGGCCGAATAAAAGTGCGTGAAATTGCGGAAGTTGTGGGCATCTCCTATGAAGGAGTAGTTCTTATTTTACATAATGCATTGGGTTTAAAAAAGATTTCTGCTTGATGGGTGCCGGATTTAGTCAATTCGGAGCGGAAACGCATTCGAGCTCAAACCTGACCCGATTATTTTGGAAGTGTTTACGAGGTATTCAACGGATTTCAGGAGGCGATCCGCTGCCATGGATGATACCTGGATTCATGAGTACACACCAGAAACAAGAAAGCAATCAAAACAGTGGATTGCACGCGGTGAGTCAGTTCCTAAGAAGGTGAGGACCATTCACTCGGCTGGAATGGTGATGGCTTCGGTTTTCCGGAACGCAAAGGTAATTTTTCTAGTTGATTATTTTGAAAAAGGCAAAAGTGTTACTGGTCAATATTACACAACACTTTTGAACAGAAGGCAGCAATTTGAGAAAAACGCCCGAGAATGGCTAAGAAAAACTGTTGTATTACCACGACAATGCGCTCGCTCATCAAGTGCAATCGTTCAGCTAAAGTTAACAGAATTGAAGTTCGAAATCCATCGTATTCGTCTGATTTGGCTCGGTCAGGCTTCCATCTGTTCCCGAAGCCCAAAACATTTCTGGGTGGAAAGAGATTTTGGTCGAATGAAGGCTCTAAACGATTGTTTTGGGAACCTCGTAAGAAGTCACTTCCGGGATGTAATCGAGAAGCCAGAGAAACGTTGGACCAAGTGAAGATTGGAGGAGATTACTTTGAAAAATTATAGTATAATGTAATTTGAATCCGTATTATTTTGTACCTTCTACCTACCTTCGTATGTATGTACATAATACTTACGTCGCTTGTGAAAATTCTTGGTTAGACAAACACGCACGTATTAACGATTTGTATTAATCATGTATCGGTATATCATGCATACAGTTGACTTTTTTTTATAATTGGCATCTCGGGATCATAGCCCATGTGCCTCAGTGAGTTGGAGTTTAACAGTTATTACTTTTGAAATCAGATGCGAGGGACTATAGGGTAAGACCGAGGGCACACACTTCACATCCCGGGGCCTATCGGGATGACTAACAACAATACAATACATGAATTCGGCCATCGGAAGGAAGGTTATCCCACAAAGGTATGATTAGGATGGTGTTGTCTTCGCATCTGGTTCTCAAATATTTAGGTTCATTTTGATGATCGTGTCAATAATTAAATCGTAAATGCATTTTTTGTTATAATGCATTAGTGTGATAATGCTGGTAGGTAGTTGCACTCCTTTCCTGACTAAATTTTGGATAAATATATTGAGCGACTTTTTATGTAAGGTACAATTTAGTAGTAGGTGGTTGAGATCAGCGATTTCATTCCCACATGGACATTGTGGAGATTCAATGATGCCAAGTTTAAACAAATGTGCTGGATACTGGCCATGACCAAATTTGATTCGTGCTATTGTAGAACGATAGTATCGTGAGATATTACTGTGTTCGTTGTACCAAGGCTTATTGTTGAACGACGGGTGGATGTACGCATATTGTGTCATTTTGTTATTATAGGATTTTTGCCAGTTATCTTCCCAATTACGATGTAGTACAGTTGACTTTATTATTTTAACAATTTCTAGAGAGGTGAGTGTTAGCTTATACAAAATTCCATTCCTACAACTCGATTTAGCAAGTCTATCCACCATTTCGTTGTAAAAATCCCGGAATGCCCTTTCACCCAATAAAACAAAGTAGCTCGATTTTTTCTTTCCAATTCTATTATGGCCTTTATAATGCTCAATATAATCGGATTTACCTTGGCTATTGCTTTGTATCCGGTAAATACAGTTGACTCACACGGGACGAATACATGAGCGTTGCAAAAGGGAGCAACTGTGGACTTGTGTTACTAATAACTTTACTCGCGTAAATATGTATGTAGATTATTTACTTTTACCGGAAGTACAATGGCAATACAAAAAGCAACAATTATTACCTAATAGTAATAATTACGAAGTGGGAATTCGTTAACTGTTGTGGAAGTAGTGGGGACAGACAATCTCCAAACTTGTTGTAAAATCAAACCAACAGGTAGCTTTCTGTGGTCAATTCTGATACATGTCGTTATTCATTACAGAAAAAGTAAGTCTATATGTAGAAAATGAGTATTCTGTATCGGTCGAGGTAAAATTTGCAAATTTTAAACATGGATAAACGTCACTCGGAACCACACCAGGAAGTTTTATGTAATCATGATTTTCTCGCAAAACCTATTTGTTAGCCTGTATAATCATTTAGTAGATTTAACGTGGCTCCTAGCGCTTGTATAAATGTTGTTGATTGTTCCAATGATAAAGGGGTGTCCCCCAAACTCTTAATGCAATCGAAGAAGACTGCGTAATGTTGGGATATGAGTTGCACATCTGTTGCAACTTGGGAATTCTTAAACTGTTTTAGGCTTTCTTTAATCGCGTTCGCATCTTGTGGGTTTAAAGTTAAAACTACATTTTCACTTTGTTAAAATACTTGCTATAATAAACTGCATTGACCTGCTCTCCCCATCTCGTTATAACAGGCTGCGGTGGTACCGGAATTCCTGGACACAACTTGTAAAATTTCCGATTTCGCTTAACAGATGTCAAAATCTCTTTTTGCATCATTGATTAATGCGTCAATTGCAGGCTAACGCTGTCTAACTTTTTCGACTACAAGATGCAAAGCATGTCTTTTATGGAGGAGATTAGGACAGCGTATTTTCAGTGCGCCGTTGTCTTTTAGCGTATATGAAGTTTCATCCGTCACGTTACTAACATATGTACTTGCTTGAGCTGCACGGTAGCTATGAAAATGGGACGCTATTGTTGGAGCAGTAACTTCGATCATACGCTATGACTTCCATTGTGGCTCTCGTCTTGACCACACGTGTTTGTCGCGTGGTCCTCAGCGGAAGTCGACGCGTAAACCGATCTTAATTATATATTCATGTTTTACTGAAATTTATATGCAAGAAAATCCTGCAATTGGTTTTAGAGTGGAGTTGGAGTGGCAGATAACCATTGGACATTGAAAGCTTCGACTGTGTTGCAAAGATCAGGTTAAAAAGTGTATCACTAGTTTTATATTTATCACTTAAATGCTTTTTAGAATTGCAATTTTTGCGGTAGGAATGGGGAAAAATTGTTACATGTATTTTTCGCTGTACGTTGATGTCCGATAAAAATAACTGGACTTAGTGACCGTCTCACTAATTTTGTTCTATAGTTGACACTGGCAAAACGCAGTTGCAGGTTTAAATATTTCTTTGTTACTTTGTTCTATTTTAAGTTTCCGAATAAAATGTGATCTTTATTTATAGTGTTCTATCAATAAAAAAGGCATGGACTTGTCATTAGAAGAAAGGCACACTTTCAGGTTTTAATATCGAAACACTTTTACTTCTCGTCCTAATTTCGTAAAGGAAATGAGAGTGCTTGCATTACGATTTCCTTTCCATATTTTTTTGTACTTATAACCACTGGCTACATATTCTGGAAATACTAATATTGCCCCAAAATCCGAGTTACAATGGATAACACCCCAACACCGCCTTTGAGGTTGATACATTCCTTATGGAAAATTTCTGAGAACTAAAAGCACACGAGGAGGATATTTGTTTTACCATCCATTCCTAAATTGAGAAAGTTGGCAACAGGAAAAGATGATAATCATTAACAGATTGGTACAACGTATAATTTTTCTTCCTCTTCTTCTGTTGCCTTCAAAATTTCAAGAAATACTTACTTACTGAACCCGTCCTTTTGTACCTTTGCGCTGTCGGGGTTTGTTCAGCTGTCTTCATCCTTTTTGATCTTGCGTTGCCTTATCATCTTGTTTCACGTTTACTCTTGTCTTTACCAATGCTCTTCCTATCTCACCATATCACCACCAAGTCATTATCGATCTTCTTCTGCTACGTTTTCATATATTCCCACCCCCAAAAGGTTCTTCACTTTTCCACACATCTTGTACGTTTGGATGTTACTTCTGTTTCTCGCATTTATAACCGACGTTTCACTACTAGGTACATATATTAAAGCATTGATTCCTGCATTGCTTTGAACACTTTGATCTTTACTTCAAGACTCGCTTCTTCGTATTTAATGCCTTGTGGTATTGGTTACCCTCCTATCAATTTTCGGTTCCGTCTCTCCTTTTGCATTTATTTTTGATCCCAAATGCTTAAAATCCGCTACTTGTTCATCTTGATATCTACATTTTCTTCCTCTTTGGCTATCATTAAAAGCTAGGTTTTCTCGCCGTTCACCTTCATTCCAAATTGAAATATTTTTTGTAGTCTACATGTTCACATTTACTTGCATATCTCTTTCCGACTTAGCAACAATCACAGCGTATATCATTTATGATATAAACACTTGCTCGAACTTATATACTGTGACCTTGAATTTTCGCACTTTTTCTGTACCTACATTTCCTCGCAAATTTCCAAATTCTTTCAAGAAATAAAATATCATAATAAAGTGATTAGTCTCTGGAGGTTGAACAGTTAAGGAGACGATAATGAATTTGGGAAGAAGAAACAAATCCGTTTTCTGGAAGCAAACTTTTGTCAAAATCCAATGTAACCACGAGTATATCGGGTATAGCACGTAAACATTTTTTCCTTCGTGTTTTTCATCTAGATATGGTAACATGTCAATTATTATACTATTTATTATTTTATAGTATTTCGAATATAAAAGGAACAGACACGGCACAATAATTTCTATTAGCATTGACCTTACCGTTAAGCTATACGCCAATATTTTCACACTCTACCTTATTTTTGGCTTAAAAATAGTTCAGAATAGCTATTTATCTAATCATTCATGTAGTTTGTGCTATAGTACTAGACTTTCATTATTCTATTCTAATACTTATACCCTTTCGGGTGTCGCGTATGTTGGAGTTGACTTTCTAAGTTGGAATTGTTTTCCATGCCTTTCTATTCTGGACCTGCCTCCTAACCTCCTTCCAGCTTATGTTTCTTCTTTTCGCCTCTTCACGCACTTCCTCCGTCCAGCTCTTGCCCTCGGTTTTCTTTTGATTGGTTTGGCTTCAAACACTCTTCTTGCTATCTTATCTCTCTCCATTCTCATTACGTACCACAGCCAACTTAGCTAAAGTTCTTCTATTCTGATTTCTATGCCCAAGTTTCCTCTGATTGTACAATTTCTGACTTTCTTCATCTCCAGTTTATCATCTATCTTGTTGTTGACCTAACTTCCAAATCATAAGCTAGTATTGGGGACGCTATCCTTTTGGAGATCTCAGTTTTGGTTCTTTCAGGTATCTCTTTTTTATTTAGGAAAATGTTGTTAATGCTATAAAATAGATTTCTTGCTGCTTCATTTCCTCTTTTTATATCTTCCAGCCTTAGTCAGAAATGTCCCAAATATTTGAAGTTGGCCACCTGATCCAATTTTCTTTCGTTTAGAAATACTTCATGTTTCTTTATTTTCCGTGCTTATAATCATGGTCCTAGTATTTTCTCAATTTATTTTCAAATTTGCTTTTCTCAGGTATTCGTTGTATGTTGCAGATTCTTTCGTCCATCGCTATTCCGACTATTTCCGACACCCCTATCCTTATCATTGTTCCAGAATCCTACATTGTACGGTTTTGCCTGTCTTTCCGCTCCTTTTATTACCTCATACAATACTTTCATTACATTATACATATAACAAATAATTTTTATCGACTTTCTCTAACTTGAGCGCTCTCTAAATCGAACAATTTGCAGATAGGGATTCGGCTTACAATTAGAGAAATTCGACTGCATTTGCAAAACTTCTTGAGTGATACTCATTACTTTAACAGGGACATAGATTTCCATTATCAAAATATTATAGTAAATACGGTCGCTTAAATGATGTAACGAAATTAGTATACAACGATTAAAGCCGAAAAAAATGACGATAAAGAACCCATTCATCATTTCTTTGATAAAAAATTGACCCGCGCTCACTCTCTCATTGCATCAAATCCGATCCTATTTGTAAATTGCCAAAGACTTCGGACAATCAAAGGGTACGACGTGCACAATTCGAAGCCCCACCCTGTTTCTATTTTCAACTTATCGCGATTTACGTAGTTTACTTTTTGGAAGTCGTACAATCGAAGATGTTAGTGGTCATTTAATTGTGTAACACCTCACAATGGGTTATCGGGTTTTTTTCCACGATAAAATTATAATTATTATCTTGTGAAATTATGCTTACCACACAATCGATTTCTGCTTACAACATATTTCTTTTTTTTTTTGATTTGCTTGATTGACGTAAGTTTCCATAATTTTATCAACAAAATCTTCATTTTCTACTTAGAAGATAAGTATGAACATACGTACGTTGATTTCTTGGCTTCGCTAATATAGAATACGAGTCTGAAATTAAGTGCGTGCAAAGGCTGAATTGTGTCTATCAAGATCAACGTTGGATTCACATGAATCGTCCGACAGCCTGAGCTTCCAAGCTTAGACCTATCACAGATCTTTTGTATTATAACTCTAATCTATAGTTAGTTAGTTAGGAATTTCTACACCTGGACAAGCCACAAGTATGCGCAATTTCCTGGGATTTATTCCAGTTATGTTACCCGAGATAGAACCTCAAATATCGCGGGACAACTTATACAACCGGAAGCGCCAGATCTTCGCAGATGTGGACTAAGGTTAGCAGGAGGGTATGTAAAGCCCGCAGCCTCTTCTAGCTTCCTTTCTCTGAACGTTAGTTTACTCAAACAAACTTCTTCTGATTGCAAAAACTGAAGCTCAAAGCTTTTATCTATCATTGTCCAACGCTTAACATTCATAATAAATAGACTGTGATACCCTTTACTACTCGCAACTTCACCCAATAAATATTCTACGAAAATGAAATTATTGCAAGCATGCCAGCAAATTAACAGAAACATACACGAGATATGTACATAAGATAAACGGTTAGGTACAAATACGGGAAAATGTAAGCGCAAAGAATCTTGAAAGAAAAATAATTTGAATGGTATCAGCACCTAGCCAGGATAAAGAAAGATACATTAACGAGGTAAATTTTGGAAGAAGAAACGTGGTTTATAATATGCGAGCAAAGGAAATAAAGTACATAAGAGAGTGGATGATAGCATGGGAGAAATCGGTATAAAAGAGGATGTATGGTAAGAAGGTGTAATAACTAACTGGAAATAAGAAACAGTGAAGAAACTGGGTGAAGACCATCTAATGCGGATGTGATAACTTAAATCAAGAAAAGAGAAGAACAGAAAAATGATAACTCCTTTGCTATTCTTATAACACGAAGATGTATATTAAGAATTTCGTAGACAGATCTACTCTTCTCAATTTGATCCTAACATATAAAGGATACTCAATAAAAGGAAATGTCTGATACCCTAGATAGTTGATCGTGTAGTGGGAAATAAATTCATAACTGAGTGTTTATCTCTTCTTCTGTTAATAATTTACCTTCATGGTAATTAGTAAAATGCAGAATACAAGTAGTACGGCCAACCGTAATATATGCAGCCGAAATTAGAAATCTGACAAAGAGTGATGAAATGACACTGGAGACATGGAAGGGCAAAATATTAAGAAACATCTATGAATCGGTAAAGTACGAAGCAGTCTGGAGACCAAGAAGAAATCAAGAACTAAAACCATTATTCAATTGACCGCACATATCTAAGGAAAGAAGAAGTAAAAGATTACGCTGGTTGGGATATTTATATCACAAAGACAACAATAGGGCAATGAAAAGACAAGGGAAGCAAAATCAGAATAGGGAAGAAGAGAGGACAAGAAGATGCATGGACAACATAACCAAAGATTTAGAAGAAGTTGAAGTAGTGAACTGGGGTTAAGAAGCTGGTAAAACAGATGAATGGTCAACAATAGTGCAGGAAATGAGAGTACAGAAGAACGGAGTAAGCATTATGTTTCCTCTTGACCCAGAGCGTGAATAGTCACTGCACTGTGTTAAAGAGGCGAAGACACCGTTGTAGACACTAAAGGCCTAAACGGACCGAAGTGCTACGGATGGATGGATGTATACAATATATTCGTTGTACCCGTCTTATCAACATGACAATGGAATTATATAATAACACACTACACTAATATAACAACAATTTATGTACAAATTTATATATTTACCAGCTTTGAATACTCTCTAACCATCATTCCCCCGGTCTTCCTCTCCTCCTTCCACCGATCAGCTTCCCGAAGAGTACTAGTTTTGCTGTCCTTTCTTTACTCATTCTTCGTATATGCCCCAGTCATCACAGTCTTCCTGCTTCTGGCTCGTTGGATAGTGTTGTTTTATTCTTCTTTGTCATCCATCATCAGTTTCTTTCCCTGCAAAGATACCTCTCAAAATTCTCCGTCCCCACCTTTCTAAGGCTGCCTCTGTCGCTTTGTTAATTACCGATGTTTTGCAGGCGTAAGTTATCGTTGGTCGTACAACTGTTCTGTAAATTCTTAGTTTGGGCTTTCTCCAAATTAGTTTTGATTTGATGACCGTAACTAAAGTTCTATACTTTTTATTTCTTTTAGGAATTCTAGCTTCAATCTCTTGTTCCCCTTTTTCCCCTTTTTCCTCTTTTTCTTCTTTTCTTATTTAAACTCTTAAATATATCCCTACTTCCCGACTTCCAGATATTTTTGCTCTTAACTTCCCATTATAATGTATTTAATTTCTAAACCAAAACTCTCTTGATTCCTTTTCTAATCTCTCCATAATGTTTTCCAACTCCCTTTCGAATTTTGTTACGAAGGTTAGATCATCAGCAATGGCAATTTATTGATACTCATTATTAAATATTGTTCCGTCTCCTTCTAGGCCACGGTTTCTCATTATTGTTTCCATAAAGGAATTGAATGTATATATATATATATTTCGTGACCTTTTATACTTATCTTATATGATAGAGATCTACCACTAATAGGTCAATAAAACAAGGCTGGTTTGACGTTTTCATGTCACAAATATATATGTACCCCTCATGAAATTATAAAAGTAATGAAAATATAACTATCGCTCAAACCAGCCTTGTTTTATTGACCTATTAGTGGTAGATCTCTATCATATAAGATAAAGGAATTGAAGAAGAATTGATAAAGAGTCTCCTTGTCTGAGGACATTTGTGACCTTAGAAGTTTCTGATAGCATCTCTTTCCATATAACTTCGTTCTTTGTTTCTTCTAGAGTCATTTTTGATTTTGTTGACACTCTTCACTGTATCATTACTTGGCACATTTTATCTCTTCTAATCTCGTCCTATGCTTTTTCAAAATCCATAAATATAGGATGTAATTTCATTTTATGCTCGTAACAAGTTGTCTGTACTTCTTTCAAGATAAGAATTTTATCAATAGTGGGTCGATTTGTCCGGAACCCAGTCTAATACACTCCCCTGCTGTACTTTTAATACATTGATTTCATTTTTTTCGTTACACTTTTGACAGTATCTTATAACCAGTGATGTTCCCATCAATATTTTTGAGAGTATACTATCAGTAATCCATTATATGCCTGATTTTTCGTATTGTAGGGGATGGGGGCAAGAACCAACAACAAGATTTCTGAAATTTTTAGTTCGTAATAAAAGATCAACTTCCCTTTGGCATAATGGAGGTGGCTGTACGGCTTGATTGAGAATATACGCAATATCTCTAAAAAATGCTGCGTATATGTAGTACACCCTATGGGAACACCACTGTTTATGACATGTATTTAGGAGAGCTTCCTTTTACACACGCTTGTGAAAAACAAAATTACAAGCGTTTTGTTAATATGCATTACATACATATTGTGGAAAAAGTAAATAGGATAGTTGTTGATAATCAAATGCTTTTCATTTTCTTCTTTATCGCACAATTTTTTCGATCATCACTGCAACTTTGACAATATTGTACATTGAGTGTTGAGATATTGAAATTTGGAAACGTTTTGAAAGATATTGAAACCTTAAAATTTTGAAAAAGTTTGGTAAACGTTTAATCTCCGGAAACCATTGATATCCTGAGAAACCGTGCAAAATGGTATTTCTATCAATTGATAAGCCATTAACTTCAAGCAGTGGAAGTTTCTAAACGTTTTGATAGTTGAAGAATATAGTTTGAAATATGTATTTAAAAAAGGGATATTACGAAATATTGCATGTCAAGAATTTTAAAGCGTTGGATTTTCAGAAATACATGCAGTGTTGTAAATTTCGAAACGGTTTGAAAGTTATTAAAAATTTTGAAACGCCCTTCTTTTAGTTTCGGTCCTTCTTTAGCCTGATTTTTGATCTCAGCATTGAATTGAGGTACCCACATTTCATCAGTAGTTATTCGGTCGCCGTAGTATGCTAAAACTTCAAACCAATCCCAAGTTGAGGGCACCCAAACGTTCGTATAAAGTCTCATGAACCCGTCGTGTCGTGCACATGTTCCTACACTGACACTAATTTCACTAATAATAATTATTAGCCTTTCGGTAGACAATGTTTGAAGTTTTCACATTCTCTTTAAGTAAAATAAAAGAAATAAAATATAGCTTTCAGTGATTATAGTCGCATATTCAATTATTGCGAAATCAGCGACATGCAAGTACTTCTGTATCAGTCAAGCAACTGAAGTATACTAAACAATATTGCACGTGATGGCTGCATAAATGTGTCAAGATTTATCTCTAACCAATAGCGTCATCAATAAGATTTGCGCAAATTAAACTAGAACCGAATTCCTAGAACATTCGAAACGTTCCTCGTATTTCTCTCCAAATGATAATTGAAGTACTAGCGTTTCTAGTATTGGACAACATTATTTCGAATATGTAAATTTATCTAAAAATTGTACTTATCTCGTTTAACGGAGACATAGGCAATTACTTGATTGTCAAACTAATAGATAATTTTGGAAAATGCTTAGTCTGAACGTAATAATGCATAATTTGTTTCAATATCTAGATTTAAAATCAATCACATTTCATGTTAAATTTCAGCAATACTTTCGTTTTTGGTATGAAGACAAGGAATAGTTAATATCTTGCTCTTTATATTTTGCGGAATCACAATATTCACTTAAAACTTTCCTGTGGAACTCAAATCATCAACCCAAGCTGACCAGTTTGATAAGGAATTTTGCACGTATTGGACACTGGTAACCACGTGAAGACGGCTGTATATTACTTAATCACCGAGCCGTATTTAGCATTTTGCGTCGAGGCGCAATAGAAGCATCGCGATATCTGCGCTTTCATAATTACGCCGTTAATTGTCTGTCGGATATTTGTTTTCATTTTTCTTATTATAGTTTACATTTTTATTTCGATTATTTGGATCGTACGGGGAAAGGTCATGCTATATATATCGAAATTACATTTGCTAGGTGAAACAAACAACTATGATTATTTTTAAACTATTCAGGAGATATTCTTATATTTTACGAAAAAATAATAGAAGACAATAAAGAAAACCGTATCTACGGATATAACGATTATCAAGGAATCATACGCGCACAGAATACAATATGATGTAGGTGCACTCTACCCGGTTTTATCGTTACTTAAGCGTCTGCCTATCTGGTTATAAATGCAGCTTAACTCGTTCAAATTAATTTAACACAATTAGCGTTACATACGCTTCTTCTATCTCCATAGGTAGGGTAGACAGAGAGCTATTAATTAAGGTGTCTGCGAGGACGATAACTACATAACTCTAGGGAACAAGTTACGACTGGTTTCTTTTCGTTTTGGGGCGCACGCACGTAATTTACGTGTACAGTTATTCTCATAAGTGTTTGGACAGAGATTTAGAATAATGTTTCAGACATACACTTAGTTATAAAAGGTGATGTACGCAAATAAAATTGTACATTGAACATAATTTATAGACTTCATAACTTCTGAACATACAAAAAACGCAATGATTTTGCAATCAAGGGACAATTGTATCTACTATAGTCTTGTGAAAATAAGGATAAGGGGGCGAATTACTCCGCATCAAGCTACGACATATGTAAGTCTATATATACCGACGTTTCTGTTTTATCTGATAACAGACATAAAGGGTTCCCGAACAAATATTTTTCATGAACTTAGCAGTACTTTAATTTATCCTTTTAACAGCAATCTGTTGTATATTTAAGTCGATATTTGTCAAATGAGTACAAACAATGAAGAAGAAATCCCTATACATAGTACCAAAACTGGTAATTAAACTGGGAAATCAAAGAGAAACAACTTCTAACATTGTTGTAACTGTTGGCTTAGCAAAATTCACTATTCAGACTATTATACATATATACCCTATCGCTCAAAAATATTTGCACACCACGAAAATTGACTATTTGTGAGGTTACAAAATAGATTTAAAACTTCTGATGAGTAGTATTTATAGTACATTTAAAACAAATAAAAGTTATCAAAGAAAGATTACAAATTACATAATTATTATTAAATTTTTGCCTCATTAATGTGTCTACGCTTATTTTTAATAACCACCTCACAAAGTTTCGCCATCCTATTATACCATTTCATTAAAGTTTCTAGTGGTTTTGTTCGATTTTTCCTGAAAATATTCTACAAGTTTTCAGTACAAATAGGGCCCACATTTCTGACGCTTCTGTCGAGGTTATCCTATAAAAGCTCAATGAGATTGTTATCCGGGGACTGTGGTAGCCAAACCATAGCGTTATGCATTCACTCAGCTGATAGTTTGTCCAGGTATTCTTGGCATAGCGTCAATGTCGAAAAATACGCTGTCCAGATGGTAACATTTCATTTCGAAGGATATCCCGGTAACACTGCTTCCTCATTATTCCTCGGAATTTGTAAATATTGCCGATTCTGTCTCCACCAAAGCAGCCCCATAACATAACAAAACCGCCATCATGTTCCAGGCTGGGCACTAAACTTTGATCAAGTATCCGTTCTTCTGGTGACTTACGCTCAAAAGCTCTTCACCTCGATCCAAAAACTTCGAATTTAGATTCGTCATTCCACAATAACTTTCTCCATTCTTTAAGCATCCAGTTCTTGTGTTGTTTAGCTTATTGCAATCGCTTCTTGATGACGCGTAAAAACGGTTTTCTTACAGCTACTCGGCCAGGAAGGTCTGCTCCTTGAAGTCTGCCTTTGACGGTTGACATACTGAGCATACATAGCTTTCCACGTTCACTTGAGCTGCTATTTCTGTTACGTTTGTTTAATCACAATCTTTCTATCTTCAGCCTAAGTCGTGCTTCTGAGCCTTCCACTACGTATTGTATTTCTTTCATCACACTTTCATCGGTCTAAAATTTCTTCACGTTGTAGTCAACTGTTCTTTCTGCTACTTCCAGTTCCTCTGCAATCTGGGGATTACTTCTGCCACTTTTATGATAAGCAATTATTATAGAGCGCATTTCAGTTGAAAGTTCCTTCGTTTCCGACATATTTACGATTCACACAACAAAATTCTTAAACAAGGTCATGTCGCAGACAGCGTAAATTTTAAATGTTTTCTCCGCAAAAGCTAAAGATAAACTAAAAATTCGACGCATTCCTAACTAAAGTGCAGTATCGTTTTCTGACAATAAGAAAAATAAGAGATGAAGTTATCTATTTCGAGAAATCTCACCCAAAAGCGGTACGTGATTTTTTGCACTTGTATCCCGAGAAATTCCTCAAATTTTTACGACCACAGCTACAAAATTTTTTTATAGGCTGATTTGGACTATCATTTAAAGACAGATGAAAATCATTTTACGGAATAAACCTGCATATAAATACCTAAGATCCAAAAAATATAAGTGGATCTGTAATTTTTATCAGGGATTTCGGTCACAACAACAATGGAGTATTAAATGATACTCATTTATTATTGCTCAATATTTCGAAAATATTTATTTTCTTCCTGAGGAGCATACTACCATAAAAGCAATGTTACAAAAAAAGGAGGCAATGAAACTAAAACCAAAACTTACAAACAGAGCCGATAAAAGAACGCCAGGTGACAAAAAACTCAGAAGTAGGTTGAAAAACTGCATGCCAATTGTGGATACTATATAATAAATCATCGGCATCTTTCCACTTGACTGATTTAAAGAATCAAACATTGTAAAATTTGTCTACTGTAAAAGTTGAAATTTAAAATACTAAAACTATATTTTAAAAACCATGTTAACATGATGAGAGCCGAATGCGAACTGTCGGAGAAAACTAAAATGTCAACCTCTATCGGTTGACAATTAAAAATTACGGATATCTAAGGTTAGTAGAATACTACCCTTATCCCACACAAGGGACAAGCCCGAAATGAAACAAATTCAAAATTAACACCCGATTTAGCCAACCTAAACCAATAATGAATATATAATAACTTTCTGGATTCTTTTAGATTTTGAGGCAACAGAACAAATTTTTTGAGAAAAATCAAATTAGTCAAACTAAACTTAAATAACGTCTTCTTTAGGGAAACGTTCGCATAAAACAACTTTGAACACCAGTCTGTGTATTAACTTACATATATCGCAAAAGAAAAGAATTACTTAACACATAAATAGTATTAAAATATAATCCTTCAAAGTAAGACATTTCATACCGTCGTAATGTGATGGAATTCTTACTTTGGACGTGGGCGTTATAAACTTAAAGAGACTTTTCTACTTAATACTTAGGGGAATGACAAGTAAGCAGTTTTCTGATACAACTCTGACGCATGTTAGATCATCCAAATGATGAAAGATTGCTATCGTATTTATGTAAGAATCGTACATAAAACTTTGAACTTTCTAAAATCGCATTTTGTGTATGACAAATTTAAACAAGGAATGTAACGTTGTTGAAAAAATGATAATTGTGGACTTTCACACAGTGCGGCTTTTATCAGACATCTAAAAGTGCGAGTTAATTCTTCAGTAGACGCAGCTCTTGGAAGAGTCATATTTGTCGTGGCGATATCACAAATCTAAATCATTCAAGTATTATAAAGTAAACACAAGAGTAAATTGAACATTCTTAAGTTTTAAACAATTTATGTTTTCTTAAAATTCATGATTTTTACTTTAACCATGGTTCATCTTGTATATATGAGGTCTGTTCAAAATGTACCCGACCTTTGGCCGCGAAAAATCGAATTGTTCATTTACGGATATAAAACCTTAATCGCTTCAAAACACTCTCCTTGGGATCGTACACACCTATCCCAGTCTTAATACGACTGTTGGAAGCAACCCTGGAACGCCGTTTTTGGAATGCGGTTCAGCTTCTCCGTCGCATTCTACATAATATCCTCCCGACTGTCACATCTTTTCCCTTTCAATGGTACTTTCAACTTGGGGTACATTTTGAACAGACCTCGTATAAATATACGACGTATATAAAGCAGGATTTTGCAAGTTCTAGATAAGACAGTTCTTTATAACTATTTACCTTAACCTTATTTTTATACTCAAGTAAGTAAAAGGAGAAAAGTACTAGAAAGATATCTAAGAAAGAAATCGAAACTTTCCATAACAAAAATAAGAGTTCATTTATTTTCAAAAAAAAAAGAAAAAACAAAAACGAAACCGCACTATGTATGTATTCTCTGCAGTTATTACTTGCTATTCACGTTGATATAACAAATCGCAGGACGTTTTAATAAAAGAATATCGATGTGATAAGGAATTCAATACAGGGAATTTTATAGTTGTAAAACTGTGCAAGAACTAATATCAGGAAAAAAATACCTTAAAAATACTTACGATATCAGTCGCACCGATCTACTGGATCCAAACTACTTTTACTAAGCTATCCTGCGAAAACTGAATCGCCATATTTTTGATGATATGTTCACGTTTTATGTGGTTTAACGTTAACCTTTTAGACGTTATTTATTACTTAAAATTGAACACTCTCCTAGAAGTTTCGCTTCTGCATATTCCGTGACCAAAGCTCTTCGCATGCCCAGTTTCAAAGAATAGTGGGAAGACAGAACAACGCTTGCCATTTCTAATCAAATTCACTGAATGTCCTTCAGCGATCTCGTAGATCTGGGGCACTAAAGGAAGGATTAACATAGTAATTGCGACTTGTTCGAACTAACGGTTTGTTTAAAAGAAATTATGAAGTTGAAATGAGTAACATCAAGCACCAAGAAATATTATAATTAATTATAAGGAATACGGGTAAATATGAATTAAAAAGGATTTGTTTGTCAGGGTTAAATTCAAATTTGGGCAATACCTGTTGCGTTGCTAGGCGATACATTCTTTTTCTCTAATCCCTTTTCTTTGGTATTCTGTACTTTTGAAGCAGTTTCGATATTATTTGTGTTTCTCACTCTCATATTATATTTCTGCAACTATCTTGCTTTATAAAATTATCGACATACTTTTCTTTCTCCGCTAGCCAGAGATTTCCAAAAAATATTAGATTATGTAAAATTTTGCAAAATGTTTGTTTGCTTATGATTTTAATAAAATGTAAAGTAAGTAAAATATATGTTCTATTTTTTTTTATTTAGCTTACTATTCTTAGAATACATCCGTTTTTTGCGAAAAAACCCTACGCGATAGAAAAAATAGGTTTCGTTTTTGAGTTCAGCACTGAAAAACATAAAAATTAGTGACTAAAGTTAAAACAATTTTCAAAAAGTATTTTTTGCAGGCCTGTCTAATTGTTCAAAATGTCCTTTCCCTGTCCGAGGACACTTTCTACATCTTCTTACCATTGAAGAGGTAATAACTCTCTGAAGAGTGTTAGAGTAGGCTCTTATTGATGTTGCCATAATTTGTTTTTAAGTTATACGTATAAAGGTTAGGACCAGAACAACTTGAAAACTATGAGGGTGGGAAAGTGGAAAACGAACGATTAAAAGAAATATCTGAAAATCCTAGTAAAATTGGCAAAATTAACAAGAAATAAATCTCACGAGAAGGTCGAATCGACGGAGGTAATTCATATTATTATATGCGTGTAAATGAAATGAAATATGATTAAAAAAGATTAAAACTAGCAAAATTGATTAATTGTATTGTAAAAAATATCGGCATATAATAAATCTGCAATAGGACCCATTGATGTAATAGGAGATGAACAGATTTGTTCTGGGGAAGGGTAATGCATATGTAGGAAAGGAACGAGAGGAAATACGGGGTACAAGGAAATTAATACGGGAAAGTAAATCAGGGGAGTTAATTAAGCCGTGAACAAGTGTCCACATAAAGCTGGCACTATGAATTTCTCTGCGCTGTCCCAAGGACTGGACACCATGTCTTTGCAAAAGCAGTCCATAATCCATGCCACGCTCCGAGTAAATCCCATCCATTTTAAAGGATAAGTGTTTCAGAAATCGCTTTTGTATCTTCTCTAAGGATAATTGTAGGTTAATATAATGTGGCGACCAGACAGGCGAAGCATATTCCAACTTTGTTACCACAAAAGCGAAGAACATAGTTTTCAGTAAGGATGTATTATGAAAAACTTGCAGGTGCGTAAAACAAATCCCAAAGCCTTTGACCCAGAAATGCAAATATTGTTAATATAAGTAGCAAAGCTTAAGCGGGAATCAAAGAAGACACCCAGATCTTTAACGATATCAACTTTTTTAAGAATAAAGTTATTAATATTATAACTAGAATTAATGAAATTATTTTTTCTTGTAAAGGAAACAAAGCAGCACTTATTGACATTCAATTTTAATTTATGTGTAGAACACCACCGAGCAATCAAATCCAAATCGTGTTGCAGGCGATTGACATCATCCCAAGTTGCAATAGGTAGATATATTTTCAGGTCATCCGCATAAGCCAGTACCTGATAAGTTATAGATGTCAACAAATCGTTAATGAATAATATGAATAACAGAGGTCCCAAATGTGATCCCTGCGGAACTCCTGACATGGGCAGAAATTCGAATGATTTAAATCCATTATAAGAAACATAATGAGATCTGTTGCTTAAATAAGATTTTGTAAGCAATAATAAGGAAGTGCTCAAGCCTAAAGACCGTAATTTGGCAAGTAGAATTCCGTGGTCGCTAATATCAAAGGCACTACTAAAGTCCGTGTAAATGACGTCGACTTGGCCACGAGCATCAAGTACCTCGCCAAGATGTTGACAAATCGACGCAAGGTTCGTAACTGTAGATCTCCCGGGAACAAAGCCGTGCTGATAATGTGAGATGTATGATTTAGTGTTGTAACATACACATGAGCATATGATACTTTCAAAAATTTTAGCAAACTTAGACAATATAGATATAGGTATATAATTATCCACGTGTGTATTATCGCCCTATTATCGCTTCCAAGCGGTCGGAAAAGTAGAAGTTTTAATTGCTAAGTTTATAATGAAAGCCAATGGTCTTCCAAATGCAATCATTGCATCGTGCAAAAGAAAGCTGGGAATCAAATCATCGCCGGAAATATGTCTCTGTGGGAACCCGGCCATTAACCAGACATGTAGTTTTTATTTTGTTATGTAGAAACTATCACGCATTGAGTGTTCCAAGTAATTCGGTCTGAGACGGTAGTACTCCAAAACTGAACAATATTTTGATTAAAATTAGCCAAATGTCGTAACATTCTTCGAGTTTGTATATTCGTTATTGTCCAATTAAATAGTTTCACTAAATGCATTTCGCTATATATTCGGCTGGGATTAAGTTAATCCTTAAGTTAATAGGTTATCATACATGATACACAATACAATAATTTACTGAAATTTTAATACATAAAAACAACAGCAAAGAAGTTGCGAAGTCGCGGTTTCGTTGTCAGAATTTCGAAATTCAAAATGGTAGATCCAATATGGACAAAATGAAAACATACAAATTTTTGTTATTTGTATGAAGACGTGGTAAGTTTTTCTAGGCAAAAAGAGATATACATTTTTAGTGAGATTTCCAAAATTCAAGATGGCGAAATCAATATGACTAACCAAAATATCCAATAAATCATTATTTCAAAAAATTATGATTTGGTTTTTGGTTACAATTTATGTATCTGTTTCTTCATTTTGTAATATCAAAATAGTAGATTTTTGTGACAATAATTATACGAGAAAATATATTTATTGATAATCATTTATATGTTTGTGATTAGCTGCGATATATGTATATCTGTAATAGCTTAAAAATGTTATGTTTAGCAACATATTGATAAAAACGGTGGAGGAAAACAATTGTTACACATTAAATTTACACCCTTTTAACATTAATCAATATTTGTTCATTTTCGGTCGCAAATTGTTCAACTAAAAATAATATACAACCCCGGTTTTATGAAAGAGTGACTTTTCAATAAAAACTTATTTTACTGTCAAAACGAGTTTTCAAATTTTTCAAACCGTCCAAGAAACTCTTCAAACTATGCATTTGTCTCAGATATCACCTCCTCATTTGTCTATTTCTTTCCACCGAATCATTCTTAGAATTTGGAAATCACTGGGAGCCAGATTTGCTGAATATGGCGAATGAGACAGCAAATCGTAATGCAATTAGATTAATTTTGTTGTACCAACAGTAAACAGTGAACAGATGAGACGGCTCATCCTCCTCATGGAACGACACTTTTCTCAACAAGTGCGTTCGTTTTTTCTTAAGTTTGGCATCAAAACATATCAGCAAATCAGTATAATCTTTACCAGTTATCGTGTTTCTTTTTCGTTAATAATCAATAAAAGTACCACCTTTGGAATCCTAAGAAACTTTGGCCATAATCTTATTAGCTGAAGTAGCAATTTATCTCTTTTTGAGGACACACTCCTCGAGAGAAGTCCATTGTTTCGACTGTGTTTTTGTGTCTGGAGTATAATGGTGCATCCAAGTTTCATCTACTGTGACATATTGACGGAAAGATTACGTTGGAAGATAGTCAAACATTCTTCTGATTTTTTAATGCGAACGCACATTTGATTAGGATTAAGCAAGCACCCAGCAAGCAGATAGCCTTTTTATATTTAAACGTTGATGCAAATTATTTCATTTCCGTTCGGTTGAAATATTTACTCCATTCCATCCAGCTATCTCACGTACTTTCGATCGACGATCGCTAGTTACAAGGGCATGGACTTTATTAACCATTTCTGGAGTAATTACAATCAATGACGGCCCTACATGTTCTGCATGATCTGCGTTTCTTTAATTGCTTTTCCACGTAAAGAAATAATGTTTAATTAATACTCGCAATTCTTTTTTTTATCTTTTTATTTATTAATTGTCCCATTTTTCTAGGAACTTTCTCAAGTATTTCCTTAAATTCATCAATCAAAAGAAGAGACTCTTCAAGAATAACAATAGTTTTATGAACAAAATCATAATTTGATTTCATGAATTAAAGTTCATGATTGTTGATTTGCACTTTGAAATTGCACCAATATTTTCCTCTTCAAAACTTACAATAAGTTCTTTCTGCATAAAAGCTGACAGCTTTTAACCATCTTCCCCATCTTGTGATTATTGGTTCCGGTGGCAAAGGAGTGTTAGGTAATTTTTCTCTGTAACACTGAATCCTCAGAGATTCTAAAAATATTTTCTTTACGTTACTAATTAAACTATTAACAATAAGAAATTACTTTCTAATATTTTCTGTCACTCTGTTTAAACCATGTGCTAAACATATTACGTGAATTAAATTGGAATACAAAACTTTAAGTTTTTGACCAGCTTTGACCATGTATGACGCTGTATCGGAAAGCATGAGCACAATTTTATGAGTTGGAATAGTGTCGGGAAGGAAAAAATTCATGAAAGTTTCATTAATAAACATAGCCATTGTTACATGGTTAGCTTTTTCAATACTTTTACACGAAATCAAATAGGATTTACCAGGAGTGTTGTTATTTAAACAACCTATTAATAAATTAGCCATATAGCGTCGATAAGTATCCGTGGTTTCATCTACTATAAAATATATAAAACTGTTCTTTACAGTTTGCTTAATTTAATTAATTACGTCCTTATATACATTTGTAACATAATTTTTCCTTAAAGTACTTTCGTCAGGTACAGCATTCCTGCAATACTTTTGCAAAAAAAAAAAAATTAAAAATTTAGGTTTTGTAACTTATGTAGTGGGATATTAGCAAAAATCAAGGCTTTGGTTAATTCCGAATTAAATACTTGTTGTTCACTCTGATTTTTTTGGAGATGAAGATGAACCTGCGCTAGTGACTGACCTACAGACATTTGCACTAATTTTGATTGTCTCATTTTTTCTAACTTTCGTTTATGAAGATCAGTTGAGAGATGTTGAGTAATTTGGGATATTTTTTCACATGGAATCTATAAAAGAAGAAAAGTATAGTAAAAAATGTATACAACCTTTTAGATATAGGATAAGGAAATGATTCTGAAATTAAAGGAAAATATTTTTATTAACGAAAATAATTTATTCAGCAATCCAAATCAAGTTTTTGAACCAATTGTATCGCAGACTAGAATTTGCAAAATTGTTTTGTAAAATTATCAACTTACCATTTTATCGCACGCTTTCCAGAATACTTTTTCTTCGCTCAAAAGTAATTCTGGAACGGTCTTGATCCAGGTAGTAGCCTCCTGGATCGCTTTCTACTTTTAGTATTTTTGGATAACAGCCGGTAACACTTCGCTTAATTCGGTGTTTGTAGATGAAAATTTTTAAATGATAAATGCTGAAACGTATACACCCCATACCTAATTATTTTTAACCAATTAGAACTCAGCTTTAGTCGTTTAATTTCCGATTTTTATTCTTAGAAACCGTAACAAAGTAATCTTTGCTCTTCGGCATTGAACATGATATGTCGTTTGGAAGTTTAAAAACAATTAACCGTTTCTTAGAAAAATATAGAAACATAAATTTCTTGGAGAATGCATTAATCCCCATTTAAGTAATATTTAACATTAGTAATCGTACAATGTAAATTTCCCAGAAAATCGTCTGCTATATTTTTTACAAAGATAACGCGATTTTCAAACGGAAAAATATATCGAACAATTTCAAATACGTAAAATATTCGAAATATGTAAAATTAAAATAGTGCTAAACGCTTTCATTTACCCTAATTCGTGTAGATCTTAGTGCCTTCAATTGTACCATTCATATTTATCGATATGCAAAAAATATATAATCCGGTCTCTGCTTGTTTATACAATATGTAGACAAATAGTACGTACTTTTAATTCATAACGCACTGTTTACGATATGAGCTATAAAGCATTTTGCGATTTGTCTTGAAATTGACGATTTATAAATAACATTTCCAGCATTAACAAGAAATTACTGAACTCGGAAACGACATCGTTTAATACGATAACATTTTCAATTTCGCGTCGGTCTTATCGTTAAATTTGCGCTTCGGTGACGTTAATTCGTTGTTAACACTCGAGTAATATGCATACGTTCGGTATATAAAACATATCACTACGAAGAGATAATAAAATAAAATAATAAATAATAAATAAATTCCAGTAGCATCTCCTAAGGTCACCGAATCAAAGAGGCGGGATCGTTTTTCATTCGCCGATAGAGAATCCCGATCGCCGTCTGAAAATTTGTATCAGCGCGATAACCGATAGCGGCGCGCTATCCACTATTAATAAATTAATCGTCCCGGTTTTTTCGATAATTATGGCGATATGTTCGCGCATATAGTGAGAGTTAGGTATTAGTGGGATGAATTTTTAGTCATGACTGAAATTGAGGGAATTAAGTGGTCAAGATTAAAGTAGTCATGACTAATTTAGGTTACAATCGTCAGTCATATTCTAGTATTAGCCTTTGTATCAGAGGTAAAATTAGTCTATTACAATTTCAATTATGATCAACTAAAAAATGACTAAACATGCTGATGCTATTAACTGAGTATCGGACGCCAAGTTTATTTTTCTACAGACGGACAAAATTATACGGTGGATAAACTTTCAATACTTTTAGGGTTGTTTTGGTTCTATTTTTCTCTAAGATATTAAAAGTTCCCACAAATTGTTAAGAACATTCTCTGTCGTGGTATATACGATGGGTCAATAAGTCCGTGACTTTTTTAATTTCCCGCCTCTTAACTGAAAGGTCAACACTGCTCTTGTCAACAGACAACTGTCAGTTGACTTCTGTCAATATTTGAACAAGATGCGTCATTTAGTTTATGGTTGACAGCCATTGATAGCAGATTATAGCGTGAAATGGAATACAGTGAATTCCATGTGCTTATTAAGCATTTTTGCGGAAAAAAACATTACCCAAACCAAGGCTAAGGTTGATAAATACTATGTGGACTCTGCACCATCAATTTCAATGGTAAGAACCTGGTTTACCGAATTTCGTTGTGGCTGTACAAGCACGGAAGATGGCGAACCTTCTGGACGCCCAGTTGAGGTCTCTACACCCAAAGCAATTGAAAAAATTCACAATATGGAGGTGGTCGATCGGAGATTGAAAGTGAGAGAGATTATGGAAGCCATAGTCATCTCACATAGCTCAGTGGTTTCAATTTTGAATGATCACTTATGGTATGAGAAAGCTTTCCGCGTTTACTCACAATCAACCACAAACGCAATCATGTGACAACTTCGCAGGAGTGCTTGGCGTTGTTCAAACGTAACCGTAGATGAAACCACACATAACCAACCACATAACCAACCACAACCACAATTATTAAT
The DNA here is from genome assembly GCA_038088585.1 of Chrysina gloriosa. Classification (NCBI taxonomy): domain Eukaryota; kingdom Metazoa; phylum Arthropoda; class Insecta; order Coleoptera; family Scarabaeidae; genus Chrysina; species Chrysina gloriosa. Next base: position 10,076,552 of record CM076095.1, read on the forward strand.
TGGTTTCTCGGGGTGAATCGGCGCCAAAGAAGGCCAAGGTGGGTTTGTCAGCCAATAAAATCATGGCGACCGTTCAATGGAGAATATTATGCCAACTTATTGGCTCGTCAAGAAGAAAGTTTTTTCCCACGAGGACAATGCAAGGGTGCACACATGTGCAGTTTCCATGGCAAAAATCAATGAATTGGGCTACAAATTGCTCCCTCATCTGCCCTATTCTCCGGATATAGCTCCGGGTGACTATTTCTTGTTCTCAAACCAAACCAAATCTCACAAACAAATATCTATTTTGATGACCTCGACAAATCTTCTTTTTTGGAAGGGATAAAAAAATTGGAGAAACGTTGGACAAAGTGTATAGAGCTCAAAGGAGATTACGTGGAGAAATAAAATGATTTTTATCCAAAAACCTGTGTTTCATTCAAAAAGTCACGGACTTATTGTCCCGTCCTCGAACTTGTACTTATCCTTCCTTTTTTTATTTTCATATCCGTAAAACAACTTGGCGATTAACGCTTTCCATTCGTGCAAAAGCTCATGTCGAATACTCTAATTAACTAACTAATCCAAAAGCCTTTTTAGCCTTTCAAGTGTAAGGCCCTGACGTTGATCTGTCCATCTATTCCTCCTTCAACTTTTTCCTGTGTTCTTTCGCGGATTTCGCTCCATTTTATACCTCGTTTTTCAGCCGCTGTTTATTTCTTCTGCCCAAATTTCTTCTTGATCTTCCTCTCCTTCTTCTCCTCGGTACTCGCGCATCGTACACTTTTCTAACCGTCCTGGTCTTCTGCATTCCCAAAACATGCCCTATCCATCTCAACTGCCTCTCACCTACTGCGACCTGTATCGGTTTAACCTTCAGGTTTTCCCTAATACTGTCATTTTTTGATTCGGTCTAGTCTCGTCTTACCTTCAATTTTTCTCAGAAACCTCATTATCACGCTTTGGAACTTGCTTCTTTGAGCTCTAGTACTTCCCAGATTATCATTCTCAGATTTTCCTTCAATATCTTGTCGTTTTATGTATCGTTGACTGATGTATATAATCGCCGATATTCTACCTTCCTCCATATTCCAGAATCCCACCGTCTATTGCTTTATCTATCTTTTGGCCGCTGTTGTATCCTCATCCAAAACTGAAGCGAATGATAGGAGGCTCAGTACGCATTCCTATCTTATTCCTTTCCTGGTTTCAAATGGCTGTAATTCTTCGTGTCTTATTCTGAGAAAATGTATTGTTTTTGTATATAGATATTTTATTCCGTTTATTGTTTTCTCGTTGATTCTTCTTTTCTTTAAAATCGAATACCCTACTATCCGTAAAACCGCATACATTGCATTCGCTTTTTCCTCTTATGTGTCTCAGCCTTTACTCGCTGTGAACTGAAATACACAAAACAACTTTTATAAACACAAAGTAACAAGAATGATTCGATACTCACAAAGATTAAAATGATCTTACTTCATTCTTTAAAACATAATCAAACGGGATATAATCACAATCACGTTGTGATTGAAAATTACTAACGTTCTATGCAGCGAATAGTAACGAGATAGTTGTTTGATATTAACGCATTCTAACAATATTTTTAACAGGCCATAAATCTTGCGCATAATAATAATAATAAAACTCTAATAAAAAAAATAGGGCATGATTTCTCTATCCTCCGTATTGTCTATTGGGTTGTAAACTCTCCTGTGGATATTGTTTCAGAAAATTTCTTCCATTTTGTTCGGTCCTGGACAATTCTTTGCAACTCTGACATACTTTTTTCGGTCTCCTCTGCAATCGTTCTCTTCCATGTGGTGCGTGGCCTGTCTCATCTTCTTCTTGGTGTCCAATGCAGTGCAGTGCAACATGGTACTTTCATGAATGAAGGTGTGTCCTATCCACTTGTACTTTCTTCTATTAATTTCTTCATTTATGTCTTTTTGCTCAGTTTTCTCCCAAAGTTCTATGTTTATAACTTTTTCCGGTGGCCACATACCCGCTGTATTTCTCAGGCGCCTATTTATAAATGCTGGTAATTCCCTTTTAATTGAGCTTGTGACCAACCAAGTTTGCGAATTTTTGAAATTTTTGATTTACAAATATTCTTCATACCAGCAAATACTTCTCGTGGTAAGGTTATTCTTCCTTGAATGTCTCACATCGTTTCCTCTGCGTTTGACACTATGCTGCCCAGATAAGTAAACTCTTTTCTATTTGTGCGTTATCTACCTGCATTTTCGTTGTTTCGGGTGTGATGGTCAGAAGTTTGTTTTTCTTTTATTCACATTAAGATCCACCTTTCCCGGTTCTATTACCAATTCATTCAAAAAGCAACAAAGTCGTGTATGTTAAGGAAAATTTTGTAATCACTATTCCCATCTGGGTAGGTAGGCATCATATATCTTGAAGGAAAGGTACTTTAAAAAATGCTCTTGAACTCTTTCAAGCAGATACTCATAGAGCGGATACCATATTATAGAAAATGGAAACCATAGGAAATTGGAGAAACGTTAAGAGAAGACTTCGTTACAAAAATCAAAGGGCAATGACTAAGATGGTTTGGCCGCTTACTGAGAAGGGCAAAGGATACGGGAATAAGAAATTTTCGACTGGGAACCAGGGACAGTTAGACGGAGGCAAAGACGAACTCCGAGATGTGCATCACTAGTGCAAGCGATGAAGAATTTTGAAGACTTAGGAGAAAAATATTGTAGCAAATTCGATTTGCTTTACTAATGCGAGCGAAGAACAATTTAGAGGACTTATTTTAAAAATATTGCGACGAATTCTTGATCCTATAAAGACAGAAAATGGAAACTGTAGGAGATTAATAAAAGGTGAGGTAGAAGAGAAATTGAAAGACAAAAATTTCGTTAAAATAATAGAGGGGCACTGATTAATATGGTTTGGCCACCTACTGAGAAGGGTAGGATGTGGGAATAAGAAATGTTTGATTAAAAACTAGGAACAGGCAGGTGGAGAAGAAGACCAATGCAAGGATGGACATCACGAATGCAGACGAAGAACAATTTAGAGAACCTAAAAGAAAAATATTGCGAGGAATTCTTAAACCAATGAAGACAGAAAATGGGAGCTACAGGAGATCAATGAACAGCGAGGTAGAAAAGAAATTGAGAAGAGAGTTCGTTAAAACAATAAAGGGACAATGACTAAGATGATCTTGCCACGTACTGAGAAGAGTGGAGGATGCGGAAATAAGGTATTTTTTGAAGGAAACGAAGTGCACTGACGCGGAGGAGGAACAACGCCGAAATATACATCACTAGTGCAAAAGGAGAACAATTTAGAAGACTTGAACGAAAAATATTGCAAGCCTACAAAGACACAAAATGGGAGGTATAATAGATCAATGAACGGTGAGATAGAGAAGATATTGAGATAAGAAGACTTCGTTAAAACGATAAAGGGATAATGACTAAGATGGTCTGGCCACGTATTGAGAAGGGTAAAGAATGCGGGAATTGGGAATTTTCGATTGGAAACTAGAGACAGGCAATCGGAGAAGGAGACCAATGCTAGGATGTGCATCATTAGTGTGGGCGAAGAGCAATTTAGAAGATTTGCAAGAAAAATATTGCAAAGAATTCATGAGTCTATAAAGACAGGAAATGGGAAGCTATAGGAGATTACTGAATCACTAGGTTGGAGAAGAATTGAGAGAAGACACAACGACTAACATTAAGATGACTTGGCCATGTAGATGCTGAGATACTCGGAGGATACGGGAATAAGAAGATGTTTTTGGACTGGAAACGAAAGTCAGACAGGCACAGGGGAAGCCAGGCGCTTAAATGAGAAAGACAAGAGTACAGAGATATCAGCAAACTTAGAATAAAGGGCTGGAGGAAAATAAACGGCAGAAATGAATAGCACAAAATCAATCATCAAACCCCAATTTATAATAGCTGTGGAAGAGAAAAGAAATTTGAATTGATTTACTGCAGAAGGTAAGTCCAAACACTCAAGAGTAGTACAAAATATCACTCCAATAAGGGATGTAAAAATATATACAATATGTGTATACGTGTATATAATATATATATACATACAATATATATGTATATATATATATTTGCCCAGTCTAGTTATGTGTATATATAACTAGACTGGGCAAAAATGTGGTATGATGATAACTGATCTTCTATTAATAACACGTTACTCAATAATTATATATTATACTAGCGGATACCCGGCCTGTGCTACAGCGCTGTTTATTTGTTGGGAAAGACAAGCAAATCGGTTGAAATCATTGCAACTCGTGGTATCTTCTCCTTTACATTTGCCGTTGCACAATTTCGGTGCATCTAAGTTGCGAATGAGCATCAATGGTGAACCAACTTTTAAAGTTAAGTTGTGTGACGGCATTCCAGATGGTTTCGAAGAGTTAAGGAACTCTATGAGAAAGTTGACAGCTTGTTCCTGATCTATAACTGTGTCAATTGATTTGTACGTGACAACTTCACCGGGTAACTTCAATTAAATTTGATGGTTTATTTTGTTGACATCATCATTCTTCGGAGCCAAAATTTCTCGTTTTTACTGTCTGAGATTTTTAATGTTTTCTAATTCGATTATTTGACACGATCGACGCTATAACCACAAATGATAAAACTTTCTGATGACAGTGACAGGTCTCTGTTTTTGTGTTGACAGTCTGTCATTCGGGAAAAGTTTTGTATGGAAAAAGTCGAAAATCGGCTTGATGAATGGACCGAATGTGCCTAATGCATTGTTTTAGTGGTCTAAAATCATCTTCGCATTATTTCCTTTCTAATGAAACCGGTTTGAGGCACATCGGTTGGATAGTTTCAAAGTCTATAACGGACAACGGTAGAAACATTTTTTATATTTTTATAGATTGACAAATCCATGATTTAGTACCAACCTTCAAACGATACGTGTCAAAATTTTATGACGTTCTCTGACATTTACTTTATCATTTACACTGGTTCTAGTTAGACACTACTTTTGCAATTTATAAAGCAATGGAAAGATCTGAATTTCGTGCGTTGTTAAAGCATTGCTTTTTAATGGAAAAAGATACGGTTCAAGCAAAGCAAGTGTTATTTAGACGTTGCTCCTTCGAAACAAATGGTAGAGAAGTGGTTTACTGATTTTAAACGCGGTCGTACAAACATCGATGATGCTGAACGCTTGGTTGCCCAAATTCGGCCGTTGTTCCAGAAAACATAAGAAAAGTCTACAAAATGGATTTGGCCGATCGTAAATTGAGATATCAGAAGGCAGTGTATTCACCATTTTGCTTAAACATTTGAGCAAGAAAAAGCTCTGCCGCGTTTACTCACAGTCGATCAAAAACAACAACGTGTCGACGATTAAGAGCGCTGTTTGGAATTGCTTCAGCGCAATAAAAATTCTTTTTGATGTGGTATGTGACAAATTATGGAACATGGATCCATCACTACACTTCACAGTCAGATCATCAATCAGCTGAGTGGACAGCAAAGGATGAAACCCGTCCAAAGTAACTGAAAACACAAATGTTAGCTGGTAACGTTTTGGCCTCTGTATTTTGGGATGCGCACCGTATTTTATTCATTGATTCCTTGAGAAAGGAAGGATCGCCAGCAGTGAATGGTGCTATGGATGCGTGAAACGAAGAAATTGCGACCTCAAATGAAGAAGAAAAGTGCTCTTTTACCAAGACAATGCACCTGATCACAAGTCCATCGCAACAATGGCAAAATTGTGTGAATTGCACTTTGGATTGCTTCCCCATCGGCACCGTATTCTCCGCATCTGGCTCCCGGCGACTATTTTCAGCTGCTACTGTTTGCAGACCTAAAAGAATGCTTCTGGGAAAAGATTTGGCCCCAATGAAAAAGTGATTGCCAAAACTGAAGGGTATTTTGAGGCCAGAGATCAATCGTTCTACAAAAAGGGCATCGAAAAGCTAGGGAAGCTTTGGAAGGAATCACTCTTGAAGGAGATTATCTTACTAAGTAAAGTCAAATTTTGCCTAAAAGTGGTTGTGTTATTAGTCATTCTACGAACTTATTGAGTGATGTGTTACATCATCTGTTTTCTACAGTAAACTTTTGGAGAATTATGTTCAAATAATTGTAATGTTTTCCATAAGGGTATGTACATCTATTAACACTATTTAGTATTACATCATACTCGTCGTTATCTCCATAGGTATGAATTTGAGGATACCCATTTCGCTATCATTTCTTAAAATTGGTTTAGTAAGTCCACAATGATTAGATTCGAGATTCCCGATATTTAGCAAATGATCCATACATACAAGTGAATGTACACTTGCGTCTACTACAATCCGACAATTAGACGATCCAAGCTCCTTAATCGATCTATGTCTATATGTATAAGCAAAAAGAATGTGATAAGTCTCTTCATTGACGTAAGTGATACGCATTATTCCTCTTTTTTCAATATAAATACATATTCTGAAATATTAACATCGCCTGTTATCGGCGTAAGCCAATCTAAACAAAAGAATGCGTACGAGCGCGAAGAGATTTATGGCCATGGATAACGCGCTTTAAATGAATACTTGACTTCGCTCCATTCATGAACGCGCAAGCCTCTTTCTACGACGATCATCATAATAATAAATGAGAGGACTTATCTTATCTAAATTTTCTGAACTTACCATTTTCAAACGATATAGTGTAGAAGCAGATGTGTTTTGTTTAATTCGATTTTTTCTTCGCGTTTTAAATGTTCATGTATGGCGTACCCCTTTCTCTTCTCCTCGAGCCCCTTTCGTATCGTTACTTACTGCTGCTGCTTCGGTGTGCGCTCGTTTCCGAGAAACATCATTTCCAAGGAACACGTGATTTTATAATTTATGTGTACAGATTGGTCAACTGTCACTCGTTCTTATCGGAGACGGCGTTGGTGAAACAAAGACCGATCACTTGTTCTTATTGGCTCAGTGCTGCGGCGATAAGGATTTTTTTTTCTTGAAAGGAGTCCCAATCGAGTATTGTATCGGGCGAAAGATGTGCGAAACAGTAAGTCTTATTTTTATAAACTGAATTTTTCGAAAAGTTTTAAAATTTCCTCCGAAATAAAAAAAAATTATTTCCCCATCCTTATCCTCTCACGAGCGTCTGAATTATTTCTACCGGTGAAACACCACCCATGATGTATATATTTATATTATTATAATAAATAATTAATTTTTAATTACAATTATTATATTACATATTATAATAATTTATTACTTACAGGAACATAAAATATATAAATAGATTATAGTTATTTATTTTCAATCGATCTTACAAATGACGCACGTATGACAAATGGAAGAAAACGCGTAGCGTGCGAAATCAAAATATTTTGAGCGGCCCGGTAGGTAGCATGACGTATGCGGTGCTGTAGATTAAGCTCAAATTAATACAATACTATAAATTTTATGTAAAACGTGTTTAGTTGTTGTTGAAACACGGATGGAATAAGAACTGTTTGAAGTTATTTTTGTGTCCTGATATTCTTCAGTTGACGTTCAATTTTGTCGCGGTTTCCACTTTATTATCCGGATGTAAGTTTCTCTTATTTTTATTTTTTTATTTTAACGAAAATTTGTAATTTTAATTAAGTTGTAATTTATTTTTATTTCATTTGACGTAGTTTATTTAATTTTTCTGAAATCTGAATGAATATTACTTCACTTTGATTTAGAGGTTACAAAAATTACTTAAATTTATTTAATGCAATTTCAGTAGCAATAGTCAAACTATAATTTAAGCGTGTTAAATAATTGCAATAATAAGGTTGCAAAAATTTAATACTTGTTAGCCAATTGGTGCATTAAATATTCGGACTTTTTCGCTGTTTTTTTGTTTTCGTGATTTTCACAGTTTTAGAGTAAAGGCTAGAAACGCGATCGCTTTCTTCTAAACAGTTTATTCTTCAAGAAGTTGTGAATTTGCATTTTCTACACTTCTTCAACAATTCTCTTTCCCTCAATTTAAATATTTTCATTTTGTAAAAATTCTACATTCTTAATCTGATTGTATCACACATGATTGCTTTAGAAAACATAGCAAACGAGAATCGTTCGGGAAAATCTTAAGAATAAGGTGGATAAGGTTGGCTGTGTTCTGATGGGGGCGGCCAAACGTTACAGAAATAAAATTTTCTTTCCATACATTATAAATGGACGATTTTCTGAACAACTCATCTTCAATTTTTTGCGAAGTTAATTGCACACATTTTCTCCATCATTTCGGCAATGATGATGGAGTCCAGAGTCAATTTTGGCAGTGGTCAATCCATTCAATTTCTTTTGCGCAGAATAAGATGGTGCTCGTTGATTTGCATTTTTCCTCGTTCTATATTGATGGTATCTTATCGCTTCCTCATTTATGTAAAAGGTTGTGGCAAATTCGAGCCGGATCCATTTCGAAATTGGGTAAAAGTTCTTCAAAGCTTCTTCAAAGTCGTCCAAAGTTACATTTATTGAGGAAATTCTTTAAACAACTGCTTGTTGAAGTTTCATCTACATAATGTGCCAGATTGGTTAATTTTTTCCATCGATTTAATTTCTATTTTATCTCCAATTCATCAGATGTAGTTGTTATCTAATGATTTCCCCATTTTTATACTAAAGATCGTGATTAGTTTGTACCAAGCCAATATCTATTAGAATTTGACTTTCTAGACATTCTAGAGACTTCCAAAGTTTTTATTAATCGAACGAAATTTATTGAGCAATCACTTGTTAAATCGATTAATTTTGAATAATAGCCGAAGAATGATGTACCTGTACGTTCGTTGTAACAAATTTTTGAAGCAAGTGCTTGTTGAAGTTTTATCCACCGATGTGCCAGATTGGTCAATTTTTCCCATCGAAATGCGTAGAATCCATCGATTTAATTCCTTATTTTATCTCCAATTCATCCTATCTAGATGTTATTTAATGATTTCCTCACTTTTATACTAAAGATCGTGGTTAGTTTGTACCAAGCCAATATAGATGAGAATTTGACCTTCTAGACATTCTAGAGACTTCCAATTTTTTATTAATCGCACGAAATTTATGAAGCAATCACTTATTAAAACGATTAATTTGAATAACAGTCGAAGAACGATGTACCTGTCGATTTAATTTGCATTTTTCTTCAATTCGTGTAGGTGTTTTCAATAATTTTGTGATTAATTTTTCGGATTTGTCTTCGTAAATGAAAATTTTACTTTCCAAGGTTTTCCAGTTCTCTTCGCCGCGCCGTAACTAATTCTTTAAACAATCGCTGGTCGAAAGGATCTACAGAAACGAATCGGCTTGAATGAATAATAAATGCATCCTGGAGCCGTCGATGTAGGTAAATTCCATTTTCCCCATTATGAACGAATTCATCACTTGTATTGCGGGTTACATTGGATTAATATCGAATTTCTTCGAACTGCTGCTTCTGAAGGAAAGTCTGGGCTCTCTTCTTCGCAGGTGTCATCCGTAATAACACTTTTTAACCAAATTGCTTCCTCAAATTCAGTGGTAAAGGGATCATTACATTCATCTTCTTGCATCGAATAATGTGTGCGGTAATTTACATACATTCTCCTCGATCGATATCATGTTACCTAAAAATTTGATCATTTCTATTAAAAACTTGCTCAGGCAATTCCAAATTTCCCATTATGTGTGAAAGTTTGATTTTTCGGTCTTCGAAAATTTCATCCGTCGCCCGGTAGAAGCTAAAAGCTTGGGCAAGTAAAGTAAGTATCACCAATGAAGATTGAGGTAGAGCAAAAACAACAACCGCTCCGTTCAAGAAATATCAGTTTGAATTTTTGTATCTAGATATTACTATTTTTACATCATCTCATGCCCGAAAATGTTATTTAATGATTCTATCATTTACATTAAAGATTGTAGGAAATTTGCATCAGAGCTATTTGTTTCAAATGTTATCCGCAGATAAAAATTTGACCTTACAAAGTCTTATTTGGAGTAACAAACTTTTTGAAAATCCTTCGTTGAGACTTTGTCTAAAATGAGTCATTTTGAATTGAAAACCAGTTCCTTTTGTGTTGAATGGCGTGGTACTCGTTAATTTAATTCACATTTTGATTCACGTAGGTGTTATCTAGTGATTTCATCGCTTAAACTAGAAGTCATTGCAAGTTCATTTAAGTTCGAAATTTGTTTCCAATTGCTCTTAGTAGATAAAACTTTGGTTTTCCAATGTCTCGCAAGGGTTCACTCACCAAAGCAAATTTCTTAATCAATCTCACGCAATTATAGTTCCTATGGGAATTTCCTAGATGTTAAAACGAATTACTTGCACTGTAATGTATTAAAAGAAACAAATTCGAATGTATACCTACCAAATAATCAAGGCATAATCCAAAATGGAAAGTACTTCTTTAGTAACACTTGAAGCTTGGAACAAGCTGAATTCATACTGAACAGTAATAGTTTCCTCCTTTTTTTTTAGACAAGAAGCAGTTTGGATTATTTAAATATTACCAAAAGATGAATTTCTATAATTTACATTTACATCTTTGTCAAATATGCTTAAAACTACAAATTGGGTAAGAATCGATACATTTGAAGTCCAACTTTTCGTCTTTTACAGTAAGACATTATCCCTCTTGTTTGTTTATTATAATGTTATATGGGGAATGTTTCCAAATTTCTAAAAATTTGACTATAATTTTCCTATTTCATTCATTTTCATCAAAACTACAATGTACCTGGTATTATGTTACAATGTAGTTTTTCAATATAATCTCCATTTAATTAAATACACTTATCGCAAGGTGAGACTATTTTTTTCACTGTCCTCAAAAGACCTTTTCGCAGTCTCTGTAATCCTCCTATTTATAGCAAGTTTTACCTCATTTAAAGTCACAAATCGAACACCCCGTAGTGGTAAAAATTTAGAAAAGAAAAATCACTAATACCCAGATCTGGCGAATAGAGTGGATGTGGGAGCAATTCCCAGTGCAACTCATTTAAAATATTTTTCGTTCTTCGCGTGGTATGATCTCTTGCATTGTCCTGTATCAATAATCGACGTTTATGCAACTTCCTATGCCGTTTCTTGTAAAACCACAATGGGCCAGATGAAAAATTAGAATAATAGGAATCAAGTAAGTTCCTTTTCCACCTACTGAGCGAAGGGGTGGGGACATCGGCGCAATCGCAGCGCTGCGGTGTAGTTTGGTTGAAGGTGAGATTGGCAGTGCTAGTGATAGAATTGTTCGGACATTCTTTCGTGCTATTTTAGTCATTTAAGATCGATGCTGCAATTGAAAACCCCACCGACTGTGAACTGCGTGGTGTTATCCGATTTCTGTGTTCAAGAAACATGAAGGCAGTTGACATTCATCGTGAACTTGGTTCCGTTTATAGTGAAAATGTCATGACTGGCAGTGTGGTTAAAAGTATGTTTCGAGAACGAACTAACGTCCATGATGAACAACGGAGTGGAGAACCAACTGTTGTGAAGGACCAACTTTTGGATGATTTCGAAAAGAGAATTCGTGAAAATCGTCGATTTACAATCAATCAATCCTCTTCTCTCAAACTTCACGTACAGTTTTGTACGAGGTTGTTACTAGACATTTAGGTTACCACCAATTTTGTGCACGGTGGGAGTCAAAACTTTTTATCGAAAACCATAAAACAAAGAGAATGAGATCGGCACTAACTTTTCTGACACGCTACCATGTCAAAAGTGGAGATTGCCTGGAGTATATGCCAATGTTGAGAGGAATCTTGCTTTTTAATTGTTTGGATAGTACCCAGCTCTCACTCTCAAACATCAATATTGGTCAAAATACTGTTTTATATACTACCATTTTTGTTCTTCTACTAATTTCGGATTTACCTATAAATGACCTGTTGAGGTTGTGGTACACCTTAGTAGCTGTATTAATTCTCTCAGTTATATCATCTAGCATGTTGCACTTTATGCATACTTGTAATTGTGGGTTTTATTATGTCATTGAGAATCAAAATAAATAAGGTGGGGCTCAGAAAATTTCCTTGTCTTAGGCCATTTCATTTATTGCAAACAGCTCCGATTCAAAGTTATCCTTGCGTATGTAACTCTTCTTGTTCTCAATATTTCTATTCTGTAAGCTCTTCCATAATGTTTTCTGGGACTATATAGAATGCTTTCTCGATATCTAGGAATGCCATATATATTTCTGTGCCCGTGATTCTAGCTTTCTCAATTGGCTGTTTTAGTGTAAAGATATGGTCTTGCCAACTGTTCCTAAACCCACTTTGCACTTCATCCAGTTGTAGTTCAATGATGCTTTTTAATTTCTTCTCTAAGATGCTTTCATATATTTTTGCGACAATCCTTGCAGTGATTTCTCTGTAATTCTCACAGCTACTCCGATCTCCCCTCTTAAACACGGTTTTGAATTTATTACTACTATTGTCCTTAATTACTAGACCCTTTAAAACCGCGAAACGCTCCTGCATAATTCCTTCTCTTGTTTTACTTATCTGGATTGTATTATTAGGAAGCAAACATAAACGGAATTTTACTGATCGGATTTCACTTGCAATCATGTCTCAGATAGCGTAAAGCTAAATTAAGTAATAAATAATAAATAATTTTTAATATTTGTGATTAATTAAAATAGCTCTTTGGTATTTTTGAAATAAAGATGGTATATTTGCAAAAATAAATTTAAATAATTGCATATTCTTTTCTTTCCAGATGAAATCGACAGTATTAATAGTAGCAGCTGTTTGGCTTAGCGTGGCTACGGGCAGAAGACTGACAGCAAGAAGCGTCTTGGACAACGAAATCGACCTAAACGATTCGGATCCAGAAAGAAGTAACTGGGTCACCATCAAGGCAGTTGAAAACGACATCAAAGTATTATATGGAGAAACCGTCGAATTAGAATGTGAAGCGTCCGGAAGTCCCGCGCCTACTATACAGTTTTACAGGGATACGTCCGATTTGACAAAGGTAAGTCTTCGAATTAGAGTTTTCCCCCTTTACAAGTCGTTTTATCACCATTTAATATGTCGGTTACAGAACGAAATATTTTCGAACGACATTGTCGACTTTCCGAACACGGGACTGGCCAAAGCGAAGGGTAGGCTGCGTTTCACCGCTAAGAAGACCGAAGTGATTTTCTGCAAGGCGACTAGCGGAAGTAAAACCGCCAGCGCCGCGATTAGAGTTTACGTTTCCGGATCTAAATTGAATCTTCTCAGCAACGATATATGGAGTTACAAGACTAAGGAACAGGCGAAGCATAAATCGCCCAGAATTACCTTCTTCGATTCCATGTACTTGGATACCATCGGTGAGTTTTAGTAATCATTAAGAAACAACCAAACATAAAAAGTATTTCTTCTTCAATTAATTAAAATTTTCTAATTCTTTAAGTTATGTGATAGCTTTCTGCCACAATTGGATCAATTAAACAAGAGTGATTGAAATAATAGTTATGTTCTAAGAACGTTTACAAATATTTTCGAGAAGCCGCACCGTCATCAGTGAAAATATAACTAGATAAATGCATAAACAGACATTTGTTATTTATTCGGGAACTATCAGCAAAATAAGTAATGACTAAGATTTTTTGATATATAGGATCTGTAAAAAAATGTATATTATAAATAACTGATTGAATGTGCAAACACATACATGCAAACTATGAAAACACCCCATAAAAGAAATCTTACATCAAAAAATCTCTGTCGAAACCTTAACAATTCTGTTCAAGGATAGGGAAAATCCGAATCAAAAACCTAGCCAAAGGTTTCCTTTTTAAGAAATGTAAATGTCATCTATATATTAATACGCAGTGGGTCGTCTTCTCGTACATATTTTAGAGTGTTCCTTCCATGTATCGCGATGGTACATATATCGTTGTTTTCGTATTACAATGCAGATTTGTCGAATCTATGTTTCATCGCGATACGTGCAGTGGAACGCAGGTGAGAGTCTGTAACATATTGCATATATTACATATTGTAAATGAGCTTAAGTGACAGATATCAATCCATCTGTAATTACAATGACACAACGTGATATACGTCAATCACGTCAAGTAATGACATATTATTATAGTAAATACGTTCGAGAAACGGACAAAAATTGTGTGGCATAATATTGATTGCACAAAAGCTGATTAAGTGGATTAAGTTGGCGTCTCAATACATTGCGAGTGAGTAAAATAATTGTATGTTCAGCTCATCCGTTCGTGCCAAGCATTTACATTTGTGCTAACAAGCGGAACACCAGGATTTTCATGGTTCTTATATATCTAGGTATGAGCTTTTGTCCTAACGTACTTTATTTTTGAGAAAATCGTTGAAAAGGAATTGAAGTTTCCTATTTGCCCCTTATATCGTTAATTTTAAATGTTGTTTAACGAAGCGATCGTAGTGCAGTGGATAAGGTCTAGGGTTTACACCCGCGGGGGATGTGTGTTCAAGCCCTCCTCATGTTCCTTTTTTCAATCTCTTCGTGCACAATATTAACAAATATATTTCATTTTATGGTAAATTATTCAAAAATAATATATCTCGCCGTGGTAATTTATTCGGAAAATTACCATGGCCAAAAATATTATTTTTGAATTATTTTGCATAAAATGAAGTATATTTGTTAATATTGTGCAGGAAGAGATTGAAAAAAAAGCACAGGAGTAGGACTTGAACACACATTTCCAGGAGCGCACTACGATCTCTTCACTGAACAGCACTTAAAATTAACGATATAAGAGACAAATAGGAAACTTCAATTTCTTTCTCAACGATTTTGTCAAAAGTAGAGCGCGATTTTTATTTTATTTTACTCGAAAATACAATAAAAATTCAATGTAAATCAGGTGTGATTGTTTGTATTCGGGCGATCCTAGTTTTAATAAATTACTACATACATTACTTAAATTCTGAACATTGGTTCCTTTTTTATTTGTTCGCTCAAGTCTTTTTATAAGGACTAGCGTTATAATTTTTATTGTCATTATTTTTACTGCCTCTATTATATAATTTATTAATTCTATTTTTTATTATTTTTTTTTCGTAAAAACTACTTGGATAATTATTTTTATCTAAGATTTTTTTAACTTGATTTAAATTCTTTTCCCTAAACTCGGGATTAGCTAATCTAATTGATTCAATGAAAAAGTTTAACAATAATAAATCTGAATTTTGTAAAAAGACATTATCGTTATCAATTAATATTAAAATTTTAGAAAATCACATTTCTAATGTTAAAAATGTCATTCATATGTCGTTTGAATTCTTTAACATAGCTAATATAAATTATGAAAGAGCTTTTCGTAAAATAAAACAAAACAATATTAATAAATTTAACCAGTTAATACAAAATACAGGGGTTGATTATCTAATTTTACATGAAGATTGAATAATCAACCTATCGGATAAAGATATTTGTCAAAATATTAAATTAATTTTCAGTCCAGGTCCTAAGTTTTCCATAGATTTCAATATCATAGCGATAGATGATTTGATTTGTAGTATAGAAAATATCGTTCAAAATTATGAATTATCTAACTTAAGATATAAGTTGATTAACATTTTGACAAATTACAAAAATAAAGAAACCAGTAACAATAATAATAATGACAATAGTAATAATAGTATCTTAAAAAAGCTTTTAATGAAAAAAACTTTTTGAAATCTAATAAAGATATAATAACTAAATCAGATAAAGGAGAAAAAACAAGAATTATGAATAAGATTGATTGCGAAGCTAAGATGAATTCTTTATTTGAAGATAATCCAATTTATTGGGTATTATTATCAGACCCAACAAATAAATTACAAAATGAAATAAATAAACTAATAAATAGTTGGTTTTTAAAAATATATATTTCTGAAAATTTAAGTAACCATTTAAAAATTCTAAATTCTATATCTCCTAGAATATACGATATTCCTAAAATACATAAAGATAATATTCTTTTACGTCCAATCGTAAATTGTATTAATTTCCCCACTTACAATCTTTCCAAATTTTTATTTTAAGTAATATTGTAGGTAAAACTAAATATAATGTGAAAAATGCATGGGAATTTGTAGATTCAGTGAGGAATTTGGAGGAATTTCGAATTAATCGGTTTAGATGTTGTTTCTTTATTTACTAGTATTCATGTGCAATTAGCGCTAAAAATTTTGGATAAAAAATGGAATTCCATAAAACATTTTACAGATCTTCTAAAAGAGGAATTCATCTTACAAGGAGAAGGTAAGGTAATCGGATTTTTGTAATTTTTGATATTTATGGTACGTGTAGTTTGGACCTTAAATAAGAATATATTGGAGTAGTTCGACGCACCGTTCATAAATTACCGAGATAATCGATGTTGAAGTTTCGACCACCAGTTAAATCCACTAGATATAATACGATTCCCAACTGGACTCGTGGCCTAGTCGATAGCGTTTTGGTGCGATACTCACGAGATCGCTGGTTCGAGTCTCGTCACGGGACATTTCTTTTTCACTGATGAAAGTGATCCGAGAACGTTTGTAAACGTTATGAGAATAAAACTATTTTTCAATCACTCTTGTTTAATTGATTTAATTGTGCTAGGAAACTCTCATGTAAGATAAGTATAAAGGTCACGTAGATATACATTTAAGTTACAAATTAGATATCTACACATAATAGAAAGCAGGAATCAAATTATTGATGTGAACGTAAAAGTGCTTTATCCCTAACGGAATTCGTTTAATTCCTGCTTTCCACTATAGATATTTTCCAGACTTAATTGAACAATACTTTTAGCGGAAAAACTTCATTAACTCAAGATTTGCCTTTCATTTAGGGCGATAACTATATGACTTATTTCTGTCGTCTACTTAAAAGATAGCTAACAAGCAATCTCTATTTTATTACAGGGAGTACGGTAATATTACCTTGTACAGCCTCAGGTACTGAAGAAGTGGATACAACCTGGTTAAACGCTACCGATTTTGAAGTCGGTGACGGTACCGACAAAAGATTCTCAGTAACACCTTTCGGTGATTTAAAAATTAAAGACATTCGTTGGGGTGATATGGGCCCGTACACCTGCATCGCTAGAAACAGCCACGGACAGGATAGCGTAACGACATTCTTATATCCTATGCTGGTAAATTACTCGAAATTAAACGATATCCAAAAAAACTAAAGCTTTCCTTTTATCTTTACAGGCGGAAAAGTAACAGGCCAGCCGCCAGAAATCCACGAGCTGGACTCTCAATTCCTAACCGCGCCCATACACATAAAGAAAATGATTCTAGTCTCTTGTAATTATGATTGTAATTTCCCCTAGATAAGATATATTTTACTTGCTAATTTATGTGAGTTTAGATTAGATCTTTAGTTAGTTTAATTAATTCCTGTTTCGTGAGAATGCCGAGCGGTCCGAATGGTGTTGTGTAGCTAGTTAGTATTTTCCGTTGTAAGTTTCTTTTAATTTATTTATTTCCTGTCCCCAATGTTCGTTTCCCCCTTCTTTTACATTTACGAGCAGCATTACTAGTTTAGCTGGACGATGTGTTTACGACAGAAAGGTGCTATGTTCTATATCTGTTTTTATACTCTACTTATTTCTAGCCGTTATTTATTATTTTGTACTTATTTTTTTTTAGAAAAAGACGTAATAAATTAATAAAAAAATGTATCGATGATGATCAAATTTTTGAAATATACATGTATTTCTGGAAATTGATTTTGTTTTACCTGATATCCCCAGGGATTCCTAAATATCATAAAAAACAAAGAATTATTTTCAAATACAGGGGTCACAATAATGATCCTCAAAAAGAAATATACTGATGATTCCAAAATTCTACCAAATTGAAGTTTACTATCGTGCTGCTTTTCAGGAAAACTATGCATCAATTTGCTAAGTAAGTACAAAGGGTACTAGGAAAGTTTTGCAATAGCTTTATTTATTTAATTTTTTCAAAATAATTTCCACCACATTCAATACATCTGCCCATCCTCCGAAACCAATCCTTAAACCAGATCTTCCAAATATCACCAGGGAGTAAGACACACTCGTTCTCCTAAGTCCTTAGAAGGTCGTCATCACGAGAAAACCGCAGCCGTTTCGGCTCATTCTCACATGCGGAAACGGTGCAAAGTCGCGGGGAGCAAGGTCTGGACTGTGATGATCAAGAAGTTTCAATACTGTAATGCTCAAATATTTGGTGGAGGCTTTTGCGCGGTGATTGGCCTGATGGAGGAATCAGATGATCATTCTTGAATTTTTTCATAGGTTCTTCATTCCACAATTCCACTCGATTTGAAAAATACAGCTATCATTTTCATCTTCACTGATCGGGATTTTCTGACGGCTACGGGTGTATCCTCACCATAAAAGACGCAAACTTGCTTGCCTAATGGAAGACAATTTATTGCCAACATATGACAACGTACAAGTACACGCAATGTTTCAATCTTAAAGTATAAACTGAAATAAATTATCTTACATTTATGCCTATTACCACTGAACCATCCTGAGAAAGCAGATAAACAAGTCTAGGTGGTTATGATATTTTGATAAATTTTTGCTGTTTTAGGTTAATTATTCTAATATCTAAAAATTTTTACTTCCATGCGGTATGGGATGCAATTATCCAATTCATCCCGAATTTTGACACAAGTTATTATTGGCATATTGCAACATTTCTATGGAGGGGGAGGCAAAAAATTACAAGTAGCACAGTACTAATTCGCACATAATTTGTCCTCCTTTTGTTTTGCTCTTATGTTTTAAATATGTCTTAAATATGAGCAAAATTTCGTTGAAAATACTCCTAAAATACCTAGAATATGTCAAATATGTTTCAAAAGTATTTTCAAAATGTCGAATATATTTTGAAGTAACAAGGAAAAGAAACAACACACAAAGAAAAGTTTAACCAGGTTTTATTAAACAGATACCTATTACTTACATTTCTACATTAAACATTACATTGCTTACTGCAAAAGCAATTCACAATCAAAGGTTTTTCAATATTTTCGATGGTTACATTATGTCTCCTATCCGTTAGTACCGATTTGTATGTTGAAAAACTTCGTTCGACGTCAACTGATGTGATTGGTGCATATTTTAAAAGATTAACAATTTTTGCATGTAATTTGGTTTGTTTGTTCCAAAAAGTTTAAATTGCTATTTCTTTTTAAAATATCATTAAATATTTTATTTATTAATTCTCCTATTTTTTCCTTAAATTCCTCAACTAAATGAAGAGACATTTGTAACGGGAGCAATTCAGTTTCTAGAATACCATGAATTTTGTGAACAAAATCATAATTTTAAATCAAATTATGATTTTCTTCATAAAATTCATGGTATTCTTAAAGCAAAGTTCATGATGCGGTGACTTATTTTCTAAAATAGATTTGCACTTTGAAATTGCACCAATATTTATCTATTCAAAACTTAAAATAAGTTCTTTCATAGGGACAAAATTTTCTGCATAAAAACTGGCAGCTTGCAACCATGTTCCCCATTTTGTGATTATCGGTTCCGGTAGCAAAGGAATATTAGGTAAAAATTATCGATGTAACACTGAATCCTCACTAAACTATTTATAGGAAATGCATTTCTAATATTTTCCGCCACTCTGTTTAAATCGTGTGCTAAACATGTCACGTGAATTAAATTGCAATACAAAACTTTAAGTTGTTGACCAGCTTTGACCATGTATGACGCAGCATCAGAAAGCATGAACACAATTTTATTAGTTCGAACAATATCGGGGAGGAAAAACTTCATGAATGTTTCATTAATAGCCTTTCCAATTTGTCTACACGAAATCAAATACCAGGAGTGTTGTAATTAAACAATCTATTAATAAATTTGCCATATAGCGTCCACAAGTATCTGTGGTTTCATCTACTATAAAATATATGCTTCATTTTATTAATTACGTCCTTATATGCACTTGTAAAATAATGTTTCCTTAAAGTACTTTCGTCAGGTACAGTACTTTTGCAATGACTTTGCAAAAACATTTTTAAAATGCAGGTTTTGTAACTTATAAAGTGCGATATTAGCAGAAAGCAGAGCTTTGGTTAATTCCGAATTCAATACTTGTTGTTCACTATAATTTTTTGGATATAAAGATGAACCTGCTGGTGATTGACCTACGGACATATGCACTAATTTTGATTATCTCATTTTTTCTAACTTTCGTTTATGATGGTCAGTTAAGAGATGTTGCGTAATTTTCGATTTTCTCTCACAT
This sequence comes from Chrysina gloriosa, assembly GCA_038088585.1. NCBI lineage: Eukaryota > Metazoa > Arthropoda > Insecta > Coleoptera > Scarabaeidae > Chrysina > Chrysina gloriosa. The sequence continues at coordinate 10,096,752 of CM076095.1, forward strand.
GGAATCTATAAAAGAAGAAAATTATAGTAGGTAATATATACACCCTTTTAAGTAGAAGATAAGAAAATGATTTTGAAATTAAAGGAAAATATTTTTATTAATAAAAATAATTTTATTCAGCAATCCAACGCAAGTTTTTGAACCAATTGTAGGGCAGACTAGGATTTGCAAACTAAACATGTAATTTGAATTAAATAAATAAAATAGAATTGTTTTGTAAAATTATGAAATTACCATTTTACCGCACGCGTTGCACAATATCTCTTCTTCGCTCAAAAGTAATTCCGGAACAGTCCTGATCCAGGAGGCCACTAAATCGCTTTTCACTTTAGGCATTTTTGGATAACACTTGGTAACATTTCACTTAAATGATGAAAATTTTTAAATGATAAATGCTAAAACGTATACACTCCCTACCTAATTATTTTTAACCAATCAGAACTCACCTTTATTCGTTTAATTTCCGATTTTTATTCTTAGATACCGTAACAAAATAATCTTTACTCTTCGGTATTGAACATGATATTTCGTTTGAAAGTTTAAAAGCAAATAACAACTTCTTAGAAAATGTAGAAACATAAATTTCTTGGAAAAAGCATCAATCTCTATTTAAAGGTTTGATCAAACAGCGGATGGGACGCGACGGCGACGCGACGCTGACGCGATGTGAGCAGTTGTAATGTATTAGTTAATATAGAAAATGTCACACAGAGCCGTCGGGCTCGGCGCAAAGAAAATCTTGTTGAATCCGCCACGTTTCGAAAAGAGAAAATTTAATAAGAAGCAAAATTTATGATAAATGCAAACTAAACCTCCAGGAAACGAACCGATAACGAAATGGAAAATAGATAATGACTAACGCAACACGTAGTTGTTGAATTTTTCGAATTTACAACACAGCGCCGTTAGCAAGCAGAGGAAATGAGCATTAACAAGAACATCGATTCTAGCAATAAATGCTAACCGACGGCGATACTGCTGTAGAATGCATAGTTAATTTAGACTAAAAACCATTGCTAAAAACATAACTTCAGCACCATCTGTCAATGAAATTGCTGATACTGTCTATCATAAGCAGATAGACATGTGAAAGATAATTGGACACGTGAGAGATAACGATTGAGTAAAAAGGTAGATATCTGTTTTATGTGCCATTTAATCTTAAGCACTGTTTCATGAGCAATTTCATTGTCAGTTATGACTGGTTATGACAATAATTTACCGATTAGTATTATAATTAGTATAATATTGCTAATTTTCAACACATTGAGTCCACTATGAATATAATTGTTCTTGATAACGAAAAGACGCACTTGCAATAGATAAATATATTGCTCTAACAATATTAAATATCAAATCCGCTTATTATCTGGGATCGTTGCCAGTATTACAGCAGCATTTACAATTATTTAAAGAAATAAGTAATTCAAATTTGATTAGTTACATTTTCTAAACTAGCGTGCAAAATTGCAAAATCGTAGATAATCTTCATGTGTCACGTGGCTAGATGAGAATTGTATAACCAGTTGCTCTAAATTAACCCTTAAGTACGTTTAGATATCAGGCTCCCATAAGTCCTAGGAGGAATTCATCGAACGATTTGCGTTCATGAGATGAGAATGTGAACGTTGTATGTGGTTATATTCACCAAGGACATGTTAAAATAAAAAGTATGGAATTTAGGAAGTTAAACTTTTAGCAAATTCTTGTCAAAAAATACGATATATCTAAGCCCACGCCAAGCACAATGAGAGCCTTTACGCACTGGTGATATTAGGGGAAAAACCTAATATAATTCTTTACACCATCATCTCTTTTAGAAACAAATTATAGTATTATATTATATCTAATCTTTCAAAAGTATAGGGCTAAAGAGAGATATGAAACAACGAAAGAAATGTAAATACAGATCATAAAATATAATTTGCCGCCTCTGTAGACATAAATAGTGTTAATTGCAAAATTCTGCATTTCCTCGATAACTGTTAATTTGTTGGAAAAATAAAAAATCATCAAGGTTACCCTAAACTTTATTATTCGTAGAAACGGAAACAAAGAATTTAAAACAAAAGTACATATCACCTATTATTATTAACTTAGAACAAAATTTAGAAGTTAATAATAATAGGTGATATGTACTTTGTTTTATTAACTTAGAACAAAATTTAGAAGTTATAATCTTGAACTAAACCACATAAATTCTAAATTTCAAAAGCGACTCTCCTCGCTTTTCTAATTGGAAATTCCCTAATCAAATCCGTTATATCTAACGCTTCGCAAATTTCTTTCTCGATGCTTATTACAGCCAAATTCAGATGTCTATTGTACTGAGAATTTGGATAATTATGTTAACAAAATTGCACCGGCTTAGCTCTAAATTAACGATATCATAGCAAGCATAAATTATAACAAATTATATTTACAAGATTTTGTTGAAGTATTTGACATAAATTGATAGTATTTACCTATGTGTGATGTGTGTAGGTGTGTAATTTCTTGTGTTTGCCGAATTTCTTTGTATGGATCCCTTGTTAATTCTTTCTTCGGTGAAGCTTTATTTTCTATGGATTCCCTCTATTAAATTCTTTCTTTACTTCTTTTTTAAACCTTTGGTTTTAAATATAATTGAAATTTCTATTTTAATTTAATTTTAAACCAGGACGCTTCCCTTTTCCAAAGGTGGCTACATTTTTCTCTGTTATCCCGGTAACTCGATGTTTACTACAATTCATCACTGACGTTACGTTGTCACAGAGGTCTAGATTTTTTGATGCCCCGGTGTCCTTGATTTCTTATATTCAGTTGCGCCTCAGGGGCTCACTGTTAACAAGTTTAACAAGTGAAGCGCTCTCGAGCTACCCGAGCTAAAATCCAAACTAAGGTGTAAGGTAACGTGCCGAGAGTTGCATCGCCGCAGGGGTGTGCGGTATTTAACGTTCCCCTGGGGGCACCAGGCGAAACCCCCTTGTAATTAGCCTTACCCGATCAAGCGGGGCTCTGATCGGGCTACTCGTAGTACTGCTTCGCTATCTGAAATTTCCAAGGCTAAAGTGCAAAAGCTTGTGAAACAGGGCCAAGGTTACATACAGGCTAAAAGAGTCATAATCAAGGCTAACTTCACTAGGCATGCACAAAGGGCCAGATTTAGTCTAGATAAGGAAGTTAGGCCTCAATAGACGGCAGAGGCTAAACGTAAAGAACGGAGGGAAAAGGCAAGGGACCAGAAAGCAACCTTCAAGGAGGCTGCTCTGGAGAGGATCGCGGTAGTATGCAACGACTATCCAGCCACCCAGATGGAGCCGGCAAAGTTAAAGGCAGGCCAGGACTCTATTATGGAGGCATATAACAGCATTGCGGAGGAAGGGCTTCAAGTGCGCTTTAAAAACACATGTATATGCGGAAGAATCGCTCTCAAAGCTGTTAAGTCTAATTAAAGGAATAAAGCTGGTGAACGTACTCTAATAAGGCATGAGCACCACAATAGATCTGGAAAGGTCGCACTGGAACAGGTATCAGTGCCACCTCAAGTAATTTAATCTAATCTATATTAGTTGTAATTAGGACTTCTTGTTACGTGAAAGTGTTGAATGTATGTGCTTTCTATCTTTTAATCGATGCTGTTTATAATGATTGATAATTTTATTTCTAGTTACATTTTTTCTCCTATTAAACGTCTTTGGAAGAAGCTAACATCCGCAGGGTAATTAAAAGCTTGAAAGATGGCGTGTGTGTTATCGGAAAAGTATAAATAGGACCCACATTCAAACAAGATGTCATTTGAATATGAACATCCATGACCTCAATAGATTATTTAATGGCACTTAACCATGTGAATATTATTATACAAGTACCTTAACATTACACTATTCTGGTTCATAGTAGACATCAAATCGTTTTTAATTATTTTCAGGTTTGAAAACTATATCTCACCATGAGCAACAGTTCCTAAAAAATCGTAGGGCTGCAAGTAAATTTGGAAAGGTGTTAATTACATCGTTAGTCGCAAGATATTCTAAAACCTCATAGCCAATTTAGGTTTTTATAAGTGGTCTTCCTACTTCAATTTCATTGCACAAAGAAATTGCATTAACACAAGGGTCTCCAAACTTTTCAGCGTTTTAAATTTCAAGTAAATAAGTCCGAGTTATTATCATTCTGTGTTTTTATCTAACTTATCACAACAACAATAAGCTATTAGCTGTCGCGGGCCGGATTGATGACACTGGCAGGCCGGATTTGGCTGGCGGGCCGTAATTTGGAGACCACTGCATTAACACATTCATTTCTTTTGTAGATGAATCGGTTAAATTACTTTGTAAATCCATACAACATTTCATTAATTCTTCCTTCTATCTATAAATAAAGGGCCTAATTTATTAAAAAAGTAAAATGAAAGAGTCGTTTCACTCGTTAAATAGTTCGAATCTGTCATCTAATTTTGATACTCCTACATATCAAAAATATAAAAATCAAAATTCACTTTAAAACTCAACTCAGGTGATTTAACTGGTTTGTCTCTATGTTCATAATCAAGAAACATTTTTTCTCGGTCTAACCAGCCGGAAAAACAATTTCGTCCTCTTTATCTCCAGCAATGTTTTTACCTCATTAAGCATTGCAGCAAAACTGCTATCAGATCGTATGTCAAACAAAGGATTTTGAATTTCTTTCATACATTTTTACAGCTTCTCGTAAAATAATATTAGATTTTTGCATGATTTTGCTTACACGGTTTATTCTTTATAAAATGTTGTACCAAATGACTAGAAAACACGCAAATTTATATGATTTTATTTGATTAATTAGTGACTTTGCAAGGTTTTCTGTGTCATTGTCTCTTGATATATTATTATAAAGGGAAAAGAGAAATTTAGAGCTTTAAATGGCATCGATTCTACTCTGCTACCGCGTATATGATAAAGGTTTTGCAGTTAATGTAGGAATTTCTTTCATTAGAATATGTCAACGATTGGTTGAAAAAAACATATATTTCTTGAATAATAATAAAGAAATTTGTTATTTCAAGGGAACTTTTGCAGCATCATTTATGCAAGTAAATTAAGGCTATGAGCTGCACAAGAGACAAAAGACATATGTTCATAATATCTAAATTTAATTACATTAAATAATCCAATAAAAAGGCTGTTAATCCTTCACCAGTTGTATTTGTAACTGATCAGAATCCTAAAAAATTGTCTCTAACTTCTATATTCTATGAAATATCATTAATCAAAGCGAATTTGACATTTATAGTTATTTGTTCCTCGCGACTACCATCGGGAATGCAAATCTAATATAATTGAATAATATTTACATAATTTCAACGTTTCGATTATATTTTGCTTAACTTTTCACCTATCAGACAAATTAATTCATTTCGGATTCCATTACCTAAATACTGTGGTATATCATTGCTATCTTTTTGAATTCTGCCAATATATTCGGTCTTTATATTATATTATCAAATTTTGCAATTGATTCAATTACTTTCAAAAAACTACCATTATCTTTTTCAAAAAGATTCTGATTACTTCCTCTAAAAGCCCGGCTAAATATTGAATGACACAAATAATTCTTTGAATAACTGACGTCCATCTTTTCTCTTCCAACTGGATGAAATTTTGGTTGACTGAGTCAACAGATGTACCATTTTCAATAGATTTTTTCAGCTCAGTCCATTTCTTAACACTTTCAAAATGTCCCTTACTTTTTTCGCGTCTGTCTAAAGTGTTGTCAGTCAGTATAACTATTATCATCGCTAAAACTATTATCAGAAACTTTAAATAATTTGCAGGAAAAACAGAATACAGAATTATTTGACTTATAATAAACTAGCCATGTTCTAGGGATTTTTCACTATTGCTTAATTTTTTGTCATAAGTATTTGAAAAAGATCTATTTGAATCGTCTAATGGAAATGCAATATTTTTCAACTGTAATGGTCCTATTTGTAGAACAGACATCTTAATCTTGTCTGTTAAAACTTGCTTCCAAAGAGCTGGATCTTTCAATATTTTTACCTCAGCATCCTCACCAGCGGTTTCGGCCGGTGATGGTGGATCCGGCGTGCCTTGTACATCTACTTAGGATTACACTTAAAAAAAAAATGCAATATTTTTTGTATCAAGTTATTTTTATATGAAAAAACTCAGACACATTGGGTGATGTGAATAAAAATGTAGTAAATGCTTTTAGCTTTTACTTATTTTATTTTGCCGCTTCTAGTAGGTTACTGCCCGGGTGCTAATGCACCCATTGCATTTCCGACACTTCTTGGTCCTGGGTAAATAAATTATATATTTTTTCATTATTTAGTAACATTAAATTAATTATTATTAATTATTATATAATATTTTTCACTCTTCTGCACCAAATTCTGTTCTGTAAAATTTCAAACATCCCTCTTGGTTTCCTTCTGAAATTCGATACAATCTAAAAACTAAAAATATTTCGGATCAAAATGGAATAAAACGCAGAATATCTACTTTTATAAGAAATTTAAACGGCAAAGATCGCTTATGGAATGCCAAATACGCGAATCTTATTTTTCATGTTCAAATTTCATTGAAAATAGTATCGGATCCATTTGGAAATTTGTGCGGGCTAAACGTGACTCAACGATCAGAGAATACCGGCTATGCTTCCCAGCGGTGATAACAAATACCAAAATCCTCAAAGTACTGTACTGCATGTTTTGCAAATGCTTTTTCCGATGTATACCTACCTGACACTAAACCATTTTTACCTGACATTCCTGGGTACTACTTACCGTTTTCTACTGACAAGGAAACACCTTCTTCTGCCTTTCTATCCTTGGATGAAAGTTTATAAAACGTAGTAAAAATTATTTCCGATTGTTTTTAATTATTGAATTAAAAACAAATTGAAATCAGTAAGAATCGAAACCAGAACCTGCACCATTCCGTCACCTTGCCTGTTCGGCAAACGCCACTTGTTCAACTCTATTCACGCGATTCGGTATTACCTCGTGTGGTGTGCGCCCTTCATTCTTTGGAATTTAATATCTCGAAAACGAGGTCCTAATCGGATAAACGCTAGGAGACTTTTTTAGTGAAGTCTCAAAGAACACTCACACGTAATAGGATCAAAATTCGTGATGAACATTATGCGGTATCCCTTTGTGAGTCAATAGTTGAGGTTGATGTACTGAGTTATGTTTACACTGTTCAGTAAGTATATTGCTGGCGACAACGACCTTATTCCCAGTTTGCTGGTTAGGAATTGCAGATATCTTAGCAAAATTGTTGAGTATCATCTGCATTGGTTGCCGATATTTTTCCTGATCTTTGGAAGAATTTGGTAGAATTGTGATCCTCTTCAAGAAAGGTGATTCTTCAAATATCGGAAACAATATGTACCTATTGTATGGTATGGAAATATCGGGAGAGGACGATTATCATCGGATCATAGTTGGCTAGTATAATTATGATTTTTATCAAAGTATTTCATTTTTATATACTACTAGCTGTTAAGCCTGTCTCTGCCAGGCAGGAAGAAAAAGGAAATATAAGCTAAAATGTTATAAAATTGAATTTTGCCACGCCCCTTTTTCGTCTTAATTCTCCGCCCACAGACCAAAAATCAAAAATCCGGCTACGTTAGGATTAGGCCTAGGCGTTTTACTATATGCATGCTAATTTTCAGCTTTCTAGCCCATCAGTGGGCTTCAAAAAGCTCTGGATAGACAAAAAAGAGGAACACATAAAAAGGAAATTATACCTATATATAGACATAGATTAATACGTAATTATATTGTTTATACACAATTGTTTGTGCATATACTATTTTTATTCTGAAAATAAATTTTAAAAAATTAAGATTTCTTTATGGTCGTTTGAATAGGGGTCACCTACCTATTTCTATAATATAATCTTTATTGTTCAACAGAATATCCTATTATAGGACAATTAAACAAAAATGTGCAAATATATTAAACACATGTACATATATTCTAATAAAAATAACTCATGTAAGAAAAGAAGAGAAAGAATTGGCACATCAATGTCACCGGTGCACGTTGAAGCACCTTAAAGGTCCTTGCAGTTGGGAGATGAAAGACTGTCTCGTGCCTAGATGTTAATCTATGAACATGAAACAATACCTTCTCCAATAGAGTTGGACAGACAGTTCTGTTATGAACTATATTGGCCAATAGTTTAGTGCAGCATAAATCTTGTCTAGTAGAGAGAAAGGAGATATTGTGGCGTGATAATAATCCATCTTGGCTTATGCCGATCTCAGCGTAGACTCCATCAATTTGAAAGGAAAAATATTTCAGAAATCTTCTGTGTATCCTGTCGAGAGATATGCTGTGCTTAGCATACATCGGGTACCAAACTGCACAGGCATATTCCAGCTTGCTGATCACGTAAGAGAAGTATAGCATCTTTATAAGTTGTATATTCTGAAAATATTTGGAGATACGGATAATGAATCCTAAGCATTTACACGCGAATGTCCGCAATGTTTCCACTTGGTTGATGAACGTAAATCCACTGTCAAATACCATTCCCGGATCCTTGATAAGATAAGATCCTTGGAAGTCTTCTCCAAAACATTGTCATCTATTACATATAGTGCTATAGAGGGTGAGCTCCTACGGCTATAGGACATTATGAAACACTTTGGGACGTTGAGGTTCAGTTCGTTCCTTCGACACCATTCAGCAATAATATCTACGTTAAGTTGAAGTTGTTTAGCATCATGCAAAGACATGATTTCAGAAAATATATTGACATCATCAGCTCAAGCAAGGACAGAACAATTAATAGTAAAGAGTAAGTCATTTATAAACAACAGAAATAATACTGGACCCAAGTTGATCCTTAGGGTACACCTGATAAGGCACTGTATTTATGAGAATAATATCCATTGTAGTAGACATAGCACACTCTGTTTACAATATACGAGTCAACTAAGCGTAGTGCTGATGGGGAAAACTCAAAGGACGAGAGTTTAAGTAGGAGTACCTACGTCTACTGTGGCAAATGTATGCGACAAGTCCATGTAAATAAAATTGGCTTGGCTACGCTTATCCAGTATCTCACAAATATATTTGTGACAGTAGAGCGACCTGCTACAAATCCGTGGTGATCACAGGAGATAAATGATCACATGTTTATAAATTTGTTAATACATGTATAGCACACGTCTGTAAAAAAATCAGTCTTTTTAAAGAATGCACGTTGAATAAAATTTAAAACTATAAAATACGTTTAAAAGCCAAAGGTACTTCTGCTAACGATAAGTCTAAAAGCACACCAAAACGTAGATAAAGGCAAAAACTTACCTTACATGTAAAATGACAACGATTATAAAGCTTGTCTCTACACAATTTCTTTGAGGACTCTAAACAAATTGGTCTGTTGCTACAAAAACAACATGTAGTCTTCCTTTTCTTGGCACTAGTGCACATCGAGAATATCTTGCGTTTTTTCAATCATCGTCTTCGATATTGTAAAAATCTTCTTTTGGAGTCAGAGCTTCGTCAACGGAACATTGATTTAAATAATGCATGGTTTCAACAAGACAAAGTTGCAGCACAAGCGTCAATGGTTCGATTGCGAGAAATGTTTCCAGATACAATAATTTCGCGAGATGGAGATGTTCCTTGGCCGGCACGCTTTCCACTTGTGACTATTGGCTATGTGCTTAAGAGTAAGATTTATCTTATGAGGCCACAAACAATTTAGGAATTGAAAGGAAATATTCGCAGTAAAATTGATGTAATTCCGATGGATATGCTAATAATAATGTAATGGGAAATTTACGAAACTGGTTGGAACAGTTTGTACACAGGACTCCATTTAACCGAAATTATCTTTCACAAATAAAGTAGCATGTAATGTATATACTTTGGATTACTTGTATTTGAAAATAAATGTCAATAAATATTTGTAATTCCCATATCAAAAAGCGTTAGGTTCTTTCGGCGCAGTCATTTCGCAGTATTTTCGCTAAAAGGGGGTATAAAAAAATTTGTTAACAAAATTCGAATGACAATGTAAATATTTGGGTAAATTTCTTTCAAATTTAATTGGGTTTCCAATAATGGGAAGTCCCGAGCTATGCTCTGTTTCTGAGCGGGGACTCCCCGCGATGGCAGCTTAACACCAGCTAATGTTGTCAGACTAAATATAAACGAATCAGCAGAAACGACAAAGATCAGAAATTTTTTATTAATTAATTTAAAGAAATATTACGAATTTTTCATTCATATGCTTTCGTGTGCCGAAGAGTAGAATGTCTTTAAAAATATATCGATATATCAATTTTTCGATATCTTATATATATATCTTATGGCGATGGAGTTGCGAATTTTCTAATTTATTAATTATAAAAAAACTTTGTGGTGTGCTTTTGGATTTTCCATACTTTTCTTTTAATTTATTTTAGCTTTGAGGCGCGGGGCCCCTTTGCACGGCGAAGCCGTGGGCGATGGCCCACACCGCTCACGCTTTACGCCGCCTCTGGTTGGAAGCAGCTATAATAGAACATTCTCAAGGAGAAACTGTAGATTATTTTTGCAATTGTGTAGAATGATTAAATGGTCGTTGTAGGAAATGTATTGCAGTTGGGGGAGATTACAGGTAAACCTCGTTTTACGCCGGGGCTGCGTTCCGCGATCCACCGGCGTAAAAAAATCGGGGTAAAACGAACAAAAATATAATGGTCGATATAAGGTTAGCTTCCGAGTCAAATTTCTAAGAGCAATCGAACATGTTTATTTATTGAATAGCCTATATATGTATATACAGTAGAAGCCGCTTATTATAATCACGGTTAATGTTATCAAACGGTTATTGTTATCGAAAACCGTTGGTCCCAAATCACTCTATTTAAAACTCATTGAGAAAGAAAGCCGCATATTGTAATCAAAAGCCGCTTAATGTTATTAGTTATGAATAGTATCCTTTGTCGGAAAGTTTCTTCAGGCGACGGTGTCTACAGCGCAACTCCTTTGAACGAGCCGCTTTTTCTCGCCGATTTCAATTAAAACTCTCATATCGCATATTACAATCTAACGAATTGTTATTTCTATATTATGAAGAGGTCATCTTTTTTGATGTACTTTATGTATAAAAGGTCCGTTCGTTTAAATGATATTCAGTTTCTCATATACTCTTCTACGAATCTCATGTTCTACAGTCTTGTGTACGGGTAAATTATTGAAATTTCGCATAAACCACCGTGGTCATGGCAGAAGTGAATAAAAAACGTCGCGATCTATCGAACGAAGAAAAACGACAAATTCTCGATAACTTCGATAAACTTCCGAAAATGAGTCAAAGGAATGCTGCGGTACAATTAAAAATTTCGCAACCGCTGTTGTGTAAAATTTTAAAAAATCGTACAGAAATAGAAACGTGTGCGCGTTCGAATGAAAACATAAAACGAAAAAGGGAAAGATCTGGAAAGGATAATCAAGTTGAATCAGCTTTAAAAATTTGGTTTACAAATGTTCGCGAAAAAATGCCTCTGTGAATGGTCCTATCATGCGTCAAAAAGCAGAAGATATAGCCAAAACTATGGGGAAAGAAAATTTCATTGCAACAGACGGATGGTTCAATCGGTGGAAAAAGCGAGAAAACATCGTTTATAGACCTCTGCACGGTGAAGAAAAAAAGTGCTGATTCGTTAGCAGCCGCTGACTGGATGCGTTCGGAATGGCCAGAAATTATTGCAAAATATCCGCCTCGGGACATCTACAATGCAGATGAAACAGGACTCTACTTTCGCGCGATGCCTAATCATACTTATTTGTTCAAAAACGATAAAGAGGTTGCTTATCTTCGAAAGAACAAGTAACAGTGTTATGTTCTGTTAATATGGAAGGTGAAAAGGAAGAACTTCTAGTGATAGGAAAAAAGTAAGAATCCTCGGTGTTTTAAAGGTGTTAAAACTTTGCCCGTGGAGTATTTTGCTAATGCGAATGCTTGGATGACAAGTGTCTTGTTCAGCGAGTGGTTACTCAGGTGGGACAAAAATTGAAACGCCAAATCGTCTTATTAGTAGACAATTGTACTGCGCACAAAGTGAATGCAGTTTTGACGAACATCCAACTTATTTTCTTACCTGCGAACACTACGGCATTGATACAACCATGTGATCAAGGAATCATTCGAACATTCAAAGAATACTATCGAGGGCAAATTCGAGCCCAAATTATACAAGAACTTGATGAGAATCGAGATGCACCTACTGCAGATGCGATAGCAAAAAATCAGTCTTCTAGATGCGCTGCATTTGCTGGTGAAGTCATGGAGGCAAGTTCAACCAGAAACGATCCGAAACTGTTTTCGAAAAGGTTTTTCCAAAACTGGTGATGAAGAACCTGATCTCCATGAAACGTGCGCTGACATTTTAGAAGGTATGAAAAAGAACTTGTTTTGTACATCTAACTAATATTTTTTTAATTTTTTTTTGTAGTTCAAGGTCTGTCCAAAAGCGAATTTTCCGATTGGGTGGATAACGACAATGATGTTCAAACAGCTGCCACAATGACTAAATCAGACATTTGTCGGGAAGTTGTGGACCAATCGTCCGAAGGAAGTAATCCTGAATTACCCGAAGTAGGAGAAGAAGAAGAAGAGGAAATGTCTGAAGAGCCGCCAACTAATGGCCAGATGCAGAAGCGTTAAATATTCTCCGACGTGGTGTACAATTCCGAGAAAGTAATTTTGATAGATATTATGATTTTGAAATATACATACAAAATCTTATTAATAAAAATAAACGTCAAACGACGATCGACCAGTTTTTCGAATGAAATCGTAAAGTGTAAATAAATGTACCTACGTATTGTATCGATGATAAAAAATAAACAAATTTGGTAAAATATTAAAAATTGTTGATTAATCGTTAATTTTTCCCTTGAATTTTATTTGTAAGTCGTTAAATAATTTGATTACATACATACATATTTATTATTGACTACATCAGCATAGAAAAATACATTTATATTTACCTTCCGCTTACTGTTATCATTCGGTTAATGTTATCAAAAAGGGTTTGTTCCAAATTGATCACAATAAGCGGCTTCTACTGTATTTAAAATAAATTATAAATGTATTTAATAAAGCAAGTTTATATTCTTTTACAAATAATAATAATCTCTATGTAATTCATGTATTTTATAAAGGAAATAAATGTACTAATTCACTAATATGTCGGTACGAAATTAAATTCTCACTTTTTCTTAAGAAAATCGTCCGGTTTCATTTGCTTTGATTGTTGCTTCCTTTCTTGTAGGATCATGGCATAATTTGCGCCTTGATTGAAATCCCCGTCTATTTCACAGAGTCCATCTGTCAACTTTTCTATGGAAGAAAGGATGCGGGTTAGATCAGCCGTTTTTTAGGTGTTTCCCATTATGTTTTTCTTAGAAACAAAACAAAAACCAACATACCATACTCACAATAAGTTGCTCGTGTACTCGGTAGTAGTAATAGAATAAAACAACGTATAAACAGTAGAAACGTTTGTCAACTACTAGAATCGCGTCGCGTGTCTGTCGTCTGAAGATGGGGATTCCCAGGCCGAAGAGGGGAATCTCCATCTGGCACCAACCGGCGTAATTGTGAATCGGCGTAAAACGAACCGGTGCAAAACGAGATTTTTCAATAAAAATTGTTATTTCTATATCAGACCGAGAATTTATGGCGCCTGCCTCGTACTTACTCGTCTTTTGCGTAAATTTTGCGAGTAGTTCTGAGCCTCTAAACATAGGACTCCACCGAAACGAAGGGTGCCGTAGTTCATTCTACGTGACCTACAAATCTGCGAAGTTTCATTCAAATCGGTGTGTTATACCTGAGGGACTTTCCATGTTAGAATACCACAAACAGTAATTTCTTTACGATGAATATACCACAAGGGATTTAAATATCATTAAAGAAAAACAAGTAGATTTGTAACGTAATTATTTATGGATGTCATCGCTCGTTCTCTCTGCTCATTTAATTTCAACGCGTAAATTACTTGTCGAACAAATTAAAACGGATCGAATATCAAAGCACGATCTCCTGCAAACCGGCTGCAAGGAGCGAAAAACGCTAGCAAGCACATCGTCTCAGAACACCGCACGACTGATTTTCCAACTCTAAAACGTAACGAAGTATAGGCGGAGCCTTCTTCATTCAATTTACAACGGCCAAACCTGCCTTTTTCATAAAAGACGTTCACCAAACACTCTCGACGTCGAAAATAATACACGAAATGAAAGAATTATTAGTTTGAACTTATCCGTTCTAAAAAAGAAATGTTCTTTTCATGAACTGATAATCTTAGCATTTATGTAAGATTGCATTAAGGTCGAAAATCGTAGTGAGCCGAGTTTAACCTCAAACTAAATGTTATTTTTTGTGTATCAAATGACGCTCAACGTCAACCAATCAGGACGGCGGAATCCCTGCTTTTGCCAGTGTAAACCCCTTACGACCCATGAAGTGAAAATTGTTAAGGTACGTAGAAATTTTATCCATTTTATCTGAAAATCATGTGGGCAGAACCGCCGTACGTGGCTTGTGAGCCAGCTTTGCGGGGAAAAAACGCAATATTTCCCGGTAAAAACGGATTTTTATGCGTTTCCAGCTCGCGGTTGTTACATAAGCCATGTATTAAATCTTAGATTAGTAGATTATAACCTTACTTTCTTATTGATTTTTTCGCAAGTTCGTGTCATAATTAGAACGGGTTATTTATGGAAATTAGCCATCCGACAGTGTTATATTTACACTATTATCTATTTTATCGTTCTACCCAGCTGTTTTTAAGTTCCTTTTAGTGAATTTACTATAGTTGCTTCTCCCCCACCATTTCTCCTCTATATTTTCGACGTTCATCCCCACCATTACTTTCTCTAAATATCCTTTCCGAGTTTATTTATGATAAAAATTTTATTATCAAATAATTTTTTTCGTCGGAGCTAATGACATTTCCGATCTCCCCCTTTTTCCAAGATAAACATTTCTAGTTTTATCGGAAAATGCCCCAAATTAATCGAAGATGATTGTTTATCGGAAGAGTCCATTATATGATTTAGGGGTAGACATTATAAAGACCAGAAAAAAGCTGTCGTAAAAGATGGCGGTTTAGTGATTATAAGTTATTTGTCTTGCAAATTTGCAAATTTTTCTTTGTAAACAAATCGAAATTACGAGTATCGCGTGAGAGATAATTATAATAAAATACGCGCACGGTTTTCGTGATAGTAGGAGGTATCTAGAGCGAAAACGTACGTAAAACAGCTTGTTTTCTATGCTACGTACAGGTTATGTTGTTGCTTTTAGACTTAAATTTTGTTTTGCAGGATTCTCCGAAGATTTGAATGAAACCCAGTCGATGAAAACCGGTATTCACCTTTAAACCTAATTCCACGCTAAAGTTTCGAGTTGGAGCAAATCTACGTTTGCCGCCTGCGATGTAATTCATATCTTAAAACACAATGGAAAGAAACAACAATTTCAAGAAATAATGCACCAAAAACGCCCGCTATACTTGGATGTGTACAACGAAAAAATGGCTTTATTCGAGTTCGGATAGTTCAAACGATTTTTAAATGAATAAAGTAAGACTCAAGAGGTGTTTTGTTTTAAATACAAAGTGAGATGATATCGAGAGATTATAAACAATCATTCCATTAATTTCTTTATTTATATTTATTTTTTAATTTATACACCCAATAAGGACATACTAAGTGAATAAATGGAGTGTTCGAAACAGTGTCGGAACAAAGTTACGTAATCGTGACACAACACAGACAAGTGAAGAGAAGGTTCTTTCGGTGGTAAGATGTCTTCTAACCCTCAGAAACAAGCACCGAAAATGTGTAAATCTCCGAAATCGTCTAACAACTTTCAAATGAAGCCTGATAAAATCGTATTGAACGAATACGAAAGTTTAAATACAAACTGCACCACGATCGGTTCGAATAATCTGCATCTCGTTAAAAAGCCGCAGATCGTAACCAACATGTCTCCGGCATACTCCAATCCAAGCCCGAGTTATCCACAGTCACCATACAATAGCCCGGCTGGAATGAAAAGTCCATCTCCGCAAAGTATGAAACCACCTACGCCGCAACCTACTACGTTTCCAGTCATGCAGATCATACACAACAATCATCTGCTAGCGAGGCCGATACAAACACCACAGCAACAGAATATCATCAAATTAAAACCACACTTAAATATCTTACCGAAACCAGCAGCTAGTCCACAACCATCTCCAAAACCTAGTGTGAGGTATGATTACACACAAAGGTAGATTATTTATACTATTTATATCTTAATATATTTGCCACCAACATTATTAAATCACTAATTCTTATGCTTTCTATTGATTAACATATAGATTAAAAAGAAATCTGAAAAACCTGTTGGTCTTATGAAAGCAACAGAGTTGTTTGATTGGTGTGTTGGTGTCATAGTACCAATGATTTTCAAAAATAATTCTTTGCCTTGAATTTGTAGTAATACAGTAATTATGTAATTTTTATTACTTATTACCCAGTGGCGGCTGGTGATGACGTTTTGACCAGGCAATTACCAAGATCCCATTCGTTCATATATTCTTAAAGCAATCGCCCTGCCAAAACGTTACCATTTGTTGTTACTGTTATTACTAGAGTTGCTTAATTTGCGCCAATAGTACTACAACTATCTGAAATGACTTTACTACACGTTCTCGGTTTGAATGCATAGTATGAAGCGTACTACACATTTGCAGTTTGGATGTATAGTATGAAGAGTACAACACGTTGTCAGTTTCAATGTATAATATAAAGTCTTCTGTATTCGTATAGCACAATGTCATTTTATTCTGCTACAGCCGTTTCAGAAAGTTGTAGTACTATTAGCGCAAATTGGGCAACTCTAGTTATTACTACAGTTTTGATATTTGCTTGTAAAAATGGGTAGAATTGTAGCATTCACTTTTCAATATATGTATTCGATACTTTCTTTCTATATAAAGTATACAAAGGTAGAAATTTAAGGAATATAGTTCCTAAATTTTTTTAAAAGCCAATTTATTTCCAATTTTTTCCTTAATTCTTTTCTACTGATTTTACTCTTTGGATCGGGCCATAAGAAATATTCTATTAAGAAAGTCATTGACAAGGGAACCCCAGCAACTGAGAAATTCTAATTTCGATGAAACTGTACAGACCGAAAGAGTACCTTACTATGAGAACAACGCAATTTTTTTAGCAGTCAAATCCCTGATGTCGGGGTACAAGCCCCTCCAAAATTTGCACGATTTCTCAATTTTTGTAAATACCTAGGAAACAATCACAGACATCTTTCCTTTTAGAAGATAATTTGAAGTCTGTTACACAGTCTCAAGAATGGTGCAAATTATTTTCGGTAAAAAGGGGGTAGGCAACGCCCGGTCGCCCGTTATTCAATTTTTCCGAAAATAATTTGCGCCATCTTTACGACTATGTAATATACTTCAAATTATATTCTAAGAAAAGAAAGATATCTGTGACAGTTTCCGAGATATTTACAAAAATTCAAAAATCGTGCAAATTTTTGGAGTGGGCTTGTATCCCAAAATCGTGAGATTCGACCGCTAAAAGAATTGCCTCTTTCAGTCTATACAGTTCCATCGAAATCAGAATTTCTCGGTTGCCGGTGTTTCGTTGTGAGAAATATTAACTTCTTATGCAATGTTCCCATTTCAGAATACAAATTTGTTGTTGTAAATAAATCCCTTCTATAAGGATTTTCCTGTATCTATTATAGGGTGTTCTTTTATGAGAACACTCTACATAACAAAAGGCCGATTCTCACTAGACCAGCGCTTTGCGGCGCTTAGCAGGACTTCGCAGTGCAGCACGCATCACCATTTTTAGGTAGGTATTCCAACTACACCAGTACTAAGCAGCAGCAAAGAACAAAGACAGATAGTTTAATTTGTATCTCGCGATAATATGGACGGTGGAAAAGACCACATCATCTTTGGACGACGATTAATCTGTTACCAACATTAATAAAACGAAATCTGGATGACTCTATATAACGACTTAATTAAATTAGCTGCATTAATGGGCAGCTATCAAGTAACTGTGAAAAAGCTTACAAAGTAAGCACAATTTGCATATGGCAATAATCCATGAGGAGAATTAAGGTTTATCAAACGCAAACCGCAACTGCAGACTAATTAGTTTTGTGCTTATTGGGACTCGCGAGTACAGTATATCGGTCTGCAATTGACAAACTACAATCCACCAGATGATCATCTGTTAGTGATTGTGCTTACTTTGTAAGCTTTTGCACAATTACTTGATAGCTGCCCATTAATGCACTTAATTTAATTAGGTCGTTGTATAGAGAATCCGCCAGACTTTATGTTATTAAGATGATTGTGTTCATGATATTTTTAATGATAAATAAGATTCGACAAACGCGTGCTATGGCAGAAGCGCCGAGAGGGGATGTAGGTCAAAATATGCGAAGCCAGCGGGGAGTGTAGTCATTCGATAGCCGTAGAAGTGAACGTTGGTTCGATAATTATCGGTTTATCGGTGTGTCTTTTAAAACATGGATTGTCGTAAGCGGGATTTTCCTTTAGCATCGCAGGTGAAAAATATATTAGTCGGTTCCCTGGGTTGGAATATACAGGTAGTATCATTCAGTGCAAAATTTGCAATATACAGTTGATAAGTCGCGATACATTTCACTGTAGAAGATATATTAAAACTAAACGTTATGTATCTCACATACCTACTTTCGCGCGATACGCCTCTGACGTTGCACTCGTTTGTCGAACCTTAATGATAAGTGAGATTTATCTTTTCTACTTTCATTTTTTTCACTAATATCATTTCTTTAATCAACGCCAAGTTTTGCAGGTAGTTGTTTATACACAATGCTCATTAATTTACACTTTTTCATCAACGGGTAGAGCTTTGGGGTTTTGCGTCTCTTACTATCACTATGTTCTATCAATAATGCCATCTTTGTCCGGTTGCGATGTTGCATGTTGTATCGACTGCAAGTATTTTAACTATATAATGAAAATCGGCCTTAAGTAGCGCGCTACATCGGGTCGTAGCACAGCACAAAGCACCAAAATTTGAATTTCTTGGTGCATTAGCAAGCAGCATTGCTGTTAATCGATGCGCTACTATATCCGTTGACGAGCATGTGTGAATTACAGAGCGTCGTGTGCCAGCAAAGACCTGCAGAAAGTTGTGAGTTGTATCAATAAGTTGGGGGAAGAAATTATATTGGTAAAAACATGGACGGTGAAAGAAATAGAAAATTAATTTGACTTGTGTCGAAAAATAGCAAGTGGCACGATATGTGTAATAAAAGTATATCATGAACCCACTAATCTCGCTTTTTCTTTCATTTTTTCATATTGACGATACACCTGTACAGCTAGTGCTTAACTAACTGGAGGGCGAGCGAGCACGCATATAGAGTATTACTGTGAAAATGGGATCCAATAAAATAAGAGCGAAAATCATGTAGACACGTCCACCTACACGCCTCACGCTCTATCTTATTCGCTCTCGTTGTGACAGACATGCTCTTTATTCATTCTAGTTCGCACTCCCTGATTCCAGACCCAAGTTGAGCATTGGCCGAATCGGTATAGCTGTTAGGATTAATATATCATTTGAAGTTGATGTGGAAACTTTTTACTGTCCACATTATCGGAGGATACAAATAAAACTGACAATTTTTGCTATTACCTGCTGCTTGGTGCTGCTGTAGTAAGAATACTTGCCTTAAAATGTATCTGCTAGAGTGAGAAGAATCGACTTAAAATCACATGGACATAGACACAACTAAGGACTAATTTTCTTAATTGACATGCTAGTCGCAAATACAGGCAATTCCAAATTTGATGGGGAAGAGTTCTCAGAACTAAATAAGACTTTTACCATTAGAAATATGGCAGCGGTCAAAAGACCGCAATTGAAACTTTAACTCAATAGAATTTTTTATTTAATAATATACAGACTTATCGAGAATGATTGTCCACCACGTGACCACAAATTTTTTTAAATTGTCGATTTTTGTTGTTCATAGGTTTATGGTATTTGTATGTCACTAGGATCATACTAGCGTTTAACGTACGCGTACAATAGGCGTTGGGTTAGACTCACTGAATAAATAAATTGTCGCAATTATTAAACTTAAATCTATCTCAAATTGAGAGGCAAAAAATAAAAACTTAGTATCTTTTATTTTAAAAATGCGCATCCTAATTAAAACTTTATAATACACCACTTTCGGCAATATTATACATGAAGCAATAGTGTACTACCAACTGTTATTATTTGTGTTGTCTAATTTGGTAGTCACGTGGTGGACGGCAATTGTTGATATCTCTGTATTATATATAATTCTTTTACCCTTGTACCCGATGTAGGGTTAATTGTATAATAATACTTTCTTAATATTTCATGGCTTTTTCTGAATATTTGTTTTTACCAACTAGCGATACTCAAAACTTCAAGCTTTTGTATACAGCACGCTTACACTGAAAGGTAGAAAAAGGTAAACGATGATGATATATATAGTACTGGTCTCTCCTTCAGGAAAATTACTTGTGTTTTTATTTCCTAAAGGCAAACCCTTAAAGTTTTTGAATTAAATTTTCTTGGAAATGTTTTCGTCTGTATCACATGAAGTTATTGAATATTGCGAGAGACCTTCTTAAAAGTAAGTTACACTACTTTTTAAAATCTGCGCGATAAGCGGGAAAAGTCCGAGGGTCGTAAAGAACTTTTGTCTTGGTATAGTGACAGTCACGCGCCAGCAACCAGGGAGACTCCACTTGCTCTTATCGCCGATTGCGAAGTCCGTGCTATTATTCGTTTTTACGCCGAAAAATAAAGGTGCGCCGGAATTTTATCGCGAGTTGTGCAGTATGTACAGTGAAGATCTTATGTCAAGGCCAATGGTTTCTCGCTGACGTCAATTATTTATTGAAGTGAGAACATCTTTACACAATGAAGAATGAAGCGGCTGACCCTCCGTTGTTCCTCCTTCAATGTGTAATTCACGCTGGCGAGAAACCATTTGCTTTAACATAACGTCTTCACCGTACACACTGCACAACTCGCGATGAATTAAAAAAAAACGAATAAGAGCATGAACTTCGCAATAGACGGTAGGAGCAAGTCTTTTTCATAGATTTGACATAAGGCGCTGCAACATTGATTTCTGAACTTGCAGCAATTTCGTCTCGTAGGTGTACTTCAGGGCGACATTATACGCGGCCTTGTAATGGAAACTATATTTTTAAGATAATACCATAGTTAGTAATCAAGCAGTCAAGTCCCGAAGTCGGGCAGGCTAAGGGAAATCACCATTGCAAAAAATAAAGAAAAACAATATAAAAAAGAGAAGAAAACAAAATATATTTATGAAATTAAAGAAAAAGAAAGAATTAAAGGCAAGATAAATTAACGAAGATTGAAACTTAAAATGTATAGTAAAAAAACAGTAAACGAGAAGTGCAAGGTAATTAGATATACAAGAAGAACAGAAAGATAAAGATAGACACTTTAAATAAATAAAGATAAAAGTTCGAAAAATAACATGATGAAGAAGGTAGAAAAGACATAAAAAAGAATAGAACAGTTTTTGGAGAAGCGGAAACATTTAATATTATAAAAAATTACGAACTTAAAAACAACTGGAAGAGTAAATATATAATTAAAAGAGAGAAAAAACGATTTAAAATATGTTACAAGAGAAACAAAAGTAACAAGTAATAATTATTGAAAAGAGACAAGTAATAAAGGATTAGAAATGGAAAACTAACAAAGAGCAAATACAAAATGGCAGAAGGAAAAATTATAATTCGTCTCTTTCAATCGATGATTTATAATTTTTTTAAATTTACGTCAATAATATTTTGTATTTTCTTTTTCATTTAAACTTTTCTAATCTAGAATTTATAATTTTTTTTCTTCATTTTTCTTCTTTTTATATTCTTTTCTAAGAAACACCTTTGATTTCAGAGAGAAATTCTCTTATTTACTCCATATTTCAAAGGAAAAGCAGTGAATTGTCACGATATTACGTACACTTATCACTAAAGTTTGATAAAAGAGTGGATGACGTGTTATCATTAAGTAGTGTAAAACGGACTGACGCCTTACACGCAAGTGTAGACAAAGACCGGTTTACACAATTTAATGATAACACGTCATCCACTCTTTATCAACCTTACTTATCACGCAATCCAGTCATTAACGAAAACGACTGATCTGTGACAGAACAAAACTGCCAAAAGATCCGATATTTTATCGATGTTGACAAACCGTCAAAGCGAGACGGAGACTCCAGTACCTGAAACTGTATACGAATGATCTAGCGCATGGTCGGATAAATTGTGGGAATAAATCAAATCTGTCAGAAAACCCTCTCTTAAAAAGTTTCACTACCGACCTCAATGCACTTTGGACCACTCTTGACAATACCACGTACGGTTAATCTTTTGGCGTTCTTTTATGAGGGCAGTACTATTTATAATGTGAACAACCAATCCGTCTCTTTTGTTTAGTTTTCTTTCGTAGACTTTGCGTTTCAACTATCTCCTATCTTGGTGGCTAATAAATGGGGGATCTATCTTTCACAGAATGTTAAATTTAGATGATCTGGCATCTGACGGCTATAATATCCAAAGGGTCGATTGTGCTGGAAGAAAATATCCATCCTTGCGGTAAAGGAATCTAGATAATTGAGACCTGTAAGACGACGCGGTAACTTAAAAGGCGCAAGCAACTGACTGTCTATCAATACACAACAGACATTTGCAGAGATGTGCTCTTAAAAATTTGTTAATTGACATTGATCATTAGGTATCCGTAACCGGAATATTGATTTCTATCTATCTTACTTAATTTTAAAATAGAAGAGAGTAGAATAGAAATGTAAATAATACACAAAACCAACTTCTCAAACAGATCTAGAACTAAATAATTGTTTATTTACGTCCATCATTACGATTTCGATGCACACCCGACTTCGCGAGTTTTAAAGCATTATTGTATCTGAGATTATTTTCACGAAAGAATGTTGGCAGCCACACAAAGAAATTAGAAAATAAAATGTGTCTGTGCTAGGTGAATCGTTGAAAAGGAATTGGGATACTTCCTTCTTCCTCGGAATAAGAATACTTGCTGGCAATATAGTTGTTTATTTAATGTTACTTTTCGAGATTTGTTTTAAAAATAGTAACCTAAACTCTATCGAATTACACTGAGTTTTAGATATAAATATTCTGGTAATTTAGACAAGTAATTTAATTCTGAGTTTGGGTACTACAGATGTAATAATGGTTTACAATTACAATATACAACTGTCAGAAACTATCCGACACGCACACAATAACGATTTAGCGTTTACGGCCTTAATTTCTGATTGAAAATTTGACGTTCTTGCAGCGCCAATTAGCAATTGGCTAACTATCCAAAAAATTCGTGATTTCGATGCGGATTGTCTGATGCACGTACGCATAGGGTAATGTCCGTAATGTCTTCATTTAGAAACGAAACCCACGTGACCTCATTTGAGTATGCAATCAATATTACAAATTGGTAATATCAAGAATTAAAATCACCAACTATTACACTGGTCAACACATCAAAAATTTCCGGGGTGTTTTTATTTGTTTTCGCTTAAGTTAACTGTGCTGATTACAAAAATAACTAACTAGTTTTTTTTGTAGCACTTTGATTGATTCAGCCTTTACTTGATGAAACTCCATAATTAACTTAGGAACAAATACAAGAAATTCTAAAATTGTGTATTTGTTCCTAAGTTTTTTTGTAGCAGCTCTAGTTTTAAATATACACGTCGGTTAAAAATTGTTACAAAAGTATGATTTTTTTACTCACTTTATTTGAAACAGTCACTGTGGTTGAGGAATAAAATGTTTTTTTCTTGAATGAGGTGTCTGTATAAGATCCCGACAATGATTCCAGCAGTAATCAGCCATCATATGTATGTCCCACCTCCCTTGGTAACGTTCTTCCATTGTGCGAATATCCTGGTGAAACCTTTCACCTTGCTCTTCACTGTAATCTCCCAGGTTTTCAGGAAATCGAATGAGAATGTAAATAATGTAATTTAATACTCATGTTACACCCTAGATGTTTTAAGTTAGACAACATGTCGTTAACTAATTGTAAATAGTTTTCTGATTTATGATTTCCAAGAAAATTTTGAATCACATAAACGAAACATTGTCAGGTTCGTTTTTCTAGATCCCTCATAGATTCGACAAAATTTGGGTCTCTTATCAGTTGTCTAATTTGTGGTCCATCGAAAACGCCTGCTTTTAACTTTTCTTTGCTCAGACCAGGAAACTTTCGACATATAAGCAAAACATTGGTCATCTTTGTTAAGGGCTTTAACAAATTGCTTCATAATACCAAGTTTTATATGAAGTGGTGGCAATATAATTCGATTGTGATTAACTAAATGTGGATTTACTACATTTTGCTTACCAACAATAGCTGACTCCTCAGTGGCCACACCTTTTGAGTCCAATGGTTGTTTTTATCGCGACTGTCCCACAAACATAAGAAACACGGGTATTTAGTATAACCTGCCTGTTGTCCTAAGAGGAAATTTAACATTTACAAATCTACACAAATTCTCCAGCTATGTTCATCATACTTTATTTTTTCTAATACTAAAGAAATTTTGTCATATTGTTCTTTCATACAAGTTGAATGTCCTACAGGTATAGAACCGTACTTATTTCCATTGTGTAACAGTACACACTTTAAACCTCTTTTATTGCTATCAATAAAAATACAATAAATATTTGATTTGTATTTTTGTAAACCCATCTTTTGCATAAGACCTTCAACATTATTACAGTAAACTAAATTCTCTTCAGAGGAAAAATATGGCAGTAAATCTTTTTCACGAGTACGATAAAATGAAATTTTTCTTTTCTGGTACAAGTAGATATTAGATAATAATTCGGACTGCTCTTTCGATAGATTTAAATCCCTTACTAAGTCATTTAACTCACTTTGATTGAATGTTTGAGGATTTTCTCTGGACTAGGTGTGAAATCAGAGTCGGATTCATGTTTTTCTTCTTCAATTTCCATCTCCTTCGGTTCAAAACATGTTGATGATGTCGATGGTACTGGCACTGATGACTGATCAGAGTGTGTAAGAGGCCTCTGAGCAGAAGTCAACGTCGGATACAACCACTTATCCCGGTTTGCAGAGTTTATGCCCTTACCACACAAAAATAACAATCATCATGATGATTACGAGGTTCCCGCCAAATCATGGGTGTGTTGAATTTAAGAGCAGATCGTTTTCCACCTGACCATTGTCAAAAGAGACAACACAATTTTGGCACACAGTGTTAGGCACACACGGCTTCCGTAAATTGCTAATATTCACACCAAAGTAGTTAAAATACGCAGATTTAACGAAGTCCGTGATTGATTTACGATACTTCGCAAAGGTATATTCACCACAAATTACACAAAAATTATCTGGATCGTTTAAACAGTGTCTTCTCTTTGTAGCCATTTTAATTTTCTGTTGTTTTTTCTTAATGTACCAGTTGAAAGTGACTTATCATGCACCGTTACCTCAAACATGGGTAGTTTGAAAAATCTCAAAAACTAGAGGTGTTACACAAATACTAGTGTCATTTTTTGAAATAAGCACACTAAAATACATCAGAATATGATAGTAATCTTCTTGGAAAATTTTATAAAGTAGATATTTGTTGGGCAGTGTTATTTTAAAGTTCTACCTCCTATGCTTACACAAATATTTTCAATAAGTCTAAAATAAATCATCAGATATTTTATTTTTATAACTTTATTCATTTAAATTTACAGAAAGTGTTGGAAATTCTCTCTATTATTTTGTAAGCAAACATTTACTCGTCGCTTAAAATTTTCAATAATATGTTGCAAATGTGCCAGGCTGATGTTATTAATCTCATGCTGAATTGCTGCTTGCAGTTCTAGGTTGTGGAGTCTGTTTTAGTGTAGTCAATTTTTTTAATTTCCAAACAAATAAAAATCGAGAGAAGTAAGATTGGGAGAACGTGGATACCATAAATTTTTGGTAATTACTCTGTTATCAAATAATATCGGTAAATGTTCCTGAGTTCCAACAGTGCGAGGAGGTGCATTGTCTTGGTGAAAGAAACCGTGCTGCAAATCATGATCTAGTTCTATAAACTCATCTAAAATATGACGATATCACTTATAGTACGGGGAACAAAGACATTTCACTTCGGAAAAATTAAGGGAAAACTGAATTTTGGCACGAAGCTTCCTTTTGTGATTCTAAATAAGATGCCAAAAATCCCCGTCGATCCGTGCGCCGCTAAACAAGTTACGCAGGGTCAAAGGTCAAGAAAAACGATTTTTCGTAAATATCTCGCTAACGGTAACATTTATCGAAAAAATACTTAGGATCAAATATGTAGCTTAGGAAATTTCCCACAAAAAGGTTTTATTACTTTTTTCGTAGAACTAACGGTTTTTGAAAAATTCGATTAAAAAATTGTGGATTGTGGTATATTTGTAATTAAACGTTAAATGTGACTTAAAATATTGGGAAATATTCGTAAAAGTCCATAACAATACTATTACGAAACGACATTTTAAACTTAATGTGACGATTTAAATTATAACGGAAATGGAAAATTCTAGTAGCATAAAGACGTTATGAATGTAAACTACATAAATAACAATCTCACCACACATAACAATGTTATGCCACTTACTACAGACATTCGCATATGTACCACGGAAGCTTCCAGAACAATCTGACCGTTAAAAATACTCATACCCGAAAGCTTTTATACAAAAGCTTTAGGCAATCCACATGATCCGCACATACATAGCTTATGACAATCTTTAACGGTATTTTCAAATATTACTGGAAGCTCCCGCGAACTAAATAAAATCAGTATAAAAGCAGTGCATAACGATGAGTTGAGAACAGTTGTACTTTAATAGATTTATTCCTATGTTACGTGAACATTTTAAAGCTGCTGACATTAATGTAAAACAAGCTCAAAACGATGCTGATGTTCTCATCATTGAAACAGCACTTGAAGAAGCCGATAAAGGAACAAGCATCATTGTAGGTGAAGACATAGATTTGTTAATAATATTAATTGCACGAACATCCATTGATAAAAATATTTATTTTTTAAAACCTGGAAAAGCAAAAATAAAAACAACAATTTATTCCTCGCAAAGCTTAAGCTTGTATCAAGAGTGTTAAAATCATATTTTATTTTACATGCAATGACCGGTTGTGATACTACATCAGCTACTATTCACAAAGGTAAAACAAGTGCCTTTAAATTGCTAGAAAAGAATAGGGAATTAATTAATTATGCCGATCTTTTTACTAAAAAGCATGTTCTCCCGAGGTGATTTTTAACAATGGTATGGCCGTTTTCTGCTGGCTATGTATAAAGCACCAGTCAAAGGAGTGTCCATTGATAATCACAGATATTTAACGTTTGCAAAATTAAGACAGCTTAAAGAAACCGGTACCATTATCTTTTCTTCCGCCAACATCTAGTGCTGCTCGGCAACATTTATATCGTGTTTACTAGTGCAAGTATGGCTTGGTAACCAGCTTAACCCTCTACATTGAGGGTGGACATTGAAAGATCAAATTTTGGAGCCAGTGGAAACTCTTCTTCCACCCGCTCCTGATAGTCTACTCAACTCTATTTTTTGTAATTGCACCAAGGGATGTACCTTGAACTGTGGTTGCAGAAAAGTTGGATTATACTGTTCACCAGTTTGCGGTAATTTTCGCGGTCAGGATTGTTTAAATGTATCACCCGATGTGTTTAGTGAAATTAATAATGACGAGCCTGCTGATGATGTAGACCCAACACGGTGGGTCTATATCATCTTAACTGAGGCCATGGAAATACAGGATACGGAAGACGAACATGATGAGTTGGACATGGTAATTGAAATGGAGTCAGAAGAAAAACCATTATAATTCACCTGATCAATAAAAAATTAATCATTTAACTTATAATAATTTTTGTTATTTAAATAAAAAAATAAAAAAAGGCAAGTAGTAATAAATATTACAAAAGGAATTTTTTTAAAATAGAAATAATATTTTATTATAACTTTTTAATAATCATTTTATTAATAAAAAATAATTTGTAATTTGTTTATTTTCTTCGATAAATAAATATTTTTCAATCACAAATAGACGCGGATACGCCTATTGGGGGCATCATTTAAAAGAAAACACACCTTGTACTCTACCTCAAAGAAAGGAGTGCACGTATTATGAGAAAAATAAACGTTACAACTTTTTGAATGGAATTATTTCAAAATCCATTAGTCCTACGAAAAAAGTAATAAAATCTTTTTTGTAGGAAATTACCTAAGCTACACATTTGATAATAAGTATTTTTTCGATAAATGTTACCGTTAGCGAGATTTTTACGAAAAATCGTTTTTCTTGACCTTTGACCCCGCGTAACTTGTTTAGCGGCGCACGGATCGACGAGGATTTTTGGGATCTTATTTAGAATCACAAAAGGAAGCTTCGTGGCAAAATTCAGCTTTCCTTTAATTTTTCCGAAGTTGGCATTTTTTTATCTTTATTCCCTGCTTTATTTCCTGCTATTTATTATTAGCAATTATAGTGTCCTGAAAAAGTTTGCTCCGGTTATTCTTTCTTACGCTTACTTTATAAAGATGCATTTTAAGTTTCTTAGTAATTGCTTCGTTAGTATTTAACGCAGAAATCCCTAAAAGTAATATTATTATGCGAAATTTAAATAAATAAAAAGAAATTTCCGTATCTATCTGGTCTGCAAACTTTACCATGGACTTGTGGAGGTTATGGTTCATACGAATTTGAATATCATCTAGTGCATCCTTAGTAGGTCAATCGTTAGATTTTTGGTTGCAAATCTAATTTATTTCTTTAAATCGATTAATAACATGTCTTCGATATTTGAAGGCATCATAATCCAGATTGAAATCAGGAGAGCGTTGTACAAGTTAATCGGTGCAGCTTTCAACTGAATAAATCCAATTCCCTTCATGATCCTGACTTCCAATTCAATAGTGGACTATTAAAATAAACCCATCTTGCTCTGATGTAAACACCATTGTTAAGGATCTCAACCAAAAATGAAATGTTTGTTTTTGATATTAATATTTATTAGTGACGGTAATGACGTACAATACAGGAAAATTAATATTGGCTCGTTTGTTTTTAAACTAATATAAAATAATGAAAATAGAAATAACAACAAAACTAATCTGTCAATCTCATTCAAATTTCACGCCTATTTATGGTTCTCCAAAAATTTAGCGAGGAATACCAATCCTAAAAGTTAGCAACTAATATTGAAGTGGTCACATGGGTTTCGTTCTATACTGAATTCTCTGTATATACACTACCGCTTATAAGTATTTGAGCACCTTTGGATTTTAGATTTTTGTATACAAAGAATCTATTTAGGAAATATATTCCAGCATTATTGAATGGTATGCTAATAATCAGTAAGATCCACAGAAATTGATTAAATAAAATCGGTCTATTTACTTCTTTTATCTGTATCAGAGGTATACCGTCATACAAGCGCAGGTAGAAGCGACCACAAACAGC
This sequence comes from Chrysina gloriosa, assembly GCA_038088585.1. Classification (NCBI taxonomy): domain Eukaryota; kingdom Metazoa; phylum Arthropoda; class Insecta; order Coleoptera; family Scarabaeidae; genus Chrysina; species Chrysina gloriosa. Next base: position 10,126,408 of record CM076095.1, read on the forward strand.
ATATTCCTTGAAATTTCAAGAAAACATTGGTAATTTTACTATGAATCATGAAGCTATAATAAAGCCATTGAGTCAGTTATTGTTCCATGTTAGTAGCGACATCTCTTAACGAATAATATTTATAATTTCGTTCAAAATTTAACATGCCGAAAAAGAAAGAAATTAGTGTTGGAACGTGTGCCCTGATATTAGCAAAACATAACTTAGTCATAAGCAATCGCCAAATTGCCAGAAAATTATTTAAATCCATCTACTGTTGATTATAACTTCAAAACATACCGTGGAAGTGGCAGTTTTTAAAATAAAGTAAGAAGTGATGGACCACAGGTGACAGCATCAGCTCAAGATATTGCAATCGCGGTGTTCACCGAGTAAAATAAAAGACAAACAGCGTCAGAAATCGCGGCAAAAATCAATACTGCACTTCCAAAGCGTGTCCACGGTTAAACGCCGTTTGCCTTCACGGACGAATTGCGATGTGAAATCCCTTACTTCGCCAAATTAATAAGAAAGAGAAGTTACAATGGGCACGAGAATATCGAAATTGGACGATAGAAGATTGTACAAAGTATTGTGGGCCGAAGAAACCAAGTTTGAGGTTTTACGGTTTCCGTAGACGAGTGTTAGTAAGAAGGTCTGTAGTTGAGGTGGCACTAGAGCAATGTAGAATCTCTATCGTCAAACACGGCGGTGGTTTGGTAATGATTTGGGGTTGTTTTGCTAGTATATCCGGCAGGTGATCTGGTATAAATTCAAGACAGAATGAGAAAAGAGCAATACAAACGCACCTTAGAGGAAAATGCAATACCCTCTGGTGTAAGAATTTTGGGTCAGAATTTTATATTTCAACAAGACAATGACCCAAAACACACTTCAAAATTATGCAAGCAATATTTAGAACAGTTGGAAGAAAAAGGGGCATCAACAATCATGAAATAGCCACCCCAAAGCTCGGACTTGAATCGACTTATTATGGGAAGAACTCGATCGGGTAATAACAAAAACTGCTCCAGCTTTAGCAGATGACACGTCGAATAAACTACAGATAGTATGAGCTCGACTAACACCGGAAAAATTATTAAAATTAATTACAAGGATGCCCAGATTATACGACGCAATCATTAAAAGTAAGGGTCACATCAACGAATCTAAAATTTAGGTCAAATAAATAATTTTAATTGTTGAAATTGCATATTTGTGTAACCGTAAATACCTAATACATATTTGAATATATGTAGATATTTAATGAATATGAAACAAAAAAAGTTTACTTTTGGGAGCACTTTGCCTCCAACAAATATGACAAAAGCCTATCCAAAATGATGGCCGGCGCATTTTTTGGAATTACATTGTAGCACTGGAAAATCTCCATACTGTTAATACTGAGGGATTCACTACTGCTTGTTCTCCACAAAATCATCAAAATGTAAGAGATAGAATCATCTTGCATTTTGACAACGCTCCGGTTTACAGTGTTGCTTAAACGATTCTTTTTTGGATTGCCAAAACGTTGAAATAATGCTTGCACGTGTAAAGGATAACATACGGGGTTTACGTTTTACATCGGTCGAAGAAGCAGTGGACGCATTTAAAGATGAAATAAGCATCTTAACGTGGGTAAATTAGAAAAATGTCTTTTTTTTTAATATACATAGTGTGTATTACATTACTAGGCTCAGCGAAAAGAGAAGAGTCCTTGTATTTTTCCAGCTGAACGTCGCTTTTTTTTTTCAGGGGTTTTAACTTTTAGACAGAAATGGTCTTGTATTCATAGACACATTTCCTATTTAAATAAGTTGTTAAAATCACTAATTTCTTCAAGCATTATGCATTGAAATTCTTTACTAAACTTATAACGTTTGTTGTATGTACATATGTAAGTTTATCTAAAACCCATGCACTTTTGATAATACAAAACCGCAACATGTAATCAATTTATTTTAAACAGCAATTTACCAACTAATTCTATGCATTATTATGTATTCTTAATCATCAAGAATATAATGACTTTGATAATCATAGTGAGAATTATTTCACGAGCATTCTTGTGCAGATGTCCCTGACAGATGTTATAAATAAGACAAGTACAAAAAATAATTACAATATTTTGTCAAGTATAGGTGCATCTGCTAACACTTGACAACCTGATCTCGTCCAATAAAAATGCAATCTGTTCATCAGCGCATTCTAAAAGTAGTAGTACTGGTATATGATTATTGATTAATCACATTAGTTTTAAATCTTACAAGAAGGTAAAGTAATCGGATTTTTGTAATTTTTGATATTTATGGTACGTGTAGTTTGGACCTTAAATAAGAATATTTTGGAGTAGTTCGACGCAACGTTCATAAATTACCGAGATAATCGATATTGGAGTTTCACCCACCATTTAAAACCACCAGATATAATACGATTGTCAACTGGACTCGTGGTCTAGTCGATAGCGTTTTGGTACGATACTCACCGGATCGCTGGTTCGGGTCTCGTCACGGGACATTTCTTTTTCTTCCATTCAAAACGCATCATATGTTTTTCATTCTTCTCATATCAAAAATTATGAACAAACGAAATATATGAACTATATCCAGGAACATTCTTCAAGTACATCATTAAAATGGTCAATCGGTTGATAAACAATATTCATTTTGAATTAGCTTAACAATAAGGTAATAATAAAAAAAGTGTTGCTTCCCATGTTTCTATGATAACTACCATTCTGGCTCGTGCCACACTGCGTAAAATGTCACATACTAGATATAAAATAATAGAAATTTTCATTTCAACCTGACTCCGTTCGTGTTTTTTTGTTTTTTAAGAAACCTTATTGTTAATTCAAAATGAATATTGTTTATCAACCGATTATGCATTTTAATGATGTACTTGAAGAATGTTCCTGCATATAGTTCATATATTTCGTTTGTTCATAATTATTGATATGAGAAGAAGAATGAAAGAAACATATGGTGCGCTTTTAATGGAAGAAATGTCCCGTGACGAGACCCGAACCAGCGATCTCGTGAGTACCGCACCAAAACGCTATCGACTAGGTTACGAGTCCAGTTGACAATCGTATTATATCTAGTGGATTTAAATGGTGGGTGAAACTTCAACATCGATTATCTCGGTAACTCTCGGTAACAAATTGTAGTGAGTGACTACTAGTTCGCCACTTATTTTGCATTGATCTTTTCGTAAACAAACTATTAGCATACTTTGAAGAATGCATTGCACATTTATTGGACAAGATCAGGTTGTCGATTATTGGTAGATGGACCGGTACTTGACAAAAATTGTAATCATTTGTTACATTTGTCATAAAACACCTTTCAGAGATCTTGCAAAAGGATGTTCCTAAAATCGTTTACACTATACTGAAGGTAATTATATTCATAACACTAATTATAACATTTCTGCACGAGTGATTCGTCCCAATTCTACAAATAATTGCCTACTTAGAGTTGATAATAAATTATACTACATACTAAAAGAAAGGGAATTAAAAGGTGTTGCTAAAGACAATTGATGGTCAATTAGCAAACTGGGCCACTACTATCAGCAAATACTTTTTTTGCAGAAGACTTTACATTATAACACATTAATCAATAAATTTGTAGGATGACAATCATATGATTTTGAGGAAATACCAGCCACCAAACGACGTGTCAAAATTTTATGACAATCTAATGTTTAGTTCACAATCTGCAGTGGTTTTAGTGACGCTAATTTTGTAATTTTTAAAACAATGGAAAAAGCTGAATTTCGTGTGTTGATAAAATATTACTTTTTAATGGGAAAAATACGGTTCAAGAAAAGCAATGATTTTACAAGTGTTATTCGGACTCTGCTCCATCGAGACAAATGGTAGAGACGTGGTTTGCTGATTTTCGCCCAAATTCGGCAGTTGTTCCAGAAAACCGAAAACAAAAGAGTCCACAAAACGGTTTTGGCCGATTGTAAATTGAAGTTGCATGGGATAGCTGACATCTTAAAGAAGAAGGCAGTGTATTTACCATTTTGCATGAACATTTGAGCGTGAGAAAGCTTCGGTCAAAGTCAATTAAAAACAACAACGCGTCGACGATTCAGGGCGCTGTGTGGAGCTGTTTGTTTCAGGACAATAAAAATAAAGTTTTCATGCGGTATGTGATAGTGACTTCATCACTACACTCCAGAGCCAAATTGGCAGTCAGCTGAGTGAGCAGCAAAGGATGAAAACCGTCCAAAGCAATTAAAAAACGTAAATGTCAGCTGGTAAGGTTTTGGCCTTCGTATTTTGGGATGTGCACCGTATTCGTCGATTACCTTAAGAAAGGAAAAGTGCTCTTTCACCAAGACAATGCACTGTGTCACAAGTCCATCGCAACTATAGGAAAATTGCACGAATTGCACTTTGAATTGCTTCTCCATCCATTCCCCGGATGTGGAATCTAGCGACTACTACCTGTTTGCAGACCTAAAAAGAATTCTCTAGGGAAAGATATTTGGCTCCAAACTGAAGGGTATTTAAAAAAATAAAAAAATACATCGTTCTACAAAAAAGGCATCGAAATGTTAGGGAAGCGTTGGAGAGAATGTATCACTCTTGAAGGAGACTGTGTTAATGAGTAAATTCGAATTTTGTCTAAAAGTTGTAGTTTTATTAGTCATTCTATGAACTTAGTGAGTGATGTGTTATTACTGGGATTGGGTAATAAATCCATTTGAAAGTACACCTACCGGTCTATTTTTTGGCCGTAGCTGCTTTAAAACCTAAATATAGAAACAAACTCGGAGTGTTTATCTTGAAAACCAAACCAAACCTAGACAGGTTGTATACTTTAAAGCAGGCACATATTCATTAGAAAGAAATAGCTCAGGCACTCCCTGGGCGGGGAGGGGAGCGCAGTTTCAGAACCGCTGCTATAAACGGTTATCCATTACAACAAGCTTCTTAAACGGAGTACAGTGTGGATATTTGAAGCCGAGATTAATAATTGCGGGTTTGGCATTATTGGAATATTAGCCGATTTAGTAACGTGGTAGTGCAACAGGTTGTGGATACCCTTACTAAAAGATCAAAATTGAACTACATATAATAACGAAACTGAATGTCATATCTACGACCAATATAAATACAATTTTATTGATTTTATTATAGCTATGTTCCAGCAGAAATCACGAACTAGATAGATTCAATCAAATGCCGCGAAATCAGTTGGAAATTGGTTTATGATTTTTCTCCGCCAATCAAATCGTCTTTAACTAGTACGTGATTTCTGCTGAAACAAAGTTTATACTACAACAAAGTGAAATTCCGAGTCAAGTAACATGAAATAAGGAAAGATAAGGAATTGTGTACTGCGGCCCCGGTTAAATCTCGGTTATTAAGACGTATAGCTAACAATAAAATGAAATAATCAATTTCTTCTGGTTTCAATTAAATCAAATTTCCTATTGAAGGTGTACCGAATTTATAGAGAGCGATTCAGATCATCTTCAATCATATTGCAAACGAGCTTGTTTAATCTCCATCTAGACACATCTATTCCGATTTTTTCCACTTTTTCCTATCTTGTACGTTATCAAGTACAGAGTAACGGGAAGTATATGAAACGAAGAGGCCAACCTCCTGGCAAGAGAAGGGACAAAGAGGGAACTTGTAGGGTCTGAACCTATATGTAGAATTTCTTATCAAACCTGTTGAAGGATCAATGGACTAAACACTGAAAGACCACTCTTGGACTAAGGCAATCTTCCACACAATTACTGCAAGCACCAAGTTGGCAAGACAATTGGCTTACTGATAGGACACTGTCGTCTTCTGTAAGATTCTATCCGCAGGTTCTGTTGTGAGAAAAAAAAACTCCGCATCACATCTTCTGTGAATGCCAGGGAATTGTTGGCCCTATTTCTTCTATTTTGTTAATTTTATCATTCGTGGTCTATCTATCGCTCCCGTTTGAAAAAGATGCCCTTTACCACTGGATAAGCTTTTTTCATTGTTATGGCTGATCTTCGAAATTGACGTATTCGGATCAATTTTGTATAGATTATGTGTGTTTTAATTCCTGTTATCAGCTGGACTGGGCGGTATAGCAGCTTGCATGTTGCCCTCTCGATTTACAGGTCGCGTGATTAAACCGGATTGAGGATGGTGATTTTTACTTGCAGATAAAATCTCAGACATGACTTCTTCTCGGATAGGAAGTAAAACTAGGCTCCGTGTCAATACGACGCTTGGCGCGTTAAAAATACTTCTTGGAGGTGGTCCTCCATGTTCGACTAAATTCTACCTGGGTGCAAGAATGATCTCTAAGATCGAGTGTATGTACTTATAAGTGGGAAGGATTTCTACATGGCTGACACTTTGCCTTTACAAACGAACTGCTGTTATCAGATTTTAGTACTACAGATATCTCAGTGTTCCCAACAAGAAAAATCAGATCACGTGATAGACTTTTGGTACTCACTTTGTATTTTTTCCTTGTTTTCCTGGTATAAGCCGGTCATTTGTTATTGTCATTTTTATTTTTCCCTTAATTTTTGCATTCCTCTCGATACATCTTGTCATCCATCTAGTCTAGATTTATTCTTATTAACTTCAAACCATTTTAGAGAAAATGGAAAGCCTTTTTGTACAGTTTCACAATTTCTTAAACTTTTGAATTGCCAGTAAACGCGCATAACCTCCTAAAATCGCGCACATTGAAACACTTCTGCACATGGTTATTAACCGCATGATTTACGATACGTAAACGTACGAGGTGCGTCTAAAAATTCCGTGATGGCTCGATATATCAACGGAAGTATAGGTCAGGTGTGGACGCGTAAGTGTGAAATCACGTCAGAGTGCAATAGAGCAACGAGTGAACATCAAGTTTGGCTGCGGATTCGGGAAAACGGCGATGGAGGCGCCTCAAATGTTGGTGGAAATGCACGGAAGCAGGAAGCATATTTACGACTGGTGCTAATGCTTTTGCCAAGGGAAGTACCTGACTGAAGCCACATTGAGTCGCCTGTCCACAAGCAAAACCAGAAATTCGATCTAGCGCCTGAAAGGTGTACGCTTGGACGATGTGGCGACAAATCAAGAAACATGTGATAGCAATTTATGATTGATTCTTAAAGGAGCCTTTTGCTGATAGTTTCCAGCAATTTTATGAACCTTGCGGAAAGTGTTTTATAAACACTGGCGACTATTTTGAAAACAAGGGTTATTTTTGTGTATCTGTTTTGTCTGTGTTCTAATCCAATACCCTTAGTTTTTTAAACAGACTGTATGTTGTCATGTACACTAGACTTTCTTCTTGGTAATCGACTGCAAAAGAACGAAACATCTGTAAACACAACATTAGTCCAATTTCTGTCAGTCTTGTTAGTTGCACCATTATTCTCGATGACGGTCCGATAATAACGGTTCAATAATCGTGCTGCGAAGTACTTCTAATAATTGTCAGTAGGCTACCATTAATGTTCTCTGTTAATTCAGTTTGTCACGTACGTGGTTTCTTTTAAAATAAACTAATAATAACTTTATCCTGTCTCGTATTTGTTGCGAGTTGCATGTTACATCCTGGAAAGTCGTCCACTGCTTTGTTGATTTGTAGCGATTTACTTGGTAATCCCACCGATTTATGTATACAGTATGGACGTATAGGTTGGAACAAAGTCAATAAAATCTGTAAATAATTGAAGAAATACGTTCGGACACGTCAACCGTACCAACCTTACCGCAAATTTTTACCCAAAGAAATCGTATTTTGTGACATAGTCGCAGATATGGCGTTACCCCTTTTATTTTAAGTGAAAACCTCTATTCTTGATAGCGCCATTTGGAGGAGAATGTTTTCTGCATAAAGAACGATAATTTCTGAGAATCAGTTACATACCAAGATTTTTGAGGAAATAATAATTTAAGTCTTAACATTTTTATTTGCGTTCAGTTGTAATTTATTTAAAATTTACCATTTTCAAAAAATAAGTTTATTTCGAATAAGGTCCTAGAAATGTTCACTAATAAATCCAGTTTTTCTTGTTTTTGTCACAATCCTATCGTATTTGTTGTATTTGATTTATTTTTTAAAACAAAAAGGAAGTCAATTTCAACGTGAAATGTCTGTGCTGCCAGTTTTGATAAACGTTATTTGTCTTTTGATTAATTGATATAAAATTAAAAACGACACGTTTAAGTGAAACCCAAAGAATAGAAATTCTAATGATGATTGGTCTTGCAGACAAATCCCGCACGCAGGAAGAAGTTTGTGAATTGTTCAATAATAAGTATCCTAATAGGCTTATTACGCGGTCAGTAGTAAATAAGATAGAACGTAAATTTAGGGACTTAGGTCACATAAGAGATAACTTTACGAAACAAGGATGTTGTACTAACGTTTCAAAGAAACCCTCACAAATCAAGCTGTGAAGTGTCATTGCAGGAGTCAATAAGTCTCTACCGTTTTAAAATGTCTAAAAGAGAACAAGTACAAAATAAAATTGATTCAAGAACTACACGAGGATGATTTTGACAGAAGAATTGAATTTTGTGACGTAATGATGGACCGATGTAATAACAATCTGGAAATTTCAAGACTAAATAATTTTCTTCGACGAAGCTACCTTCTGCCTAAACGGGCCTGTCAATAGGCAACATTGTTGATACTGGGCACCTGAAAATCCACACTGGATGATGGAAGGACGCACAATTCCAACAAAATATCAACGTATGGGCAGGGATTGTGGGTAATTCAGGCATAGGCTGGTTTTTAAATGAAGGTCTATTACATGGTGAAAATTATTTGCTATTACTGCAGCGAAACAGAATACCAGCAATTGTTGCTCTCTGTCCAAATGCAGAACAACCCCTCTTGTCGGATAGCGCCTTATGCTTCCAACAGGATGATCCACTGCCACATTATTCCCCAACTGTTCGTAATTATCTTAGTACCCAAACTAATTAATTGGTAGGCGAGAAGCAAGATGTCTCAATCTAACTTCACTCGATATCTTGCCGGGTTATCTCCAATCCAAAGTGTATCTAAACCGACCTAATAATATTGAAGAAAATTGGGGTTACCATTAAAAAGAAAAGAATGTGACAAAGATATTTGCGAAAATAACGTTTTTTTCTATTTACAGATTTTATTGATTTTGTTCCAACCTATATGTTCAGACTGTATATTGATATGGCTGAAAATTCGCTTAATCTTTGTTCTAAAAATATTACACTTGTATTATTAGCCACACATAATAAGAAATTGACTTGAAATCCATAACAGTTCTCACCTCTATTACAACTAATTTGCACAACCACAACTATGTGCAGTAGCGTCCGGAAAAACGAACCGCAAGGACCGAGCAATTCAGTTCGTTATATACGGCGTTTGTGATAAACAACAGATAAAACACGTTGAATAAATGAAAAATTATTAATAATTACATCATTCAATTCGATATTTATTTAACTAAAATCAGAAAAATACTCGTACATGAGTGCATTTTATTGTGTATTACTAATTAAAAGTATGTAAATATTTCTTGATTCAATTTTGCATGAGCGCATATTTGTTCGATATTGGCCTAAATACTTGCGAAAATGTTTTAAGCATAGCTGGGGGTATTACGAAACTAAAAAAGTTGCAAAGCTTCTTGACACATTGTTATGCTTCCTGAGTAGTAGCGATTGGCAAGTATTATTTCCGGGTCTGTGAAGTTGGCACCGCAAAATAGAAAAAATCTTTGGAAATGACATATTTGTTTGAGAATTTGTTGACCATGTTTGACCTCAAAATAGTTTTGTTTGACCACCCTTCATTATCGAGAGAAAAGTTTTTTCAAACATCAATAAACAATGATAAAATATCCCTCGCGTTCAATAAACATTATTTATTCATAAAAGTTGTTTGGTAAAATAGATATTTTCAGATTGGTAGTCAAAACCGTTTAGATAGTGATTTGATCATGTTTGGCTACCTCAAGAATTTTTAGTTAAGAGTAACAGAAATTATTTATTTATTGACGAATAAATAAATTCAATGTAAATATTCAAGGATTTAAGGTTAAAACCCTACAGAAAATCGTTTGACTACGTTTGAAATTTCATTAGGGCATAACAGAAATTATTTATATACCAAAATTATTTACCAGTTATTTTTTTCCGAATTAAAGTCGATACTTAGCGGAACAACGTTTGATCATGTTTAACCACCTCATGAATTTTTATGCTGATGTATAAAGATCGTGCATTCCTAACAATATTGTTCAACCAAGTAGATATTTCAAGTCCGAAGGTCGATACTGTATAGAAAATCGTTTGACCACGTTTACCCATCGCTTGAAATTTCATTAGGACATACCAAAAATTATTGATATACCAAAATTATTTCCCAAAGTTATTTCTTTCAGAAGTTAAGTCGATACTGAGCGGAACAACGTTTGACCAGCTCCTGAATTATTTCCTTTTGCCGCTCTCATTTATTCCTACTAAATTTAGTTAGAAATGGAAGATTATAATAATGTTTTTTGTCGACAGTTCTTGACTTTTAAAAGATGTACAAATGGAGAATTTTGTACCAAGAGATACAAGTCTGGACAGTATATTTCTATTGGTTAGTCCGAAGTTGCGTTTCGATTCTTTGACATGTCTTCAGTTAAGAGATTTTTACAAATAATAATTGTTACACTTAATAAAAATTTACATGTGGTCAAACATCGTCGAACGATTTCCCGCATAGTAGTGACCACTTATTACAAAATATTCACTTTCTTGAATGGTTTTTATGAAAAAATAGTTTGGGTTGCGCTTGAAAAAATATCAAGTGACGGTCAAACGTAGTCAAACGATTTTCTGTACAGTATCGACCTTTGGACCTAAAATATCTACTTGGTTGAACCATTGTTAGGAATACATGATTTTTATACATCAGGAAAAAATGTCATAAGGTGGTCAAACATGGCCAAACGTTGTTCAGCTCAGTCTACATTTCAATTTCGAAAGCATTAACTTTGGTAAATAATTTTGGTATATACCAGGTCTAGTAGTATGAAACCGGAATTTCTCTATAGATGGTGCCAGCGTTCAGTGTAATCACTATAAGACCCCTGTTACATAGCCATCGTCTTCTTCTAACAGCTGACGAAGAGTGTCAACAAACATTAACCCACGTTCCGTACACTAGTATATTTTTTATAACCTCAAACATGTCATGTTTCGAGCCTAATAACTACGATTTGCGGACAGCATTAATTTTTTGTTACCATTTAAAGAAAACTGCTGCAGAGTCGCATAGAATGCTTGTCGAAGCATACGGTGAACATGCTCTCGGTAAAACACAGTGCTTCGAGTGGTTCAAAAGATTCGAAAGTGGTGATTTTGAGGTTAGTAACAAAGAACGTGGAAAACCACCAAAAAAGTTTGAAGACAAAGAGTTACAAGCCTTATTGGATGAAGACGATGCTCAAACTCAACAAGAACTCGCGGATCAATTAAATGTATCGCAGAAAGCTATCTGCAATCGTTTAAAAGCTATGGGAAAAATTCAAAAAGTGGGAAAATGGGTTCCGCATGAATTGAACGAAAGACAGCAAGAAAACCGAAGAACCACCTGTGAAATGCTGCTTAACCGGTTCAATAGAAAATCATTTCTCCATCGAATCGTGACAGGTGATGAAAAATGGATTTATTTTGAAAATACTAAGCGTCGTAGATCATGGCTGAATCCAACCGAACCATCGACATCAACTGCAAGACCGAATCGCTTTGGAAAGAAGACGATGCTCTGTATTTGGTGAGACCAAAAGGGTTTTATTTATTATGAACTGCTGAAACCTGGTCAAACCGTCAGCACTTAACGCTACCAACAGCAAATGATCAATTTAAGCGGAGCAATAACTGAAAAACGACCGGAATATGCAAAAGGCAGCACAAAGTGATTTTGTTGCATGATAACGCCCCATCTCATACAGCAAAACCGGTCAGGGAAACAATTGAGTCGTTCAATTGGGAATTACTACCGCATACGGCTTATTCCCCAGACTTGGCTCCATCCGACTATCACTTATTCGCATCGATGGGTCACGCTCTCGCTAACCAACGCTTCAATTCGTACGAAAATGTACAAAAATGGCTTGATAATTGGCTCGCTTCGAAAGAAGAAAAGCTTTTTGGCAAGGCATCCATAAATTGCCGGAGAGGTGGGAAAAATGTGTACAATCCACTGGAAGTTATTTTGAATAAAATATTTTTTATCACTTTTGAATAACAATCGTTTTATTTTTACAAAAGAATTCCGGTTTCATACTACTAGACCTGGTAAATAATTTTTGTTATGCCGTAATGAAATTTCAAGCGATGGTCAAAAAATTCAAACGATTTTTGTACTGTAGCGACCTTCAGACTTAAAATATCTACTCGGCTGAACAATTGATAGGAATGCATGATTTTTATACATCAGGATAAAAATTAATGAGGTGGTCAAACATGGTTAAACGTTGTTCGCTCAGTATCACCTTTAATTCGGAAAAAAGGCTTAGGTAAGTAATTTTGGTTTTGACCTTAAATCCTTGAATATCAACATTGAATAACCTTTTTCAATAAATAAATCATTTCTGTTACTCTTAACTAAAAATTCATGAGGTGGTCAAACATGGTCAAACGATTATCTAAACGGTTTTGACCATCAATCTGAAAATATCCAGTTTGCCAAACAATTTTTATGAATATATTAGACTTCATCAAAATTCTAAGCAGTGGCCAATCGTGGTCAAACGATTTGCTACACGCGAGGGATATTTTATAATCGATTATTAATGTTTGTTCTCGATAATGAATGGTGGTCAAACAAAATTATTTTGTGGTCAAACATGGTCAAAAAATGGTTAAAGAAATATGTTATTTCCAAGGATTTTTTCTATTTTGCGGTGCCAACTTCACAGATCTGTTATTTCCATTGGAATACTGGAATCGTTTACAGATGACGAGCGCCGTCGATTATGTCGTGGTTAGTTAAGAATTTGGTGGCCGCAACTTGATCATCTACATGAATGAATTTGTTAGTATTGGTATTCTGCGTAATATCCTCAATATCATTATCTATATTATATGTTGATATATACAGATTCGCTTTAAGCAACCTATTTTCGTACAATCTCCTGGAATTAATTCATATTAGACGGAAAGTCGTTTTAATATAAGGAAATATTCTATTATTCTTATTGCAAATATGATGAGACCCTCGAGTTTAGTATTTAATAACCGCGAGTTCACTTTAAGCGGGGTTCATTTTAGCCGATCATTACTGTACTCTTGAACTCTATCCTCATTATTGCGTTATGTTGCTATTGAACGCGCATTTAAGGTTATTCAAATCAGTTTACACGATAGTTTTCTTGCTCTTGTAATCATACCATGCAATATTTAGATAAAAAAATCGCTACTAGTTTTATGACTTTAAGTAATATCCAAAGTTTCTAGTATTTTTTTCTTCACATTTTAGCCCGCAAATTGTGATACCAACGAATCAGCAAGCCACGATAATGCCAACGGCGCAACCGCTACTTTTACCCCAGATGCCTGTTATCACCACACCGGGTGTTCAATTTATACTTCGACCGCAAACGAAAATTCCAACGCAAATGCAAACCGCAACGGCGACTCCTCAAGGACTCATCATTCAACCGACGAGTCAGTCGGTCCTTCAAATTCAACCTCCAAGATCTCAGCCGCTGGTGAGGGTGCTAACGAACGGCGTACAACTAGCAGCACCCACGACGACATACGTCACTCATTTGGCCAATCCGTCTATCCATCAACAGCAGAATTTAGCTCAAGGCTCCGTGATCAACGCCCATCAAGTGAATGCCACCCTGGCGGCCAAGAAGAAACCGAAGAAAAAGAAACAGAAATTGGATCTGGCGAATATCATGAAACTATCGGGTATTGGAGATGAGGACGATATTCAATTCGAAAGTGATACTTCGCAAAGCGAGAGTGAACATAACTCAGTGCATTCTCAACCGAATACACCTCAACCTCAACAGTCGAACATGATGCAACCGCAGAATGTGATACAGTCGCAACAGAATATAGTACAAACACAAGCGAATATATTACAAAGTACGGATACTAAAAAAATCGGGAATATTCAGATATCGGCGCTACAGCAACCTACGATTAATGCTACGACTACACCTCTTGTGCAGGTAATACTAATATCTGTCATAATATAAAATTTTAGTCGCATTTTTTTTTGGCAAACGTACATTTTCCTTTTGTTGAGCTACCCACTAAATTTTAAGAATCTGATGATAGGTCTTTATATTCCAGAATACAGTAAAATGTCAATTATCCGAATCAATTCGGGATCGGACCCCATCCACATAAGTAAAAATCTGAATATTTTTTTATCGGTTGATTACGGTACATTACATAGTATGATTAATATATCCAAATATGCTTTACTATACTCTGTTCATTCATCAGAAATAGTTAAGCCACTCCCTTTAATCTATACCAATTAGCGCAACAGACAGTTTAACATGCTACAAATTAGCAAAAGCGCGGAAAATTGGAAATAAGGATATGAAATTTGAAATTCCTAGTTATTTATTAACTAGACGCTGGCATAACTCCAATAAGTATAAAAACATGGTATTTATTTATAATAATAAAAATATAAAGAATATACAAATTGCCACAGAAAAATATTTTTCTAAAAAGTACGTATTTGTTTCATTACTGAAACTATTTTAATAGGGAAAGTAAAATAATTAAAATTACGTTCTTTTTCTTCAGTCGAAAAATGCCTGGCTGGCCGTTTTTTCGGCGGAGAGAGAGTCGTTTGATCCATAATTGATGAATTTCTAACCTAAAAAGCCAATCGGTTTGAACGTAATAATCGTTTAATATTCTTTTTATTATGTACCTTAATATACACAAATGTGCAAAACGACTTTTTTGAGTAGTGAATTACAATAACAGCCAAGCGAATCAACGCTGAAGCTACTGTCAAAACCTCGAAACGAAATGGCCTTTGACGTTGGCCTGATACGACTTTTTAGACATACGACCAATAGAAACATTTTACTGAAATCATGCGCGCTTTTGTAGGGAGTGGCCTAACTATTTCTGTTGAATGAACCGAGTATACTCTGTATTTGCCTCGATGACAGTGTATGTACTGAAAAGTTGCTTAAGAACGCTGCAGTAAATACCGCAAATGTTATCTTCTGTTTAATTCTGAAAAAGGACCCAAAACCGAATCGGGATAATTGGAGGCCCGGATAATCGATATTTCACTCCACCATGTTTACCTGAAAGTGAAAACCAGAGCGAGGCAATGTTTACTGCCCTTTCACAATAATGTTAACCGTAATGGTGATGGTAACGTTATGTTGGGCGTTAAAACTCAAAATATGTAGTACTCATTAGAATGTTCACAATAATGTTAATGGTAATCCTAATGCTAAATCTTCGTGTTAACGTTCTAAAACAATTTTGGTTTTCTTAACATCATGGTTAATAAAGTTGTTTCATTATTCTTTGGCACCGACTCAGTTACGGAATTTTGACGAGGAAACGAAACAGAGCGATGACATGAGTGAGATACTGCCATATATACTGGCAATTTTAAAATATTCGACGAACTATTACTCATTTCTGTTTCTGTCGTTATTGTTGTCGTCACATATCTAACTATTCCTTAACTTCAAACGATTTAATTGCAGTTTTGTCAGCTTTCTTAAAAGGTTCAAATAAATTTTCAGTTGAAAGTACATCACATATGTACACATACCACATTCCTCTTCGAAATTTTCGCCGTTTCCATTTGAAACTCCTCAATCGATTTTCTGGGTGATTAGACCATTGTCCAGTTAGTCTCGTTCTTCCTAGCCCTGGCAACAACATCTCTCCATAATTTTCTCTCCTGCACCTTCTGCTTCCAGTTGTCTACTTTCTTCATTTTTAAATCTTCTGTCACTTGGACAATTCATCTTCCTCTAGGTCTTCCCCTTGGTCTTCTCTCCATTGGTGTCCATTTTCTTAACATTTGGACATTACTCTCTCTATCACTTCTCCATATGTGTCCCAACCATCTTATACGCTGTGATTTTATTATTTTGACTATATCTTCTCCTCCCATTATTTCTTGTATTTCGTGATTCATCAACGTTCTGTACTCATCCGCGCCTACCTTCTTTGGCCCCAGCATCGCTCTGATTATTCTTCTCTCGAATACTCTTAGCTTTTCTGGTCATGGCTAATGTTTCACCTGCATATGTAACTACATTTCTTATCATTGTTTTCTAATTTTCCGCATATTTACACATGATATCGAAAAATTTTAATCAAATTAAATTTCCTGTACAAACCAAAATAACCCAATATTTTTTAAATGGTCTGTATACAGGATCATTGAGGTCAACGCGCAGTTTAGTGCCAAGCGATAATGAAAAAACTCTAACAATGAAAGCGAAGTTTTGGAGCGTGCGCACTGCCGCTATTTATAAATCTGCAGCACATCCAACGTTATTTATTGGTAGGCGTATCTATTACTAGATTCGGAGTCTATTATATTTATATTTCTTATTATTTTGTTTTTATATCTAACTCCCCTCTTCTAACATCATAAGCACTAATAGCGTAAATAAAGAAACAATCACAAATCAGTAAAGGTTATGTTTTTGTTTATGTATACTATTTTGAAACGTTGGTTTACGCTCCTCCCACGTGAATCTCTAAACATCAACATTATTATTGCGAACTGCCTTAACATTGCCATTACCGTTAACACAACATTAACGTTAACATTAACATTATTGTGAAAGGGCCCTTAAGGAGGTGATGAGTCAGGTTCGACAAACGAGTGCATGATAAGCTATCGTGAAATAGTGTAAATCGGACTGACGCTGCCAGTCTACCGCTTGTCCCCACGCAACATTGAAATTGGGACGAGTGGCAGCACCAGTCCGATTTACACAACTTATGCACTCGTTTGTCAAACCTTAGTGATGAGGAACCCATTCCTACCATTAATAAATAGTCCGCTACCAAACATACATGGACAGGGGAAAGGCATTACTTGTATATTTCCACAAAATTGTCGATATCATCTGTCATGTAAGACATTCACTTTGAACTTGAAAAATATCTGAAATATTATCTTTATAATTCTCCGGCTTAATACCGATTGGTAATATTTGGTAAACTTTCACAGTATCGTTGGAATCCTAACATTCGCGGAACGCCTGGAAAAGTAACTTTATACTAATTGGTGGGGGTGAATTTTTTAAAACTGCCTCACTCTGGTTATAATTGATAATGGATAACCTATTTAGAGATGACTTGGACTAGATGTTTGTATTCATATGTCGATGCTGGTCATATTTGTAATCATATCAACGTTTAACAAGTTAACAAGCTAATTAAATTCTCGCTACTTGCAGGTATTAAACCAGAGTTTTCAAAGTGGCGTCATACCAACATCACAGGCTACTACGGCCCAAAGCATACCCTTCAATCCATTCATAGCGCCGAACTTCACAATAAACAATGGCTTAATGGTGCAAAGAGGTGGTGGTTACAAATTAACCTTAGGTGAAGACGGCCGTTTACTCTTACAACACGATCCAAATTTAAATCAAGATCTCCAATCCCAGTTGTTCTTACAGAATCTCTTTGGATTGAACAGTTTGATCCTGCAACCTTCGGTGGATCAACAAGTCCATTCGCAAACTGTTCAAACTATTCAACAGCAGAGCGTTCAAACGATTCAACAACAGACTGTACAATCACAAACTATACAGACAGTTCAGCAACAAACGGTGCAGCCTCAAAGCGTGCAACATTCGTTGCAGACGATACAACAAACTTTACAGCCGCAGATACAGGCTGTTCAACCACAAACTGTGCAACAGACGGTACAGCAGACGATTCAACATCAAACTGTACAATCGCAGCCGTTAGCTGCATTGCAACAGCATGCACAACCAATGCAGATTGTTCAACCTCAACCGATACAAAATTTAAATCAAAGTATCCAATCGCAAACGGTACATTCAATACAAAGTCAGGTGCAGCCTTCCTTGCATTCAATACAGTCTCAACTGCAAGGACAAATACAATCCCAAATTCAAGGCCAGATCCAGTCAATTTTGCAATCCCAGTTGCATTCGCAGAATATGTCGCAAGCTACACCCACTTTGAGTTTGCAATCGCAACCGATACAATCTGTCCAATCACAACCAGTACATTCGCAACCACTGGTGGTCAGTTCACAACCTATTTCAATCCAGTCGCAACCTATATCGATACAGTCGCAACCCATATCGATACAGTCACAGCCAGTTTCCATTCAATCCCATCAACCTTTAATTCAGTCACAACCATCGCATCCTCACATACATCACGTGCATCAATCTATTCCTAATAATCAACCGCCACAAACTCAAATTCAAACGCAAGCACCTCAAATACAACAGTCAGTTCAATCTCAAGGCATACAAACTGTCCATTCCCAACCAATGCAGACCATTCAGTCTCAACCAGTTTTGAAGGTGCAGCCATTTCAGAAAAGTCAACCTCCAGTACAAACTGTTCATCCGCAACCTGTCCAAACGATTCATCATCAACCAAGTCAGACGAACGATAATCAAAATCCACCTCCCGCGTATGTTGTTAACTTGACTCCTGAACAACTTGAGCAGTTGAAAAGTAATGGACAAGTAACGGTGAACGGGCAAACGATATACATGCAAAGAAGTAATATGGGAAAGGTGTCCGAAAGCAATAATATGAACTCGGAAAATAAAGTCAAGTTATCCCCTAAGAGTAAGCCGGTGAAAAAGATTACTAAAATTACAAATACGACTAAACTGATGCCACAAGAAGTGAAAACCGTTGAAAAGACTGCTAATAATCTTAAGGACGGAAAGTCCACGCTTGTGTCGGCATTACAGACGCCACCAAAGCACGTCATAACGCAAAATCGAATTCAGGTAAGTTCGTATTTTTAATTTAGCTTAAATTAAAGTTAATTTAGGGAATATTACTACCAAAATTATCGAGTGAGACTTAATATTCGTCATTTTAGGTTTCAAAATCGCTAAAATATGGTTAATTTTTCGCTGGCGTGCTTCACAATTTTTCTTTTAACTACAATTTTCCCGGTCATTTGTGTTTCGTAAAAATCCATACACTTTCGTTGGATTGCGATCTGGTGATTCCCAGCCCAATAGTCAAATATTTTCTACTCTCTATCCGATCAATCTTATATAGCTGTATAAATTCTTGTATGTGCTAACTTTAGATCCATGATATATACATACAGAATCGTCACTTAATTTTTTTGTGGGTTGCATTGTTCCTACAATTGCACAATTTTTACTAATTTAGGGACACGTATTTCATTAACAACGAGACCAGAGTATATGAATGTGTATTGGACATCGACAAAACATTTCGAGAGACGTTCTCTTTTTGTTGAACTGGCAAACCAGAAATTTTGACAATTGACAAATATACTTGAATATTTTAAAAGCATATAAATGAGATATGGAATTGAACAAAGAGCATTATTGAACTGTGCGTTTTTACAATTCCAAACAACGGTTTAAGCCGTAAACAATGATCTGAGAAATTCAATCAAATGTTTCGGGACAAGGCGTATTTCTTTGCTATCAAAGAGGTGATACAATGAATTTCAGCGTGGCCAACTTTATTTAAACGACGAGCTCCTAAACCAAAAACAAAAATTATAATTCAGGACACAATTGAAAAGGATCGACATTACTATACGGAGTATTCAAGTAATTATAAAGATCGCTATAATAGCAATTAATACTATTTTACACAAGCATTTGAAGCTACGTAAGCTTCATTCCCGTTGGATACCCCACATTTTGACACCAATTAAAAAAGGCCGTGTGAAATGGTGCAGATCTACTTTGAATTGCTGTGACAATGGGTCGTCTCATTTGGTATATAGTACAACATTATAGTTGATGCAGGGGGTTTATTCTTTATACCTGCTACTGCCTATTACGTGCAAAAGTATCCAGAATGTATGCATAAAATTTAGTAGCTCATTTGATCGTACCATGTCGTCAGTATATAACGCAATTTACGACGTATAATTATTACCCTAATGTTGATGTTGCGATTAGCTAGTCGTTGTTGAGTCTTGAGTGTTAAGCCGGGTTTTTGTTTAAACAACATCACAAGAACAACGTTATCTTCAGCGGCTAAGCGTTACACGTTTTACACCAAGGCTTGGTATAGTAGATCGTCCACATTAGTTGATATAATAAATATTAATTTCAAAATTATAACGCGTAGTACATTAAGAATTGGGGATTACGGAATATATCTGCTTTTCCTGAAAGAAGCCGGTACAGAAATTTTATGCTCTTGTGTTACTTATATTTAGTGTACTTACATTAAATACGTATTTTTAAAATAAAAGCCATGGCCTTCCTGGGTCGGTCAGTGAGGCACTTGCAGTAATATTTATCAGAGTGTATGACTTTTACTAGAATTTAAATTGCATTTCCGAGATTGGGTAAACCACCAACGTTAAGCTACTGATTTTAAGCATTTTGATGACGTGGTGACCTTCCTTACAATAATTTTTACCTTGGTAAGCAGATTTAAGCTGGAGGGGAAAGGCTTGCACGACTAGAATTAAGAATTGCATTCCATTCGATAAGATTGTTGCCAGTGAAACACGTGTCCCGAGATTAAACAATTATTGTTTTTTTTATTATATGTGCTCTCTTGATCTTCTGTGGTTCTTTGTATGGATAACATTCAAATATTGAAAATTAGTACATATGCAGGTTTATATAAACTTGGGAATTTGAAACTGTTTATATCGGCGCCTCTTTAGGTGTATAAATATTTATGCTATATGTGTTTTACGTACCTTTAAAGTACACATTTCAGAAAAATTACGGAAAAGGTTTAAGCGGCTGCAATTTTTAAGCTATTTATAATTTCGGTGTAATAAAATTTGAGTATAATCTTAAAGGCATTTAAAACATTTAAAAATCAATTTGAAAGGTAATTTAAAATTAGTGATTAGTTTACAAAAATTATCAAGGTAAATGCTGAAAAAAGTACTTTTCAGTAAATAAAATCATATCTTACGGGATTCTAAGAATTTTCAAAAGTTATCTTAGGGGTTTAACGCTTGAAATGTTTTCTTAGGAAAAAATACCCTGGTTAATGTATGGTATATTTATTTTGAGTTATAAAGTGATTAAAAAGAATATTACGTTTATAAGTAGATATATACTTTTATTCAGTTTTCAACGTATACTGAAAATATTTATATTTTCTAAGTATAAACAAAATATAATAACAATTATTGTATAAGTCTTAAAAGTACAGAAACAAGTACACTACGGTCCATAGTAGTTCGGAAACTTTAGTAAATTTGCAAAATTGTTGAATATTGACATATTAAATTAAATAATATTATTGTTATTACGACAAAACTAAGAATAATTCTCAACATATAATATTAAATTTATTAAATGTTCTATTCGTCGCAAAAACCTCCTTTTGCACGAAGGATAGCACTAACAATTTTAGACATTCGTTTCACCAATTTTGCAAGCACTGTTTTTGGCAGATTAGCCCACTGGTTTTGTATAAAGTTTAGTTTAGGAAAACAGCGGTAATTACGAAATAAGTTACGACAGCCTACATATACACAGAACTACTCGCCGATTTAGTACTCACTGGAGTGGGGAGTCGGCGATGCTGTCGTAACTTATCTCATAATTGTACGCTGTTACCGCTGTTTGCCCAGGCAAATAATGTTCCATAAATGCGTCGTGGAGGTGGGACACACCTTTCGAATTCTTCTGCCCAGTTCATCCCATAACAGCTCAATCGGATTGATGTCAGGATTTTACGGTGGCCACGTCATAATTTCAAGAATATTATTTGGCGCATCAATGTCGCATGTTTGGGGTGCTTGCCATGCATGAATATAAAATTATTACCAATTAAACGCAACCCTTAGGATTTGCATTTTCTTGTACTATTTTCAAATCATTTTCTTTTGTCAGAACGCCTTCAATTCCCTGCAAGTCTTCTGTCCCAGTGTTCGAAAAGCAATCCCTTCTCTGCTTCCCAGTCGGCACGATACAATCCTGCAACATTCTCTCACCCTTGGATCTTCTTACGAAAACACGCCTTGCTTGTCCAAAGACTTCAAACTTTGATTTATCGGTCCATCCATCAGTCCATAAAACTCGTTTTAAATCTTCCATTGTCCAGTTTCTATGTGTTTCACGATTCATCAGTCCATAAAATTCGTTTGAAGTCTTCCACTGTCTAGTTTCTATGTGTTTCAGCCCATTGCAACGCGGCCATAAAGATTTGTAGCTTTTAATCGCCGCTTTATTGTGGGGACAGAAATTGGTCTTTCTCGGTCGCGATTCATTTCTGCAGCAATTTCGGGTGCTGTCAGCCTTCTATCTCATTTGCTTAACAATTTTATGCGCTCATCGTCTACTCTGGTTGTTAATCGCGAACGAACTCGACGTGCGCTGGTTTGCGAACTGCTCGGGCGTTGATATTTCCTAATGATATCACTTGTTCACATGCGTCTTTTCCCCAATCTGGCGGAATGGATAGTCTTCCTGGCGAAAAACAATTATAGCATTATATATAACTGAAATATTAATTATAATATGCAGCGCGTTAGGACAGAGTAATGTAAACTTTGTAAGCTTATTTATCAGTCATACCCATACTTCTACCGCAAAAATAAACATAATAAGGGGATCGCAAATTTGTTCCACAAGTGCCATTAAAATGTAAATTTTAATTATTATTTGAAGATGTTATTACCCAGAAATTCTGAAGGTATTTGACCTTTGCGAACTAGAAACTTCATAAATACTTTAATATCATAATATAATTTACATTTTAAGGTAATTGTACAGTCGTTAAGAATATTTTAGGAAATTTCATCAAGTGTCCGAACTAAT
Organism: Chrysina gloriosa; assembly: GCA_038088585.1. Taxonomy (NCBI): domain Eukaryota; kingdom Metazoa; phylum Arthropoda; class Insecta; order Coleoptera; family Scarabaeidae; genus Chrysina; species Chrysina gloriosa. The sequence goes on from CM076095.1 coordinate 10,149,382, forward strand.
ATGGACGGTAGTGTACATTTACTCCACACCACCACAGTCTACTACATATAACATAACCCCGTATGGTGTTCATTGCACATAATACGAAAGCAAAAGGGGCATTTTTGTCTTTTCCTAGGGGATAGAAATCGCAGTGAAAAATAAAATTTCTTCTGCATTTATATGCATACTTACCTTGTAAAACTGACAAAAACATTCAAAAATCAAAGATTTAAATTTTTATTATGAGGATTAATGTAGTTTACGCCTGGCCTATCGTTTTAACTTGAAGAGAATATCATAAATAAGTACTTAGACGACACTACATTTTCAAAAAGCGGCAGAGATAATTTGAAATGAAAATTGGCTGGGGTGTCGTACACCCCGTGTCTATCTTAAAGGTTAAACGTCAAATAAAATGCAATCAATACACATTAAACTAAATGAGATTAATTTGCCGGCTAATTATCGTAAACTGAAGTATTTGAATAATCTTAAATACTATTTACATTGAATTTATCTCGCCGTCAGACGAGTGCGAACTAGAGATCATAGAAAATTAAACTCTTTATTGCATCAAGGCACTCCAGTATTATCACAAAAATTAGAGATAATCTGTTGTAGATAGTTCCTGTATTGTGCGAGTGTGTGTGCGAAAAATTCAATCCATTATTATCTGCTGCCGCATTATCTACGTGCTTATCGGTAATTTTGCAAGCCGCAATCTAGCGTATTAGTTTGAAAACCGAAAATGAAAAAGTATTTAGCTACCGTGGTTAGACAATAACGCAGTTCCGCGTAAACTGGGGATTTATTTTTATTTACGCTTTAAAAAAGGTATTTTTAGTTAGTGTATTTATTCCGAACGGATTGTTTGTGTTTTAATTTGATTAATGTTTATAATACGTCAGGTAATTTTACGTTTTTGCTTAAGAAGACTGAAGGCATTGAAGTTATGTAGCAGTTCAAAGATTGACAAAAGTTACGACTGTAAAGTATACTATTAAACATGAAAATTGCATTTTGTTTGAATTAGTAGAATTTGAAATGTTTACGCGCCACTTCCCATGTCTCTCCAATTTAGTTATGTACAAAACGTGATCTCTACATTCACTTTTGATAACCGTCTTAGTATTTTGTATTACCAGATTTGTTGCTCATTTCCGCCAAGTGTCTTATTGTGGAACACTAGTATAATTCTTCTTCTTCTTAATCTTAAGCCTATTCACCATTAAGTGTAAGATTAGTAGTATAATTAATTTCATACGTATGTATAGCAAGTATAATGAATATTCAATATATTCTTGTGATTACAGATTCAACCGCAACAACCTATACAACCCATCTCTCAAAAACAAACGAGTCAACCGTCAGCTTTAATTCAGCCATCAATCCAAACAAGTTCCACCAATCAAGTCCCTCAACCGAAGATTCAAGTGCAACAGGCGAAAGTTCAAGTTTCACCTAGTATTCAAAATGTTCAAACCTCACAACCTCAGCCGTTACAAAATCATACCTTACAACAACAGCCACCGGAAGTCAATACAGCGCCCAATCAGGAGGTCGATCGTATTCTCGGTCAGATAATAGAGGAATCTAACGTGCCGACGATGAACATTTCTGCGCAGACACCACAGCAGCAACAGCTACCGCCACCGCAACAACAGCAGCAGCAACCTCCTCAAAGGGTGCATACGATCCAGTTAACTCCTCAGAAACAGCAACACCTGAAAAGCATACAACTCCAGATACAAACCTTATCCGCCAGACTGACTCCCGAAGATACCGAAATGCATAACGCCTTAAGCATGTTGTTTCAAGAACAGCAGAAGATATTGGCTAGTGGTAAACTTTTGCCTCCGGATAAGGTTTACTACCATAATAATCAGCTTACGATAGTAAATCCGTCCAGTTTGTCTCAGATATCAAACAAGAACGAGCAGCTACAAGTTGCTCCGGCCGTTAGGCCAACAGCCAGTGAAACCATTTCTAGTCATCAGGTAACTAAATGTTTATATATTGTTGCATGCACGATATTTAGTTAAAGACGGCTGATAAATTCTACCAAAGGCTGCAAACAATTGGGAGTGATTGTGACGTCATCATTAGTATATCATAGGGTAGCATCGGAAGAATTTTTGTTCTAGGAACAGAATTCAATCCATCCTCTGCAATGCCCATATCCGGCCAATTTTGGTACTATTTGCCTAATAGAGGCAGTAACTCTTTAGAAACCGATGTTTTTATCTTCTACATGCAACCGAAATACTCACGCGCCTTCTAGTCTGTTCCCAACTGGCCGCATCTTGAATACTCTCGTACACATTTTTTGACTTTGTAATATTTGTTATACACGTTAACTGTATGCAGATTCAACAACGTGCACTGCAAAAGCTCAAGGACTGATATTTCGTTTGCCTTTCATTTATTTTCTTGAGAATACATGTGTTTCTTTATTTTGCAAAAGCAGTGTATTTGGGGTGTTTATTGGGTAGTTACTTTATCATTTTCCGAACCATGTTCAAATTAACCGAACGCGAAAGAAATTGATTTTTTTTTGGATATTTGATTTTGAAAATAAAATGAGCAACCAAAATAAAGTAGTTAATTTGTTCAATGCAACTCATTCCGATCGGTAACTTATTAACCAAAACATGGGGCACAGAGTTGAATCAAAATTCAGGAAGTTTAGGCGTGTTCGTTACCTTCCCATGTCTGGTCTTTCATCTGTTGGGTTGTTCGGAAAATAATTTCGTAATTTTTTTATAAAAATGGAAGACGATATTCTTATAGTGAATAAATATTTGATCGAATTATATATTGTCCATTCTGGTCCAATACCAGCCATCTTTCTGGCAGTAGCATGATTCTACGCTCATAAAATGTTTGTTCTTTGCTTGCAAAAAAACTTATGCAGGTAATTTTTGACCTCCTCATTTGAAGTAAAGGTTTTACCGTCTACAAAAAATTGTAGAAACTGGAAGAATTAATAATCAGAAGGTGCCAGATCTGGAGAATTTGGTGAGTGCGGCTGTATATCCTATCCAAGCTGTAAAAGCTTTTGGCGAGTTAACAAACTTGTCTCGCATTATCAAATATTTCCCAAAAAAAAAAAAGGAACGTGAGAATGTTAAAATTAGTTACTTTTTAGACTACATCGTTGACCAAAAGTTGCAAATTGAAGCCACCACTTTTACAACTTCTAACTCATAAAGCACCAAATTTACAATTTACAGATCAAATAAACATTATATATTAATAAGTTACAAGTGGTAGAGGTAACATCATCGGTCGGTTTCGGGTAGGGTAGCGAAACAAAAACTATTCCACTTATGGAACACTGGGCAAAAATGGGTTAAACGGCCATGTCAATACACAAAACTGTCGTTATTGTGCTACCGAGATTCCATGATGGACGATGGAGTATCGCATTCAATTCTCTCAACAGACGACTGAAATATCGTACTCAATATCACCCTAACGAAATTCTAGTTAAATAATATATAAAATAAATAAAGAATTACGCTTACCATACCTTTCACACATAATGCAAGTGTTTTTGGTGAAGTGCGTGTGTGTTCATCATTTACCGTTCATTGTGCAGTGTTTGGTGCGCGCTGTCCGTGGTGGAATTCTTCCAGTTTCTTTTTTTTTACTGAGGATAGCAGCTTAATTGCCGAAATACGTATCTGGAATTATTCCCGAAAGGTGTGGTTAACGTAATTTTTATTTATTTCATATGTTGTACTTAATACTCTCAAAAGATGAATGTGCGGCATAGTTAACGAACAAATTCTGCGTCCCTATTTCTTTGACTGGACTCTAACCAGTGTCTACAAATAAGGAGTACTAGGAAAGTTTTGCAATACAGCATTACTTATTTTTTCAAAATAATTTCCATCACATCCAATACGTCTATTCATCCTCTGAAACCAATTCTTAAACCAAATCAGTTTCATTAGGGAGTAAGACACACTTGTTGTCTCAAACCCTAAGAAGGTCCTCATCACTGGAAAACCATTCAGCTTCAATTTCACATGCGGGAACAGTGCAAAGTCGTAAGGAGCAGTGTCTGGACTTTAAGGAGGGTGCTCAAGAAGTGCTGTAGTGGTCAAACATTCGGTGCAGACTTTCGCGCGGTGAGCTGGAGCGTTGTCATGATGAGGGAACCAAGTGCTTATTCTTGAGTTTGGTCGAAGATACTTCAAAGATTCGATGACTTTAGGCAGGCATTGTTCGGTGTGTTTGTCTTCTGTGTATCCAAAACCATACGCTCCACAATTCCACTCAATTTGAAAAATACAACTACCATTTTCTTCTTTACTGATCGGGATTTTCTGGCAGCTACGGGTGTATCCTCATCAGTAAAGACCCAAACTTTCTTTTGAGTCTTGGTCGGCACATAACAATACTAGAGCCGAGTATCGTCATCTGCCACGATGTTATTCACATACAGAGATTGTTCCTTATCAAACATTTTCAGCATCCACCGACTTGGTACAGCAGTTACTGTGCAAGTACGAACATGTCTCAGGATGCACCAACTAGCAGACTCCTGCGACACATTGTTACGTAATATTGCAAATCTTTCGCAGTACCCTTTGTAATTAGATTTTGAGTCAAAATGGCCTCACTCCTTCAGAACCAACGGAACCTGATTTCGCAAGGAATGATTTTATCTTTCAACAAAATAGCACATCTTCCCATTAAGCAGCATCTGTCCGACTTATTTCGATTTATTTAGAAGCCAAATTTGACACCTCTAGATTATTTTCTGTGGGGATTCTTGAAAAGTAAGGTGGATCTTAACTCGTCGGTGAATTTAGAACATTTAAAAGCAAGAATTTGTCAAAAAATACAACATACACATATCTCCGGAAGTTAATGTTCAAAAAGAATGCATTAATCGTATTGGCATTTGATTTGTTTTTTTTTTAATTTTGGATTATAAGTAAATTTCGTATTTGGAACTTTCAACATTGTTTTCCTAAAAAGATTCCTTATGTAAGTATCCATAATTACCTCGTTTTATGTAGAAGGAGGGTTGGCCGCTTCGTTGTTCTCCTTTCAATGAATAATTGACTTCAGCGAGAAATCCTTGGCCTTGACATAACATCGTCACTGTACACACTGCACAACTTGCGACGGATTTCAGTCGTACTTTTATTTTTTGCCGTAAGAAACTAATAATAGCCCGAATTTCGCAATCGGCGGTTGGGGCAATTGGAGTCTCCGTGGTTGCTGACGCGTGACTGTCCGAGCAGTGAAGGTGAACGCATAGGAATTTTACAATGCTGTCACTACACCCGCACTAAAGTTCTCTGCGATTTCCGGACTTTTTCCGGCTACCGCGCAGATTTAAAAAATAGTAGTAGCTTACTTTTGAGATTTCCCTCATAAATACTAAGGTTTGGTAAAAAGTAATTCCCGCCGTAAGAGATCCAGTCACGCTGCTATTTTTAACGAACCTCCTCTTGAAATATGTTTTTACCAGTAGCAGTAGAATTTCTTTGAAAATCCTCTTTTTCTTAGGTAGTTTGTGGCCAACATTTCTTCAAATTGTAAATGTCTTCTAATCTACCTTCCATGGATATTTACCGTATTTCCATACTTTCTTTATTGAGAGTGATTGGAAGCACATTGGCGAAGTTTTAAGTAAACTATATCAGACGAATTTTAGACTGCAAATGACAAGTATTGCAAATAATAATATTGCTATCGTAGATATTTCCTAAAACATTCCTGATAGTGTTGTTATAAAGTTACAACCATTGATGTCAATCCGCATTACCTATCGATTCGATTAATGTCAACATTGCGATCAAATTATTGAATGATTAACTTTGAATAGTATAACCACATAATTATTTACAAACGAACCGAATTCCAAACTTATCTCAATGTAATTAATTTTTTATACTTTGTATAATGCCACATCAAGTTAATTATTTTACTTACACCAAATGTAAATGATGAAAATTACAAGCCTGCTGCTCATTTCCAAACCAATCGATTTTTCTGGGGCAGTTGTATTTATAATTACTCAATTTTGTTATGATAACATTAAAATTACATATTTTTTGCTTTTTGTAGGTTGTAACTTCTCAAAGTACGAAAATCTCTCCTACGTCTACTACTGATACTCCACATAGCGTACCCGCAACCACCACTGCAGTCCACCATCCAATACAGGCTCCCCAGCAAACAATTGGTCCTCGTCTAACAGCACCTACCTCAATACATCAACAACAGCAACAGCCCACGGTGGTGGCTATGTCTCAGCAATCCCAACCTCAACCGAAATTCATTCCCACTTTTACAAAGGCACAGCTGTAAGTGCTTAAAACCGAACGAATATGAAAATGATATTTGTCTTCACTTGTTTTTTTCTTTTTTTGTTCAGCATCGAACAGCAACTGAATACAGATCAAAATGGGGCTGTCAAGCCGGATATACATACTCCATTTAAGGATAAAGCCGACGCTTGCAAACGACTCGTTCGGTACCACTGCTTCGATCAGCAGGTGCTTTCAAGTAAAGATCTCAACAAGGCGGATGAAATTTTCGAATTGACTGCGAAACATTTTATCGATAAATTTTCGAAGATGGTGGATAAATATAGGTTTTTGAGGTTAAGGGAAAGTATGGTAAGTTTTTTGTATTTCTTTTTGTCATATCGATATACACCACCCTCTACCCGTATTAACTCTAAATAATTACAGTACAGTACGATAATGCGAAGAAAATTGCAGCTAAATTGAGTTTTCTTAGAAAAATTCGAGATTGGTACGCTCCAGTTCTGGAATACGCCTTTTAATTTTCATTTAAAAAAATTCTTTCGTTCACTCCTTTGTCTGTAAGCTTGGCCACAAAAACGTCAAATTCCGTGTTATTACTGACTTTTTCTAGAAAAACTAAATGAGATAGCATCATATAAATAAGGGTAAACCCTTTCTTTTGCAACATGAAACATGTCGCAAATTACTGGATAGTACCATCATTCACACAATGGAGTACATAATGTAAAATTGCGTGTTCACATTGTTGCTTGTTCACATTATCGCGACTGTACTGTATTTCGGCAACACTCTCAACGCAGTGTAATTGAATTTTATGGGGCTAGCGTTAAAATTTTCGTATGACGTTTTATTTCGTCATCTTCCACTGAGGATGATATATGTACCGTTGATGAAATGTATATTTGGAGCTATCCAAATTGATGTAAGAGTAGGAACCGTTTTATTTGATAGAATATACTGAGTTCACGTTAAGAGTGCAGTAGGTGGCGCTCTGTACCGAGGTATGGTCAAAATACCACAAATTCCTCGGATAAGTAAAGTTACGTTAGACAAAGTGACGACTATCAGGTGCTATCTCAGATAGGCTGGACTTTGTGTAATTTTAGTTTCTTATTAGCCAATCAGATTCGAGAATGTAATAGGCCAGGCAGGGCCAACATCCGGCCCGTGTAATAAATTCATGCGAGTCGCAATTAATCTTTCAATATTAGCGTAATATTTAACGTATGTTTACAGGAAAAAAATATATGCTCATGATTTAATACAAAGGTGAAACTTAGCCTTTTTTCTAGAAATCTGGCTGAATGCAAATTTGATCATTTTCCAACGTTAAGGACCTTATCTTTAAATATTTCAAGCGAAAAGGTTCAAGAATTTACTAACAATATCTTTGCACTCGTGACAGATTTCCAGCAGCGATTCGATTGCTTCAAGAAAATTGATAAAATTTTATTTATTAGCTGAAATCCATTTCCTGTATATGTAGATTACTTCCCTATTGAGAGAGAATTTGTGCAATTTTTATAACTTTTGCTTTAATGAATCTAAAAGTATAAGATCAAGATTGAATGATATACATTTGGAGGCTGTGTTAACAATAGCTACTACGAGTATAGAGCCAAATATTAAGAAAACAATAGGTGGTGCAAATCGCCTCAACACGCCACATCACTTTTTTTGGTAATTTTTTAAACTAAATTACCTGCATTTATTCATATTCCATAATAATATTTTGTTTACTTAACCTCTTCAAGCACAAATTTATTTGTGAAAAGAAAATCGCTCAAAAAATTGTTCAAACATTTATTTAAGCAGATATATGACAGAAAAGAGAAACAAAGTAGTTTTATTCATAATTCCAATATTTTTGAAAAAAAAAGGGCGTACATATATGTTGCAACTGAGTGTTCAGTCATGAAATGCTTCCATGCACTCAGGACAAACACTTTTTCGCACTTTTTACACATATACCTTGTGCGTTTTGTGCAATGTTTTTCATGGAAACGTGGATCATTCTTGAAATCCATTTTTTGGAATAGTGTCCCACTTCATCAGTGCGGATTTCGAGCAGGGCTTTATTCCAAGCTCTCTTCTTTTTTGGGGTATTTTCTTTCGCTAATGTTCTTCCTCGTTTCCTATCATTCCCACAGAGTTGCATCATCGTTGTAGCAACTGAGGTTTTGAATCCTAATAATGGCATTGCAGATGTTTCAACTTTTCTATATAATAACTAAGCATTGATCATTGAAACATTCATGAAATGAAATGCTATTCGCATATAAAATTTCTTATTCTTGATAGTATGAGGATAATGTGGAACCATTCGGTCTGATAGGTCCACACCACTCATGAATTTATTATATTGAATTATAGCTAATGGTCTTGAAATGTCCACATATGTTTTGGTTTTTCCATCATATGAACAGTTTTATTATCTGTTCATCTAACTATTGTTCTATTGTCAGAAGGCGTCGTGATTAAACAACAACCCCTTCCCTACCTCTAATGTTTTGGCATCAATAAGTTTATCTTGAGGTTTCTGTATTCTATTAGCTCTAACAGTGCCCACTACATGAATATCTCTTGTGCTCAAGTATCTGATCGTTGGCAGAGACGTGAACAGATTATCAAAAAAAATATAGTTCAGTCCCTCCAGTCCTGCACACATTCTGACTACAGTATTACCAGTCACGCCTAATGGAGTCTGTTCTTAGTCTTAGGGGTAGACTGGTACATTTCAAATTTGGATATGTAACCATCAGCTGATGCCCCTACCCCAGCCTTGAAGCCCAACTTCTTTGGCTTTGATTTTATATAATATCGTTTACTTCTGTTCCTGCCTTTGACAGGTATTATCATTTCGTCGATGGCCATAAGCTCTGTTGGCGTAACAGCGACCTTGAACTGATGTCCAACATAGGTCGCAGTTTGATGAAGGAATCTGTATCATTTTGTAATATGTCATCATTATTGATAAAATGCAGGTATCGTTTTATTTCCTCATATCGTCTCATAGGCATAGCATTGAAAATAAAACCCAAATTCAGACCAGGAATTAATGACCAATACATTCGGTAAGCTGGGCACTTGATATATGTTGAATTTTGTTGATAGGAAAAAATATTTTGATTTCTCCAACTAATACCGAAAACGAATCTCTTCCACTCTGAACTGCAAAACGGATAGTTTCCAGTGTTATGAGCTCAAAGAGTCCTTGAAAAGTTGCATAAAAAAGAGTAAGGTGTTTCTCCATCAAAGAATATTTCAAGCGAACGAAGAAGCATTAATGAGTTGCCTGCATACTCATTATCTCTTTCAGAATACTACACATTCGATTCTGTAACAGTTGGTGAAGCATTTTTTGCTGCCTTCGGTATCAGTTTGCTAACTCACTCAGGGTATATTACCTTTTTCATCGCTAGTGTCATTCTCATCAGGAATACCTTGGTCTTCAAGTTGAAGAAAGTCTATATGTCCATCGCGATCATCATCACTTCATACGGCAATATCCTCCAAGTTTAGATTATTTCGATTTTTTTATACATCCCAAAATTCGTGTCTTTTCTTTTTCCTACCATAGAAGCTAGTAGTAAGTATTTCGTTAATCATGAAATCTGTAAAGAAGTGAAATGATGTATAAAATAGGAATTTGAGAAAGAAATCTAATTTGTTTGGCATCCTTAGCTGTACGCTGTCTACATAACATAGCAGCGTAATTATATTTTCGAGATATAATACGTACATTCTACATCCCAATGTATAGTTTACCCTTTTTCCAATGTTGACATTGTCACTTTTCTCGGGAAAAAGAGCTCTTCTATTGATTCACATAACCTGAAATGTCCACGTGGGCAAAAGAACCATGTCTGTCGGTGTAAAATCAGCGAGTAAAACAGTTGTAAACAGTAAACGGCAACACATGTGACCCGCAAACAGTTGAGAACCATTTTGTTTTATGGTCAAAATCACTATTTATGGAATGTCCACATATGTGTTAATGTGCTTGGAGAGGTTAAATGAATCGTTTTTGTGTTTAATATTTTTTAATAAAATAAATTGTAGAGGACTCTCAATGAATGACCTAATAAATCAGGTTCGTTAAAGGGCATTTAATAAGTAACCATGGAAAAGCTTACAAAGTAAGCACAATTTGCATATGCCAATAATCCTGTAGGAAATTTTGACTATGTCAATCGCAAAACGCACCTGCAAACTAATTAGTTTCGTCCTTATTAGGCCTCGTCAGTACAGTATATCGTTCTGCGAGTGACACAGTAAAATTTTCCAGGTGATACTTCGATATCTCGTTTTATTAAAATTTTGGCTCTCGAAAATAGTTTACTATTTTCTTTAGTCGTTGATTGCGATGTAACCGGGTATGCCAATATTTCTCCTGGTCGGGATATGAGGTCATTATTATGACCATATCCATCTCACCGAGATATCATCTGGAAATTTTTACTGTGTCACTCGCAGAACAATATACCGTACTGACAAGTCGTAATAAGGACGAAACTAATTCTTTCCAGTTCGGCCTGAGGGCAAAAACTGTTGGCTAAGCCTGGTATAGCCCTATCTATTCCCACACTGCATTCTTAACGTAAACAAAGTATAGTTTCAAAAAGTTGAATTTACGCAATATCTGGAAAATTTTTACAGAGACAAGTTCAAACATCCGAGCTCATGATGTTAGATCGTTTGTTTTTGGCGGAGGAACAACAGTCGCTGTTTCGTTTGCGTCAAGGCGTTCAAGAACCTCAAGTGCTCGAATTGTCACCGCCACCACCGCCTCCCACACTGCAACAGGTATCTCCAGAACAGCACCATTCTTATCCGTCCCAATCAAATAATAGCAATTCGTCAACATCAACGCCTCAAAGTCAACAAACACCCGACGATTACGATGAATGGGCGTGCATACAGAAGGAGCTGGGTTGTTTACCACAAACGGAAGGAAACAAATCGCCTCAACAGTTACATCAACATCATCACCAGTACGATTTACAAACGCAAAAGCGGGCGGCCGCTTGCGATTCGCGTCTGGAAACGTTGAAAAATTCCGCGTCGATAAGCATCACGGTAAAAAGGAGTCAAACGAAATCGTAAATAAGAGCTACGCGAAGTTGTCCGGCGTCGGTAGTCCGCAGAATTCGCTTCAGTCACCACAGAACTCGTTACCTTCGCCTCAACATCAGCACCATCAAAATTCGAATAGTTTGAGTGGTACGCAACAGTATCAGGTGCATCAATTCCAGCACCAGCACGGTGTGCACGTGCCGCAAATTAATTCTCACGGGTTACCACCTAATCAACAACATTCGGGGATTTCGCGACAGGTACACAACAGTTTGCACCAGCAGCGCAATTTGCACAATTCGAATATTCACATGCAGAATTCGCAGCACCATTTCAGCATGCAACACATAGTGCAGAGCAGCAGCAGTAGCACCGGTCATCATCAACAGATCACGCGCACCGTTCATCATGTACAGAACACTCAGCAGCATGCGATTCATTCGGCGCAGGCGCACCAAGCGAACGCGACTACTTCGGGCCAACAACAGCACAATGTTCACAGTTCTTCGTCTTTTAATGTTCACGGTGTTTCACAAACGCAGAATAGTAGTAACGGTGGTGCGAGTGCTAGTAGCAGTGGAAATATTGGAACTTACAATAATAACAGTAACAGTAGCAGTAATAGTAATAATAATTCTATGACAGGTTCGGGAACTGATAACATTATCGACGAACAAGTTCAATCCGCCATAGATTCGATACTTAATCTACAGCAATCGTTGGATTTAGAAGATACTGTCAATAGTATGTTATCGTGACGTTATATTTAATTTTCTAGACTAAGATAAAAAAGGTAAAACATGTAAGCAATTATTCATAGAAAGTATACGAAAGCAACAATTACAAAATCATTATTATTACTTACGTTGTAAGTATCAAGTCATTTTTTGTAGGAATTTCTACTTTATTATGGCTTAGCTGCTAGTAAACGTTTCACTGTCTTCACAGCCAGATTTAGGATTTGAACTTAAAGCATAAAGTTAACGTATAACATTGATTACACAATTAAGTGTGCAAGTAGTAATACAGTGAAACGCGAATCAGTAAAGCGGCAAACGTTAAATTATTAAGGCATCGATTGATTTGAGCAGAACATTGTAATGTAATGCTCCCAACGAGCATTACACAAGTATAACATTCAATTGTGGAGCACATGAGTTGGATATAAGCGATTCAATTTGCCCCTGGCTTGTCGACATTAACTACGTTCTGCTCGTGTTATATTACAATGTTTTGTTGCAAGTTAGTCCCCGCCTTCAAATTTTCCTATATTTTGTAATAAATTATTTTTTATGCCGCAATTTTTCTGATATAATTACAAAATTATTATTATTACTTACGTTGTAAGTAACAAGTAATTTTTATAGGAATTTCTACTTTGTTATGGCTAAGCTGCTAGTGATCGTTTCACTGTTCTCACAGCTAGATTCAGGATTGATGAATTTAAAGTATAAAATTAATGTGTAAAATTAATTACACAATTAAATGTGCAAGTAGTAACTCAGTGAAACGCGGAACAGTAAAGCGGCAAACGTTAAATTACTAAGGCGGCAGTTGATTTGAGCAGAACGTTGTAATGTAATGCTCTCAACGAGCACAACACAATTATAGTATTCAATTGTGGAGCACGGCGGTTGGATATAAGCGGTACAATTTGTCACTGGTTTGTCGGCATTAACTACGTTCTGCTCGTGTTACATTGCAATGTTTTGTTGAAAATTAGTCGCCGCCTTTAGATTTCCCTATATTTTGTAATAAATTATTTTTATGCTGCCATTTTTTCTGATAAAAAAAAATGACAAAGTTGAGGATGCTGGTAGTAAAATCAATAAAATGCGAAGCAATAAATTTGATACTTGAAATAGAGATTTCTATATGAAATTTCGACTTCATCAAAATAATTTTATAATTTATTTATATATTACGAGTATTTTTTTTTTGATATCGTAGTGTATTAGCATCGTCACAGAAATGTAACTGACGTATTCAGTTACATTTGTAATTACTATTTTTTTTTCTGAAAAAGTTGTGCAGTTGATCGTGTTGATAGCAAATTCAATCAAACGTGGACCAGCAAGTTGTTGCGCGAGGCAGAAGGTTGTTGTCAAAATTTAGATACACACCATAAAAGTTTTTGGTCTACTCTTTTCGACGCGCATATGTGTTTCATTGACAGAAACGCCAAACGCATGTGTGCGTCATATTGTCCGAAATAGGATTGAAATATATCCAAATCATGATCATGATATAAGAATAACTATGTTTTATGGTAAAAAATATTGATAGAAAATGTGATCGAAACAAACGCCAGATTTTCTTTTTCTCCTATGCCAATGCAGTAGAACAACATTAATTCAAACTAATTAAAATTGATTCGAGCTATTAGATACGACGCATATATGCGGCAAATAAGAAATAAATATTGCGTTTATTGAATAGGAAAATTGCTTAATCGAGTTTTCGTAAAGTTGAGTTATCATTAGAGTTGCTCAATTTGCGCCAATAGTACTACAACTATCTGAAACGACTACATTGAAATTCAATATATATGTAGTATGATGCCATCTGTATTCGTATAGCGTAATGTTACTATTCTAGTAGTCGTTTCAGATAGTTGTAGTACTATTGGCGCAAATTGAGCAACTCTAATTATCATTGACGCATATACGGGGCTGATTCGTGAAGTATGTTCCGGTTAGTTTTTAAAAAGAATACCAATACATGAAGAGGTTTTCATTATATATAACTTAAAGCTACTACTTTCAGCTACTTTTATACATAGTTGCCATTACCATTGTGACATTTGTCATAGCGATGGATCAGTTTCTTAATGCCTTCTTCATAGAACTCTGTCGGCTGTGAATTAATCAAGTTTCACAGTGGACTTCAGCGTTTATTGTGGTCCCTCGTTCCATAAACTCTACAAAATGGACGCCTTTATTGTCTCATTAGACAGTTGCCATGACTTTTCTGGCAGAAAATGACACTTTAAAGGTTTCCTCGTACGAGAGTTAGAGCGACCCCACTGCATTGACCGTCTTTTCGTCTCAAAGTTGACATAGGCGACCCAAGCCTCATCACTGAACTGGGCAAATATGCGGTATGATGCGTCGTCTGTCTTTTTCACCATGTAATATATTACAGAGGACAAAGGACAGATGACTCATCATACCGTATATTTGTCCAGTCTGCTCATCATCTATTACGATATGCTTGAGGAAATCCCCACTTTCAACATCGTAGCGTTCAGCAAAGTTAGTGCTAATCCCATTCTCTTTGTTTTATGGTCTTCGGTAAAAAGCACCCACCTTGTTCAAAATTTGTGGCAACCTAAATGTATAAAACTCTACGTGAAATTTGGGTGAAAAGTTTCTGTGATTGTGAATCGCCGATTTTCATTAATTTTCTCTTCGACATTGCCCAAAAGATCGTTCGTCACAACAACTAGTTCTCTACTCCATTCTTCATCATGGACATTAGTTCGTTCTTCTCGAAACATAGGGTACCATCTTCTAGTCACACTCTCACTCAACATTCTCGCTATAAACAGAACAAAGTTCAAGATGAATCTCAGCTATTTTCATGTTCTTTATATACACAAATCGGATAACAGCACGCCGTTCATAGTGGGCGGGATTTTCAATTGCAGCAGCCATTTTAAACGAGCAAATAAGTACGGAAGAATGCCTGGGCGATTGTCTCACTAGCACTGCCAGATTCACAGTGATCTAGACTACACCGCAGGGCTGAGATCGCTCTGATATCCCTATTCCTCTGCTCACTAGGTGGAAACGGAACTTACTTTACGAATTGTCCTCGTACAATAGTGAGGTTCTTCCCATAGAATACATAAACACAAATATATTTCCTTTTTTTTTTGGGTTTGAACCCATAGCGTCCTTTTAATACATTGCATCAATTATAGAATTATTCAAAGTGGGGAAAAGTCTTGAGATCTTGAGGGTAACTTCCAAATGGAAAATTATGTAATCTCCTCTAAGATTAAAGCAATTACATTTTACGTCTCTTGTTTTTGTAGAAGTAGTTCTGCAATCTTCAAAATTTACATAATTGTTGAGTTAAAAATTGCGGGCGGATATCGATGGTTCTTTTCTCTTTCGTTCAACTTTTTAACAAACTGCAGTACCAAAATGTATTATTATTAGCAACTGCAAGCTCCGAACTTTGAATGTCATTGGTTTTTTAACTACGCTAATTTAACACTTAACCTTCCTATACTCACGCATACGGTCTGTGAGACCGATTTATATAGTATAGTATACGTCTTTCATTTTGACGTGAGTATAGGAAGGTTAACTAAGAAATACGAAGACGTGCTTAAGAGTAATTCTTTTCATCTTAACGTCATAAGATTGAAACCTTTACCTCATGTGGTTTTGAAAAAGGGCTTCGTCCAAGTGCTGTTCGTTACTGTTTAAACATTGCTCGACTCGAATTTCGCGCATTTTATCGAGCACTTACGGAGGTATGAGACATAACCAATTTCCGTATCATTGTCTCCTCTAAAGAAAAGTCGTAAAGGGTCAAATCTGGCGAGAAAATTATTCATTCAGGAAACATGGCATTTGATTGGATCTGACTAATTTGTGATTTCTGCTGGAACAAAACTATTACTTCAAAACCGGCAACGATGTTCACAGTCTTTGGACCGTGATCTGGTATTGCTGAGGTCTATTACAGATCTAGTTTTTCAGGAGTTAATAGTAAACAATTCTGGATTATCTTCACACATTGTTCACAATTAACTAGTCCTTTCATTTCCTTGGAAATAAAAAAAAAAATTGAAGCTTTTATCTCGGGTGAATTTAAAACAACCAATTCAAAGTCTCAGATTTCGCATATTGTTTCCATCTATTGAGATATACGAGGTATGATAAAAAAATATGGTGAATAATTTAATTACGAAGAAAGTAATAAGCTTGCATCAAATTTGAATTAATCTCCGTCAAAGTACTTTCCTCGACTAGCGATGCACTTATCCCAACGATGATTCCATGATTCGAAGCATTTCTGGAAGGCTTCGTTTGAAAGGACCTTCAGCTGCTCCGTTATGGTCTTCTCAATGTCGAGAATGGTGGCAAAACGTTTTCCTTTTAGCACGGTTTTTATTTTTGCAAAGAGTCAGAAGTCCTATGGTGCTCAATTCGTAGAGTAAAGCGGATGTGGACAAACAGAAAACTGAAAAACTCGTTGTGATGAAGGAGGAAGCCCATTTTGGCCCATTTTTCCGGTATTTTTCTCCGTATATCGATTCGCAAACGTTGCAGTACGCCTTTGTAATATTCGGAGTTTACAGTTCTCTTTGGAACGGACTCTAATCGCACTACGGCCTTAATATCAAAAATACAAAAACAACGAACGTTCAAGTTTGACTGGACGTGCCTTCTTAGGGCGAGGAGACCCAATCGCTTTCCATTGGGAACTCTGAAATTTTGTCTCAGGGTCATAGCCATACACCCAAGGTTCGCCTTCAGTTATATTTTTTGCCATTTTTCAATTCCGTGGAAACTGACACACCATATCCCTTCTGTTCGTCAGTCAAAGTCTGGAAACAAATTTCGCCCTCACTCGTCTCATTTGCTAATTATCGGTTAAAATGTTTTGCACGGACCCGTACGAAATGTTCAGTTCTTCGGGAAGCTCTCGAATAGTCAATCGCCAGGTTTGGACGAATCATTTTCGCCACTTTTTGCACGTTTTCGTTTGTTTTTAAGGGTGAAGGACGTCCCAACCATTGCTCGTCTTCAACCCACTCATTTCCGCTTCCAAATCGCTCATACCACTTGTAAACAGTCTTCTAAGCCACCGCATTATCGCCATACGCTGATTTTGGCATTTCATGGACTTCTTTGGCACTTTTTTCAACTTTAAACAAAACTTAATGTTAACGCGTTGTTCGAAATCGATGATGCGCAACAGTCGCGGTAAACACGACGTCACTCTGAAAGCCGACTGACAAGCCACAACTTGTTCTAACGTGGCACTGACTGTCTCAACGAATCAAGCTATCGAATTTATTATTTGAAATAAATGTAGCGTCGGCAGTTGCTGCTATAAAAATTCATTCACCGTATTTTTTTGATTGTACCTCGTATGCATAACAAATTTCCACATCACATCTATAAAAAAGGTAGCAAGGAGTCAAATCTGGTGCGTGGATCACGGAATATTGCCCGCCAGGAAAATCAGCAACCTGGGGAACAGTTATGGATAAGAATCTATGATGCGCTTCCCTCTCTTAAATTCTTTCTTCTTCGGTGTGGTGAAGCTCTGTTTAAAATGATCTTAACTGGAAACTCGACTATCGAAGTTTTAGCAAAACTATACAAAATTGTAATTTACAAAGTTTTGTGTATAAATAAAAGAAATACCAGTTCGATATTTATATTCTTTCGTGGTAAGTCACACAGAAAATATACCGTAGGACAATACTAGTTTGCAGGTTGAGCAGCTGCTATTATTTTTGTTCTACAGAGAGATAAGGGCATTACGGCATCTAACGGTCAGTAATATTAATTGCAGTAGACTTGATTAGAGATAAGAACATATAACTATGTATGTATGTATATAGTAAAAAAGTTAGTGTTTTTAAGTGAGGAGGATTCTTTGCAATACATAAATAATGATGGTGGTTATTTTTATTTGTTTTAAAAGTAATAATAGGAACATAGCTACAAAACTCTGGACGCACTATGTCAAAAAATTAACATTTGTTTGAGGGCGAATTGTTTTTTGCCAAAGTTGCTATTGCAAGTCATGAATTTTCTGTGTTATTGTTTAAATATAAGCGATCTTCCTAATTATATACAGGGTGTTTCATTAATAATTGTGAGAATGCTTGGCTCAAAGTATGACGATATGACCTAAAACACTTAGATAAAATATTCCTCCTAACCGAGGTGCAGGATGTTTTTATTTAAAAAATATAACGATTTCAGATAATTGTATTTAGGTAGATTCCTCTTTATTTTGTAAGTAAATTAAAATAAATAATTAAATGTTATCACCTACGTGCATCTCAATGATATCAATAAAACAATTGCGTAGGCTCTGGTGTGTTGGGAAAGATGTTTATCCAACAGAAATAGGTAAGCCACTTCCATAAATGTATAACCAATGAGCGCAACAGACAGTTTAACATGGTACATGGTAAAAGCGTGACAAATTTGAAATTAAGGATATGAAATTTGAAATTCTTCCTTAGTTATTAACTAGACCTTGCAGTAATTCCAATAAGCATTAAAAAATATAAAAATAGTACTTATTTATAACAACCAAAATTATTATGAAGAATATACAAAATGTCACAGTAAAAATTATTTTTCCAGAAAGTACATATTTGATTCATTACTGAAGCTGTTTTGAAAAGTAAAATAATTATATAAATATTTTCATTTATCAGACTAATTTTTTTTTATTAGAATAACAGTAAAGCGAATCGACGGTGAAGTGTACACGTTGGCCTAATACGGGTTTTTAGATATACGACCAATAGAAAAAATTGGTAGGGAGTGGCTTTACTATTCCTGTTGAATGAACAGAGTATAGACCGATGCTATTATAACTGTCAGACAACTAATTTTCATTGAAAAGTGTGATATTTGTTATAATTTTTCCAAAAAGATATTTGCAATTATATCCCAACAAACGAAACCTCATTAAAGGACGACCGATTAGCAGAAATTTTATTAGAAATCAACCAAACATTTTTAAAGATAAGGATAAATTATAACGCGAGTTCAAAAATGTATTGAAGTCAATGGAGGCAAATTGGAAAACTTATTATAATATTGCTGATTATTTTTATTTTGTGTTACATTTTTTTATGAAACCCAAATACGTTTATCTTTAATCATTGTACTAATATTTTGTCTAGGTGTTCTAGGTTAAATCGTCATATTTTGGGCCAAGCATTCTTCAGTTACCACATAGATAATTATTAATGAAACACCTGTATATGTGTTTGACTTAAATTCATTGGATGACTATTTAGCACCAAATTTAATATCGAATACAACCTTCTTCCTATTATTTGCTATTATATTACTGATAATAATTTTGATTTCGTTGCTTGTGAAAATACCTATGGAATAATTGCGTCTTTCTAAATGAGATGTGGAGTTTATTTAAGCACGATTTCTGATTCGTAATTGAAATATATGTACCTATATAAATATTTTAACATTTTACCCACTTTTTAATATCTGTTTGTACATATTTTTATGGAGGTATTGCTAATTAAACTTTTGTTTCATTTTATATAGCAACTAAATTATTACAGTGTTAGGTGTAATTTTGATTAAAATCTATTTAATGATATTTATTTTTTTACTTATATCTCGTTTATTTGTTAATGCAATTTGTAATATAGTGCCTCCCTATTTATTGAATTAAATTAAAAAAGGCCGTGAAAATATATGATCTCTGTGGATGAAAACATCACTAAATAACGCGATGCGGTGTTTTGTTGGAATTTAATTTTTTTCTGCGACTTGCTGATTTTTTTATCCGTACCTTGGAGATTATTACTGAAAAGGTGTTACTATTTAATACCTCAGGTTGACTTGAATTATTTTTTTTTTTATACACAAATTATACATAAATAAGCTCTCGCATCTTATTTTAATTGTTAATAGTTTCATTTTACAATACAGTGTGATCATTTTCTTTTGTAGGTGAATTGTAATTCATCTAGCCTGTAAAATACTAGTTGAAAAAAATAAGGAAACAGTGATTTGATTTATTTCTCTGTCGTATCTGTAAATAAGTTTTTGCTCAAGATTAGTACGAGGAATTACAAGAATAAAAGGGGAGAGAATCGTGAATAATTTTCTTCCTTAAGTGAATCAATCACAAGCATATATTAAATAAACATATAAATAGTATATGTATACATAAAATGAAAGGTTGTACTTTCTTTTCGTTTCTCTGTAAATAACACTAATCATTTCGAAATGTAATAACTAATTACTGATAATACAACACGATTGTAAAGTTTTAATGTATAAATACATAGCTTTAAAACGAGAAAAGTTTTAAAAATCGTAGTTACGGGCATCAAATTGTGTTTGTCGGCCATTGTATAATTGTATTTGTTGTTTGCATTTAAAAATGTGAAAACAATAGATTTCGAGACGAATATCTTTGGATGTCGGTTAGTTGAATTTTAAAATAAAAGGGAATTAAAATGTCGCTGCGTAATTTCGACGAGTGTTTTATATTTGTATTTGATCTTTTTGTGTAATTTTTTTTCTTATTTAGATTTGTATTCATACATTATTTTTTTGAGAATTAGTGTTTTTATAATCGAACGACAGTACTCTTTTGTTTGGAAAGAACATAATGTAAATAATGTTTTAATTATTTATATACATATAAATATCGTGTACTTAGTTAACTTTTATTTAAGATAAGGTTTTATTATTATTAAGACTGACGTAAAAGAAAATTTTAGTTCCTACAGGGAAAAAAGTATTCAATAAAAACATTGTTTCGTACATCTTTGTTTTGTTATTTTCTTTTTCTACATAAAATAGACACATATAACATTGCAACTGACACGTAATAAATTGCAACATTTCGTACTAACCCGATTGATTCTGTACGCGTCACGTATTTATCACTAGAGCGCGGAATATATACTGTGCTTTCGTGAAGTAGTAAATAATTTCCCAATAACAATTCAGGGACAACCATTTGGGAAAAATACTGGTACCCATCGAGTTTTTTGTTTATTTGCCAATTTTTTTAAAATAGAATTAATAATTTATCAGTCTGCGTCGCACAAATATGTGTACAATAACATAAATCAGGCGCACAAGTGAAAACAACTCTTAAGATAAATCTCACAAGGTGAAGCTCACATTTATTAAAATTGAATCACACGAAAACACGAAATAAATGTTGAAAATCTTCAACCACAAGTAAGTTAATGTGAAGGGTGAGCTTGCTGATCGCCACAGATTTTTTCTAAACGCGGAATAAGGTTTGATGGCCACTTTCATTTCTTGCTCCACATCGAGTTTTGGGGGATACTTGCTTTTTATTACAGCTACAGCTGAAAATCGCATAAATAGGTTGTCGCAAAGGGAATGAGGATCCTTATAGCTTTTGAAGTCGAATATTCATTTTTGATTGATATCCAAAACTCCAAAGAATCGGAAGAAGCAAATTTTGTTTTCAAGCTGTTGTTGCAAAACTGTTCAAATAGACTATCTTCTTCCTGCGAAGTGAATTCTGGTAGAACTTGAGCACAGAAAGGATCTTGGATCCATGTGAATTTCTGGACATTGTCTTCCTCAAAGTATTTTGCAAACCAGTCAGTGAGCTTTGGGAGGTAGTTCTTGAAAAGGGGTAGCAAGTCTTGTGAAACAACGATTGTATTACAGGCCACGTATTTGTGCAATTCCTCGTCGATATTTTTATCCTCAACCGCATTTTTTCCTAAACGCCTCAACCTTTCCCAAAAGTTTCAAAATAGGCATGTTATTGCCGTGAAGGCATTCAGCTTGCAAATATATCGCAAAAGTACGCTAGTTTCAACAAAATGTTGGGTTTGGGAAAGTACCTTGAAATTTCATGACGTTCCTCTTGTAGAAAAGTGTGAATTTCTTGATGTAACTCGAATGAACGGGATAAGACGTTGCCACGTGGAATTCATCGTGAGATGCAGAAGTATAGCAGTGCTGTGCGTTCAGCTAGCATGCCCGTGCATAGTTTTTTGAAAAATCTCGCTTTTAGTGGCCTAGTTTTTATGTACTATTGCGGCAACAAAAAATGGGACACTGAAAATAATGTAGTTTAAATCTGCCTTTTGCCTTGTCAAAAGTTATGTCATTTTGAAATCATTATTGACATATGTTATTATGCCGCATTTAAGTGCTACTGGAACAATGGAAATAATTACATTACTTGGGGAAGGATGGTCCATAAGAAGACTAGGTAATAAATTTGGAGTGCCCAAAAGCACACACAACATTAAAAAATAAATGACTACAACAGGGAACTGTAGAAAGGCAAAGTGGTTCTGGTCGTACATTAGTACGGAATTTCATGGAAGAAGAAAACCTTATTCAGTTTTTAAGGAATAATCCATTTGATACCGTGGTAAAAAATAAGTAAAAATACTAGATTAATTTATTGTTTCATTAAAAAAGATTTGTTTCCAAGATTTTTATTTCAAATAAATGCATTTAACAGAATTTTCTTGCGTTTGTGGGTAAACTATTTTTGACATTAGACAAGATGATTGACGTGAACATAACAAACGACTGGTTTACACAGCTAAAAAACAGTCAAAATAGCCTATAAGACTTGTTCCGATTTTTGTTGCCGCAATAGTACTTTACTGCGCCTACGACTCATTCTAATACCAAATTCAATTGAGAGCTCACCGATTTTGATGCAAGTGGATGATGGATGATGTCCCCGTAACATGCGGTGTTTTGCTGCGAATAAGCGCCTGCAATCCTCCATAGCGACGAGACATTGGATCGAACTCCATCAGTACACGTGGCGATGCATGTTTCCAAATCCAAATCATTTTCGGTTATAAACTGGTGAAGCATCTCAAATAAGTCTTGAGCCTTTGAACTTCCATCTAGGGGGCGTACATAACAAATAAGGTGTTTGTTACTGTCAGTATCCTCATCAAGTTGCGGACTAAATTCCGTGCCTTTCATTTTCTCTATTAATTGAACATTGAGATCCAGATGTATATAATGGATTCCTCGACCAATAGTGTTATTGGACAAAGGTACCTTTGAAATTAATTAACCCACCTATTCTCCTAGCATATTAGCTATATAAATTCTATTAGCTTCGAAGCAGTTTCGAAATGTTCATTTTAGAATATTCCAGATCGCTATGTGTGCCCGCGTTCGCATGAGTGCTTCATGCGCCCGGCAACACATCAAATATATTTTATTGCAGATTATAAAAGACCACATTTTTATATGTACGGTCAGATAATATAATTATGGAGATAGGTTACTTACATAAGGAAATTCTTGTGTAAAATTATGTTGAAGGTTCAAATATGAAATTTACTTATTGTAAAAATGGAAGCTTTAGCTAAGAAAACAAGTGGGGTGTATTGGTGGGCACTTAATGTATCACTTTTCAAACAATCATTAAATTAACCGAACGCGAAAAGATTGAAATTGTTTCCATGATTGGTTTTGGAACTAGATTGCGCGCCCAAAATGAAGTAGCTGCCTTGTTCAATGCAACTCCTCCTGACCGGTAACCCACTAACCAAACCTCAGCAACCAGAGTTGACAAAATTCAGATAATATGGCCATGTTTGTGATCGCATCAATGACACAAAGAGAAAAATCAAAATTACAATCAATTGTTTGTGAATTCATTTAAACTATAAGGTGCTATATTTAATAATGTGATAAACTACTCTTTTAAACAAGACAAGCACATGAATTGGTTTAACGACAGGAGAAAAAATAGTTACTGTTTTTCTTCATTAGATTAGATTGTTTTTCATCTAAAAGTTGTAGGTTATCGAAGGAACTTACATTAGAGTAGTAAATACATAGTAAACATGGTTTTGTACAGAAAATAGACTGAATGAGATAAGCAAGTCTACTTAATTTATCAAACTTGAAATTAATAATAGTTATTGGTTGGTTATATAGCAGACCTGTATTGTTGAAAGTGGTCGCCCTAATTCGCTTACTGATGGTAACGTTGGAAGTTGTCAATAACAATAATAATGGGCCCCTTGTGAATGCCAACGAGATCGAATTGCAGGACATAACAAAAAATATCCTTCTCGACGCTCAAAGAGAAACATCGTTTTCACTGGAAACTGATACAACTCTACAATTTTTCCACCCGCACAGACCACATTTCCTATAATTTGTAGATGAGGTATATGCGCCCACAAGGGGAAGAAGTGTTGGAAGCAATAGAAGCTGAAGAAAAAGAGTGTACACCAGAAGAAGGAGGTATTGTAACTGTAGAATATAAAATCAACGTCCTTACCTATTGGAAAAATGGGAAGAGAAAACGACTTGCGTTGAATACCGTCCAGCAAAAGTTTTTCAAAGTTTCATCTATGAAGCCGACGACATAGCAACATAGTTATACCATACTACCAACAATATTAGCTTCCGAAGGACTACTCTAGAGAGCAAAATGATAATTTCTGGTCCGCGTGTATCACAGTCTTTGTATTGACCGTCGAATGTGCATTTAACAGCATCTATAACTGGAAAGTTAACAAAAGAACTATTTCAGCAATTATTAACTGACGTGTATTTGCCAAATGTGGGAACTCACACCATTTTCTTATTGGACTTTTGGACAGGCCACTGTCTTGCTACATTATAGACCAGTACCCCATTCAACAAACATGTGAATATAGGGCCATTTCATGTCAATTGGACCAGGGGCTGAAAATTTATGCGGATGTACATATATGTTTGAAACGAGGTTGTGCAAAGTTTAGCTCTAGGTATCATATACCTGGAGCACCACAGCCCTTTCTGTGGAGGTCTCACCAACCCCGCGGCGTCAACCACGAAGATTCTGCAAAGTTTGACATGTGGCCATTGTAGAACTATGGTAGCTGTGATGCTGAAATTCAACATAGCTCAACTTGTGCCTGTGAACGTGAAAAATTTAGTATCAACATCCACAAAACAATATATAGATCGCAAATTAAGCTCAAAGTGCCTTCAAATTTACGTCGCGTAATGCACAAGCCAAATTTTGACACTGTACAACTCAAAAACATAAACAGTTGGTGGTTCTGTTTTTACCAGTACACTACCCACCGGCAAGACAATATATTGCTGCAAAATTTAGAACAAAGACTTGTGGAGATATTAACACACAAACATGGTACAAAACACTTAAAAGCCAAATCTAACCTATTCCCAAAGTCAAATATCTCCATGTGGGACCACTCCAAATTCATTTATTTTTATACCACTGGAGAGAGCAGATTTTTTCTACCAGAATCATATTTTTGTATTTTAGTGTTTTTTGGTTTCCTCGTTGTTCCGTATGTGGTAGCCATGCCATCCTAGGATTGCATGGTGTAACAAATTCTATGTTTAAATATAAACAAAAATTATATTAGTGAGTATTTTAACGTATAATAAAATCGATAGGATAATGCTGGTATATTATTGTAAATTCTAATTCAAAATAATTTACAATGTAGTTATTAATGTTTTGTTAGTTTTCAAAATTAAATCCAACGCTACAGCTACGGGTCTGTTATATAACGAACCAATCTCTAAGGTGTTTACCTGTTAAAAGAAGATATTTAAATGTTTATACCTTTTTTCTTGTTTGTTTAATAAAATTCATTCAAACAAACAATTGTTGTCTGAAAACTTTTTACTTTGCCTGATAGTAAAATAATCGTCCCCATAAGTTTACACCTGTTTAAGTTTTGTATCTATCTAAGAATAAGTTACTTTGGTAATTTAAATAAGCGGCTCATTGCTGAGAATATTATTTTCGTTAGATCTAATCTTCTTAATTTTTATTTAGCTAATATAGTTTATATTTGTTTTGAAATTATCCTAACACTCATTTTTTGCAAGGACTGTGGAAACTGTGGAACGTTCAAACTTCGGGTTTAGCAGGTACTTTTCCCTTGGCCGTCCACTTGACTTAATATGGGAATTTGTGGGGGTGGAAGGCGTCCGAGCCGTCACCGAGAGGGAAAATATTTGTGCATGCACACACAGTCACAGTAAAAAGTGGGATAAAAATGCATGTTGTAGAATTTTTAATGTTAGAAGTTTGTCACTTCGGTTTATACGGTTGTTGAAGATGCTTGCCTCGAGCTAGCGAAACACGTGTCACCGATTTTATTATGAAACAATTGTGTGGTGAGGAGTTTACCGATGTGATATTTGTGTCAGTCTCCTAAAACTGTTTATTACATGTTGTACAATAAACGTTATTATTATTATCAATGGTCCATAAAATAAATATTTGAATGGAAAAGTAAATTCTTATACATGGAATGCTTATGAAGGAAAATGTGATTCATTTCTTTTCCTTCCTGCACATATTTCCCAGGAATTGAGAATAACTTAACGTTAGATTAAAGATGTTTAGAAAGGCGTTACTCACCTTAAACTTTCTAATAAAGCAGATTTGCACATATGTGACTGCATATAACAGTGTCGATAAAACACACTAGCAATGTTGACACATTCACCTATTGCTGGTGGTATTCATAAAGAATTATAACATCGATTTGCAAACTAGAGCATTATATTGGATTTTATTTAGGGATTCCGGCATAACCACTTTCTTTTAACAATAGAAACGACCACGATGTAGATTTAAATTGGTAGTCAACTACGAAACGGGAATATTTAACTACATCATCACTTATTGCAATTAAGCAAATACGATTTTATTATGATTGTAATTTTCAAAACTTCAATATGCACAGTCGCGCCTATGTGTGTACTTATTTCCATACACCACTCAACTCCAACGATATTACACTGATTGGGATGAATAAGCAAGCGATATGTCACCATTATCACCACCACGTGTGTAGTTGACTCACTAGCAAGGAACATTTTACGTTTCTTCGAAGATTTTCTTTTCCTTCCTAGTAACACAAATTCGAACAGTTAAATCAAAATGCAGTGACTCTCTTTAGTATAATATACTCGTACAGTGCGCACCTAAAGTATGGAATAAATTAAGTAAAACGAAATAAAATTTTGTTGGAAGAAATCCTTAAAGAGTACGATTTTATATGATAAAAATACATATTTTTGCATGACAGTTGATTTTCAACGAGTAACGACTTCATAGTTTTTCTTAAACAACAATCTCCAATTTTTTTCTTGATTTGAAGAGATCTTTTCATCGCCGAACTGACAGTATACAAATGTTGCCATTTTACATAAGAAATTCTTCGAGTAAATGAGAATTGAATGCTAGAAAACGTAAATTTTATTCTTAACACAGAATAAAAAAATCCTTTGCTAAGCAAATACAATTTTAAAGAAAGCGTTTGAACTGCTATCCACTGACTTCCTGACAATACGCAAGCCTCCATAGAAATTCTCCTGGTATGTAGTACATGTCGAATCGTTTCCGGAGTAATTCTGCACATTTCATTTCTCAAAATTGTATGATTTAAGTATTTCAAATGGAACGAGAAATAATTATTTAAAAACTTGTTGGAGAACCAACAGTCGAAACTGTGTATGTGATTGATGTAAAATAGTGCATTCATTCCAGGAATTAGTAGGGACTTTAAGGATACGTGAAATACATAAGGTTTAAGTGGTTACTTATTCTTTTCCGCATATATTCGTGTAATATGACACTTTTTCTATTTTCTTATGACAAGTTAGAGCTACTTTAATGTAATTTAAGTTATCTCACCATTTACCTTTTCAACACATTCAATAATTGTTTATAATAAGTTTCAGCTAATCTTCCCATTACTATCGCCACGCGACAGAATTTATTACTTTGTTTTTCTTAAACCTAATTTAAGAGATTTCTGCCCTCGACTTGAGGAAAGGTTAGCGATAAGAAAACTTATATGTAATTTTCGAACAAGGACGTCAGGACAGTAAGTTAGTTACCTCTATTCACTTCACTCACATACAAACAATCGGGTACGGTAAAATAAGCAACACTTAAACGGTTAAAATATATGGATAGTTTTATAAGCGGTTTTAAGAAATTAAGTAATAAAAGGGTAGAGTTTGAGCGTGAGAGTGCGAGCATGCGGACGTTTGATTTGTGCTCCGTAGTGAATCTCGATTCGACGGGAAATTACTAGTATACAGGTCAAACAGTGATCGTAAAGAGAGAGGAATACTGGTGTAAATAGAGAGAATAGTGATAACAAGATAGCAGCGAATAAATCGATAAAAGCCAAAGTCCGACGGGACGACCGGCCGACAGCTTTTTACGCAGTACCACACCGAACCTGAACAAAAAGCGGAAGGGCGAGTGAGATAACACACAATAACCATAAGATAAGGGATAGCGAGGAATTTGCGGGTATAAATATATATGTATACAGGGACTAAACAAAAGTAAACAAAGAAATAAAGATATGGAGAGTGATACATCGGAGAATATAGGAATAAAAAGAGATAGAGAGCATGATGAGACTTATGAAATATTCCAGAAAAGCAAGAAACTAGTAAGAACACCACAAAAGGAAAAATATAGGGAAGGGGAGCTAGTGAGTATGATGGGAGAACTGATGAGAGAAGTGAAGGAAATAAAGGAAGATCAGAAAGAGTACCAGGAGGAATTGAAAGTGCTGAGAGGAGA
Source organism: Chrysina gloriosa (assembly GCA_038088585.1). Lineage (NCBI taxonomy): Eukaryota > Metazoa > Arthropoda > Insecta > Coleoptera > Scarabaeidae > Chrysina > Chrysina gloriosa. The sequence continues at coordinate 10,178,058 of CM076095.1, forward strand.
GAATGAAAAATTGAAGACAGAAAATGAGGCAACAAATGAGGGATATGGAGAAGAGAATGTACAAAATGACACAGACAATATCAAAGAATAATGTGGTGATGAAAGGAATGAAACCAACGACGGCGGATAAGCATGATATGAAGATGTGATTAGAAAATTTTATGAAAAGCACAATGCGGGTAAACGTAAACATAAAGGAAGCGATAAAGATGGCAGAGGTAGTATACAAGATGGATTTGGAAACTGCCCCTAGCAGCCCTATAAAGACGCAGTGATTAGAAATAAGAGTAAACTTAGACATATAAAGGAGAGAATATATATAGACAACGAGTTAACAAAAGGGGAACAAGAAATACAGAGAAAGCTTAAACAAATGGGAGATAAAGAAAGAAAAGACGAGAAAAAGTGGGATACCAAAGAATTACAATTGAAGGAAGGGAATATAGATGAGATAGAGAGAAAGGAGCACTGCTTCAGAGCGGACAGGAAAACAAGGGCAGAAACTCAAAAAACTAGAAAGAAGAAGAACGAGGACGACCTTGGCAAACGGGAGGGAAACGGAAAAGGAAAGGAATTTGAAAAGATTAGTCTAAGGAAAAATGGGGAAAGGATAAGGAGAGGAAGGTATCTAGATTAGGAACATGGAATATTTGAAGTTTGAACGGTAAAGAAATAGAAATTGTAGAGGAATTTGAAAAAGCATCACTGGATGTATTAATAATATCAGAAACAAAGAGAAAAGACCAGGGAATAATAGAATTAAAGAATGAGCATATCCTAATATGGAGTTGAGTTGAGAACAAGGTCAGAGCTTCTGCGGGAGTAGGATGTACACTGAAAAGGGAAATTAGAAACTTGGTAACTAGGTAGGAGGTAATTAGTGAGAGAATACTGTTAATAGAATTGCAATGTAAGACACACTGGAAAACAATTGAAGCCACATACGGTCCCGATGAAAACGAAAAAGCTGAAAAAAAGATAAATTTTGGGAAGATCTGGCATACGCAATATAAATGGCAAAAGGACAAATATTAGTGGCAGGTTTTATTTTAACGGAAGAGTGGGAGTAAAAGATAATACACATACAATAGTAATTGGAAAGTATGGTGAAATAACTAGAAATAATAATGGGAAGAGGCTGTTAGAGTTGTGCATTGATAATGACTTAATAATAACAAACAGGTATTATGAACATAAGGAAATACACAAATTTACAAGAGTAGAACCAGGGAGAGGGAAAAAGTCCATAATAGATTACATATTAGTGGAAAGTAACAATAGGAGAAGAGTATTGGATGTACGAGTTAAGAGAAGTTATGAAATAAATAGTGACCATTATTTACTGGTTGCAAAAATTAAAGAAAATGAGGAACAAATAAGTTATAATAAAAAAGTAAAGGTAAATAAAATATATGAAAGTATAAAAACATATAAGTTGAAGAATACAGAGATAGCAAAAAATTATGAAAGTTTAATATCTAGCGAAATAAACAAAATACAGGAAAATATAAGGGGAAAGTGTATTAGAAGAAAAATGGGAAAAATTTTAAAATATAGTAATTAATGCGGCAAGGACAACGTGTGGAGTTTGTAGGAAAAGTAGAAACAAAAAACGGGCAGTATGGTGGACAAAGAAAATAAAAGATGAGATTAAAATCAAAAAGGATTATGGAAGAAACGTTTGAGTAACTGAAATACAGCAAATTACGAAGAATATAAAAGACGAAGAAGTAAAGTTAAACAATTGGTATTACAAGAGAAGGAAAAGAAGTGGACAGAGTTCGGAAAAAGATGGAAAAGGACAGCAATACAAATCAGAAACTGTATTACAAAGTAATTAAAAACTGTAGAAAAGACAGAAATATAAACACAATGGTAATTGAAAACAAAGACGGAGTGATACTAACAGAGAGAGATACTAATAAGAGAAGGATATCATGAACAGATGGAAAGAATATTACCAACAACTGCTAAGTGTAGAAAAGGAAACAACAGCCATCAAGAACAGGAAGAAGAGGATAGAAATGAAGGAGAAGAAGAAATAGAAGAAATAGATAATGAAGTAATAGAAAGTGAAATAACAAGAGCAGAATTAGAGGAGGCAATTAATAGTTTAAAGAATGGTAAAGCAGCTGGACAAGATAAGATCACCACAGAAATGATAAAATACATGGGTGATACGACAAAAGTGTTGCTACTGCAACTATATAGACAAGCATGGGGGAAGAAAAAACGCCAGAAGAATGGAGAATAGGGCTAATATTACCGATACATAAGAAGGGAGGTAGTAAAGACTGCAACAACTATAGAGGAATAACAACTGCAGGTCCTCCATCTGCAACTAAAATTTATGAAAAATCATAGAGAAGAAACTAAGGAGAATAGTTGACAAGAAATTAGATGGGTCACAAAGTGGATTCAGAAAACGCCGTAGTATACCGGACCATATTTTTACAATTAAAGAACTGATAAATAAGAAGTGGAATGCAGAAAAGACAGTTTACCTAGCATTTATGGAGATGGAGAAAGCTTTTGATAGGGTACCTAGAGCGAAAATTTGGGAAGCGTTAAAAAGGAAGAAGGTAAACATCAAAATATAAAAAGTGTATATGATGGTACTGTGAATCGTGTGATAAGGAATAATATGGAATCAGAAAGCTTTACTACGGTAGAAGAGGTTGGACAGGGTGGAGCACTGAGCCCTCTATTGTTCATAATATATCTGGATGAAATAGTAAAAGAAGCAAAATTATGAAGTAAGTCGATAAATATAGGATATAGAAAACTTGAGAGAATAGGATTGTCAGAATGTTTATTTGCGGATGATGTTGCCATTATAGCAGGAAGTGCGAAAGTACTGGAGGAAAACCTGGAAACTTTGAAAAAATACGGAATGAAACTGACCCGCAACAAACTCATCCCAGTCACCCACACAGATGTAACTCATTTTTGCGATGTTTTACAACTTTTTGCATCGGTTACTTTCCTTGCATTCCAAGGACGACTCGTTCGACATTGACATTAGTTCTTTTAGTCGTCAGGTTCCTTAAACTTCATTTCATCACCGCCGCCGTTCTCTCAGTTCTCGTCAGTGAGAACATCAGAGTGCAGTGCATGTACCGGTTCCTATCTATGTAAATACCTAAAACCGGCCCTGCACTGGCCGTCGGACTCGCAGTAGGGAGGACGCATGGCGTCCCCGTCAGTCGTATATTAGACGTCGAGAAGCTAGTATTGACCCGAAACTCTTCCGAAAAATGTTCTGTCCGTCGCATTTCGTGATCGACATCGACGAATCGTGTTGGTTTCGCATGCGATCGCAACAGTAGTCGAAAAGTCCGTCAGAGACTCGTCCGAGTAAGTGTTGAAAGGTGCACGTGTATTGTGTATTATTATTGACGAAGAAGACTGTTGTTAGTCCTGCGGTCACTCAAGTTATTCCTCGCACGCAGAATTAACGCCACGAAAAAACAACAAAAAAGAAAAAGGCCAGCGGCACGCAGAGGATCTAACTTTGTTTATTTTCTTTTCGATCTTCGCTCGCCTTTGAACGGAGCGAATAAAAGTAAGCTGGAATTTAATGCGATTTCATTTTACGTTTGATTTACGGCGTGTTTTTATTTGGCGGTAATGATTATGTATGTATGACGGTTGTAATTTTGTTTACTTTAATGTTTTTGACATCCCGCAGTGGATACCAAAATTAAAGATACCTTGCGCTTTTTGAAAACAATTTGGTTAATTTAAATGAGATGGTTCTTACGCTTACCACATTTATTAAAGTGACTCCAAATAAGGGCACCTATCCCCTGATTTACATGACCATAGGTTCTTTAGAAAACCGTGTAAATCGAAATCGTAGGTTAGGGGACCGGCGGGTACAGTGCGTCAATTTTTTCGTTTCGATTTTTTTCAAAATCTAATGCATGAAAAAATTAAGTGATAGTTTAAAGTTATCACTTTTTGCGGGTAGGGAAAAATTTTTCATATAAAAAAAATAACGTCCAGATATTTCTCGAGATATAAAAAAATGTGTAGCTATGTCTGACTATAAGAAAAATCGCTTTCTGACATATTTTAATCAGTGCAATCGTAATACAATTCTTCCTTCAAGCAAATAAATTTTATAATGGACAGAAGATTTTGCCTCCACGAATTCTTTTTCGGAGAAAGGAGAGGAAAAATTTGGAGGAGCAAACAGAATTTTTCTTATTGTGTATTTTTACTTTTCAATTTGTGGAAAACTGGGGAATTCAGTACCACTAACGAGTCCGGCTAATGCTCAAGACGAACACCACCCAACGAACACTGTACAACACTAAAACACTGCACAATGAACGTGCGAAACACACCAAAACACTGTTGACACTGAACTCCCATAAAGGGGAAAGTGTATTAATACCTAAATTTCATGCTCTATGGAGCGTGTCAATACGGTTGAAAGAATCTAACATTTAATTCAATAGCGGGTACAATTTGGAATTTGGAACAGGTCCTCCATCTGCATTCACAATTCTCTCTCTATTCTTATAAATATATATACTTTCGTAGCTATCCAGTTCCCTGTTGTTTTCTACCGCCTTAGTTAATTTTAAACTTTCAATTAGCATAGCGTGTTTTTGTCCAAAATATGTCGGGCTATACTTGATTTTTCGGCCCTGTTGAACCGAAAATGAGCAAAGTGCTCCTTGTACCGTGTTAGGATTGATCGCCTAGTTTGTCCAATGTATTTTATGCCAAATTCCTGACAACCGATTTCGTAGGTACCTGATTTTTGACTAATTTCAAGTTTATCCATAGCATTCCCTAAAAGATTACCTAATGAATTATTGTAGCTGATTTAAATGCGACCTGTAAATTAAACTGTTTGAAAACTTTGGTAAGGGCATTAGTGTTATGATGAAATGGTAATTTAACGAATTTCTTAGCTGATTTATCCAAAGTTAGGCTCGTAGATTCCCTAATTAATTTTGTTTCCTGATTAAGTTATGAATCAATTTTGCTTCGAAACCATTGTATTCGGCTATGTTTCTTATGTATTTAAGTTCTCTTTCTGTTGTGAGGGGAAAATTTAGTAGCCGATCTACTAGGAAATTGAGAGATGCAATCTTTTGCTGAAAACTATGGTTGAAATCTTCAGTTATAAACCTGTTGACATTAGTTTTTTTGCGATATATGTCTATCTCCAAATTGATGTTACTCCTACTTACTAAGGTATCTAGGAACACTCGGGAAATACCTAGCATCTTTTTTAAATTCAATCTTAAAATTGCTCATAAACAGATCTGCCACAAATGGTGATAAACTATTGCCCCATCGAGGTACGGTGTTTTATTCAAAATATTTGCCCTCAATTTGGAAACAGTTTTGGGACATGCAAAGAGTTGTTAATTTGATATATTCTTTTATTTTTGCCATGCTCAAATTATTTCTTAAAATATTTGGGAAACTTACTCCATAGAAATAATTTGAGCATGGCAAAAATAAAAGAATATATCAAATTAACAACTCTTTGCTCGTCCCAAAACTGTTTCCAAAGTGAGGGCAAATATTTTGAACAAAACCACGATACCTCGATGGGCAATTGTTTATCACCATTTATGGCAGATTTGTTTATGAGCAATTTTGAGATTGAATTTAAAAAAGATGCTAGGTATTTCCCGAGTGTTTCGATTAGATACGTAGACGACGTATTTGCCATTTTTTACATTAAGAAATATAAACTATAGGATTTTTTGGATGAATTCTAAATTCAACACCGTAAAATTTACAATGGAAAAAAGAGAAAAATAACGAACTTCCATTCCTAGATACCTCAGTAATTAGGAAATAGACATATATCGCAAAAAGAAACAATGTCAACAGGTTTATAACTGAAGATTCCAACCATAGTTTTCAGCAAAACATTGCATCTCTCAATTTCCTAGTACATCGGCTACTAAATTTTCCCCTCACAACAGAAAGAGAACGTAAATACTATGTTTCTTAGCCGAATACAATGGTTTCGAAGCAAAATTAATTGATAACTTAATCAGGAAACAACATTTCAAAACCTTAACTAGGGAATCTACGTGCCTAACTTTGGATAAATCAGCCAGGAAATTCGTTAAATTACCATTCCATCATAACACTAAGGCCCTTCCCAAAGTTTTCAAACAGTTTAATTTACAGGTCGCATTTAAATCAGTTACAATAATTCATTAGGTAATCTTTTAGGGAATGCTATGGATAAACTTGAAATTAGTCAAAAATCAGGTACCTACGAAATCGGTTGTCAGGAATGTGGCATAGAATACATTGGACAAACTAGGCGATCAATACTAACACGGTACAAGAAGCACATTGCTCATTTTCGGTTCAACAGGCCCGAAAAATCAAGTGTGGCCCGACATATTTTGGACAAAAAAACACGCTATGCTAATTGAAAGTTTAAAATTAATTAAGGCGGTAGAAAACAACAGGGAACTGGATAGCTACGAAAGCATATATATTTATAAGAATAGAAAGAGAATTATGAATGCAGATGGAGGACCTATTCCAAATTCCAAATTGTAGGAGCTTTTGAATTAAATTTTAGATTCTTTCAACTGTACTGACACGCTCCATAGAGCATGTAATTTTAGGTATTAATATACTTTCCCTTTTTCAGTGTCAACAGTGTTTTGGTGTGTTTCCCACGTTCATTGTGTGATGTTCATTGTGCAGTGTTTTGGTCAGGGACCAAATATAATTGTTATTTTTTTATATCAGATAAAAATGTTACAAGAAAATTCATTTTATTTAATATTGGGAATTTTTAACCATTATCATTGCGAATAGATTATTTTGGTTATCGTAACCAATTAAAGTGAGAAATATTTTTTTGGTTATCAGTAACAATTATCTCACCCACAATAATTTTTTGGTTTCAGATAACCATTATATCAACCAAAAAGATTTTATGGTTAGAAATAACCATTACAAAAAATTTCTTTTTGGTTATCAGGGATGAAGAAAAAACAAATTTTTTTCAGTGAATGAACATAAAAGAAGCTATGAAAAAACAAAATATACCAAACAATACCAAAAATCCTCACAAAATAGAAAAAACAAAAATTTTAACAAACAGAACAACAAATGAGCCATAAATTTAATGCAACAACAACACATGAACAAGATAACACAACAAATCTGTGGCGGTAGTAGCAAAACTAAGCAGAGCTGAAGGCGGTGTATGTTTTTTTATATTTTAAAATCATTACATAAAACCTAATAAAGGTTACATACAGTCAATTGCAATTTTAATAACGATTTTAATGGATTTAGAAATCCCTATTGAACATTTTAAATGAGAGAAATATTCCCACTAAAACTGTATGAAGTAATTGTTTATTATCAATTTCATCCCTGATAAAAAAAAAAAAGAAAATTGTAATGGTTATTTCTAACCAAAAATCTTTTGGTTGATATAATGGTTATCTGAAACCAAAAATTTTTTTGGTTGATATAGTTGTTACTTATAACCAAAAAAATATTTCACACTTTAATTGGTTACGATAACCAAACTAATATATATCTTATAAAAATGGTTAATTATAACGATTTTATAAATTCATCAATATAAATGGTTAAAAGTGACTTTTTGTCGTTTATCTTATAATTGTTACGTCCCTGGTTTTGGTGTTGTACAGTGTTCGTTGTGTGGTGTTCGTCTTGAGCATTAGCCGGATTCGCTAGTGATACTGAATTCTCCCGTTTTCCACTGAGAATGGCAACTTAGTTGCCGAAATACGGATCTTGATTTTTCAGAAAGGTGTGGTAAGGGTAATTTTATTTATTTTATATATTTTCTTCGTTTGTTTTATCGATTTCTGTGTATACTTATATTCTCTTTCTCCTCTTCGCTTTGATTGTGTTCATTGTCGCTATTTATTTCAACTTCCGTCGTTGTCGAATCATTTCGTATCAATTTTGTTCTTGAAGAAACCGTTCCTCATCAGTTTCTACTTCATTAAATCATTTCAGTACTGTTTCAAGCAACAAATCTGAAGTTGAAGATTTTGGAATAGCAGATAAAATATTTCTGGTTTCTTACTATTTGCAACATACAAGTTGGGTATTTTGGAAGGTGGACAAGTGGGTAATGTTGGTATTAAAGCAGCTGAAAATACTTAAATGGTCATGTACGCAAACAGAATAGTGTTTGAAGAATACAAACGAAAAGAAGCGTTATAGATAATGTAATCAAACATTTCGGAAATTAATGTATCTATGGGTCGATCCAAAACTTAAAAATACATAAATCAACATTAAATTGCTTCTTTAGCGTGCCATTTACAATCTTTCCGTTTTAGACACATTATTGGAAAATCCGTGACCTTCCCCAAGCGGATATCTCTCCGGCGCGTTCACCTTTATATTTGGAATTTATTAGTCTAGTCATTTGCGTGAGCGTCACTTACTTTGTCGTAACTTACATGCATACAAGGCGCTGTGCTAATTATGTTGCTCAAAATGGGAGCTAAGTACTTGAAGTACACGGGCGGATATTGCTGTAAAACGCGTTTGTATTTTATTATGTTCCTATAGAAAAAACGATTTAATCATTTTTCCTTTATAAACTGAAGGAGCGATTCTACTTCTGCTTTTGTGAGGATATGTCTTAGCGTGGATTCGATCCACCTTATTGCTGATCAGGCGTTGCTAGTAAATAAATTTCCTTTAGTTCTCTTAAGTTGTCGCCTAGTACTAATAATACCCTTGGGCAAAGGGTATCGACCAATATAAACTGAAATACACACAATTGTGTGTATAGTAGTGGTGCACATATTACATTACGCAATTTTTGGTCATTTTTGATTTCCCTTTCTCGCTGTGTCACACATATAAGGGGACACCGCGTAATGCCCATCACGGATTTCGATCTTATTACGTGGGAGTGTTCCATGAGACCCCACGAAAAAAACCCTTCGAGTATTTATTCGATTGGGGCCTCGTTTTAGAAGTACAAAGCTCCGAAGAATAACGTGCACGAAGCACACGAGTGAGTACCGAATCGCGTGGACAGAGTCGCACAGGCCGCGGTGGCCGAACGGACAAGGTGACGTGTACTGGGACGGTGGAGGTTCTGGTGTCGATTGTTATCAACTTAAATTTTCTTTCTTTTTTTTTCTTTATAAACATTAGTGGTATTGAATTCAATAATTAAAAACAATCGAAAACAATTTTTGCTACGTTTCATAAACTTTCATTCAGGGATAGAAAGGCAAAATAAAATATTATTGGATACGACCATAAACCATACGTGGAAGATGATAATTTTTTCCTTATCATTGATTCATGGGGAGTCAAGTAGATACAATGTTTTATAATGAAGTGTTTTCTAATGGCAATGGGGAAGTAACTTGCACGATAAAAGTAATCCCGCCGAAGTGTTCACCGCTCTGGCAACCGTGTTATTTTTACCGGCAAGTTAAGAATCTGATTAAAAAATTTAACATAGAACTGTTCAGAGAGTAGCAGGAAATTGCATCTCGTGAAGATTCTTTGAAATGTTTCAAATGTTTTTACGATGATTATCATCCAAAATCATGCTCACCGAATGTTAGCAGCAGCGACGAAACCTAACTCGCAATCAGATGACGAATGAACTTCTACCTTTCCGCTTTACATTCTCCAGATTTCCTTCGACTCAAAATCGCCTTTTCATCCTCGAGTGGAAGTTTATTAAACAACGTAAAAGTTACTTAAATTGTTTTTGATTATTATTATTATTGTTATTATTATTTCAAAGCTTCAGATTTTCGCTTTGCCACACTGGATTACACCATTCATCTATGCTGCTGATCAAAGGCATCCCTTCCTTATCGTCTCCTTCTGGGAATTCAGAGATGGAACGACTGTCTACTCCCTCTTCATCCTTCCAAAAAGCGTTCTCTACATCAGCAGTATGATTGTAAGAAATATATACGAGTTCTTTAGATCTTCGTGCTGCAACTCTTTCAGGGCGAACTTTTTTGCTGTTTCAATTATTTTTTGCTTCTTATGAATTAATTGCTTTAATCGACGCGCGGTAAATACCACAAACTTCGCAAACCATGTTAAAAAAATTGACTTGAAAGAATGATTGACTACCAACACATAATTGGAGATGATTTCTGTTCACTGAAAATTGTTATTTTGAGGTCATTGTAAGACCTTCACCTTTCTTCGTTAGGGTTACCGAGGCTGTTAAAAAATTGTCAGGAAGAAGGCTACAAAGACTTGATCTTCGAAGTCCACAGCAGTGCTTCGAATCACATTTTACATTTTGAGGAAAGTACTGGGACTTTCGAAACATGCCTTGAATACGTTTCTTCATCAACAGTTAATATCGCAGCTAGATATTATTTCGGGCCGATGTACCCTGCCTTGACAGGAAAATGATTCAGACTTCTGACAAAACACCTGCCTGCATGTTCAAAATTACGCTTTCCCAATTCTACATCCACTGTTTCACTGTTGTTTGAATTAAGATGTGACCCAAAACGTTCATGTTCTAGAATTAGCCCGGTAAGGTCCTTTGCTCAGTGGCACAATACGCCTTCCTGCTCTATTATTCTTCCGGAGTTTTTCACAAGTGGCTCAAAAATTTGAAGTTCGATGAGTCTCTTTAAGAGCATTAGTCTCAGCTTGTAAAGTTTGCTTTGTTTTCGTTGTCTGATATTCTTTTTTGTAAGCCTCGTGAAGATGAGAATATAGAGTGTTATGAGATGCCATTTGAGCTCGAGAAAAAAATTATCGACAACAATAGACATCAAGACTTGTACTTTGCAATACGAAGCCCACTAAAGCGCGTGACGTAATATGTGCACGACCCCGACATATTTATGAAGCTTACTGGCAGACGCAGTGTGATCCAGACATGACGAGGCTTGCATCCTCGAAGTTCGGGCAAATATGAGGTCGAAAAATTCGTTGATGAATTCAAGGAGTACGTAGAGGTCGAAGGATTCCTCCCACAACAGGTCTTCAATTGCGATGAAACAGGCCTCTTTTGGAAGAAAATGCCAAAGAGGACTTACATCATGCAGGAGGAAAAAGCACTGCCAGGACACAAGTCTATGAAAGACAGGCTAACTATTTTGTTCTGTGGTAACGCTAGTAGGGACTTTAAAGTGAAGCCTTTACTGGTGTATCACCCGAGTGTTCAAGGAAAACAAAGTCACCAAGAGTAAATTGTGTGTGATGTGGAAGGCTAACAGTAGGACACGACGTCAATTTTCATTGAACCAATGATGTCTTTGGCCGGAGTGCACAGTGTGGTATACTCACGATCTAACGGGACAAAACTGCACCTCGATCTACGTATGTGAAATATCTTGGCAGTTAATCGAAGATGTATTTCATGAAAATTAAACACAGTGGGAAGGGAGTCAGACATATATTTCAACATGTTTCTATATAAAAAATATAATAAAGACACAAATGTTCGAACATACAAAAAAATTGAAAATGCAGAGAGGTAGACCTAATATCAATCAGAATTGTTATCAGCAGCTTGAGAATCAGATCGTCCTATTTCGCCGTGTTCAGATGGTGTTATGATCTCTAAAAGTTCGCCTATTTCAGAAGTAATTTGGCCGAGTTTAGTTTGTGGAGGAGCACATAAACTGGAAATGAATGGGTCTATTCATTAAATCATTGTTCGTGTTAACTCTAGAGGTCTATCTCGTAAATAATTCATTGAATTTCCTATTGTGTTTATTTCTAGGCTCTCGTGCGTCTTCCGAACATTGGCAGATTGGAAGAACCCACGCAGCAATAATATCTTTTCCGTGCAAAAGTATTTTATGTACGCTCACAGGTATTAAGTACCATGAATATTCTCTAATATACAATTCTCTTGTTGCCTTAGCGTATTCATGAAACTTATTCACATTAATAGGAAACCCGATATTTAGACATTCTAATATAACACGGAAGCTCTTGATAAGCTCAACATTAACCCCTGGCTGAAATTTCAGCATTTCTAAAAAACTTGCGGGCTGTATTGCCATCATTAGTATTTTCTCTTTGTTGTTTTGGCATATCCACCAATAAGCCAAACTCATGCCTAAACTTTTCCTGTACACTTTTGTTTTTTTCAGCTACTTTATTTTTATTCTCAACTCCCTGAACCTGCCATGTTTCTATATCAAATCGATAAAATATGTGCAAAATGCATTAAAAAATCGTGTTCAAGTATGTAGAGGTGACAATCCCAGAGAAAGAAAGTCGCTATTTACTATTTTTCTAACGTGATCTTTTCGTTATTCATTTCAACAATACTCGATACCGCTTACGCCAATTGGATGCGCACGTGTTCTTCATTCAGCTCCTGATCTTGAGTAAACACAGATCGGTTTCCGTGAATACGTTTATTCCGTTTCGCTTTTAACTTTTATTCTCGAGGATACACACGAAAATTTGACGTTGGGAAGTATATAGTATCGTTAGAAGTTTCGTTTCCCCAAGTTTTGCCATTCAAACTAATCGTCCACGTTGCTTTTCCCTCAATTGCAGGTGAGTCTATTTTTGTGAATTATAATGTCGTTATCGTATTTTTTACCTTGTTAACTAGTGGCTAGGATAACAAGTGTAAGCTATTATTAACTAGTGTATACGAGTATAGAACTATCGTAAGAGCTAGAAGTTAGTTTTTCAGACATCTTTTCATCAGGTGTGAGAAAACCCGCCATCTAGGACAACTTCCGTCCGATACCGAATACCACGCCATACGAAATTCGATAACAGAAAACTACACCGCGGTAATTCCCGCTTTTATTTGATTTTACTTATATTTTTGTATCCTTGAGCTTTGGGAAAAATTCCCTATAATCTTGTAGTTAATTTTAAATTTAGAAAATTGGAGATTTGTATGTGAGTATACAGGGGTTTGCTTACTTTCGTAAACATTCAATTTAGTAATTTTAAGGGAAGGGGGATTCCGATTTATTTTCGAGTAAAAAGGTTTTTTCGTTACGTTTGCTAATTAGTACTATATTCAATTCTTTTAGTAGTTTAAGGAGAGAATTACAAGTACATGCCACTTGAATATGTGCTTGTTTTTAATTACGTTCAGCTAAAGCTGTAAGGCCGCTGGGGTTCCCAAAAACGTGACTCACGTGAAACTGACTTAATTGATTTTTTCTTCTGATACACATCAAGTGACAATAAAGTGCTGTTAAGCGTCCATTTCTCACCTCAATTCATTTTATTTATATTTCGTCTAAATTATTTTTAAATAGTTTTCACGACACGATAAAGATCCAGAACATAGAATCTGGAGGCTCTCTCCGACTCCAGTCATTTAGAGGTGATCCAGTTTTATAATTGGAGAGTGGCGCCTTGTTACTATTTCTCCAACTTTAACCTACACCGTTTTCACTGGGCTAACACGGGGCTTGGATCTCCATATTTACACCAACGAGGTTGGTTATCCGCGCTTTAACTCTATCGGTCACGTTTCTGACTTTCCGTTTATCATTCTCTTTTATTATTTTCATTTTTAACAAAAGCTTTGAAAGCGAAGTAACAATACATTTTGTTATTGGCGTGTTTAGGGCGTGCTAAATACTACCGCCCTTTTTTTATATTACTACCTCTATTAGGTGAAGAAATACAGAGCTCTTTTGCAATGGTTCCCGAATCCCTTTTTTCTGCTTGGCGAAGCAGTACTTTAGTTGCCATCCACAACACTTCCAGCCTCGATGTTTCAAGAAGATGTTGAATTCGTCGTCTTTTTGTTTTGATGCTTGAATCTTCAAAGTCTTTTTGTGGTCTTCCGGGTAAATTACTTGGTTCAGGTACTGAACATTCTGGAGAGGTTCACGGACAATTGTTGCAAGTGAAATGTGTCCTTCTCCTCACGAAGAATTCGTTTTCAAAAAGCGATGTCGATGTCTTTCCGACTTTAACCATTTCGCTTGAATTTTTGTGTAGTTATTCCAAATTATAGCTTTAAAACTCCTTAAATTGTCTTCAGTAGGTAACCAAGTTCTTGTATAATATAATGTAACAGGGCGTCCATTTTCGACTCTTTTGCGTAAACAAACCAAATATCAAAAAATGAACTTCGCGATAATTGTGAAGTCATTCTGAGAATGGGAAAAATGTTTACGAGTGTCCTTCGCAGACAAATAAATATGTTTCGTATAGCTTACTAGGTGACCCGGAAAACTTCGTTTTGCCCACATTTCTTTTCAATTTTTCTTTTTCCTAAACCTTCGCGTAGCAATTACGAACAAACCCGCAGAAGGAAGTATCCAATTTGGTCCAGTCGTTTTCAAGTTTTAAGCATCTGAACAAACAACGATCCATTTTTATATATACAGACTAGGTGACCCGGCAAACTTTGTTTTGCCCAAAATTCTTTCGATCTTCCTTCTTTCCTAAACAAAGCAATTACGAACAAACCCGCAGAAGGAAGTATCCAATTTGGTCTAGTCGTTTCCAAGTTTTAAGCATCCGAACAAACAACGATCCATTTATATATATAAAGACTAGGTGACCCGGCAAACTTTGTTTTGCCCAAAATTCTTTCCATTTTCCTTTTTTCCTAAACAAAGCAATTACGAACAAACCCGCAGAAGGAAGTATCCAATTTGGTCCAGTCGTTTTCAAGTTTTAAGCGTCCGAACAAGCCACGATCCATTTTTATACAAATAAGTGGGTCTTTTATTAAAATGTAATATGTGATCGAAATAATGCGGAATAATAAACTAAAACTAACTACTGTCATAGTCATTTTTCTTACTAAAAAGTATCTTTCGTCAATTTCCATGAAACTACCGATAAAATTCAAACATGATGAGAGAAAAGACGTATGAAAACGTACCTTGGGAATTCACTTGAAAACAACAACACCACACAATCACTAATAACGTACAAAAACACAGCGCATTAATCGATCAAAGTCGAACGAATAACAGTAGTGCACTTATTGTTAATCGGAAAAACCCCGAAAGACACCCGTTTCAACCATTGTATCTTTTGTTCGGTACTTCTTACTAAATAAACCTTGGTATAATGAAATCTAACTTGTCTACTGCGAATTCATGCAACTGTTGAACCTGTACCAACAAGTACCAAAAATGAATATTGTCCCGCTAGAACATGAGTATACCCATTGTGGAGTGTAAGGAAATACCTCCTGGAAAATCAATTGCCACTCGATTGTCTCTTGGTAATGGGCAATGCTCCTCGCCATCCTTCAGGTTTGGAAGGCAAATTGTTGGATAATTCTAGTTTCATCACAGTGGCGTTCTTGATTCCTCATCCAGCCCTGGACGAGCAGGCAATTTCAAACTTAAGAAAACTCTATACCAAAGCACTGCTTTAAAGGTGCTTTGAAGAGAGTTCTGGAGGAGTCACTTCAATGTCATCAATTGTATAAATCTTATTGATAAAGCTTGGCAGGGAGTGACTTACAGGACGATGAATTTTGGTTGGAACATCAAGCCTCCTCCCCTTCAAAACGAGATTGAACAACTAAGGCAAAACGCTTCAAAGTACTTGTCCACAGAGTTTCAACCTATCTTCATTTTCCGGATTCTGGATTTTCCGTAGTTAGTTATTAAACGAAATTTATTTATTTAAATTTACACTTAGACTACTTAAAAAATCAGATTTACGAGATCGTTTTCAAATCTGCGGCTGACTGACAATTGAAGCAAAACAATAAAACGTGTCTATTCTATTTTCAACAAAGATGAAGTTTGTGAAAAGAATGACTCGTTCCGCAAGTCTAGCCACTTGACTTGTGTATATTATTTTCCATTCCTCGTATGACATCAGTGGCCTCCAGGGACTTTTCTTCTGGCCGAAGTCGATTGTTCTATCCTTTATTCTATCTCTATCTATCTCCGTAAATTGAATCGATATACGAAATATAGCCGTTCCATTTAACTTTCGTAATGGTTTTATTGGACAGCATTCGTTTCCGCTCGCATTTTCTTTTCGTAAAACGCTTGAGCGTTTATGTAAGGCATCGTAATGTCATTCGTTTTTGTCGGATTACTGGAAGAATGCCCAAGGATAAACACGATTCCAATACAGCTTTGACGTTAATATGTGTAAATACAGCCGACTCTACGCGGAATTTAATATTTCCGTTAATGCAATTTTTTCCAGATGGATTGTAGTTGGAACTACAGTGTACTAATGGTTTTATGCGTGCATTTGAGAGGGAAAAAGTAATATAAAAGAAAACTCAGTTTGCAGGTTATTTAGCTATTTATTTCTTAACCAATAAGCCATCGTGTCAATCTGCATTCCTAATTGTAGAATGTAATGTGCAACTGTAGTTGGAGTACGAATTGGAACCAAATTATGTACAGATATATATTGATATGCAGTTAGTTATAGGTTTCACTCTGGCTGCGATTATTTCTTCATGTGTACTACATAAGTGTAGTTTCATGTTTACAGTTATACAAATCATTTGCTAATCTACATCTAACTTCTGTATGCATTCCGTTGATTGGGTTCATTTAAAGGTTTGAACTTGGAAAATAATTAACGACGGTAGTTAATACGAATACTTACTATGGCGATAATTACCACTGCCATCAATTTTGTAAGAAAGAAACTTCATAAAGCGTCGTTGAACCTTCACGATAGATAATTGGGTCATTCCATGTCAACTGGACCAGGGGTCCCCACTTGACCATCTTCAATTTGGCTGAAAATTTATACAGATGTACATATATGTTTGAAACGATGTTCTACAAAGTTTTAGCTCTAGGTATCATATACCTGGAGCACCACAGCCCGTTCTGTGGAGGTGCCACCAATCCTGCGGCGTCAACCACGAAGATTTGGCAAAGTTTGACATGTGGCCATTGCAGAACTATGGTAGCTGTGATGCTGAAAATCAACATACTAGATCAACTTGTGCCTGTGAAGATGAGAAATTTAGTATCAACATTCACAAAATAATATATAGATCGCAATTTAAGCTCAAAGTGGCTTCAAAATTACGTCGCGTAATGCACAAGCCAAATTTTGACACTGTACAACTCAAAAACAAAAACAGTTGGTAGGTTCTGCTTTTACAAGTACACTACCCACCGGCAAGACAATATATTGCTGCAATATTAGAACAAAGGCTCGCATACTTGTGGAGATATTAACACACAAACATGGTACAAAACATTTAAAAGCCAAATAGTATGTTAAATTTCAGCATCATATTTACTGTGGTACCTTAACAACGATATGACAAATTTTGCAAAATCTCCATATCTAAAAATGCTATAATTAGTGTTGATTTTGCGAAAGAAATAGCACCATGTTCAAAGGGATTTTTCTTCCTTAAACCAAAAACAGTAAAATAGGAAAATATATTTCAGATAGAAAAAATTCTGATCTTTCTAGTGATATAAAAATAAATGAATTTGGAGTGATCCCACATTGAGATATTTGACTTTGGAAATACATAGGTTATATTTGGCTTTTAAGTGTTTTGTACGATGTTTGTGTGTTAATATCTCCAGAAGTATGCAAGCTTTTGTTCTAATATTGCAGCAATATATTGTCTTGCCGGTGGGTAGTGTACTGGTAAAAGCAGAACCTACCAACTGTTTTTGTTTTTGAGTCGTACACTGTCAAAATTTGGCATGTGCATTACGCGACGTAATCTTGAAGCCACTTTGAGCTTAAATTGCGATCTATATATTGTTTTTGTGGATGTTGATACTAAATTTTTGCATGTTCACAGGCACAAGTTGAGCTAGCATATTGAATTTCAGCGTCACAGCTACCACAGTTCTGCAATGGCCACATGTCAAACTTCGTCAAAATCTTCGTGGTTGACGCCGCGAGGTTGGTGGAACCTCCACAGAAAGGGCTGTGAAACTCCAGGTATATGATAGCTAGAGCTAAAACTTTGCAGAACTTCGTTTCAAACAAGTCTAAAGAACATGTACATCCGTATAAATTTTCAGCGAAATTGGAGATGGTCGAGTGGGGACGATTTTCAAAACTGGTCCACTTGAAATGGAATGACCCAACTGCAAATACAAGTTTACTAACCACAAAGGTATAATATAAACATTTTAGTAATGATTAATTAGAAATGTAAACCACGAAACACAAATGCTAAAGTTTTAGACGCAGTAAGACAGAGATTTGTTGCAATCGGAAAATAAGTTTTCAAATCATCATCGTAGGCAAGAGCTGTAGATGTTTAATGCGGTTAGCAAATCATTAACATAGATGATGAAAAGTACAGCCCCAAGTTAGAGTCTTGAGGAACTCTGTTATATAATATTATATTGCGAAAAGGACAGATGACTCATTATACCGCGTATTTGCTCAGTTTAGAGATCAGGTTGTAATGATACAGAGAAGTAAAATTTTGCAATTTCAAACTTAAGTTCCTGTTACATCTGCTGTCTCGTCTATTAGTATTCAATTCTTCTTGACTTTCATATCTTTTTAAAAATTTTATCTATCATCGAGTGAGATTCCAAAAAATATCAATTCTGTGCGCAACATGATTGAAAAAGAACGACATGTGACTTACAGTGAGATAGCGGCATTCTTGGGCATATCGAAAACTGCAATACATTCGATATTGTATGTGCATTTAGCCACTTCAAAAAGGGCTCGTGTTAATTGTTATAGAGAATTGTTCGAAAAATTTGACCAATGAACTGCAAAAGCTGCATAGAACATCGTCACAGATGACAAAACATGAAGCCATTTGTATGAATCAGAAAATAAACAGCAATTCATTATTTGGGTGTTCCAACATGAACTGAATTCTACAAAAGTTGTTTGTCCACGAAGCAGCAGTTCCAAAAAATGATCGCTTGCTGCTTTGGTCGTACTGGACATGTAGTAAGCAATCCTTTAGAGAGGGTCGAAGAAATTTAATGCTAAATTATATACAACAATTTGTTTGCCAGAAGTCATCGACAAAATCAGCCCTCACCACAGCATGTCAAACAATTGATTATTTGGAGGAGAAAAACATCGAATTAATGTGGCATTGCGCGTGTTCACCTGATTTATTGCCTAACGATTTGTTTTTATTCCAAAATGGCAGTAATTTTCGGCACGTCAAGAAGCCATCGGTGCCTTCGGAAACCATATGTTTGAAATACCAATTTCAGAGTGGAATTTGTTTTTAATAAATTGTTTTAATTATGCTGGCATAATTAAAAAATGCCAGCAGAATTGTATAAATTTTAACGGCGCATATTTTGAAAAGCAATAAAATAGTTTGTATGTATAACCCATTTTTTGATCGTAGGTTAATAACATAGTTTTCCTAATTATCATTTAATATGGGCTATTGAGTGATACTATTTGGCAAGAACGGTTTATTACCGAATGAGGTTTCGTAAGGTGAATAAGCCGTGGATTTGTGAATATGACTGTTGTATGCAAACATTGCAAAAGGTATCAATTCATCGCAATTTGATTGTCTATCATTAATATAGTGTTTTAAGTAATCCTTCAGAGTGAGATGCGATCTTTCCAAAGCACTATTACTTTGTGGGTCATATGGTGATGATAGTGTTTGTTTTGTTTGAAAGAGTTTGC
The DNA here is from genome assembly GCA_038088585.1 of Chrysina gloriosa. NCBI lineage: Eukaryota > Metazoa > Arthropoda > Insecta > Coleoptera > Scarabaeidae > Chrysina > Chrysina gloriosa. Next base: position 10,197,609 of record CM076095.1, read on the forward strand.
TAAAATCTTTCATTGATTTTGGTCTGAAAAAATGTTTCAGGGATTCCAAATAAGGTATTGAACTTAACGAGTTCTGTTGCTGCAGTTTGAGACTCGTGATTTGATATAGCACTTGCATACGAATATTTTAGTAAGATCGTCTTACATGATTAATGTGAAACGATTTTTATTTTCAGTTATCGGTAAAGGTATTACAATATCGATTGCCAAACGATCAAAAGGTTGGTTAGATGTAGAGGTAATTTCCATAGGTGATTTAAAAAGCTTGAAATTAGTTTTGTTAACTTGGCATGAAGGGCATCTACGTATATAATGTTTTATATCTTTTTCATGTTGTTCTATTTGTAGAATTCTTTTATTCGTGTGTAAGTTCTCATAAACCCTGAATGGCCTGCTAATTTCGAATCAGGATTCTCTTGGAAAATTTTTTGTCTCTTGTATGGGTATGAAATTTGTATCTTTAAAGAGATAATGAATTATTTCCTTTTTATATTTTTTGTTATTTATGGAGGTATCACGAATATAAATTTTATCAGTGGTACTACTAGCGATTGGGTGAGTTCGGAGATTTCTTAGTGAATAGAAGATATTCTTATACGTTAATTTATCCAAATAAAATTGTTTTGAAACTAAAAGATATGTTATTTTATTACTGTTTCTTTTTGTTATTTAATATCACATGAGAATATATGTCTCTAGGTTCTTCGAATTGTGAACCATATGTATCCTGTACTGTTTGTGGGTATAAATTCGCGTCATCAAGGTCGTTAGAATATAATATAGCATTGGGAAAGTATTGGAATTTGTCACAAGGGAGTTCCTTAATCTTAGGAATATCCTTCGTCTTATAGTGAAATTCTAAGTTCTCAAAACTGTCACTTTTACGGACAATAATGTTTAAGTTTACCTGTTCGATTTCTACTTCTGAAAACATTCTAATTCTATTTGTCAGTGCATCGGCATTTGAATTTTGTTTTCCCGGATTGTATACGATCTCATAATCATATTTGGCTAGTTTGAATCGCCAGCGAATTAATCTACTACCTGGGTCTTTGCAGTTAAATAACCAAATTAGTGGTTTGCGATCAGTTATGATTTTCATTTTTTTTTTCCATATAGGTAGGGTCTAAAATGTTTAACACTCCATATAATGGCTAAGAGTTCTTTTCCGTGGTACTATAATTTCGTTTCGAATTGTTTAATGTACGCGACGTATAGGCAATTGGAAGATCTTTGGCTATTTCGTCCTGGCTTAATACTGAATCTATTGCGAAATTTGATGAATCCATGGTTAGTATAAATTCCTGATTAAAATCGCGGTACCTTAACACGTTCAGTGCCAGTCATAAGTAGATAATTTGTTACTTATACCACGTCTACCCAAAAAATTCGCATTTGTCAGGCTGCACTTTTAAATTATTCGTTCTTAACCTGTCAAATATTGTTTTTAATTTAGAGGAGTGCTGTTCTAACGAAGAAGCGTAAATGACAATATCATCCAGATTGACAAAACACTGTAAACCTTGTAATCCGGACAAAACAGAATTCATTAGTGTTTGGAACAGTACGCGACAACTCGGCGATGTAAAGTCGGCGATGCTGAGTCGGCGATGTAAAGTCGGCGATGCTGAGTCGGCGATGGTCAACTCGACGATGGTAAACTCGGCGACGATCAACTCGGCGAAACGGAATACAATAATATATTATGTAATTATTTATTACAATACAATTATTTATTATAATAAAATATAATATACAATCTATTAAAAAAACTAGTTCATATTGTAACTGTGTGATATCCCTCTGAGATATTCGATCAAATTTTGCCTGTTATAATTGGCAACTTTATTAAAAATCCTCTCGTCGGCTTCCTCATAACGTCTCCTTTTTGATGCACCATTGCGCCCGGCAATTGCTCGTTCATAGTCCGCATCGTACGAAGACTGAACCTTTTAAATTTTCTATGAATGTCCATAACGAAGGATGAGCAATGCCAGAACCAAAAGCCAGTTGCAACTTGCGATGACATGCTTCTGCAAAATTATTTGTCCCATCTCGTCCATTCAATGTCCGAAAATAAACGGACCAAACTGCAATTGGAAACGTTGCTGGCGCTCTGGTTCCATTATTCCTAAGTCGACCGATATAATTTCTGTTAAACCATTCTAAAATTGGTTCTAATATTTCTGGCAACTCATTTTCCAATTCGGCAATGGCATCAATCACATCCTCTTCTGGGACAAATGCCAATGATGTTACCATTTTTGCTTGTAGTGCAAATTCGGGATCAGTATTGTACATTCCTAGGAGATTTGAAGAAGATAAATGCTTTCGAAGATTTTTTACCAAGCGGTATAAGCATCCTCTAATTTCGGCTTCTGGGAAAACTTGTCTTATTCCTGGTGAATTGCCAATTCAAAGTCTACACTGATGCTTTCCGGATTTAATTGCGGCCAAAGAACTTTTATCATGTTAAACAATTTGAGATATGTTTCTGCACTTTTATTGGGCAGCAAGCAATATAGTACAGAAAAAACTGGACCCTTCTCTTCATGCGTATCTTTTCTTGCCAGAACAACAAATATTTCAGCAAAAAGTGGAGGACACAATAAGAATGTGCCGTCAACAAATAATTCTTTCATGCTTGCACTCCATGTTGCATGATATTCTCTACCAAATATCAGAATTCGATGTGGATCCACCTGATCTCTTCCGGAATCTGCCAGCAAAAAAAATCTCAAATAGAGTAGGGGTATAGTAATATTGCGAGTACACTTCTGGGATGATAATTTCACTAAGAGTTTCTGGATTGGCGGGTGCTTTGGACATGGTTACTCTTATAGCATTCCTTTAACCGCAGCTGGGACATTCTCCAAAACTCGTGCTCTGATTTGGGCTGGATTCTCCATCGTTGTCGCGGCCAGGTACTTCACAGTGGTATTCATTTTTTGCAGAACAACATTTGCTGCATTTCTTACCGTACTACATGTGTGTTCATTGCGGATGCATTCGAAAGAACCATCCATAATATTGGTCCATATTCTTCCTTTGCATCCTTCGTGCTTGTTTTCGCAGCGCCAGAATTGAATGGTGTTGTCCTTGTTCGTTTTATCTTTCGTGTACAGGTAGCCATCCCAGTAGTACTTTTCGTGACCCCTTTGGCTAAGAACTTTATTTTCCATCTTGAGTCTCAGTAAATAAAAAACTCACGCAGACAAACAAAATTACACACAATGTCTTTACTTCTGAGATGAATTCGGAATAGTAAAGAAAGTGGATATTACCAGGCTTTTATAGGATGTAGGTACGAGTAAGCAGGTAATTATAAGGTCATTATGAGTAATCCTAAGCTCTAAATTTTCCCTTAATATTTTAATTTGCTTTCTAATACTAGGTATTAGTTTAATTTTGTAATTCCAAATATCTCTTGCCATTATATTTTAATTAGTAATCATTTAAAATCTCTTTTATTATTATTGTTTATATATTATTGTATTCCTTTTCGCCGTTGTTGACCGTCGCCGAGTTTACCATCGCCGAGATGCCCATCACCGAGTTGACCGTCGCCGACTTTACATCGCCGAGTTAACCTGTTACGTGTTTGGAATACGGCTGGAGCTGCTTTTAGTCCGAAAGGCATGCGGTTGAATTCATATTGTCCTGAAAGGGTTGTGAAAGCTGTCTTTGGTCTACCTGCCTTTTTTACAGGAATTCGATGATAACCCGAGGCCAAATCTAAGGTTGGGAATTATTTGGTATGACCTAGTTGATCGAGGATCTCATCGATGTGCGCGGTTTGACACTCCTGGTAAATTACGGGTTGTAAATCGGGAAGAGTAAAAGAAAAAAATGACATTTGATTGGCGGTTTAAATACTTTAATGTAATCGAACGTGAATGTTTGCTTGAGATTAGAATTGTAAATATACAATCACATAATGGGGCACCAGTCCCAAATTTTGTTGAATATTAAATAACAGTTACTGATGCGAATAAAACTTCCCCGAACAGTTTGTTCCAAATAATTTTTTTTTTGTTAGTTTTTGTAACAACTTCAAAGGTGCCCCTTGTATCGTAATTCGAATAACCCTCTTATACCATAACTCCCACAATGTGGTGCACAAGTCTTTCGACTAAAAATTGAATGTAGCGCTTTTCTCTACTTCTTCGGCTAACTTTCATATGACCTTCGTACGTCCCTAAGCAGAATTTTGATTCATCACTAAGGTTGACATGATGTCACTCCACATTCCCCTTAAGTTTCTCTCAGCACCAGACTAAACGTTATCGGCCATTACAGTTTCGTCCGATTAGCAGATTTGCATAAATTGCAATATACACTTTCGTCCGGCCAGTAGGACAGGTCCAAATTAGGGATATACAGTTTCGTCCGGCCGGTAGGTGCAGGTAAAGGAGGATTAAAATTGTGCAGGTAAAGGAAAGGATTAAAAATGGCTTTAAAGCCGTTAAATATCAAGACATTATCTTTCTTTTCTAAACAATAATATTATAATTTGTGCAAATCTGCTAATCGAACGAATCGATACTTTCACCCACCCACTAATGGAAATTTCTATTTATGTACTTACTTAGAGAATATTCTCTTGTAAGTCAAACCTGGAACATTTGTGTAAGTGCAGAAAGATATTTATGGATGGGACTTTTAAATATTCCTCGAAATATTTTGTTCAGTTATTTACCATTCATGGACAATATAACGGGCACTATATAGCCCTAGTGTTTTGTTTACTCAAAGACAAAAGTTCAGAAACCTATAACCACTGTTTAAAGTTTGTAAGTAAAAATGCGAAGAATTTTCGTTGAAATTCCATCCTGCGGAGGTTGTTATCGATTTTGAAATGTCGATACACAAAGCTGTCAATTCCATGTGGCAGAATATTAAAATAATTGGCTGCCGATTTCATATTTCTCAAGGCTGGTGGCGAAAAATACAAGAGCTAGGACTCACAAAACATTATAAAGAAAAAACAGACATTGGCAAATGGATTGGATACTGTTTCGGTCTGCTCTTCTTAGAACCCAAGAACGTTGGCAACTGTTTCGTATTTGATCTGATGCCCATAGCACCTGAAAATGATAAACTACAAGCATTTATGGACTACCTAGTGGAAACTTATATAGAAGAGGTTTCAATATTTCCTCCCGAAATTTGGGCGGCTAAATGTGCAAGCAGCTCACGGACGACCAACGCATGTGAATCATTTCATTCACATCTAAATAAAAGTTTTAGTTTCTACCATCCAAATATCTTTATCTTTTTAGAAGTTTTACACCAGTATCAAGCTGAAATTTATATTCAAATACAAAGTGTAAATAACCAAAGACAAGTGAACACTCACACACAAAAACGCGAAAATTTTCTCAAGAAGAAAATCGAACAATACGATAACGAAGAACTGACGACACTGCAATATGTACAATTAGTTTCACATTATTATTCCTTCTAAGTACGTAATTTTAAAAATATTAGTTTGTAATTGTTCTACCATTTAAGTATTTCTTTTCTTCTTTCATTTGTTATTTTATATGTATATATATATATTTTTGTAATAGAATAAATTCTTAAATTTTAACTTATTGTGTTTTTTTTTCCGATTCAACACATAACCTACTCTGCTTTTTGTGTTCAATATATCTAAAGTATCATAACAAAGATGTTATTTCCACTAAAACTAATATTGAAGATACACCTCTAAATTAATATAAAAGGATTAAGTACTTAAAGATTATCGGACGAAACTGTACCTACTCGTAAATACCCAAAAATCCGACCCGGACGAAACTGTAACACGGTGAAGCGGTTAGCATTATCAGAAAAGGATTAAACAAAGATTATCGGACGAAACTGTATCTGCCCAACGTTATTGCCGGTGTGAAGCTATAAAAGGAGGAAGTGCTAAATGTGTTTGGTAGGAGCGCAAACGAAAGACTAAATTCGGCGCAAATAGTACGAAGATATATTGGGCAGTCTGTATTTCGAATGCGTTCATTAGTAATAGATCTAGGAAAGTTGTCGAAAGAGTCGAGAAAGGCAAGTGTAGTACGCCTGGAACTTAACCACTGGACTATTCTCACTTCTTTACAAAGTTATTAAGCTTAACTGTATATAAAGTCCGTTAGGAAAACTTTTGCAATTATCTTGAGAACTAGAGCGAATGACTACAAGAGCTGGTAGCAGGATACTCGAGGGAGGTCCCTCTATAACATATTCGAGACACATCAAAATCCGTTATTCACAACCTTGACGTTGCCCTTGTTAGATCGACTAAAACTTAAACGATTCCAAATTGTAATCATTCATTATTTTTTTGATTTTTTATTCAAAAGAATTCTCGTCTGTTCTAGGCGGTGCAATTTCTGTGTCAGGTACTAGGTTTATTTACAAGTTACATTGTAGGTACTTTAACATTTCTCATTGTTCCTGCATGTCTATATTCTATCAAAATTTATTTTAACTTTCAGATTACGTTCAGATGCCATTTTGAACGCACATCTACCTACTAGTGAAAATGGCTCAGAAGCAAAAATGGCAGGAAAAGTTTTTCGGAAAGAATCTCATCGACTGCAACAGTCTGACCAAGACCAATCAGCAGCAAACTTTACTTACTGCAGACGTGTTACACAAAGCCGAAATCGTGGGAATATACTTCTCCTTTGCTAACATGCAAAGCGACGATTTCATAAAGAGATTGAAAGACTTGTACGAGAGAATAAACTCTTCGGGTAATAGTGATAATTTTGTGAGAAAACTGGAAGTGGTGCAAATAGTACTGTGGGCTCACAATGACGTTTATAGTGATTTCGAAACCAGCCACAGAGACAGTTTACTGAATCTGCCTTGGTTTGCCGTTCCTTACAACGAAATAGAATTAAAGGTGAGTTATATGCTAAGTATTTTCTTTGAAGATATTACGTTGATGGTAAATTTTAGCAGAGGTTTTAGTTTGATGATAGTACAGCAACGGATGTAGCACCAATTTGTGCATTATTATTCTTTATTAAGCATTTCCTTCTTACCTTCTTTATTCAATAGTAGACATCTGAAGGGGATTTTACATTGTTAATAACAATATTGTGAGTGTGCTCCGCAATAAACATGTAATTCTCGGGAAATGGGGCGCAATTCAATCGGCACAGTCATGAGTGAATATATAAATTTATAAATAATATATAAAAGTAAATAGATATAAAAAAACAGAAAGTAAACAGATATACATAGGAATAAAAAATGATATAGAAATTAACAGAATAGAAGGAGGAAAATTAAAAAAAAGTCGAAAGCAACAGAGAAAAGAACTAAGAATGGGAATTAAGATGTGAGAAGTTTATATCAGAAAATTAGTAGAGATAATGGAAAAATATTATTAATTAATATTAAGAAACAAAACAGCAAGGAAACGAAATAATAGATATAGGAAAAAATACATTCTTTAATAGTGGCGGGAAAAATAGATATTTTGGAGTGGGATTTATTATAAACTAGGTGACCCGGCGAACTTCGTTTTGTCCAACATTTTTTCGACTTTTCCTTTTTCCTAAACCTTCGCATAGCAACTACGAACAAACCCGCAGGAGGAAGTATCCAATTTGGTCCAGTCGTTTTCAAGTTTTAAGCATCCAAACAAACCACGATCCATTTATATATATACAAAGATGATAAAAGCAAAACATGGTAAGCGAATTGAAAGCCGTATCTGACAGAATAGGTTATTTAAGGCAACGGTATAAATATAGAAAGATAAGTATTGTAAACGGACATGCGCCAACGGAAGAAAAGGACTTGGAAATCAAAGATCAGTTTTATGAAAAAATTCACGGAATACCACGGTACGATTTGAAAATGGTCCTGGATGACCTAAATGCAAAAGTAGGAAGACAAATAGAATATCGTAATATAACGGGAGGAAAAAGCTTACCTGGAGGAAGTAACGAGAATGGGAAGAAACTGATTGAGTTTGCCATAGAAAATAAGATGGAAATAGTGGGTACGCCCTTTTACCATAAGAATATACATATCGTAACATGGACTTCCCCAGATGGACGAGTAAAAAATCAAATTGATCACGTACTAGTAGAAAATATACATTTTACAGCAATTAAAATCCGCAGGAGCTACAGAGGAGCAGATGCAAATGGTGATCACTTCCTCGTCTTAACTAAAATAAATCAAGAATTACCAACTCAAAGGAAAACGAAAAAGGAAACGAAACGATACAACGTAGGAAAACTTCAGGGTATAAATACAGCCAAACAATTAGAAAAAGACATAAGCTCAAGACTAGAATCTGAAAGTTCACCAAATGAAACAATAGAGGATGATTGGAATAAAATTCAGGTAGCAATGATAGAAGCAGCAAATGTGTGCTTAGAAATAAGGCACCTAAAAGAAATAATGACCGGTTTGATGAAGAGTGTGGGAAGGCTCTGTTAGCAAGAAATAAAACAAAAATGAAAATGGACAGAAACAAAACACATGAATCAACTAGGTCATATGCTGTCAAAAGAAGAAACGCGAAACAGATTTGGAGACAAAAAAGAGAGACCCCTTAGAAAGGCAATTAAAATCTATAGAAGACTTCTACCAAGAAATTAAAATGATAAGAGAACATACTAACACCAAAAGATCAAAAGATAAACTAATAAGGTGGACGGAATATTTCGAGGAGTTGTAAAATGAGGAAGAGGAAGGCCAACAGCAAGCGGGAGAACAAGAAACCCCGAGTGAACCAGAAAATGACGATGAACAAATAATTGAGGCTCCAATAAACCAAGAAGTTAGCGAAATAATAAGAGAATTGAAAACTAATAAGAGTATCGGAAGAAATGGGATGCAAGCAAGAAATTTAAAAACGGGAGAAAAAGCTTATTGAAGGGCTATAACACCTGGTGCTTAAAATACGACGAGAGGAGAAAATTCCAAAGTGTTGGAATGTGGCTATTATTTATTCTGTGCTAAAAAGGGAGACAAAACACACTGTGAAAATTGCAGAGGGATTGCCGTACTGGATGTAGTCTACAAGGTCCTGGCAAAGATCATACGTAGAAGATTGAAGGGATATGAGACTCAAGTACTAGGAGAATATCAAGGGTGAATTAGGTCAGGAAGGTCCACCATAGACCAGATCTTTACATTAAAAATGATATAAAACAACAGCTATGAACAAAATCTGGGATTACATATCCTCTTCATTGACTTTAAACAGGCGTATGATTCGATAATTCGCAGTAAAGTTTACGAAGAAATGAGTAATCAGAGGATACCAACAAAACTGATACGGCTGGTCAAAATGACCTTAACAAATACGAGTGATAGCATCACAATTGAGGGTAACCTCTCAGACCACTTCGTAATTAACCTTCCTATACTCACGTCAAAATGAAAGACGTATACTATACTATATAAATCGGTCTCATAGACCGTATGCGTGAGTATATGAAGGTTAAAAAAGGACTAAGACAATGTGACCCGCTCTCGATCGATTTATTGAACTTGGTTTTAGAAGCAATCATCAGAGGAGGTAAAATTCAAAGAAACGGACTCATCTTCCACCATAAAGAGCAATGCGTCGCATACGCAGGCGACGTCGCCGTTTTAAGTAGATCTAGGAGGGAGTTAGAAAGAGCAAGAGGAAGAAGCAAGGAAGTGAATTGAAAGTGAATGAAAGAAAAACAAAATATATGGAAATACATGCAGAGGCGACAAAAGAAAATAAAATTGTCAGGTTTAAAGCGGGACAAAAGGAATACAACATCCAAAAAGTGGAGGAATTTACATGAAATAACAGTGAGAAGCAAGGCTCAAGAAGAAACAGAAATAAATAAAAGAATTTTAAAGGGAAGTGGAGCATGCGGTCTTTAACAACAATTCTAAAAACAAGGAATGTATCACGAACTGGAAAGCTGCAAGCATATGAAACTGTAATGAGACCTGCTGAACTATACGCGAGCGCAACAAGAGTAATGACAAAGCAAGAAGAGAACAAACTGCAAGCTTGGGAAAGAAAAGTCCTGAGAAAGATATTTAGGGGAGTCAAAACAGCTGAGGGCGAATGGAGGAGAAGAGCAAATGCCGAGGTTATGAATATGTTCAGAAAACTAAGTGTTGCAAACAAGATTCGGGCTCAAAGATTAAGATGAATAGGAGACATTATTCGAATGCCAAAACAGACTCGTGAAGAGGGTACTGCCGGCTGGGGAAGGTGGGAAGAAGAGAAGAAGATGCAAAAGATTTGAAGGAGATCGGAATAAAGGACTGGAGGGACAGAGCACAAGATCGAAGAGAGTGGAAAAATAATTCTGAATCTAGAAGCCATGGGTCTTCAATGCCTCTAGCGCTGACGTATATATATATGTGTATTGTACTAAGAATTCAGTTAATTTGTTTTTTTTTAAATAAATTGCACCGGTCTAGCTCGTAGATAGAATATAAAAGCATAAATTATAACAATTTATATTTATAACTTTCTCGAAATATTGAACATAAAATCAAAAAAAATTACCTATTTTAGTGTGTGAATGTATGTGTGTGAATTTTCCGTTGACGGTTCTTCCTGTATTTCCTTTCTTCACTTCTTTTCTCGACGCAGCTTATGGATTCCTCCCTTTTATCAATTCTTTCTTCTTTTGTATGGTAATACTTCTTTTTCTTACTAATACTTCTACTTAAAACCTTTTCTTTTGGAAATATATTTTAGACTTCTTTATTGACTTTTCGAAATTGTCAATTTTTTTCGTCGTTCACCAAACAAACTTTATTTCTTCTCGAAACCAGGATGACACTCCTGTCTTTCCCCGTTGTCCTCCAAACGAAACTTTAATTCACCTTGACTTCAGTTCATCCAAATATATTGCTGTTATAGGAACCTGTACCGTACGTCGATCTATCCTTGATTATTTCCAGTAAATTTATGTGAATTCTTGTAATGTATATTTGTTGTCGAAATGTGTAAAAAATGCTAACAAAATTCTTTTTATACATGAAATCATGCTTTTATAAAATATTTAACTCTGGTAACATTTGTTATACTACAATATACAATATATAATATAATTAGGTTAATTTAATATTTTTTCATTTTTATGACAAATGTTACTGTAGATTGCTTACATTAATAAGCGTATGTTGTTGAGTAATATTCAAGAGTATGTAACTGTATGTACTTGCCTCCTACATAAAATATTCGATTTAATATCGTGGATATTCTTTAAATTTCATAATCTTGCAGAAAACATTAGGAATTCGCTGAGTAATTACGTACGTAACTGTTTAAGTAAATGTAAGAATGTAGCACACCCGTGATTTTTACATAGTTCCAAACTTTTCCCATTAAACCTTTTTTGGTAATTTACATCATAATGGCATTATAAACTCATATATCTTAATTAATTTAATTAAGGCGTAATAGTTTCATAAATGGAACCAGCAATGCTAACAAAACTTGCTCTCAGGTCAAAATACTCTAACGATGTAGAACCGTTGTTAATTATAAGGTGTCAACATTGTCGTGCTAACCGAAACTACTTAATTATACATTCCGATATGAGCGTACCTGCAGCAGCACAGTAGCAATGAATTTGTAATGTCTATCAAGTTATATCAACACTATTATTAGGCATTGTAACGGGTTAGCGATTCTTGCTCGTTTCGGTAATATTATTTCGTTCATTATTTATACTTCTGGCGATCGCTTTTGTAGTAAACGAGCTGTTTTCCTTCTGCTGAGTCTAATAAAGTAATACACAATATATTGACAAAACACATTTATACTGCATGACACGAAGATTGCAACACCAAGAAGGGGTGCGAATTTTTTGACCAAACTTGGCAGAAACGTTTTACCTATGTAAATGTAATAATTGATTAAAATTCCAAAGAAAAATGACAAGCGATTAACATGTTTTTATTACTAATATATTGGGCTTCCTCTATTAGTTTCACATTCTCTCATTCTTCATGATATTGATTCCTGTAAGTTGTTAATGTCCCCTTGGGGGATAGTGTCCAAAGGGGTCGACGTAAATTGAGTCCCAAGTTTCTTAATCACCTCTTCACCTAGGTAAGTTGCGTCCCGTACCTTTCTGGAGAAATACGTAAATTGAGTCCCTGGCAGTTCCGATGAATTTGGAAAACGTTCTATAACTTAAACGCTTTTATAACTTTTTAAATATTTGTTGTGGCTTTCCCTATTCGGATTTAATAAAATCGAATAATTTTTGCCAAATTTTGTGCTCGCCAAGATTTTGAAATTAATCATCGAAATTCTACATAATTGTACATAATTATATTGTCATTAACTTTTTGAAAGTGAAAACTTCGGTATAACTGGCAATATGTGAAAACAATACAACATGTGTGATGATTCGATAACAATTTACAAGATGAAGACAAATAGAATGTATGCGAAAGTTACGTTAATTTATTAATATAATATGATTATGAATATGATTATTATTATTATCATCATTATTATTACTTTGTAAGGCTTTTCCTCCTTCTTTATGCCAGAAATAAATCTTGTTTTCTCTCCTTCCTCAATCTCGCTGTTTTAATCTATGCTACTGCGATTTTCCCGAATTCCTCCAGATCTCACGCCCGAGTTCGCAAACAGTATGCGATATGTAATATTCGTCCAACATTCAAGTCATCGTTGTTTATATAGTTTTTTTACCACATTATTTTTGGTCCTGCGGACTCTTTATTAAAACAAAATAAGTGTTGAATGGATATTTATTAGTTAAAAAAGAATACCTATAAATCTATCTGTTATAGGCATAAGCCAAATACAATCAACCATGAAATTCGATCCAGACCTTTTCTTTCAATAGTAATTTAATATTTCTTATCTGTTACAAGTATTATAACAGATAAGGGGCAAGGAACAGCCGAAAGCGTACCGCTGCACATCGGGCCGGTTCGCCCTCTTCGGCTGGTTCCCCCACTATGACGAATATTTCGCCAGGCAAGTGAGGGAAGCTAGCAAATCGTTTCTAATATTCGACCTCTGGTTCCTGCTACCTGAATCATTCCTAACTGCATTTTAATGACGGGGTGTAATTACATGTAGTTACGTAGTTAATATTTCTACCATGTCCACTTTATAATTTAGTAGTATAGTAGTGGTAGCAGAGGTTACAGGTTTGTAAATTTTAGTTTATAAATTCAGTGACCAAATATATTAGTGACATTGGACAAATAACATGGAAATTATAAAAAGCGAAAAGGGCAGAAGCCTTCTGGTACTACAAGGATTTAAATTTCGTTTCCATAAATCTTTGGCGAATGAAATTGAACGCTGGACGTATTGCAAACGTACGTGCAAATCGTTTTTGAAAGTGGGTATAAATCAAGAACTTTTGGAAAGTCCTTCTCCTCACAACCATGAAAAAATGGAAGATAATCAATTACAACGTCAGAAGCTGAGTAATAACTTAAAGCAGGCATGGGCAACCTTTTTTTGTAGAAGTTTTATGCTGCGAGTAATCTTGAAAAATATACATTTTTGTGGTATCCTTATGATTCATTATGAATTAAGTTTAGACGGGCCGTGCTCATATGCAACGAAAGAATTCAGTAGCGGGTCGGACAAATCTTATTCGAGGGCCGCATGTGGCCCGCGGGCCGGAGGTTGCCCATACCTGACTTAAAGCGTAAAGCCGCCGACGATATTTGTGCAAGACCTGCGAAACTAATTCACTTGGCCCTGAAAGAGAGTGATATCCAGTCACGTATACGTACGGATATATTGTTAATCAAGAGGAACCTGCAAAACGCCCGGCAATCGAATCATGTGCACTCAAAATCCATTGAAGAAACGGTTTGCACGGTAGCAAATATGGATATCAAAACCAACGCCAATGAAAACTTTGTGTTCGTCAACGATTCTCAGCTCAAAATAATTGGATTTGCGACGAAGAGAAATTTAGAACACTATGTCGTGCTAGTTATGTTTATGTGGATGGTACGTTTAAAAGTAGCCCTAAATGTTTTTATCAATTATTTACATTTCACGCTTTGAACAATGATTTGTATGTGCCCCTTGCGTTTTTCCTTCTACCCAACAAAACTGCAGAAACTTATACAAATTGTTTTAGAAACTTAGTGAATAACTGTTCAAGTATAGGACTGAGCTTTTCACACATAATTGATTTCGAAAAAGCTATACATGTTGCCGTGCAATCAGTGTTACCACACACAATTATTAAAGGGTGTCGTTTCCACTTAGACCGTGGCATCGTAAAATTCAGTCTCTCGGTCTATCGCGGGATTACAAGTCGAAATCAGAGATAGCAAATTTTTTGAAATTCTTTTTTGGACTTCCATTTTTTAACCCTGATGACGTACCAAAAGTCCTTACTGATTATATAATGGCTGTACTTCCTGATACTCAGCAAGTTACTGAATTTTGTGATTACGTGTTGGAAACATATATATCGGAAGATGCACCGTTCCCTCCGCAAGTGTGGGCTAAATTTTCCTCCTCCACTAACAGAACAGCAAACGCTTGCGAAACGTTTCATGCTCGACTTAACAGACTCTTTAACAGTCCACACCCTAACATTTTTACATTTATTGAGGTCTTAAAAGGAATACAAAGTGAGACGTACATTCAGCTTAGAAGTAAGTCGAGCAAGAAATCCAGAAGTATCATTGAAAAAGAGAACTGCTTGCGAGAAGCAATGACTAGTTTACGTAACAAACAAATTACCTTATATCAGTTTGTGACAAAAGTATCATTTAAATATCTTCCAATAGACATAAGCTAATTTTAGAAAAAATTACAAGTTTATTTCGTAATTTAGTAATAGGTATGCGTCACAATATTTCAATACACATGTTTCCATAACAATTATTACTCTCTATGTTTGTACATATGCTGTATAGTAGGAATCTGAAAATAAACTGCTTTCCACTTTTAAATATTTCTTTATTAATATCAAAAGATAGCGTTCCACCACACAACCTTATAGAGTCCGTTTATAGTACAGATAATCTATTTTGTCTGTATAGATTAATCGGACTCAATTTACGTACCTTATTTCGGATTCTGGGACTCAACTTACGTACCTATGGCCGTATGTTGGGACTCAACTTACGTTCATCTCGGCAATCGGCTCAATTTACGTTTTCCGGTCCAAAGCAACCCGCAATTCATATTGGAAAGCTTCCAGTGTTTGCGGAGTATTCGCTAAGTTCCTCACTCTTCCTCGCATAATGTTCCACAGTTCCACAATCTGGGTGGCTATGGCAAAATATTGACATGGGGCTCTTCGAACCGGTTTAGAGAAATTCTCGGGGGGGGAGGGGAGGGGGACACGGTTATTATCCTGCTGAAAAAGTGGGTCTTCGTACTGCTGAAAATATCAAAGAATATGGGGTTCCACAACCTCGTCAAACGTAACACCGAATATTCATGTTGCTTTGGATATACATATGCTACAGCACACTATATCACAACTCCCACGACTCGGTGCACATACCCTTCAACGGAAAATTGAATATCACGATATTCTCCACGTCATCGTCTGACCCTCATGCAGCCCTCATGGATCACCATACAAAATTGAGATTTATCAAACGTGTCTAGACAGCACTCTACGCCATTCCACTTCCAGTGTACTCGCAACCAACACCACTTTAAACAAGATATGGTCGATAGGGTTGCAAATCGAAGTGTTTTAATACTTCTCCTTACAAGTTTCTTTAAACTAAAATGATGCAAGAAGTCAATCTACTTCGACTTTCCTGTTGAAGATATGCATCAAATTTTACAAATTTAGATCAATAAATAAGAAAGTTATAGACTTTTGAGACGATCTTAATTGGTTCGCCGCACAGTGCATCCACCAGCGTTTAGAATACTTCTTTGTCTTGTTATCTCCCTGGCAGCCACTTGCTTCCTAAGTGCTGTGTTCCTTCCCTTCCACATCTTTGTCAGTCTTAAGAACCCAGTTGATTTGTTTTCGGGTACTGAATCTTTTGAACACCCGATACAAAGGAAAGCACATAGCACAAGCTCACTGATTCTGAAGTCCGCAATGACAAATCGTGTCTTTTCATAAAATCATAAAAATATTGTGAAATTGTTTCTTATTTAATGGCCGCGACCTATCGGCTAAGTTTTTATCATGCTCCATTAAAATTGCTTCCTGTTCAGGTAAGAAAGTCGTTTGAAAACGATTCACCATAGGCTTCAAACACACTTCTTTATTTAGTTTTATCTGATGCAAACTTAAACTCAACAACGTAACACGCAGTCTGCACTTACTAGAGGATTGTTGTTTTGAGCTATAATTAGCTTAGGAAGTTCAAGGCTCGTTTAAATGCTCAAATGTACATTCATGAAATTTTGGCACCGTTTGTTTAACATACACATATCCAAGCGTTAAATAATGCAACATTCCAGCAAGACAATATTCAGTCTCAGGTTGCTGCAGCTACATTACGATTCCTGCAAAAGGCCAACATCAATATCCTCAATTACATGTCTCAAATGTGATGGGTCGAAGGGGTGCTAGTAGTAGCCTTGTAGTTAAGAAGCATTTCTTAACTACAAGGTCCTTGGAATGAGCCTTCACAGAAGTCAATAATCCATTTTCTTCGAAATATGCCCAAGCGATTAGCGGAATGTATTCCGGTAACACATTATTTATTCTTTTCTAGAAACGGTACGAATTCTGCAATAAAAATTTTATCATTTATTATTCTCAATATATAAAACATGTGTACAAAATTTGGATTTAAAATATGTACTTTTACTGGGTGTTTCGCTTTCTTGTCACATAGTATGTTTGTCAATCCTCACAGTTATTGAACATGTAAGGAACTACCTCCCAAAGCTGAACGGAATTTATTGAAAAATATCATCACCTACTACAGAGCCCCAGCAGAGAGAGAATATGCTCCGTACCATATACATATAACATTTTTCTATAAACAATTTTAGATTTTTCCTTCGTATTAATACTTATTTAGGTTCCGATTCGTCAATAAAACCGTAGGTGATCACTAATAATGCCGAAATAGTCATTTTTTTAATATGCGAAGGAAATTTAATTCTCCAAAGAGAAGCTTTACCGCGGATAAATGTGGAATGCGTGAGTTGTCGTTTAAAATTCTGTGAGTTGCTGTTGAATTTATTCCGTACTTTATAGATTTCTGTCTGTCTACGTTGCCGTCGTTTCTCATCATGTAATGCGTCGATGTTTAAACACCATGTGCATCCTCAATGTTAGCAAATCTAAAGCCGCGAAACGCTTTGATAACTCAAGTACGCGCCATTCAACTTTGGCTACTAATTGTAAGTAGTCTGTTTGTCGGATAAACTCTATCGCGTTTGGTTTTCTGTGTGATCTCAATGTTGAAAGGGACGTATGTTGATGTGCATATGTTGAATTGAATCGTACGATAAAATAAATCCTGCTTGCTCCATAGAAAACCATTTCTTTTATGTATAAATCCCTCAACATTTAAGTATATAAAAAGGAGTAGGTTTGTTTCATTACTTATTCCATTTTTTCTGGTTTATATAGTCTACAATTTCTGGCCAAATTAGTTGGAGCATCTCATTAATCACACTTTTACATAAAAATCCGAACCAATTCTAAAGATATTGAAGGTTTTGAGTACAACCAATTGTTAAGCGCTTACATACACCTGAGACGGCTAAAAGTAGGGTTGTATATAAGAATTTTTTAATGTATAAAACTAAATTTGATTGAAAAACCATAATATACATTTTGAAGTATGATATCTTATCTATATTGTGTGAAAATTTGTTTAAAATATTTCGAACGATGAGAAAGTTACATTCGCTTTCGTGGGAGGTGTTTCTGTTGTAAGCGTTTCCGGTACCACACTTGCCATTGCCATTTTTTATCTAAAAAGGAAAAAAACATTTGTTGCTTAAAGTAGATAGATAAAACTAGTACTTATCGAGCCGGAATTAAAAAATTTAATTTTTTCGGGTCATAACAGTCACTGGAATAAAACAAGCGATTTTTCGTCTCAAAATTGTCCAGTACTTATGATAAATAAAAAGAAACTATCCCAGGTATCGAAAAAACGGCTCGATAAGTACTAGATTATAGTGTGAAGCATAACTCTACAAAACTAGACCCCGGTAGGTCCAGTAGTTGCGAAAATATTTCTGGTACCGATTTTAAAAACACTGTTTCGAGTAAAAGGCGTTTAAAGTTTTGAGTACACTTTACACCGCAATAACTGGTTTATTTTAAACTTACATAAAATCGCGACCGTGTTTTCGAGAGCCAAAATTTAATAAAATATAATACAATACAATATAATATAATATAATATATTAAATGTAGAAGACTCTCTATAAACGACCTAATAATAAAATTAGGTTCGTTAATGGGCAGTTAACAAGTAACCGTGCAAAAGCCTACAAAGTAAGCACAATTTGCATATACCAATAATCCTGTAGGAAATGTTGACTATGTCAATCGCAAAACGCAACTGCAGACTAATTAGTTTCGTCCTCATTAGGACTCGTCAGTACAGTATATCGTTCTGCGAGTGACACAGTGAACATTTCCAGGTGATACGTCGAAATCTCGGCGAGATGGATACGGTCAAAATAATGACCCCATCTTCCGAGCAGGAAATGTTCACTGTGTCACTCGCAGAACGATATACTGTACTGACGAGTCCCAATGAGGACGAAACTAATTAGTCTGCAGTTGCGTTTTGCGATTGACATAGTCAACATTTCCTACAGGATTATTGGCATATGCAAATTGTGCTTACTTTGTAGGCTTTTGCACGGTTACTTGTTAACTGCCCATTAACGAACCTAATTTTATTATTAGGTCGTTTATAGAGAGTCTTCTACATTTAATATATTATATTATATTATATTGTATTGTATTATATCTTTTACATAAAATCGTCGATTCCTGGCCCATATGACGGATCTTCCTTGGATGTTGACGCTTCCATTACATCTCTTTTTGCCGTGTCAACCTCAATCTTCCTTCTTTTGATGTCTTTGTGGCAGCGCGCTCGGCGAGACCAATGCGTCGTGAATCCACAGATTCAGCCCAACGATGTGCGTTTCTCCCGGCTTTAATTTCCAATATTTGCATTATTTGCAATATACTTCTCGCCCCCTCATTGAATATACATGCACCGATATTTGCAGCAATTTCGACTATTTTAAGCCTGGAGTGCACTTCTTTTGGTGCCATTTTCCAGATGATCCGCCTACACAACGTTCCAACAAATTATCGTTACTAAGGTCGTCATAAATCGGCTTGATTGCAGTCAGAACCACTTCGGGAAGTGCTATATAATCATGTGTGTAGTCATTCAATTTGTTATCTGCATTTGCCTTTTGCCATGTGCATCAAGAATTTGGGGCATGAGAACATTGTTCGTCTGTAGAGCTGTAATGATAGAACGTAGCCCATATAGCATCCTTCATTTTTGTACTGAATCACAGTTTCTGCGGATTGCTAAGCCATAGTATATGGACAATTTGTCAATCATTTTTCCTGTTAGCTTATTTCTACCACCAATGCCTTTATTTTTGTTTACACATTGTCGAAGTCGCCTGCCCATTCGCTTCTGTACGTGGCCAATGCACTCTTTTTATTTACTTGTATCAACTGTCCATATGGTTTTGCATCGACGATACCTTTATAAGTTTTTGAGTCACCATCTCCAGTATAATTAGTATACATGACACCATAACGCTGTGTAGATCGTTGAAACATTTCTTTTATCGCGTCTACTTCCATCTTCCCAGCAGATCCCTCATGATTCGTCGAGCACTGATCTCCGTGGCTTGCTTTCCATTCATCATATTCAGCGGTGTTTGCTTTTGATGACCAATGTTCGCAGGCTTTACAATATGAACATTTTACAAGAATATCCACAACCTTGCCTGTGTACCAACCAATAAGCGTCGCTACTCCTAATAAAGATGTGAATCCACGTTTCTTCCACGTTCCGTCTCCAGATACTGTGAGTTGTTTATCATCATCAATGCCGTTATCTCTCATAGCTTCTCGTTCTTGACTAATAGCTTTTTACTTAACAAATTAAAAACGGCATAAGAAGCTGTATGAATATTTTTAACTATGATGTCGTAAGTCGATTGTGCCACGGGGAGACAAGTCCATTATGCCTCAAAATTTCTGAGCACCATTCAAACCAATTCCTAACAGTCTTAGAGCAAAAAGAATCGTCTATTGAATTCGTAAGCACCTGCAATCAACGGGGAAGACGGAATCAAAACAGGATCACACGATGCACATTCGATCATTACTTTGAATACGAGTCCACGGGTACTTTCAGTTTGGAATGTAACATTTCCACTACACTGTTTACATCTCACATATTCGGATATAGCAGTGAAAACAAACAGTAAACAGTAAACAGTAAACAGTAAGATAAAACAGTAACAGTAAAAAAATTGAGTATCCTGTACCCAATAGTTTTCTCTTCAGGAACAAACACCTCGTGTCTATTTTTCATTTTTCGCAGCTGTGCTTGTTCTCATTTCCTCTTGTTCCGCTTTATGTTGATTTTTGGTTCCTTCCTCTTCTTTCTAACATCTTTTCTGAGCTCCCCAGACTAATGTTTCACTCGCAAACTCTTTCGTCTTTCCATTCTTGTAATATTTTTGCAATAACAGCGATCAATTTCAGTACAACTGTTCGTCTCGACGATCGGATAACGACTAAGTTTACTAAGGTACTGTGTAAGATAATGTGAATTTCAACTATAAAATGGGTATACCTAAACAGTCGGTTACAAAACGCTATAACTGCGTCATTGCTGCGAATTTCTTTATGAAATTTTCAGAGTAGGCACTCAAAGGATAGTACTTTCGAATGAGCCCCTTTTTAAAAAATCGATCTTTTTGACCTACGCTGGTGTATTGTAAGCCCTTAAGCAATATTATTTATTAGGGTATATTATTATACGAAAAAATAATTTACGGGCAATATAGTAGTAGTATGTAGTATATGGAAGGATATACTTTGTTGATTGTTCTTGTTTGTGCAATATTTAGGAAGTTTACAAATTAAAGAACGCACCGATTTTATTTTTAGAAAATCTCCTTATAATCCCACAAAAACTAGGTTGTGTATTATTGTTTATTGCTTTGTGCTAGTATTTTGTCAAGGTGAAGGTAAAATTATTTTTCTATTATATTTTCCTTTCTATTTCCCATTTTCATGTAATTAGTAAGTATGGACAAACATTTGAAATATTTTGGTTTGTTAATAGAAAATGCTCCGTAAAGATTTAATCCAAGAATGAAAAGTTATAATGTGATACAAGCAGCCGTAGCCGGGGGGAGGGAGGGGGCGATGTCCCAAAATTTCAAAATTCGGGATAACTTTTGTATGGGAAAAGTCGAAAATCGACTTCATAAATAGACCGAATGTGCCTAATGCGTTGTTTTAGTGGTCTAAAACCATCTGGATGGTTTCAAAGTCTATAACGGATATAGAAACAATTTTTGTGTTTTATATATATATACTAGCAGATACCCGTCGTGTTTTGAGTTTTTTCGGTAAGTGTGTAAACAAAGATTTTTCGACGTTCCAACTCTGGAGCAAGCAACATATAATTGGCCGTGCGAAAAACAGGAATTTTCTAAGTTCAAAGCAGCAATACTTACCATTTTGTTCCGTTGCACAATTTCGGTGGGTCTAACAATAAGTTGGGAATGGGCATCAACGGTGAACCAACTTTTAAAGTTAAGATATGTGGTGGCATTCCAGATGGTTCCAAAGAGTTGAGAAACTCTATTAGACAGTTGACAGCTTGTTCCTCATCTATAACTGTGTCAATTGATTTGTACGTGACAACTTCACCGGGTAGCTTGAATTAAATTTGATGATTTATCTTGTTGACGTCATCATTCTTCGGAGCCAAAATTACTCGTTTTTACTGTCTATGAGATTTTTAATATTTTCTAATTCGATTATTTGACATGGTCGACGCGATAACCACAAATGATGAAACTTTCTGAGGACAGTGACAGATCAATGTTTTTGTGTTGACAGTCTGTATTCGGAAAAATTATTGTATGGGGCAAGTCGAAAGTCCACTTAATGAATGGACCGAATGCATTTTTTAGTGGTCTAAAGTCATCCTCGCGTTATTGCCTTTCTAATGAAACCGGTTTGGGGCACATCAGTTGGATAGTTTCGAAGTCTATAACGGACATAGAAACATTTTTGTATTTTAGATAGATTACAGCAAAGCATTTGACAAGTTAAATCATAATATTTTGGTTCAGAAGTTGTTGGCTCTAGGCGTGCATGGAGATCTGCTTCGTTGGCTAATGTCATATTTATCCAATAAATCACAAATTGTGAAGCTAATAGGTTATCACAGTCTATTACTATCACCTCAGGTGTACCGCAGGGGTCTCATCTTGGTCCGTTGTCCTGTAATTGTTACATTAATGACATGTATACTTGTTTTCTACATACTCAATTTTTGGAGTATGCTGATGATCTCAAGGTGTTCATGGCCGTCGCAACTTTATCCGATTGCGAGATGTTGCAGCGAGATTTGGATAGATGTTTTGGTAGTGGCACCTTGAGTCGGGTTGGGCGTGTGACTGACCTGGGTGTTGTTATTGATTCAAGGTTAACATTTACAGGTCACGTTGAGCATATCGTGGGAAATGTTACAAGATGCTGGGTTTCTTGATGCGTTCGTGCAAAGAATTTAAGAACATTTGTGTATGATGAAAACATTATATTTTGCTTACATCAATAGTATAGCTAGCTATGCTTCAGTAGTATGGAACCCTAGATGTTTTACTTATATTAACAGAGTTGAAAGTATGCAGAAAAATTCGTTACATTTATGGGCTTTAAAGGTAACTATACATATGTCAACTAAACTGAAACTTGTAAGCACTTTATTATCTTATACCAGAAAAGAAAAATACGTGACTTGCTGCTTTTATACAAACTAATGAATAATTTAGTTGATTGTTCCGATCTTCTGTCTTATCTTGATTTTCGAGTGTCCCCGTGTTATATTCGGGACCGTTTACTTTTTACTTACCACGTCGTTATATTTATTCTTTTCATAATTCGTCAATGATAAGATTTATGCATCTCTACAGTGACCAATTGCTATATTGAAATAACTTGGATATCTTTCTTTTTACTTTCAAAAGATTTAAGCACACTGTGATGAACAATTTTATTGATTCAAACATAAACTAATCACAGTATTTACAAATTTAACTGTTATGATATATTTTTTCCCAAACGCCCTCGTTATACACCATTGTCACTGTTTCTTATTGTATATTTTTGTAGTATAAATTTAATTTTTGTGTTTTCTTATTATGCTTTTTTTTTTAATATAAAGTATCTTCACTACATTGCCTTAATATTCTTACTCACAATCAGCATGTGTATAGTGTTGTTGGGTTAGTCCCATTACTGTCAGTCTACTGTCTAAATAAATAAATAAATAAGTATAAGGTAATTATTAAAAATGAGACTAGGTAAGACAAATTGGCTGCGCCAATGGAGAATAAAACGCTAGATTAATCAGCAATAGTTTTCTTATCGTATTGAATGAATCGCTGCGTTTATTGAACAAAATGGTGAGTGGTGTGTCTACAAGTGCAAAAATTCGTGAGTTAGTGCTTAATAATAATAATAATAATAATAACCTTTATTGATGTAATGACCATCACAACGAAATGTCACACCTCTAACAATTCACATCATAGATTTCCTCAACATATTGAAAAAAAAACATATGTGTAAACAACGTCAAAGTTTGAAAAAATATCAAGTCAAAATATCACAGTGAAAGTATCGTCCGGTACAAACAAATTTATGCACACTACATACAATACAAAACATACTACATATAGAAAGTTAACTGTCATTAACAAAAAATTCCCCAATGATGTAGCACTCTTTTTCCATTAATAAATTCTTCACCTGTTTTGTGAAGGGACCGATTTCAAACTTTTTCCAATTCGGAGGAAGACAGTTATAGAGTTTTGGACCCCAGTAATCTATATTTTGTTGGGTAGACTTTAGACGATGATGAGGAATGCTAAATTCCTCCCTGCGTCGAGTGTTGTACTGATGTTGCTCGCCATTCGTTGGAAACCTGTCTTTATGCGCATGAAAATACTTCAACAATTCGAAGATGTAGACTGAAACCATAGTAAGTATTCCCTCACTCTTGAAGTAACCCCTACAGGACTCTCCTGGCTTAAGGTTACATACTGACCTCAGTCCTCGTTTCTGGAGAATAAATACTCTAGTTGCATCCGCTGATCTTCCCCAGAAAAGGATGCCATAGCTCAGATGTATATGAAAAGCCGAATAGTACGTCAATCTGGCAGCCTGATGAGTTGCAATCATTTTTATCCTTTTAACTGCAAATATTCCAGATGTTAATTATTTTGTTAATTTGTCAATGTGGTCTGTCCATTTTAAACCATCATCCAATGTGAGTCCAAGGACCTTTCCAGTGCAGGTTTCGCTGCGTTGTTTTGTTGAAAATACTAGTTTCTGTGTTTTTTGTGAGTTAAGCTGGAGTTTATTGGCGGCAAACCATTTCTCTGATGCTGCTATTGCAGAAGTTGACTTTCGCTGGATTTCGCTTTCTTCTGTTCCGTCTATCAAAATGGAGGTGTCATCTGCATAAAAACATATTTCGGTGTTAACATATTCGGGAATGTCATTAATGTAGATCGTAAACACCAACGGACCCAAGATTGAGCCTTGTGGAACTCCGTAATTTATAGGTTGCATCTCTTAAAAATTATTGTCGCAATAAAGCAATAGGTGAAGTGCTGGAAGAACTTATTATTCCTAAAACTATAGTTTGGAATGTAAGGAAGCATTATGAAAAAGCTGGTAATATCCTAGATAAAGAACTTGAAAGTTCGGGGCGTCCAAAATAGTTTCTGAGAGGATAAAGCTGCAAAAAAACTCGAAGAACTATTTTAATTCAGGTAAAAGTAACTTGTATAACGTAACTTGCAAACTTCAGGAGTAACAACGTGTTAGATTCTCGGGGAGGTCAAGGTGAAAAGACCGAAATTTTGCTAATATCCTTTATTGCAGCTATAACCTCCCCGAGAGTCTAATACGTTGTTACTCCTGAAGTTTGAAATATTTTAAGGCAAATTACGGCTGCATGGAATCACGAAACTGGATTAAATCTCAATAGTGTCGCCAGTGGATTCATAAAAGTGGACTCAAGTTTTATGAGGTTGAATTCCAAGCACAATTTCCAAGTGTAATTTTAAAAAAAATTGTCTTCCTATAGGCAAAGGACAAGCCACGAAAAGGAACAAAAGAAAAGCAGGCCTGCATGAGCAATATCTAAACTATCTTCTGTTGGCAGGAGTTTGATCATCGCATGAAGCTTACCACAAGGATTGCCTAAAACGTACGATGATTTTTTTACAGAAGTGATGATTCGAAACTGCATGGCAGCTTCAGGATTAGGATTCATGAATTTATTGATATTACCGTGAATACCGCAAAATATCAACAAATATTGCAAAACCGTATTGCGACCTTGAATGTTGATGAAAATTGAATTTTTCAGCAGGATGGCGCAGCTTGTCATACAGTGAAAATCATAAAAAAACATAAAATTTTATCTCGTTTATTATTCAATCTTACCTTATTGTGCCCTCTGTTTTGCATAAGTACGTGATCCTTATCTTCGTGTTAAAGTTAACAATTCGATACTATAGATTTTTGCTCATAATCTATCATCATCACCATCAGCTACCATTTTTAATTGTCTCAGTTTTTTATGTTTGCGATAATTCTCGGTCCTTTTCTACTAGGCTGTCCTTCTTTCGTTTTTCATGTCTTCTGTTTCTGTTTTAATTCAATTTGCATTTATATTTACCCTGTATATATTTTCTTCCTACGTGATGTTATTATATCCCTTGTTTCATTGACGTTCGTTAATTAAATTTACGTAAATTCCTTCGTATTCTGAAAACAATACCTACCTGCATGTCCACCCCTTTTTTAACGAATACATGTGTGCACTCTATCAGCTTGATTTACTTCCCGTCGAAGATCATACTACATTTATCTTTCACACAATGAATCTACGTTTACATCTGCACGCAATGTTTACAAACACAGACGCCTACCTTCCGGATGACTGATTTACTGCTCGGCCGTTTTACTACGTATTTCTTCGTATTTTCCCCCAACAGGCGAGTTTACCCTAGCGATATGCGTCCGCGGACGCTCGAAATAGGAATACCGACTGCTAATGGGGAAGCACTGAAAAATAAGTAGTATTTCAATCCACGCACGAATAAACAAAATCTCATTATTTATAATTTGAACGACCTCGCCGCATTTTGAAAACAATTTCTCGCCACTGACTCTCATTACCGGCGCTGCCCGTCTACAATTCCGAGGTTTAGACGTGTGTAATTCTGAATGCGGCAAGAACGTTTGAGAACGCACACACGCTATTAAAAAGTTCAAAGGTGGATGGATTTTAATTGTCGTAATCCTGAAGCCTTGAATCAGCACTTTTGTGCCTCTTTCCCCGTGATTCGGTCGTACTTCTCACGTGAATTTCGCGTACCTAACCCTTGAGTTCTTTTGCTCGCTTCGAATCATATTTGTACAATTCTTTGAAATTAATCCAAAATTTGGGTGCTTATACGAAAATTGTACTTTATTCGTGAAGAGGTATTGGTTTGTTAACTACGAATTGCAAAAATAAAATACAGTTTTTCATTGCTCAAAAACTGCATTCAGTAATGTACTTTACATTTCTGTCAGTGAGGTTTTGCAATCTTGCAATTATCACTATGACCTACGCTTTCATAGAACGTCTAATACTTGTCGGTGATCTGATTTATTATTTACAGTAGAGCGTCGATTATCCGAACTAATGTTTGCGATGGCTTGGTTTAAGCCCGCTTTAAGGGTCGAAAAAGCTGATTTTCGCGATTTTATTTTTAAGGATTAAAATATGCTAATCAATCTGATTTTGTTTGCGTCGTATCAGAACACTCGCGAAGAACAGGAAATAAATTCTCAAACGTTTATTCACACTTTTGATAAAAAATTTTCTACGTTCGAAAATGTCGAAAAAAAGAGTCCTCATGGTGTACACGATCGTAGCCGCAAATCTCATCTGAAACGAAATTTGGAAAAAGATTACTCATCAGTATGAAAGCCGCTATCTCGCTATGGAGGCTTTTTTCATCATCAATAGTGACAGAATGCCGGTGATTTGAAAAAAGTATCGAATTCAACCTATTTCTCTGATGGTTTTTCGTTAAGAAAAATATAAAGATTTCGAAAAATAGAAAAAGCTTCCATAGCAAGATAAAGAGTGACAGAAAGAATGTTGTGTTAAAACTTGAGATCGATAGCTTGAAAACTCTTCCTTTGAGAGTGTACCCCGTTTTGAAAAACCACATTTCGAGAAAAACGCGTTCGAAGGTTCGAGTGCAGAATTTTCATATAAATAGTCTACTTACGGTCAATCAGCAATGCTAGTTTCATACAATATCCCTTCCGCTTCCTCAAATTGCTCGTTTTCAGTAACACTTTGATTTTGGCGAGCTATCCTGGCTTCTTTAGAGTTGATAGAGCTTCAGCGGTTAGCAGTTGCGATGCGCCCTGCTTTGTATTTGGCAACGAACTTGGCGGTTACCGGCCCAATAGTTACCCCGCTTGTTTCCATGATTTTCAAAATTGCATCGTACCCTCGTTAAATGTACATGCTGCACAATAAGTTGCGATTTCCAGTTTTTTTGCAGAACGTATCTTTCCGAACGAGTTGCCACACGCAATGGTTGAAGCTTTCATTATTATTCTGGGTGTTTGCGCACGTAGCAAATCGTCCATGGTTACATCTTCATAAATCTCCTCAACATCTTCATCAAGAGTTGATGGATGTGAATACTCGTCAGCGAATCCTTTGGCCCCAGCTTCACGCGATTCGTACCATTACTGTGCTGCAGATGGGCAAAACTGATGTTGAGGGTTTGCTGAGTTTTTGTGATAAAACGTCGCCCATATTGCTTTCCTCATATTTTCGACTGAATCCGAGTTCCGACGAACTGCTACGCCACAGTACTCTGAAAGACTCGTCAACAATTTGGGTGTCAATTGAGCTTTTTTCGGGACAACCTCAGTTGGGTTTTTAGTTGTATTCTTGGTAGCTTTCGAAGCAGTCGAGCGAGCTTTTTTTCTGCTCTATTTCTGCCATTTGGTTATCTGCAATTTGTTCTTTGGCTTTCTACAATTGAATCAATCTTTTCCTTGCTTTGTTTCCCCATTTATAAACGTGTTTTTGACTTGCAAAACGCATTCTTTCTTTTCCACGATAAGACGGTCCACCATAAAGTTTGGCTTCTAACAGAGTCTTGAACGTCTTTGTGTCCCCGTCTCCAATATAAAATCCGTATTTTACATTATGTAATTCCTCGGATCTCTTGAAAATTTCGATGATGCCATCAATCTCCATTTTTCCGGCACTGCCTTTATGGTTCACGCTGCAATCTTTTTCGTGCATCTCGTTCCATGCCTCGAACTCGACGGTGTTTTCTTTTCCTTTTCAAAGCGAGTAAGCTTTGCAAAAGCTTGACTTGGTGGCATCGTCCAGAACTTTATTTGTATATTTTCCAATCACAGACACGATGCCGATGCGCGAAGAGAAACCACGCTTCGACCAAGATCCATCACCAGACACTGTGATTATATTAGCTAGATTCTCCGCTTCCAAATCTTTTTGCTTCTCCTCGGTGCTTGCTTGTCTGATAACACTGAAATATGTAGAATGTCCAAGATTCCATAATAAGTTGTGCTATTGAAAGTCGAAGTCAAATCCATCAAATCGACAAATTTCTTGATGCCATGTATCGACGATTGATTTCGTATGCATTCTTTATCAGCGGACAAGAATTGATTTCGACCTAATGCGAACACGATCGGTCAACACAAAGTTTGAAACCCAATCCTCGAATCGATTTTATGTAAAATTTCACATCGCCGTTACATTTTTTGCACTTGAGCAACTGTTAAAAATCACCGAAAATTATATAGAATGCAATGAAACAATAGCTAAAACTTTGGTAAATTTTGACCTCAAACTTCCGATTTTTCTCTGGCTAGTTTTGGTGCCGTCAATTCTTTCCTCTGAAACCTGATATTGAAAACGTATTGGCTCATCTGGCGAGCTCATTTGCGAACAGTTTGTTTAACCCAGTTATCGCCAGTTGATACGTGTTTCTGCAGGAACGGTGGCAGTTCCGGCAGTCACTCGTACGCGCCGTCCGTGCCAGCTCTGATGTAGCTGCTTGATAAGAAGGGCTGTAGTGACCAAAATAATTCGAATTTCACCCCAAAATTTCAACAACATGTTTATAACCATCTATTCTATCTGGTAATTCAAAAAAAAAGAAATCGAAAATTTGAAAATTCTACACTGTGATGACCCCTTAAGAAGAGCAAATATCTCAAACCCAGAGGCGGCGTAAGGCGTGGGCTGTGTGGGCCACCGTCCACGGCCTCGCGGTTCAAAGGACCTCGCGCCCCAAAGCCGAAATAAATTAAAAGAAAAGTATGGAAAGTCCAAAAGTGCACGCCACAAGGTTTTTTATAGTTAATAAATTAGAAAATTCTCAACTCCATCTGTTTTTCGCCATAAAATATCGAAATATTGATATATCGAAAAATTCGTGAAATATTTATTTTTCTGGGAAACTATATTATATTATAAAATTAATTAATAAAAAATTCTCATCTTTGTCGTTTCTTGTCATTCGTTTATATTTAGAAAATTTAATAAACCAAACCGAACAATCGGGCACGTTCAGTGATTGCGATTCCGTTTTAAACGAAATGTTCAGTTTGGAATTTATCACATCATTACATGGCTATGCGTTATTAACGCGTGTCAATACCATAAGCAAATTACGGCAATCCGTACAAGCCTATTTAAGCATTACTCTTGAACATTTACGTACATTTTGTGACTGCATCAAAGAATATCGACAAACAGGATTCGAAAAATGCTTGTCTGACGCCCGTCGATTTATTGAGAAAAGCAGTTATGATTTGCTAAAAGATTTTAAAAATAAAGGGATAGCCAAAAAGAATAATATGTTTGATTATGAAGGCAGCGATCAACCTATACCTGCAGCCTTCCAAAAGCCGGTATGAAAGAGATTTGTTTAATACCATGATTGATTCTGTGATAAGCTATACGGATTCGAGATTTATGTCTTTAAATCAACATTTTGAAAATGTTGGTTTTCTCTATGACTTAAACAAGTAAAAAAATATTCCAAAAGAGCAAATACTGAAAAAATATCCTGCAAGTAGGTGAGAGCAGTGACTTCCAACCTTACCAATTATATGAAGAATTGCATAATATGATGCAGAATTTACCGAACTGCATTAAAGACGTGAAACATCTGCTCCAATATATCATAGAGAACGATTTGAAAGAAATTTACCCAAATATTTACATGGTCATTCGAATTTTGTTAACAGTACCTGTAAGTACCGCTTTCGCTGAAAGACGCTTTTCAAAATTAAAACGAATAAAAAATTATTTAAGAAATACGATGGATCAGGAACAACTTTTAGCCTTGGCAGTTTTATCTATTGAAGCAGATATAGCATCTAAGATAAATTACGACCCAGTTATTAAGGAGTTCAGTAAAACTAAAAGTAGCAAATTTCTGTTTCTTCAATATTTGCTTCTTTTTGTCATTTTTGTTTAATGTGTCAAAGAAGTATACGTAAAAAGTTTAGTTTGTTTCTTCATGAATAAAAAATTGTCAATTTCAAGTGTTTTTTATTTTATAAACCCCTTTTCTTCATGGGAGGGTCCCGCGAAATGTACCTTGTCCATATTAAGTTTAGGTCTCGCGCCGCCAATGAACCCACCAATGTTGCGGAAAATATGGTAGAGACACGCAACTTAACAAACTGATAAGATGAGGCGTTAAATTATAAATAGATGAAGTGAACACGTTACGAAAGCTCAACTTCTGGAAATTGTCGGATGGCTAATTGAATCACAAGCGGAAATACAGAGCACACAAAGCACATTTTCTAAGAGCTTCCTTTTAAATAAACCTTGGAAATTCCTCGAGTTATATATATTAACAAGTTTGCAGAATTGTTTCATTGTGAAGTATTAAAGTTTATTTTTCGAAGCTGTAAGTACAAAACGCTTGTACGAAATGATAAGAGTGCCTACGAGTAAATAATATTTCTTTACCTAGACCATGTATGTATGTATGTATTATTGAATTGTCCCGTATATCAGCGTCAGACAATATTCAAGTAATATTCATTTCGATAAATTTTATTGATTACAGCACAGCACATATTCCATTATTTCATACATCAGTTTGTAGTATATAATAATATATAATTTTCATAAATCCTTCTTTGATGTTATTAGTAAAGTGACTCGTTATATATTTACAGACACGATTGTCCAGGAGGTATAGGATTAAGTCCGGTGTTCCCACATTAGTGCTTCTTGATAAAGATGGCGGAACGATAAGTGCTGCTGCACAAGAAAGGCTTCTGGAGGATCCTACAGGCGCCTCTTTTCCCTGGAGACCGAGACCTGTGGAACAAGTGAGTATAATATAACAATGCATTATCATTGTATTTATAATATTTGAAATTTATGCTTCGGTCCCTGGATATCTTGTTTTCATATACAGTAGAAGCCGCTTATTGTGATCAATTTGGAACAAACCCTTTTTGATAACATTAACCGAATGATAACAGTAAGCGGAAGGTAAATATAAATGTATTTTTCTATGCTGATGTAGTCAATAATAAATATGTATGTATGTAATCAAATTATTTAACGACTTACAAATAAAATTCAAGGGAAAAATTAACGATTAATCAACAATTTTTAATATTTTACCAAATTTGTTTATTTTTTATCATCGATACAATACGTAGGTACATTTATTTACACTTTACGATTTCATTCGAAAAACTGGTCGATCGTCGTTTGACGTTTATTTTTATTAATAAGATTTTGTATGTATATTTCAAAATCATAATATCTATCAAAATTACTTTCTCGGAATTGTACACCACGTCGGAGAATATTTAACGCTTCTTGCATCTGGCCATTAGTTGGCGGCTCTTCAGACATTTCCTCTTCTTCTTCTTCTCCTACTTCGGGTAATTCAGGATTACTTCCTTCGGACGATTGATCCACAACTTCCCGACAAATGTCTGATATAGTCATTGTGGCAGCTGTTTGAACATAATTGTCGATATCCACCCAATCGGAAAATTCGCTTTTGGACAGACCTTGAACTACAAAAAAAATTAAAAAATATTAGTTAGATGTACAAAACAAGTTCTTACATTACAAGTTCATACCTTCTAAAATGTCAGCGCACGTTTCATGGAGATCAGGTTCTTCATCACCAGTTTTGGAAAAACCTCCTTTTCGAAAACAGTTTCGGATCGTTTCTGGTTGAACTTGCCTCCATGACTTCACCAGCAAATGCAGCGCATCTAGAAGACTGATTTTTGCTATCGCATCTGCAGTAGGTGCATCTCGATTCTCATCAAGTTGTTGTATAATTTGGGCTCGAATTTGCCCTCGATAGTATTCTTTGAATGTTCGAATGATTCCTTGATCACATGGTTGTATCAATGCCGTAGTGTTTGCAGGTAAGAAAATAAGTTGGATGTTCGTCAAAACTGCATTCACTTTGTGCGCAGTACAATTGTCTACTAATAAGCCGATTTGGCGTTTCAATTTTTGTCCCACCTGAGTAACCACTCGCTGAACAAGACACTTGTCATCCAAGCATTCGCATTAGCAAAATACTCCACGGGCAAAGTTTTAACACCTTTAAAACACCGAGGATTCT
This sequence comes from Chrysina gloriosa, assembly GCA_038088585.1. Taxonomy (NCBI): domain Eukaryota; kingdom Metazoa; phylum Arthropoda; class Insecta; order Coleoptera; family Scarabaeidae; genus Chrysina; species Chrysina gloriosa. The sequence continues at coordinate 10,230,535 of CM076095.1, forward strand.
TACTTTTTCCTATCACTAGAAGTTCTTCCTTTTCACCTTCCATATTAACAGAACATAACACTGTTACTTGTTCTTTCGAAGATAAGCAACCTCTTTATCGTTTTTGAACAAATAAGTATGATTAGGCATCGCGCGAAAGTAGAGTCCTGTTTCATCTGCATTGTAGATGTCCCGAGGCGGATATTTTGCAATAATTTCTGGCCATTCCGAACGCATCCAGTCAGCGGCTGCTAACGAATCAGCACTTTTTTCTTCACCGTGCAGAGGTCTATAAACGATGTTTTCTCGCTTTTTCCACCGATTGAACCATCCGTCTGTTGCAATGAAATTTTCTTTCCCCATAGTTTTGGCTATATCTTCTGCTTTTTGACGCATGATAGGACCATTCACAGAGGCATTTTTGTCGCGAACATTTGTAAACCAAATTTTTAAAGCTGATTCAACTTGATTATCCTTTCCAGATCTTTCCCTTTTTCGTTTTATGTTTTCATTCGCACGCGCACACGTTTCTATTTCTGTACGATTTTTTAAATTTTACACAACAGCGGTTGCGAAATTTTTAATTGTACCGCAGCATTCCTTTGACTCATTTTCGGAAGTTTATCGAAGTTATCGAGAATTTGTCGTTTTTCTTCGTTCGATAGATCGCGACGTTTTTATTCACTTCTGCCATGACCACGGTGGTTTATGCGAAATTTCAATAATTTACCCATACACAAGACTGTAGAACGTGAGATTCGTAGAAGAGTATAGGAGAAACTGAATATCATTTAAACGAACGGACCTTTTATACATAAAGTACATCAAAAAAAAGATGACCTCTTCATAATATAGAAATAACAATTCGTTAGATTGTAATATGCGATATGAGAGTTTTAATTGAAATCGGCGAGAAAAAGCGGCTCGTTCAAAGGAGTTGCGCTGCAGACACCGTCGCCTGAAGAAACTTTCCGACAAAGGATACTATTCATAACTAATAACATTAAGCGGCTTTTGATTACAATATGCGGCTTTCTTTCAATGAGTTTTAAATAGAGTGATTTGGGACCAACGGTTTTCGATAACAATAACCGTTTGATAACATTAACCGTAATTATAATAAGCGGCTTCTACTGTAATATGAAGTGGATAACGAAATATTTTACAAGAGTCGTTGACTGAGGATATTCATAGTCAGTAGTGTAAAAAAGCATTTTTGTTCAATTCCGAAATTTCGAAATATTACGCCCAAATGATTTCTGTTTCAATGGATAAATATACTTTACAAAAGGTAACATAAAAGGTTCAAACAATCTAAGTGCAGAGGCTTGCGTTGAGAGTATTAATAACTACTGCCGCATCTGCAATGCATGCTTTTTATTATTAATTATATCAATTTTCCGTTGTGAAAAATGATATTTTCCCGTAGTCGCTACTTATAATGGGTGAAACTTGATACTAGAGATTTTTCAAGAAGCGAATATGTGATTATACAAGCAGGCTTCAATGATGTATCAGAGGATCCAACAGTTAATGGGGACTGGGGGTAACTTATAAACTTTCTCATACTAATCCTAATACTAATGATTTATTTTTAAACATTTCCGCTTCGACCTCCATTTTCCAGGAGAGCCTTGATGTGTAGGACAGTGCCGTTTGTGCATTTCATTTTCCAGATCTTTTCAATTATTTGTAAAATAGGTGCAGGTTTGATAATAATTAGTTTTGATAAATGCAAAAAGAAAGACCAGAAGGCTGGTAGCACTATCAACAAAAAAAGAGGAGAGTAAACAAGAGGTGTGATACGAAGCGTGTGTCAAGAGTCGATATATACTTTTTGAATTATATTTGTTATACGTGTACATTAAAGGAACCTTATTATATTGTTTATCAATAGATAAGTTATTTATCATCTCAGAAGTGGGATAGAAAACTGCACATACAGTACAAGCAAACTCGGAGCATAACATACCCCGAAAAAAAAACCAAGTGACGTAAGTCAAACTGACGATGGATAAATTTGAAGCTTTTCAACGAAGCCTGAACAAAAGTCAAGATAGCGAAGAGAACAGCGACGATGTGATGGTAGGAAAAATGGCGGGAAACAATATAGAGGACATATTGCGAAACTTTATGGAGGAATCGAAAAGGAAGGATAAAATGATGGAGAAGCTAATTGAGAAGTTAACTGAGAAAAGAGACCGTCACACAGAGAGTGGGACAAACATGAGTATAATGCCAGATATACTGCGGCATATAGAAAGTTTTAGTGGGGAAGGAGTGAAAGCTAGATGATGGCTAGACAAACTCACTAGCGCACAAAAGTTGCATAGATTGCCAGAGACATACATGCTGGAAACAGCACGTACGAGGTTGAAGGAAGGCGCGAGTTTCTGGTATGAAACGAAACGCAATGAGATATATAAGTGGAACGATTTTGTTGTAAAATTTACCAATACATTTGTACATCAAGAAAACTTAAGTGTGCGTTGGAAGCGTATGGAGGACAAGAGACAAAGAAAAGGTGAAAGTATTGATAAGTATTATCATGAAAAGGTAAAATTATGTATTGATTTATCATTACATTTTAAGGAAACCAAAGAACAAATCCTTATAGGGTTATATTCCAAGAGTGTGTATGATGCTATGTTTGCCAAGTATCACACGAATACTGACGAGTTATTTTTAGATTTCATGGAATACATGACGATCGAGGAGAAACGTATAGAGAGAAGCAATAGACAATCAACTAGCACACCTTTGGGTAAATGTGAAGCTAACTGGCGAAACAATAGCGAGGCATTCAACGAAAAATCTGAAAGCAGTGAAAGCAGTGTTCGAACTGACAGAAAACCTTTTCTATCAGCACGAGACAGCAACAACCGGCCTTTATGCTTCAAATGCAAACGGTATGGGCATGTTTCTAAGTATTGCAGAGGAACAACTGGTCAAGCAACCAATCGACAGAATAAAAATGAAACAACACAGAATGCTGTCAACATAAATGTCTGTGATGTAGCGATGTAAATTTTAAATATTTCCAACAAGTTTTGGTTGACAATAAGGTAGTGAGATCATACATAGATCTGGGAAGTCAATGTAATATGATGACAAAGACATGTGCTCAGGAACAAAAATTTGAGTTTTTTTTTATCATATTTACATAATTAATTATTATTCTATCTATTGTTTTATCTGTCTTTTGGCTCTTTTAATGACCTCATCCAGTAATGCTGTGAACAGAATTGGGCTCAGAATGCATCCTTGTCGTACTCCTTGTATCATCTCAAAGTTTTCTGATTTTTCGTGATGCATTCCTCGTTCTCTTATATAAGGCGTTTATCCCATTGATCATCATTACATGTACTCCTCTTTTATGTAGTTCCATATGTCCTCCTTTCCACCCGGTCAAAGATTTTTCTATGTCTATGAAGCAGAGGTGTACCCCCCTCCTTCCCCTCTCTCTCTCTCTTAACACTTTCTCGTTTACTTGTTTTATGTTGAAAGATTGCATTTGTCATTCCCCATCCTGGTCTGAATCCGAATTGCAAATCTTCAAACGATTGTTCTAGTATTTTCATAGTTTTCTTTCCGACCTGCCATTTTTCCGCGAAAGTAATAAAGCGACTGCGATACTGTTTGGTAGGGAGTTGTGGAGTATCCTCGTGCGCATGCGTGTAGAATATCCAGTGCGCAGCTCGTGATCTTCGGCAGTGGTAAGTATATGGGTGCAGTAATGTGTTGGTGGCTCGTCGTGTTTGCAAATTTCACGAAATGACGGAAAGACTGGCGCAGCGTTATTCCATCAAATTTTGTCAGGACCTTGGAGATACTCAAGCGGATACCATTCGGAAGATTCGACAAGCTATCGGCGACGATTCTATAGATACCACACAAATCAAGAACCGGTACAATCGATGCAAAGATGGCCACACGACGATCGACAGTGACGCACGTTCTGGCAGACCCTCAACAAGCCGAAACGTTGAAACCATTCAGGAGGTTAAGACCTTGATCCTGCAGGGCCGTCGTATCACTATTAGAGAATTGCCTGACAAGATTGGGATAAGCATTGGTTCCGTGCATGCTAATATGAATGATGATTTGGGCTTCCGTAGAGTGCTCGCAAAATTCGTGCCAAAGTTGCTAACGGCGGAAATTACGCCGGACTTGCTGGACGCGGCAAATGATGACCCAAACTTCAGGAAGACTGTTGTCATTGATGATGATGTGCGGGTTTATGGGTTTGACCCTGCAACAAAGGAAACATCCAACATCTTTGAGACCAAAAATAGCACAGCAAGTTCGCAGGACAGACCATTAACAACGAGTACTATCAGCAAGTCCTGACCGGATCTATGGACAACGGGGACTTGGCAGCTGCATCATGGTAACGTCCCCGCACATTCCTCTCATCTGATTCAGACTTTCTTGACCAAACAGAGCACCACAGTTCTTCTGGCCGTTTCCCATGTTGAAAAGGTCGGTCAAAGGGAAAGAATTTGACACTCCGGATAATCCGACGAAGCAGCTGAAGCGCATTCCAAGAACGGCCTCCCAAGAATGTTTCTAACTGTAACAGCAACGCTGAGACAAGTATGCAGGGTCCAAGGAAAGTATTTGGAAAGCGATTAAGCTTTCAAAGTACAGTGAACAGTTCGACTTTTCTCGGTCAAAGGTCGAATACATCTTGAACATACCTCGTAGTATTTTGTTTTCTTATACTTTTACCACCAATGGTAATGATAACCACATAAACAAATCTATGTAGATTTTAGATCTTTGATTATAAATTCTGCGTTTTTTTGTCCGTCGTGCATATGAAACAATGTTATGCCAATACATTGAATTAATTAGCTCTTATCCTCACCATACCGCTTTTGGAAAACTAACTGTGCCTTTCTCCTAATCTCCTTCCAGCTTATGTTTCTTCTTTCGGCCGCCTCAAGCACTTCGTCCAGCTCTTTCAAGATCTTTTCCTCTGTTTTCTTTTGATTGCTTTGACTACAAACACTCTTCTCACTATCCTATCTCTTTCAATTCTCATTAGGTGCCCCAAACACCTCAGCTGACCTTCTTCTATTCTGTTTTGGGCTCTATTTCCGAGTGTCCTCTGTTTGTACTATTTATCTCTTTATCGTTTTTCCTTTTGTCATCTATATTTCTTAGAAACCTCGTTGTCGTATTTTGTATTTTTTGTTTCTGTTTCTTTGTTGTTGACCAAACTTCCGAACCATAAGTCAGTATTCGGACCACTATCCGTTTGAAGATTTCAGTTTTTGTTCCTTTGGGTATCTTTGTTCTACTTAAGAATGCGTTTTTGATGGTATAAAATGGTCTTCCTGTTGCTTCATTTCCTGTTTTTACCTCGTCATCGAATCTTCTCTCCTCAGTCAGAATTATCGTCAAGTATTTGTTCCAATTTTCATTCGTTTAGAAATATTTCATGTCTTTTATATGCCCTATTCATAATTGTAGTCTTAGTTTTTTGTCCATTTGTTTTCATATTAGATTTTTCCAGGTATTCGTTGTTTTTTGCTATGAGGATCATCGGTATAGGGTATTTCCGACACACCTATCATATCCATGTTCCAGAAACCCATATTGCATTATTTTACCTTTCTTTTACCTCCTCTTATTATCTCATCCAGTAGTTCTGCTAACAAAATTGGGCTTGGAATATATCCTTGTCTCACTCCTTGTGTCGTCTCAAAGTCGAGTGATGCATTCTAATAGCACTCCTCGTTCTCTTGTATAAGGCTTTTATTCAATTGATCGTCCTTACAACTACTTCTCTTTTCTGCAGGGTTATCCATATGACCTCTTTTCACCCGGTCAAAAGCTTTCTCTAGGTCTATAAAGCAGAGGTGTAATTCCACCCGTTCTTTTAACATTTTCTCGTTTATTTGTCTTATGATAAAGATCTCATCTGTCACTCCCCTTTCTATTCCGAAACCAAATTTCGAATTTTCAAACGATTGTTCCAGTGTTTGTCTTTCCTACTGTACTAATTGTAAGTAGTACAATTCCCCTGCAGTTTTTGCACTCCCGTGTGTTGCCCTTTTTGTGTATTGATTCGGTAGTGCCTGTTTGCCGGTCCTGCAGCGTTTCTAACGAAACTTAAACTATGATTTACGTAGACCGGAAGCGTTCCTGTTAGACCTTCAGATCGAAAATATTGACTTTGACCGTTTTATTCGTTAGCTATTCTTAAAGGTAGCGCCGAGCCCGCGGCCCTCGAACGGCGCGGCGTCGTAATCTGCCAATTTCCTTTGTTTCGGTGGCGGTCGTGTTTTCGAGCTTGGAGGCTATACGTTAATTGTTGTCCTCCCTTTGTGTAGACAGGATGAGCGCCTGCGAGGCAGGGCGTAATTGCTCTCGTGTAATTCAAGCTCCCTTTGTTGCGCGCTTCCGAGACAAGTGCAGATTTAGCCCTACTTACGAAGTTACTCTCGTAATCACATTGCGGTTTCGGGGAGGACTTATCGCGTCGAAAAGTCCTTTGTTTTTCGAGATTTTCACGAGAGGAAATGAAAATTCATTGTTCGCGGACGCATTAAAATGTATGTACGTGCACGTACTACATTCGTATCGACATTTCAACTTACACAAGTGTGTGAATACGCTGAGGGAGTGTAAACGCAGCATGCCATTATTATTTTTAATAGATAAATTGCACTCGCTACAGAAATTTGTAGCGTAATGAGCATATGCAGTTATACACGCACTACCGCTCGTAAATGCTTAGCCACCCGCATAACTGAAGATTGTACAAATAAAAGATGTTTTATCGCTATGAAAATATGTGTATTATTAAACTGTAAATACGAAATAGATTATAGGCCCTCTATAATGTCCTGTGTACGTAATGATCTACTCGAAATTAAGATGTCGGAGATAATTGTTTTGCGGTCTAGGCACGTTCAGGTAGACGGAAATGTTTATTACCAGGGTCTAAAGATATAATAAGCGTGACACGCATTTCAATGTAATGAAAAATTAAGTTTGCATTCAGTTTTCGTATTGCAAGCAGTGAATAGTGAAGCATTTGTGGCATATTTTAAAACAATGGGTAATGTTAAGGTAATGTTGCCAACAAAGGAATTATCGATAGGAACGGGTGCTTAAATAGTGCCCATACCACAACACCGATAAAAGTAGTCAAGAAATAATAAATTACTGAAATTAAACCCTAGAACCATAGATTGCAATGTTAGAAAGTATCCAACAAGTTTTACTGTATCTAGTGATGGCTAAGACGCTTCGAATCACTTCAAAATAAGTACACCAAGACAAGTTTTTGAAAAAATAAAATTAATTTGAAAATGCTATTGGAACTGTGAAAATTTAGCGGAAGTAAAAAGACAATATCGCAGGGAGTTTCAGACAGATCCAGTTGTAATTAATCGGAGAAAAGATGAGGTTGAAACAAATGGAATTGTTGAGGATGTTCACAAATAACGTTGTGGAAGATGAAAAACATCAGCGAGCCTCACCAACTAAGAAGGAGTACTGTAAAGTTATAACGAAACTTCCAAGAAATCTGTAAGGAAATCATGAGATTGTCATCACCAAATCAGATGTTCATCGCATTTTAAGACGTTGTAAATGAAAAAGTTACATTCAAACAATGGTACATGCTATCAATGAAGATGGTCCGGACCAAAGGAAACAATTTTTGCGAATGGTGCTTGGCATAAAATATGAAAAACATCCATAATTTTCGGGGAAGATTGTTTGGAGCGATTGTGCTACATTCAAATTAAATAGTACAATTAATCCATATAATTGCACTTACTGGGCACCCGTAAATCTGCATGTTACTCAGAAACACCATCTAAGTTTACCAGGAGTTTCAGTGTGGTGCGGTATTTCAAGCAAAGGACCATTCTGTTTTGGTAGTACAGTCACTGGTGCCAATTACTTGAATTTACTGCAAGAACTCGTTTTACCACGCATTTGGAAGGACTTTGGTGAAGATGGTGAATTCTATTTCTAACAAAACGATGCACCTCTACACTATCATCGTGATTTAAGTGCATATCTTGATCAAAATCGTCCAAACAAATAGCTCGGACAAAGAGGTCTCATAGAATACCCTGCCCGTTTCCTAGATCTGACGCCACTGAACGTTTTCTTGTGGGGATACCTTAAAGAAAACCGACGGACGCTGGAAAAATTAAAGGGCGCAATTGAGCAAGAATGCGTCACAAAACCAAATGAAATGTTTGTTGAAATTTCTGAATCAATGGCTCTCCGTTATCAGCAGTGTATTGACCAGAACGGTAATCATTTTGAACATCTGCAGTAGAATGAAAAGTTATACATTTTGTGTAGACTTTTTTGTAATTTAAATATTAATCATATGTAAATATAAACTAAAATTACAATCATTCAAACTGTATATAAATTTCTTTAGGACACTTTTGTATCCTCATTTGCGTCTAACAATACGTACTATTTTTATCATTGCTGTCGGATCGTAAGTTTTTGCTGCTAAGCTCAGATCATTGGATTGTTACGGTATGCAGATCTGAATACCAACGACGTCTCAAGAGCACCTTTCTCCATAATTCTTCAATAAGTTTTTCTCTGAAGAAATAGTTAAACCGAAGCACAACAAACCATGGTACGTAGATGATTTGAAATGTTTTACTGAACACGTTCGTAGTGTTTAAAAAATTCGAGCCACTTCGAATATTATTGGTATTCGTACAACCTTGAAAGTCTTGATAGGTCTTGAAAGTCTTGATAGGTCTTGAAAGTCTTGATAGGTCTTGAAAGTTTTGATAGGTTTTCAAATTCTTGATAGCTCTTGAAAGTTTTGATTGATCTTGAAAGTCTTGCTAGGTTTTCAAAGTTTTGGTATGTCTTGAAAGTCTTGATAGGTCTTGAAAGTGTTGATGGGTCTCGAATGGTTCTGAAAGTCTTTAAAAGTATCAAGTTTATCAACTTTTTGGATTCTGTTACACTTTGTTCATTTGGTCGCCATTTTATTCTGTGAATTGGGAATAGGCTATTGAATAATTTAATGCAGCATGATGCAGGAGAGCGTTGTTATTATTGTTTGTGCAAAAACAAAAGTTTGTTGACGGTGCTATCTTTCAGTCTATTTCCGCTCTTGCTAAGAACGGTCCCTGCCGTTCATCATTCTGATCTTTTGACAATGATGTATTTATTGAAAACTTATAGAATACAAGCTTTTCTCCGTCAGCCACCTATTCTAATTTTCTTTCGTTTAGAAATATTTTATGTTTCTGATTTTCTCTCCTTATAATTATGGTCTTAGTCTTTTGTCTGTCTATTTTCAAATTAGCTCTTCCAAGATATTAGTTGTATGTTTTAACATTTTGATTGAATGTTCTTGCGTCTTTTGATATGAGGACTATATCATCGACGTAGGCTATTTCCAACCTACTTATAATTTCCATGTTCAAGAATGCTATGTTATATTTTGTTAGTTGTCTTTTAACTACTTAATTACCTCATCCAGTACTACTGTCAACAGAATTGGGCCCAGAATGCGTCCTTGTCTCACCCCTTGTGTCGTTTCAAAGCATTCCGATTTTTCGTGATGCATTCTAATGGCACTCCTCGTTCTCTTGTATTAAGCAAAGGTGTATCTCGCCCCCTCCACCTCTCTCTCTGTCTCTCTCTCTCTTAACACTTTCTCGTTTATTTGTATTATGATAAAGATTGCATCTGTCACTCGCCTTCCTGGCCTGTATCCGAATTGCGAATTTTCAAACGATTGTTCTAGTTATTACTGTCTTTTAAAGCTTTGATTAAAATTGTAACTTGCAAAGCAAAAATACAGTGCGAATAACCCACCACGTTGATAACGACGAAGGCGACCGAAGCCGTGATAGCCCAGTGAAAACGACGTAGGTTAAGGTCGTGAAAAAGTAACAAGGCGCCACTCTCCAATTGTGCTATTGGATCACCTCTACAAGACTGCAACTCGGAGACACCTTCCGTAGTAGATATGGTACGCAGTTATCCGATCTATCTATATTTAAAGGTAATGACCATTTAAAAATTAAAATAGACGAAACAAAAAAATGAACTGAGGCGAGTAATAGACGGTTAACTACACTTTATTGTCACCTGCTGTTTATAACAAAAGAAAAAAAAAAGAAAATCAATTAAGCTAGTTCACATCCGAAGCATGTGAAGCCCATGGAATTCCAACGGCCATACAGCCACCTTACAGTTTAGCTGAACATAATTATAAATACGAATATATGTATATCCGCGCGACAGTACTGAAAATCCACCTTTCGCCCTAAAATGCTAATAAAATTAAATATAATACTCACTAATAACAGTAAAAACAAAGAAACCGTCTTTACTCGAAAACAAACTGAATTTACCCCTCTCGCCTAAAATACTAAAATAATCGAATGTTCACAAACGTAAAGAACCCTCCCCCTCCCCCTTATACTCGCACAACAAATCTCCAAATTCCTAATTTAGGATTAATTACGAGTTTCTAGGGAATTATTTCCCAAGAACTCAACAACACAAAATATAAATAAAAGCAAGTAAAACTTAGCGTGATACAGTTTTCCGTGGACGACTTTGCACGGCGTGGCGTGGTTTTCGGTATACAGACGGAAGTGGCTCACGGTGGCGGATTTTCTCGCCGGTGAGGAAAGGATATCGGGAAAACTAGCTTCTAGCTACTACGATAGTTATACCAGCCTCTTCCGATTATACCAGCCTTTACTAGATCACACTAATTCCCTACTAGTTTACACTACTTCACACTAGCTCGCATTAGCTCCCTATAACAAAGTGAAAGAGAGATATTACGGCATTGAAATGACAAAGTAAAAGAAAGACTCGCCTCTAATTGAGGGAAAAGCAACGTGGACGATTAGTTACAGCAAAACTTGGGGAAGAGAAAACTTGTAACGATACTCTCAACGATACTCTTCACTTCCCTGCGTCAGTATCTGTATATAATCCTCGACAAGAAGATTTAGAACGAAACGGAATAAAACTTAGGTACGGTTAGATCGCAACGTTACAGACGGAATCAAAACCACGTGCGCATACAACACAGCGCAAGCCGTATCATCGAATCCAAGTTACGAACGCGGCACGTTGAAGCGGAAGATCATAGAAGAATACAGAAAACTGTAACAATATAGAAAACTTAACAATTGGCAGTAACATAGTGTCTCACTCCTTGTGCGGTCTAAAAATTTTCTGGCTTTTCGTGATGCATTCTAATAGCACTCTTCATTCTCTTGTATAAGGCTTTTATTCAATTGATCATCCTTACAACTACTTTTCTTTTCTGCAGGCTTATCCATATGACCTCTTTTCACCCGTTAGAGAACGCCTTCTCTATGTCTGTAAAGCAGATGTGTAATTCTTTCCATCCTCTTAGCAGTTTCTTGTTTATTTGTCTTATGATAAAGATATCATCTGTCACTCCCCTTTCTGGTTTGCATCGAAATTACGAATTTTCAGACGATTGTTCTAGTGTTTTTAGTAGTTTTCTTTCGCTTATTCTGGTGTATATGTTTCCTATTGTACCAAGTAGTGTAATTCCTCTGCAATTTTTGTGCTTCCGTGTGTTGCTCTTCTTGTATATTGATTCGATAATGCACGTTTGCCAGTCCTGCAGCGTTTCTAACACAACTTAAACTGTCATTTGCGTAGGATGGAAGCGTTCCTATTGGATCTTTAGACCATGCCGTTCGTCAATCTGGTCTTTTGACAATGATGTATTTATTGAAAACTTATCGAATACAAGCTTTTCTTAGCAAGAGAAGAAATAAACTGAAAGATAGCACAGGTAATACAATTTTGTTTTCGCAAAGCAATAATAAACGTGCTCTCCTTCATCATGCTGCGTTAAATTATTGAATAGTCTGTTCCCTATTCGCAAAAAATGATGAACAAATGAACAAAACTTGATGCCTTTAAAGATTTTTAAAGACTTTCAGAACCATTCCAGACCTATCAAGACTTTTAAGCCCTATTAAGACTTTCAAGATTGTACGAATTCGAATAATATTCGAATTGATTCAAAACTACATAGTTACTGAATTGATCGAATATTCGCAAGAGCGACGATTGAATGCCCATTACTAACTGTTCCCAATATAAACAGCTACCCGGACCACCAAAAATAACAACGCAGGCAGATGATCGCGCAATCATAATCACAAGTAAACGAAATAGACAAAAAGCAGCGCCAAAAATTGCTGCCGAAATGAATATTAAGCGCCCAAAACCAGTCTGCGTCACCACAGTAAAGAGCTGTTTACGCCAAGCCTGTTTGTATGGAAGAATTGTTATGCGGAAGCCGTTATTACGCAAGAGCAACAAAGCAAAACGGTTAGCGTGGACGAGAGAGCATATAGACTGGACGTTGCAAGATTGGAAGAAATTGTTTTGGACTGAATCTAAATTTCTCATCTTTTTGGTTCAAACAGAAGAAAATTTGTCCATAGATCTAAAGGGGAACGAGCACTTGAATCATGGATTACACCAACTGTAAAAACATGGAGCAGAATCGGTCATGATTTGGGGTTGTTTAAGCGACATCACTGTGAGCAATTTCATCAAAATGGACGATACTCTTAGAAAAGAAGACTATAGGGAGATTTTGGAGAGGAATTCCGTTTAATCTGGAACACGAATAATCGGTGAAAACTTCGTGTTCCAGCACGACAATGGTCCAAAACACACTGCCAAGATATGTCGTTAATATTTTTGAATAAGTGGAGTACAGACGAAAAGTTGTTGTTCAATCCAATCGAGCTTCTGTGGAAGAAACTCGAGGGACATGTTCGAAAATTTACTCCAACATCCGCAACAGTGCAGCATGCCTGGAGGAAAATAGAGCAAGTAACACTGGCGAACCTGTTAGAAAGAATGCGGAGATTGTGTGTGGCAGTTTTAAACGCGAAAGATATTGGCATATTGACGAATCGCGAATTTAAGTTAATCTATGTTAACACATTATTTTTACAACTGTTAAAGTTATTTGTATAAGTAAAGAATAAAGTTTTATTTTATAACTAGCAGATACCCGCCGTGGTTTGAGTTTTTCCGGAAGGTTTGTAAACATAAAGATTGTTCGACGTTCCAACTCTGGAGCAAGCAACATATAATTGGCCGTGCGAAAATCAGGAATTTTCTAAGTTCAAACCAGCAACACTTGCCATCTTGTTCCGTTGCATTATTTCGGTGGGTCTAACAATAAGTTGCGAATGAGCATCAACGGTGAACCAACTTTTAAAGTTAAGATATGTGGTGGCATTCCAGATGGTTCCAAAGAGTTGAGAAGCTCTATTAGAAAGTTGACAGCTTGTTCCTCTTCTATAACTGTGTCAATTGATTTGTACGTGACAACTTCACCGAGTAGCCAGAATTAAATTTGATGATTTATTTTATTGACGTCATCATTCTTCGGAGCCGAAATTACTCGTTTTTACTGTCTATGAGATTTTTAATACTTTTTAATTCGATTACTTGACATGGTCGACGCGATAAGCACAAATGATAAAAATTTTCTGATTACAGTGACAGATCAATGTTTTCGTGTTGACAGTCTGTATTCGGAAAAATTATTGTATGGGAAAAGTCGAAAATCCACTTCATGAATGGACCGAATGCATTTGTTTAGTGGTCTAAAGTCATCCTCGCGTTATTGCCTTTCTAATGAAACCGGTTTAGGGCACATCGGTTGGATAGTTTCGAAGTCTATAACGGACATAGAAACATTTTTTGTATTTTATATATATAAAGATTAGTATTTCACTTGTTTTTGTAATATTTCGAGTAAACACTTATAGCCGGTAGTGTTCAGACTTTATGGACGTGTAACTCAAGTGCAGCTTTACTTCGATGAATATGCTCCAGCACGTATCGCAACTTTATGCATTTGCATTGCATATTTACAACTTTTTATTGTAGTGCTCTACCACTTCCATGAATCTGTTCTGGCAGACAATATGAAGCGCGTGAATTTTCACGTAGGATTACTTAAATATGGCGGATATGTGGAAAATGCAAAGAAATATTGTGAGATGTTGATGATGATGAAAGTTCGTATTTTATTACGAATAGATATGAATGGTTTATAGTGTTTACTTCTTTGTACAGTCCATTAATTTACTTTTACGCCATTTGCCGAGAGTATATTAAACATACAATGTATTCGTTAAACAAGGAAGCCTCTACAAAAACGTGAGGTTCATATGGAGATTTGATTGATCTAAAAACGAATTGATTGTCCAACCGAACAATACTTCGGTTTTCGCAAGTGTTTAAGATGCGCATTTACTTTCTTGGCGATGATGTCTTGAATGCAAATTGCGCTTATTTGGCGATGGTGTCTTGAATGTAAATAGGGAAGTGGAATATGTTGAATATAATATGTCACATATCCCATTGGTTGAAATTTACATTTCTTGGTGATGATTAGAGGCCGGATTATATGCAAAAAAGTGGAAATATGCGCATAAATATGCAGATGTTTTGGCCTAAATATGCACTTTCTTATGAAAAATATGCAGATAAAAAAATAGGAGTAATGCTAGAAAATATAATACTATAGAAGAAAATATTCTATTCTGTTTACTACAAGTTTATTTATAACATTTTACAACATAATTAACTATGAAACAATTTACAATTACATATTTCTCAAAGTTTTCAGTAGAAAAATGTGGCGCTTGTCTGATAACATGTATTTATATATTGAAAAGGTTCGTTCTACGTCCATGTTTGTTATAGGAGCATATTTCAAATTAGAAGTATCCTCTATTGTCAACTCAATATTTTCTACTGACTCACAACACAAGATTTTAGCAATATCCTTTATCTTTTTAAAACCCTCATTTTTTTCTATTACACTTAAAAATTTCTCATACACGGATTTTCCCACCCTTCCTTTAACATCAAAACATAACTTTTCAAATTTGTTTATTATTTCAACGCTCTCAATTAGCGACATAAATCGTTTTGCAAATTGCAATATAGAAGTGGAAATAAAACTGTAGTTGGCTTTAATAAACGCCAACTGTTGAGGTATTTCTTTACTCGAATACACCTTTTGGGCGTTTAGCACAGATTGTGTATCGCTATCAAAATCCATAATAATTGTCTTTATTTCTTCATAATGATATGCATGAAAAATAGCAGCTTCCAACCACGTTCCCCATCGTGTGATTACTGGTTGAGGAGGAACCGGAATATCGGGTAGATGATGTTTGTAAAACTGAACTCTGAATGGAGCCTTTGAAAACACTTTCTTAACATTACTAATTAATGTATTTACCATGGGAAAATAGTTTCTTACTTCTTCTGCAACACGATTTAGTCCGTGTGCCAAGCAAGTTCTGTGAATTAAATTTGGGTAAAAGATTTTCAAGTTGCAAGCTGCCTTCACCATGTATGGTGCGGCATCCGTTAAAAACAATAGAATTTTTTCTGTTGGAATCGATTCCGGTAAGGAAAAGGTTACCAGTTCCTTCTGTATAAACCTTGCTATTGTCAAATTATTTGCCTTTTCCAACTGTTTGTATGAAATTAAATAAGATTTTGCTGGAACCGATACGTTAAGAATACCTATCATTAAATGAACTATGTATCGGCTCACACTATCAGTAGTTTCATCTGCGCATATGTAAAGGTAATTGTTTGACACAGCCTTCTTAATGCTACTCAATGTTTCTGCATAGATACGGTGAATATAATTTTTCTTAAAGTGCTCTCGTCGGGAATATTATGTTTGCTGGTGTACTTTTGCAAAAATAACTTGACATTTAAATTGTTTATTTTATGTGGTGGAATATCTGCCGACACAAACATTAGGCACAAATCTTCATTAAATTGTTCTTGTTCCGATTTTTTGGAGGTTGATGGCAAACATTGCGATAATGTTTGTTGACCCTTCTTCGCCAATTTCATCTTTGATAGTTTTGCAGCATGAGATGGAGTTTTAATATGCTGGTTGACTTGAAACTTTCTCTCACTTGTAACCTGCATAAAAAATATCACATCATCAGTTGGTTTCTTATAAAATAAGTGTTAGTAAAAGATAAAGGAGTAATAAAAACTAATCTGTAAAAAGTTTGCGTAGCAATCGGAATAAACGACATTCAATAAAATAACCAACACAACGCTTCGACAAATAATTTTATTTTAAAATGATTTTTATTTAGAAATCATCAGCAGAATACGGATATCAGATATTCCGTATTGTGCTGATGATACGCGAAAAATACGCATCAAATATACATCTCATTTTACTCATTTTAAAATAAAATTATTTGTCGAAGCGTTGTATTGGTGATTTTGTTAAATATCGTTAAGAAACTATAGATTAATAAGAGGAAATAAACTTAAATTTTACTTACAATCTTGCTGCATGCTACGTAAAATACTTTTTGTCCATCCATACGCAATTCTGAATAAGGTGCAATCCATCCAGGCACAGTCGCTATTTTCGGCATTTTTACTATTATAATTAATAACAACCCGCAAGTTTACACTTCGAAAAACCAACGTAAAATGACGTTTAAAATAAATAAGATTGCTTTCGAATATGGGAATAAATTTCTCCGAACAACAAAGAAACACCTGTGCTCCTAATTTTCTGGTAAAATGTATTTTTGTATTTATTTAGAAGTTTCAGGGAATTAGCTTTTCCTTGAATTTTGTCCCGGTCTAGATGTATGGGCACAGCATTAATAAATTTTTGGAAGCCCTTATCGGAAAAGTATCGAGAAGAGGCTTCATAGAATGCTATTTTTAATTTAAAGAGGGCTGTTTAACTCTTTGTTTGTTACAACCACGACATATTTTTAGTAATGCCTATCCTATAATAAATTACATCCAATAAATAAATAAAACTCCGATACTTCAAATATGCTGAATTACTACAAAATATGCAAATAATATACAAAATGCATATATTAAGCAAATATGCAAATTTATGCAAACTGCATATTATCCGGCCTTTAGTGATGATTAATACGAGGACGACTGCGAAAACTTCTGGAGAAGATAAAAGATTATCAGAACGTAGTAGAAATTGTTTTAAATTTTGCACATTATAAATGTGGCCGCGCTCTCACATTATTTGGTATCTTTCAAGGCCTCATTGTCTTCATTTTCAATTATTCTTATATCGTATATTGGTATATCATTAAAATGCCTTTCCAATTAAGTTTTCATCTGTCTTCAGTTAGTGCATGTGCGTTTAGCACTTATTTTACGATATTTACTTCTTACCTTTAGTAAGTATTCTGTTTGACACGGATTTCCTTTTCAGGTCCCTAATTATTTTTACTAAACAGCCGTAATAACGTTAGTATGTTTCTTGTAATTTTCTCTCAATTCTATATATTCTCGGACTTTGTTCCGCATGTAGTTATTGTTCTTTTAAGTACTGATTCTCGACGTTTCTATGGTATCTCAATCGTCTTCATTTGGAGCTTGCTGGGGTATATCTAGACTATGTGTAAACATACGCTAGCATACTCCAAATGAAGACGATTGAGATGTCATCGAAATGTCAAAAAATCAGTTCTTTTAAGACCAAAAAACGACACTCGGAACAACGTCCGAGAAACTATTTCTAGTACAATATGACCGCGAGAACATCATAAGAAGCTTTAACATCTTTTTGTATATATTTCATTACCTATTTAATTGTGTTTTCAAAATCAAAGCAAGACCTAAACTTCTGTAATGTTTTGTTACAGCGGTCGTTGCACCAAAATTCGCTATTTAAAGTGTTATTACGTGCTTAATCCGTAGTCTTCCTACCGTGAGGGGTAAGACTGTTGAGAAAGAATATTTATGATGATACAACCTTTTCTTAAAAATTAGTTTGCTCAACCCATGTATCATCTATCAATCTTTACAATTTATTTTATAAACTACATTGCTTTGATTTTGTTTATCTGTTTTACATTTAGCATTTCGTATAAACCTTTTTTGTAAGGAATAACATTGTAATTTTTATTATCATTATCTTTAATATTATTGAATACTTTAATACTCTACTATATAATTTGTGAATATTATTTTTTATTATTTATTAATTTTTGTTTATAATTATTTTTATTTAAAATTTCTCTAACTTTGTTTAAATTCTTTCCTCTAGGCTACATTAATTTTGTATAATTTAGAGATTTCTGAAAAATAATTTAGATATCTACTTGTATTTACACGCTATATGCTAATTTGTTTTTACAATGCAATTACAATGTTATTGTGCATGACTGTCACGTTCAGGAAATTTAATGCCATTAATGAGATTCCTCCTCATATGTAGATTTTAATCTATTATGATTACTATTAAAGGAATTTAATGCTTTATGGATACTACCTTTTCGTACGAAACAGCAGTTATACGAAAACAATATTTATGAACGTTCTGAAAATATAACTGTTAATTCCCAAATTGTTGCCTGATTGAGCTAAAAGTGGTAGAGAATATTTAAAAGAGAGGAAAATTGTGGGGATCATTTAGGCGAATCACCACACATGGTGTGGGGCTAAGGTCATCACAGTACATATGTACTTTATTTATTTTGTTACTAATAATATACATATGTACTTTTCAGGTTCTGAAAGATGTCGTTCTTCAACCCGGAGGTTTGTATATGAAAGAACATCAGAAGGGATTCAACGACGTCACCTACAGCGATATGCCAGCAGGTGTTAAGGGTTTCTACTTCTCTGCTCATTGGGTAAGCTGAATAGTGGTACACATATACATATGTATCTTGGGTGTAACTTTCTAATTTATCGGTTTGAGGGAAAGTGAAACATTATTGTCGAACCGAAATTTGAATGAATTTCTGCAGCGTTTTGAAACGCCATTCACGAGTATTTACTGTGTCTTATTGTTAAATTCAATTATTATATATCTTTTGTATTTTTTCATCCACCCTCATATTTGTGTACTCAATATCGATTGAGTTTGTTGTATTAATTTCGGTTGTTTTTGTGCTTTTAACAAAACTTCAGTGAGAGAAATCGAACATGAACCATATCCATATAACCAGAAGATCCGTCTTACCTGTTTGACGCCCCGTTGTAGTAAAAATCTAACTCATATTCTCGTCGGCGTAGAAACGCATAATTTACGCTTTTACTATATCAGTGCACCCGTTTTGTCGAAAGTTAACTTTGACTCACACCCTACGCTGTGGTAGTCGGAAAATATTTCTGCTTGTCAACAAATATCTCGAAGAACTTGGATCCAGTGCAGTGTTGCTTTCTTTCCACATCTTTGGGGGTCTTAAGGACTCAGCTGTTTGTTTCTGGCTTCTCAATAATTCGGCACACCCGGTATAAAAGCAAGTACGTGGTATACTGTTTGGTACCAAAATGTCCAAATAGTCGCCTAGGACCTCACCTCGACTTTCATACTTTTGGTCCTGTTGTATCATACCTTCATCATCCTCCATAAGTAGATCATCTACTTGATTTACGCTACCGGCCATAACTGTTTACTCACCCTCAAATATTACAGAAACAACAATAATTGCAATTATCAAATTAAACCCTATTCTCTAATTGTACACACAACTTTAACAGCTGTACAAAGTGTTTGTCAATTTGCTGACAAAGCTAAACATAGATTACCGTTAAATTCGCGATTCGTTAATATTCCCACTTTCCTCGGCATTCTTCGCCAGTGTTGCTGACTCTATATTCCTCCACGCATCCAGTAAGTGCCTCCCAAAATACTGTTGCCGATGTTGGAGCAGATTTTCAATCATATAATCAATTGAATCGGTGAGTATTAAAAGGAACCAACTCCACAATCTTGACATTTTGAGATTTACGTGCAGTGGTATATTTTCAAGGCTTTCGGATCGAATGATGATGAAAGGAACTAACTCATAGTAAAAATGTCGTCTGTATAGTGTAACCTATAAATGAATACAAAATTGTGCAAAGTTTGCTGGGCATTTGTTTATTGGAATATTCAAAATAGTATCGTGTATTTGAAGAAAGGAAGGTGAAGAACAACACACTGAAAGCACCGGAAAAGGTTAACAGTGAAATAGGAAACTTGACCCTTGGAAGTGAAACGTTAGAAAATTGAAAACGCTGAAAAGGGACGATTACACTACCTATAAAGGAAGATCTGCCCAAAAAAAACTATGTCTGCAAAAGCACAGCTTCAATCTAAAACAGTCTGGATCAAAACCGGACCCGTCAAAATATTTTGATTCAATATTACCCGCGTGCCCTGAAGGAAAAGTACCTATAAAGCAGAACAAAATAGATGCTGTTAGGGAGCAGATAAAGTATATTCCTGAGAAAAATGGAAGACACAAGCAATTTTATGAAGATTACCTAACACCTAAATAATAATAACTAGAAAATGTGATATGCTAAGTTTTGTATTTTTAAAGACTGTTTAAAACTAAATAAACCTTTTCTTTGCAGTAAAATTGTTTTGTTTTTCATACAGTTTTAATTTGGTATTACAAGAACTAACATCATCGCCTTTTTTCCAAATTTGAAGTTCTTATGCTCCTAACCAAATAAATTCTAAGCTTTAATTGATCTTCGGCTTAAGAACATCACCTCGGACCACATAGATTTTCATTTTTACCAGGGGCGCGAGGCAAACTTTTTGTGTTTTCCCAAAAATGTACTTTTCTGGAGTTGGTTCCTTTTAATAGTCATCAATTCAATTTCATAACAAAAATTTACTCGTGTTGCAGATGAAATAATGTACCTTCCCAAAATCTCCCTGTAGGCCTCTTTTCTAAGGATAGTGTAGTATAATAATACACGAATGGTTAATTACCATTAGAAAATTTATCATTTATTATAATTCAAGTTATCAAAATTACCGTTAAGGTTGGCGTTATGGTCTTCATTTGACATTTAGTCTAGTGTTGGGGTTCTATTTATATCTTTTCGACACCACGCCCACCACCTTTGAGCATTTTATTCTCCTACGGGTGTTATCTCCTTATTTTAACTCCAGCCAGAGACGTTTAATGGGCGAAACAAATGTCACCAGAAACAAAAATTGTTAAATATGTAAAAAAAAAAGCATATATTAATGGTTATAATAAAAAACATTGTTAACATTCAAAACACATTACATACAACATTTTACATTACAAGAATTCACATAAATTTACTGGAAATAACCAAGGATACATCGACGTACAGTACAGGTTTCTATAACAGCAATATATTTGGATGAACTGAAGTCAAGGTGAATTAAAGTTTTGTTTGGGGGACAACGGGGAAATACAGCAGTGTAGTCCTGGTTTCAAGAGAAATAAAAGTTTGTTTGGTTAACGACGATTGAATTGACAATATAGAAAAGTCCATAAATAAAATCTAAAATATATTTCGAAAAAAAGGGTTTTAAGAAGAAGTATTAGTAAAAAAAGAACCTCACCATATATAAGAAAAAGAATTGATAAAGGGAAGAATCCATAAAGCTGCGCCAAAAGAATTAATAAAAGGGAAGAATCCATAAAGCTGCGTCGAGAAAAGAAGTGAAAAGAGGAGATACAGGAAGAACCGTTAACGGAAAAGAAATTACACTTACACATTCACACACTAAATAGCTAAATATTTCGATTTTATGTTCAATATTTCCAAAACTTTATAAATATAATTTGTTATAATTTATGCTTTTTTATATGATTATTTACGAGCTAGACTCTCAGTACAATAGCATCTATTTTGATCAAATCGTCCAGAGAGGTATTGCTGAAGCAACGCCAAATCATGACTGATCCGCCACCATGTTTTATTTTTGGTGTAATACAGATCTGCAGATAAATATTCTTCTGTTTGAACCAGAAGTGAGAAATGTAGACTCGTCGGTCCAGAGCACTTTCTTCCCAACTTCCAACGTTCAGTCTGTGTGCTCTCTCGCCCATGCTAACCGCTTTGCTTTGTTTTCTTTGCGTAATAACGGTTCCTGCATAACAATTCTTCCGTACAAACCAGCTTGGCGTAAACGCCTCTTTACTGTGGTTTTGGGCACGAAATATTCATTTTGGCAGCAATTTCTGGCGGTGTTTTGCGTCTATTTCGTCTACTTGTGATTACCATTGCACGGTCTTCTGCCGGTGTTGTAGTTTTTGGTCGTCCGGGTCGCTGTTTATTGGACGCACTACCCTTTGCGTGATGCACTTTAACAACTCCTCAGAATTATTCTTGCGAAATCAAAAAATTGCTGAACCATTCCGACAACAATAAAGAACTCCAGAATTCTTACCTGTAAGCTGAAGAACTGAAGAACTCTCCAACGAACAAATTACGACGCTTGCCCTGAAATATGATGGTAGCTTTTATGGGGGTAATGCGGCACATCTATTGAAAATTGTATGCAAGAAGTCCAGAACTATACTTATTTGTCTCAGAGGTCTAAGAATTAGAATTTTTTGAAAATTCGGGCGCTAATTGTCAGAGAAGTTCTTTAACATTATAATCTGCGATCCTACGGTTTAATTCCAGTAATTTAGCAATTTATCGTTTATTTTTACCGATGTTGTGGTATGCTACTATTTAGGCACGCGTTTCAATCGATAATTCCTTTCTTGCCGACATTACTTTCTACTTTAACGTTACTTGCTGTTTTAAAATATTTCACAAACTCTTTAGTATTCACTGCTTGCAATACGAAAGCTGAATGCAAACTAAATTTTTCACTATATTGAAATACGCGTGTCGTCTATTATAATATTTTATGGCGGTCGTAATAAACATTTCCGAGAAATTGGTCTTTATCTAGTCCGTCTACTGATCGTGCCTGGACCGCAAAAACGTCATTTCGGATATCTTAATTTCAATCAGTTCATTTTGTACACACAGAACATTACAGAGGGATTATATTCTATCTCGTATTTACAGTTTAATAATGCAAACATAAAATGTCGTTTATTTAAATAATCTCCAAATAGGCAGGTCCATCCTCTATAGCTGCTATTATTAGGCTCCCTGTAATCAGTGAGTGTGCCACCAGCTTAAGTTCCCAAATGTGGATTCTTTAACTGTGTATACCATCTCGCTTTACGGTTCTAGTAGTTTCAAAAACATATTGCGTCAAGTTTAATCATTTTTCACAATCTTCATCCGTGGGTACGGAATAAAATGTTGAGAGTTTTACTGCTATTCCACTTTTTTCGTTTAGTATAATTGAATCAAAGAATAAAACATTTGAAAGAAAGATTTCCCTGCTAGACACGAAGTTACTTCCCTTCGATTTTAAAAAGTTCAAAACCACTTCACTTGCCGTCTCCGTCGCTATGAATAGA
This sequence comes from Chrysina gloriosa, assembly GCA_038088585.1. NCBI lineage: Eukaryota > Metazoa > Arthropoda > Insecta > Coleoptera > Scarabaeidae > Chrysina > Chrysina gloriosa. The sequence continues at coordinate 10,253,802 of CM076095.1, forward strand.
ATAAATTCCAATTAGTCGCAACTATTCAGCGAGGGCATACAAACCAGCGAATCCCGATAATTCGTGAAAATAAAGCGAATAACATTATGATGGATTTAAACGTTCGAAATTGAAGATTGAATCGAGGTCGTGGAGTTTTATTTTCACTAGTTTGTTGTTTTAGTATTCTAGCGCGATTGTTTGTAGCGAACAAAAATCTATCGATTCGAATTCGAGAATGCGTATATGAATTATTCCCAACTATTATCGTTTGCAAATTTTCGTTGAATAAATCTGTTTTTATCGTTTTCAATGTCGGCACGATTTGGACACACGCTAGGAAAAAAGTGGTGATTTCGATTGACAGTGTTTGCAAACCTCATTTGATCAGTTATCTATTTACGAGAAGAGTTTGCGTTTCCACGTTCCGCCGTTGGTATCTAGACATGGATGTATGTACATTTCGTCTGCAGCATACGCGATAAAACGTGCTACAATAAGCTCCGGTGAATCTGATGAATAGGATATCGGATCATTGCGTGGCCGACATATTTTTTAAATGAATTGCATTCGAAACTTATTGCTTTGCCTTCACTTGGTTGCCTTCTTCTTTAGTTTCCAAATACTCCTGGTATATAAATAACATTGTAATTATTATACGAGGGTCGTTCAGAAAGTAAGTTTAACGATACTAGCCCCGCTCTTGGTGAGAAGGGACGTGTTCTCTCATCTATTCTGACATAGAATAGACACAAGCGACAAAGTTGGAAAGTCTTGTGGTAAATTCTGTATGCGCATGGCCGGAAACCACGTTTTAAATACGACGGCAGTGTTATATTTGGCTACCTTCATTAATATTATTATTCTGGGATGGTGTGTGCATATTAAAATTAAAATACACGACTGTTCTTGTGCACCACTGGTTTAACTTTTTAGCAAATATTATTCTTTTAACATATCCAAAACTCTAATATTTTTCAATCAATACGAACAAATGTGCACCTTTCGTATTTTCAAAATGGCGTTAGCTAACTTCTGAGCTATTTCGAAGATATTCAAATCGACCACATGAACATCAAAGTTGCCGACACGCCTTGCACTTCTGTCTATTTTATGATTCTGATCAGTTTGGTGTGTCGCAGAGTATGGTCCGTCAATTGTTGCGTGTTTTATAACATTTCATCATGGAGATTCCGATAAAATTTGCGTCCAAATGTCAACCGCGAAGTATAATACGTTTTTTTACCGCCACAAACTTCACTACCACATAAAATTTTTCGAGAATTATGTTCGGTTTACAGCGATAAATGCATGAGCCTGCAGATGGTGACGCGTTGGCTAACAACGTTTCGAAATGAGCGCGAAGAGTTGCACGACGAAGTGCGCGAAGGACGACCAACTCACGCAGTCAATGAGGAGAAGGTTGCGCTTGTGAAACAGCTGATATAGGGAGATGCACGCGGTATAGTCTTGACGAGTTGGCCAAAAACTTTGAACTAGAGGTGAATGTAGTCGAACTTCTGGAAGTAAATCATTTCGACTTGGGAATTAAGAAACTTGTAACTCGTTATACGAAATGTATCGAAAGATGTGGCGGAAAAATAGAAAATTATCTGAAAATTTCAAAAATTACCTTGTTATTGTGGTTTCGCTACTGTTTCACAGCTTTATTTGACCGTTAAATTTACTTCCTGAACGACCCTCGTACATCTTTTAGTTTATATTGTAGCGATCTCCCATAATCACACTTCACAAAGAAGGGTATTCTGTTGGACAAATTGGTGATAAAATGGATGTAGTGAGATTTAGTGTGAACAACATTATAAAACGATACCGGGCAACGGAAAGTTTAAACGACCATGATAGTCCAGGTCCGTCTCAAATTGCTTCCAATGTGGATGGTCAGCGAATCGTTTAGTGAACGAAATCAACAATTAATTGCTCCACAAATAGTAGCAGAATTCAATCGCGATCGTCAAAACGCTGCATTGGTAAGCACTATCAAACGTCGACTGCGAGAGGCAACTTTATTCGGACGAATTGCTATTCGTAAAATGCTATTAAGACGAGGCTATCGCCTAAAACGAATAAATTGGGCAAAGAACATAAAGATTGGACGATAGAGAACTGGGAAAATATGCTTTGGACCGACGAATCTATGTTTGAAGTTTTTGGACAACACAGAAGAATTTACGTTCGACGGTCAAAGACAGAGAGATTGCTTCCCGAATGAATAGCACCCACTGTAAAATACGGTGCTGATTTTGTCACGGTGTGGGGTTGTTTCTTACACCCACGGGCTCACTGTTAACAAGTTTAACAAGTGTGTTCGGGAATTTAGCGCTCCCGAGGTACCCGAGCTAAAACCCAAGCTAAGGTGTAAGGTACCGTGCCGAAGGTTGCGTGGCCGCAGGGGTGTGTGGTATGTAACGTTCTACTGGGGGTACCAGGCGAAACCACCTTGGACTTAGCCTTACCCGAACAAGCGGGGCTCTGATCGGGAGGACATATACTTCCCTAGCTAGTCTTCCTACAGCTACGCTATCTGGAATTTCCAAGGCTGAAGTGCAAACGCTTGTGAAACGAGGCGAAGGTTACATACACGCTAAAAGAAGCATCATCAAGGCCAACTTCACTAGGCATGCACAAAGGGGCCTGGTTTTAGTCTAAACAAGGAATTTAGGCCCCAATAGACGGCGGAGGCTACTAAATGTAAAGAAAGGACGGAAGTCTAAAAAGGCGAGGTCGGAGGGCAGTACTCCTGCACGTCTTCCGAAAGGCAAGAGGCCAGACGGTTTAACCTTCAAGGAGGCTGCCTTGGAGAGGATCACGGTAGTATGCAACGACTATCCAGCCACCCAGATGGAGCCGGCAAAGTTTAAGGCGGGCCAGGATTCTATTATGGAGGCATATAACAGCATTACGGAGCAAGGGCTTCAAGTCCGCTTTAAAAATACATGTATATGCGGAAGAACCGCTCTCAAAGCTGTTAAATCTAATTAAAGGAATAAAGCGGGAGAACGTCTTCTAAGGAGGGAGTGGAACAGGCATCGGTGCTACCTCAAGTAATCTAATCTAATCTATACTCAGGAGTAGGAGATTTGGTACAGATTGAAGGTATCATGAGAAAAGAGCACTGTAGAAATATTCTGGAAGACAATGCTGTTCCTTGTCGTAGCGGATTGATAGGAGATAGTTTCTTTTTAATGCAGGATAATGATCCTAAACACACAGCATTATTATCTAAGTGTTATTTGAATGCATTAGAAGAAGATAATGTCTTAAAGTCTATCCTTACAAATAAAGTCGTGGCCTCCACACAGTCCCGATCTTAATTATATTGAGCTCTTGTGGAATGAACTGGATAGAGGCATACGAACAGAAGGTCCAACTACCAAACAACATCTTTCGGATATTTTACAAACTAGAGTGGAGCAATTTGCCGGCCAATACTATCAAAACTTGTCGAAAAAATGCCGAGAATTGTTTGGACAGTCTTGAACGCAAAAAGTAAACTTTGATGAGACAAATATATAATATTTTTATTGGATAAATACAATTCTTTTCCACCATTTTATGTCAATAAAATTATATTTAATTGTATTCTTAATTTTGTGCAAGTACAACACTTCTATTACAGAACATTGAATTGTCTAAACTTCCGAGAAAGGGAATGTATATTGCACATGCAATTTGTGTCTGTTCTTCAGGCTAATTGCACAGTTTCTCCGAGAGCCTGCTAACAATCGTACTTCAATTATTAGATCGTTTCACAGAGAGTCAGCAAATAAATAAAATACAAAATCAGAAACAGATCAGTGTAAAGAAAGTAAGAATTTATGTACGTATTAGCTACTGATTCTTAACTTGTGTAGGTTTTCTCATTGTAAAGTTCTCTGCCAAAATCTATTACCTTTACCAGCTCAACTCAGCGGCAACAAATCTCGGTTGTCTTTTGTATTTATTTCACTAATTTTCTTCAAGTTTAATTCATATGATAAGTTCTAATCCAAATGTTTAGCTACTAGCTGTTGTGGTGTGCTGTAGAATTCCTAAAGGCGATATACAGTTACAGTCAAAATTGAGCGTGAACCAACAAGAAAATCTTTCGAATATTGTACAAAATCTAGAAAAGCATCTAAAATTTTGATGCCAATAAGATCGTGCAGTGAGTCTGTGGGAAAAGCAAATAAACGAATCGCTTATGCCACTATTTAACATTATATATATGCAAGTGAACAGTCAATTTATTTTTTGAAACTCCAAGGATAAAGAAAGTGTGGCAGACGTTTCGAGACTATGTTCTCCTCATTTTCAATGTCGAAATGCCGTTAATTTCAACGACATGAAAGGAAATCCCATTGTCACCCACGTCACTACGCCAATTTTCCAATGAAAAGGTTCGGATTTTTAAAAATTCATCACAATAAAATTCTTTTTGAAATCTTTTTAAATTAAATTTTTCCCAAATGAAACCCCGAGTCCTCAGTCGCACGAAAACATGTCGGCCGATAAAACACATGGCAACAAAACCGCTCATGTTTCCGTGCAACTGAGAGACTTGTAGTTTCAATCCCTTTATAAAATTCCGGATCGAAAATCTCAACAATAAAATATTGTACCACGCTTCATACGACTTCAACAGATTCTAGAAGTTCGGACTTTTGTTCTACAAATAAGCTTTAGTGTCCAATATCTGTTGATGGAGACAGCTGCAGTTTAGAGTAAAGAATAAGTTTTGTTGGTAAACGTTTTCTTTTTAAATTCCAATTAAGTTTTTAACATATCTTCATTAACATACTTTCATGAAAAATACATCTTGCAACGTCTTAGAACAATAACATTGTATTCGAATGTGATTCCTATCAATAACCTTACTGTAAAATTTCGACTATTACAGCAGTATGCGAGTGCGGTGTTGCCAAATGTATGTTTCTTTCAAGTGCTTCCTAAAAACAACCGGAGCATGACACGACGCTTTAAGGTTTTAGATTCAGAACCGATCATGCGTTCGGTATAACTTTTCGCCAATTTATACACACATACAATTTATATAACAGTGAGTCTTTTCCAGAATGCGCCGTGCATAAAATATGAAATTTACTAAATATTGTGGCGCCACTTTCAACTCGTCCAAAATGATTAAAAATTATGTCATATGTGTACACAACCATTAGGAAGTATGCGGACAAAATTAGTTCTGCGGGTCTACCTATCTTTTTCTGCATGCTGCGTTTGCATGGGAGAGGTATATATGCCGTAGTGCGTCTGTTCGGATACCTCTCAATGGCTGTGTACATATGTATGTATATACAGTGCACCCCTAACGTATGGAATAAATTCAGTGAAAGCAAAATAGAATTTTGTTGGAAGAAATCCTTGAACAGATCGATTGTATTTGATAAAAACACATTTTTACATGACAGTCGATTTTCAACCGTCAATTGTTTTGGACCGATGACGTCATTTCTTTTTGTAAATAGCAACTCCCAATTTTCTTTTTCTTGATCGATCCCAGATCTTACACCCCTTCATTACTTTTTATAGGATTAGTTAACGGTCTTTGTCACCAGACCATAAAATTTAGCACCGCATTAGAGATGACATGCGCAGAATGAATCCGGAAACGATTCAAAATGTACAAGAAGAATCCCTACATAGGCTTGCGCATTGATAGGAAGTCGGTGGATGGTAGTTCGAACACTTTCCTTCAAATTGTGTTTTCTTTTATTTTGTGTTAACAATAAAATGTACGTTTACTAACATTCAATTGTCATTAACTCTCAGAATTTCTTATGTAAGATGGCAACATTTCTATAATATTAGTTCGGCAATAAAGAAATCTCTTAAAATTAAAGCAAAGCACTAGAGGTTGTTATTTAAAAAAAGGCCAAAAAAGATGTCATTACTCCAAAACAACTGATGGTTGAAAATCGATTGTCATGCAAAAATGTGTATTTTTATCAAATAAAATCAACCTGTCCAGGGATTTCTTCCAATAAAATTGTATTTTGCTTTTACTGAATTTATTCCACTTTTTAGGCGCGCACTGTATATACATATAAAGGGACTTAATTATGTTTTTGTCGTGTCTCATAAAACTTCTTTGAGACCTAAAAGGCTTCTCGTTCTTTTATATACTAAATAAAACGTGGGAGGGAAAACAGTTATGAGTAAAATTTGTTAAAAAGGTGGATGACGTGTTATCATTAAGTTGTGTAAATCGGATTGACGCTGTCAATAAGTTATCAATAACAATTCATTATTGTATAATGAAATTCGGAGGAGTGACAGCGTCAGTCCGATTTACACTACTTAAGGGGTTAGGCCACTTTAGAGGCTGAAAAAATGGGCTTATTCGTGATCTCTTTTCAGAAAAAATATAAAATAAATCGAGATTACAAAGGTAGACATTTATTGTACATATGATTGACTATGAAATATAATGTTTATAGAATAAATTATTCAAAAATGGCGGCTGTACAGCGTTTCTTAGATGACCTCTCTATTTTGAAAGGGTCCACAGCCGTACCAACACAGCTTTTGTAAATTTTGAATTATGATCAGTCACTAATTTTCTTTTTATTGAACATAACAGCTAGAGAATTACGTAGGATTTTTTTGATAAATCGATTTTTGGCCGAATGGCACACTTCTAAAGTTAAACTTGCAAAATCTGCAGAAAAACCGTCAGAAAATTGTAAATAACAAAAGAACTACGCCGTATAAAAAAACCCTACGTACTAATTTAGACAATATATTTTTAAAGATCTAGTCAAAATTTGAAGTGGATCGATTGGAAATTGTTTGAGTTATGGGTGCGGCCAACTTGAAATATATAGTTTTGAGATAAACATGTTTGAAGTTTTAAGTTATAGGAAGTCATTGAAAAATTTTGCAATATCTTCAATCCGCAATACCTGCGCCATATAATTGGCCTTCTAGATCAGTGTCCTGCTCTTCCATTCCTTTCCTATTGGATTTTAAAGCGATCCTCCACTCTTTTGCAGCTTCAGACAGTGATCTCTCTGCAAGCTTTATACGCTGCTTGTCAATCTTCAAGCACATTTCATAGCTGTTCGGGCCAATTTCTAAATCCATCGCTTTCATAATGTGTAAAATTGAAGCAAAGTCGTCATTGTACACACAAACTGCAATGTCCATAGCTACATCCAACATAGTTTTACCACTACAAATCGTTTTTGGGGCCAATGCCCACACAGTCGAATTAAAACTTTCATTGCAGTTTTGGGTACAACTGCCGATGCATCGAGTAAGAAGATCATCTCCCGTCAATTCTTCGTAGACTGGCTTGATAGCTCTATACACTTCAATGGGAAGAGCTGGCTTGTGTTTGTACTCGGCCAAACTATTTGTGGCTTTATACTTTTGCCATGAGCACAATGAACCCTCTCTGATCGGACATCTATCGTGCTGCGGTTTTGCATCAGTAGATAATTTATGATCGATTGTGGCCCATATACTGTTTCTCATGTTTTCAACTGAATCGCAGTTTCTACGAATGGCTAATCCATAATAAATAGAGAGTTCATCTATTAATTTTCCCGTCAATTTGTCCTTTCCACCGAGACCTTTTGAATTCTTTTTCAGATTACGTAGGCGGGTATCCATTCGCTTCTGAACGTGATCTACACATTCTTTCTTGAGTACCGTGACATTCTCATATGGCTTAGCATCAGTAATGCCTTTAAAAGTCTTCGAATCACCGTCACCAATGTAATGGGTGTATTTTACCTGATGCAAAGCTTCGGACCGCTGAAACATCTCAATAACTGCATCGACCTCCATTTTCCCTGCTGATCCATCGTGATTCACATCGCACTTTTCTTTATGAGTTTGTGCCCATTCCGTATATTCTTCAGTATCTTCTTTATTATTCCAGTACTCACACGCCTTACAGTATTTTGATTTCACTGCGCAGTCTATGATTTCTGCACTGTAATTGCCAATAAGAGTCACTAAGCCAAACAAGGACGCAAACCCACGTTTTCTCCAAGAAAAATCGCCTGATACCATAATTCTATTTTCTTCTTTTTCAATAGAAATAGTTGTCTCATCTTTCGTTGCTTTCATCATACTACATTAGTTGCATATGAAATTCTTTTGATAACCTTATCATAGAAAGAGTGAAACATAGGCCGAGGCAATTCCATGAATGCACAAAACTTTTTCATTCCGTGCAAGCCAATTCCAAGTAATCGCATGGAAATTACAATTCTTCGGTTTATTTCATAGCTTTTTTCAATAAATGGACTACTAGGTATCTCGGTCTGTGTACCATTTTTACAGGACACTATTATCTTGAATCCCAAACCGCGCTTACCACTTTCCACAAATTTTACTTGCGATTTGCACACTTTACAAATGACAACGTTTGAAATAGCAGAAAAAACTGCAATGAAGTTTATCATACGATAACCAAAACCTGGATCCACTTCAATGTCGTATATATCTTCCGATCGCTTCAGTTTTTTCGCGGATGTACTAGCATTCACTTCACTTGGTGCCTCTAACTTGTATCGATTCAGCGGTCTTCTTCCAGATATTTTTGGTCTCTTGCTATATGTACTTGTCTCTTTCGCACCTTTTTGACCACAATAAACTTTGTCACTCATTATAAGAACGAATCGCCTGAACGAATCGCAATAACACTCACAAAACAAAAGAAAGTTAGCACAATTATTGATAAAGAATTAAGCGTTCCTCAAATAGCGTCCTTGTCGAATGTTTCACTGTACGAGACTGAGTGAACCGATGAAGACACGTCTGAACTCGTTTGCCAAGCGATAGCTTCAACATGACGTACTGATGTTTATTCTAGTTGCCCTGAAATACCGTCCTTCGTTCCGGTCATAAGAGGCTCGCTGCCTACGTGGTAGTCTTGTACTATACTTTGAAAAAAAAGGTACTTGGAGATATTTCCCTATAATCTTTTGGGATGTCATTTCTGAGGTCCTAAGGAACCATTTAAAACAATAACAAAAGCGATTTTTTGAATATCCTACAGTGGCCTAACCTCTTAATATTACACGTCATCCACCTTTTAACAAGCTCTAGTTATGAGCAATAGTGTATATTTGCTCCCCCTCGTATACCACAATTTCACATTACTTTCTTCACTCCATCATTTTCTTTTCCAAATCTCACAATCATAGTTTTATCTTTCCAAGATTGTATGACACTGTAAACAATTACGTATTTTTTGGTTACAGTGTCCCCCATGTAAAGCGTTTACTCCACAACTGGCTGAGGTATATCGGCTCGTTCGCAAGAAAGAACCCACGTTTGAAATTATTTTCGTCAGTAGCGACAGGTAAGTACGTCAGATGAAACATTTCTAACTATATATTTGAATAAGATTTCAAGACTTATGTGCGTATTATGTATAATTTGAGTGATATATTTTTTTCTTGCATTTTTAAAATCCAAATGTCGGTGCGAATGATACCAAGTACACCAATACATACACAAAATTCCCTAAATAAATATGTTTGATATAACGATTCTTTTTCAGTTTAAGTCATTAAACATGAAAAAAAGAAGAAGAAAATAGTGTTTATGTATACTATGCTGCTCAAAATAATTAAAGAAACACTTATGCGCTATATTAGTGTCGCGTCACGCCGTCATATTTATTGCTGCAGGTCAGGATTATGTTTCTAAACAAATTCTTGCGCCATAAGAATTAACACGCGTGAAAACTTTATATATATTTTTCTTCGATTATTATTGGTATTTAATGTTGGATAAATACTGTGTGGCGTCAAGTACATATAGTAGCTCAAGTTAATGTATAAATATCTAAAGAAACATGCAAAATGCATTCGTTTTAGCAGATTTATTCTGCGACATAACCTGAAAAACAAAAATCGATGTCTGATATTATCAAGTATTGAGTATGCCGAAGGCAATATTGAGCTTGGAAATAGTTTTCAATATCAGATGAGAATAATTAATTGTTTTAGGTCGGCAACAATAGCAAGTTTCTCTCCTTTTGTAAGTTACAATATCCATAACAAACATATACGTAAGCTGTACTATAAGATTAGAAATCAAATCAATAAATAATATTTTATTTATTTATTTTCTATATTATTTTAATCAGTCGTTTTATTCTGATTTAAAATCAAATGAAATTAAAGAATGCTTATCTAATAACTTCATGTAATTAAAATAACTACCGTTTATGTAACTATTGTATATGCACATCCATGAAAGATACAATTTACTTCGTAATCTAAGCTGTAATTATTAAATAATGACTGATAAGTAAAGGCCGGATAATATGCAGTTTGCATAAATTTGCATAATATATGCATTTTGTATATTATTTGCATATTTTGTAGTAATGCAGCATATTTGAAGTATCCGAGTTTGATTTATTTATTGGATGTAATTTATTATAGGATAGGCATTACTAAAAATATGTCGTGGTTGTAACAAACAAAGAGTTAAGCAGTCCTCTTTAAATTAAAAATAGCATTCTATGAAGCCTCTTCTCGATACTTTTCCGATAAGCGTCTCCAAAAATTTATTAATGCTGTTTCCATACATCTAGACCGGGACAGAATTCAAGGAAAAGCTAATTCCCTAAAACTTCTAAATAAATACAAAAATACATTTTACCAGAAAATTAGGAACACAGGTGTTTCTTTGTTATTCGGAGAAATTTATTCCCATATTCGAAAGCAATCTTATTTACTTTAAACGTCATTTTACGTTGGTTTTTCGAAGTGTAAACTTGTGGATTGTTATTAATTATAATAGCAAAAATGCCGAGAATAGCGACTGTGCCTGGATGGATTGCACCTTATTCAGAATTGCGTATGGATGGACAAAAAGTATTTTGCGTAGCATGCAGCAAGATTGTAAGTAAAATTTAAGTTTATTTCCTCTTATTAATCTATAGTTTTTTAACGATGTTTAACAAAATCACCAATACAACGCTTCCACAAATAATTTTATTTTAAAATGAGTAAAATGAGATGTATATTTCATGCGTATTTTTCGCATATCATCAGCACAATACGGAATATCTGACATTCCGTATTCTGCTGATGATTTCTAAATAAAAATCATTTTAAAATAAAATTATTTGTCGAAGCGTTGTGTTGGTTATTTTATTGAATGTCGTTTATTCCGATTGCTACGCAAACTTTTTACAGATTAGTTTTTTATTACTCCTTTATCTTTTACTAACACTTATTTTATAAGAAACCAACTGATGATGTGATATTTTTTATGCAGATTACAAGTGAGAGAAAGTTTCAAGTCAACCAGCATATTAAAACTCCATCTCATGCTCCAAAACTATCAAAGATGAAATTGGCGAAGAAGGGTCAGCAAACATTACCGCAATGTTTGCCATCAACCTCCAAAAAATCGGAACAAGAACAATTTAATGAAGATTTGTGCCTAATGTTGGTGTCGGCAGATATTCCACTACATAAAATAAACGATTTAAATGTCAAGTTATTTTTGCAAAAGTACACCAGCAAATATAATATTCCCAACGAGAGCACCTTAAGAAAAATTATATTCACCGTATCTATGCAGAAACATTGAGTAGCATTAAGAAGGCTGTGTCAAACAATTACCTTTACATATGCGCAGATGAAACTACTGATAGTGTGGGCCGATACATAGTTCATTTAATGATAGGTATCCTTAACGTATCGGTTCCAGCAAAATCTTGTTTAATTTCATCCAAGCAGTTGGAAAAGGCAAATAATTTGACGATAACAAGGTTTATACAGGAAGACCTGGCAACCATTTTCTTACCGGAATCGATTCCAACAGAAAAAATTTCATTGTTTTTTAACGGATGCCGCACCATACATTGTGAAAGCAGCTTGCAACTTGAAAATCTTTTACCCAAATTTAATTCACACAACTTGCTTGGCGCACGGACTAAATCGTGTTGCAGAAGAAGTAAGAAACCGTTTTCCCTTGGTAAATACTTTAATTAATAGTGTTAAGAAAGTGTTTTTGTTTTACAAACAACATCTACCCGGTATTCCGCTTCCTCCTCAACCAGTAATCACACGATGGGGAACGTGGTTGGAAGCTGCTATTTTTCATGCAAATCATTATGAAGAAATAAAGACAATTATGGATCTTGATAGCGATACACAATCTGTGCTAGACGCCCAAAAGGTGTATTCGAGTAAAGAAATACCTCAACAGTTGGCGTTTATTAAAGCCAACTACAGCTTTATTTCCACTTCTATATTGCAATCGGAAAAACAATTTATGTCGCTAAGTGAGAGCGTTGAAATAATAAACAAATTTGAAAAGTTATGTTTTGATGTTAAAGGAAGGGTGGGAAAATCCGTGTCTGAAAAATTTTGAAGTGTAATAGAAAAAATGAGCGTTTTCAAAAGCTAAAGGATATTGCTAAAATCTTGTGTGGTGAGTCAGTAGAAAATATTGAGTTGACAACAGAGGATATTTCTAATTTGAAATATGCTCCTATAACAAGCGTGGACGTAGAACGAACCTTTTCAATATATAAATACATGTTATCAGACAAGCGCCACATTTTTCTATTGAAAACTTTGAGAAATATGTAATTGTAAATTGTTTTCATAGTTAATTATGTTGTAAAATGTTATAAATAAACTTGTAGTAAACATAATATAATATTTTTTCTATATATTTTCTAGAATTGCTCCTATTTTTTATCTGCATATTTTTCATAAGAAAGTGCATATGTAGGCCAAAACATCTGCATATTTATGCGCATATTTCCACTTTTTGCATATAATCCGGCCTCTACTGATAAGTAATATCTCTTTTGGCTTCGCAAATTTATTCGAATCAAATGTTGGCTTTTCAGATATTCACGATTAGATTTGTATAGTGTTACGATTAGAGAACCTATTTAAATGGTAAATAAATGTTTCCTTCATTAGTTTGAGTAGTACATATGTCTATTCGTGTAAATCTTTATGAATTCAATTTTTATTCGTTTTAATCCCGTGTAAAAACATGTTCTAGTGTTCTATAGTGAACCGGTGTTTTCGGCGAATGTAAATTCGACCGCGTAAAGGGATTAGCCTAAATCCTATATGTAAACTTGGTCGGTTAATTGGCTGGCATAATACTAGATGTAAACTCGCCCCCTTAAGACATTTTAATCTGTAGTATCCAGAGGAGGTAATTTTATAAACTGAAACTTAATTTCAAATTATATACTAATAAAAAATCTCTTCCTCACTCACTGGTAATTATTCAGGGCAAATGTCAGGCCTCATACCAAATAGCTACCTCTAGTTCTAGATGTTCCAATTAATATTTTTCGCGTATTTTTGGCATTGTTTTGGAACTTTATTCTATATATTTTGTGAATACTTTTGGGATGAAACTGAAATATTCAAAATGCTAATTCATTATCTGATGAAAATCTTTTATCATTATGAACAGTGGTGAACCGATTCAACGAGAAAACAGGAAGCTATTTTCTGTTCAAGTAATGCACGAGTTTTTGAATAATTTCATCTAGGTTACTAATATTTAATATGTTATATACGTTATTACGGGATACTTTATGTCAGCAGTCTACTCAATGATTGGATCAAAGTAACCCCGACCAATGGGGTGACTTTGTGAATCTTAAAAACGGCTAAAAATAAACAAAATTTATTTTAAAACGTCTTTATATATATGTACGTACACTTCCAATTCAAGGCCGGAAGGTCGAATTTCAATAAATATTACTAATATATGTACTACTATAATATTTACATATATTTTACTTCTTTTAAATAAAGTAAAAGTTAACAAAATCCATTTTATATAAAACCTGTACGTAAAAAGGAAAAATATAAATTAATTAATTAAATTAAAATAATAAATAGTATAACACAAAGTATGTATACATACCTACAAATTTTATTTAAAAAGAAATCATTGATTTGTGTTTGTTTATAGCGACAGATGGCTTTTTAAAAACTGTATTTTCTACTTTATTGATATTTTTGAAGGTTTCCTCTTCTACCTCTGTACAAGAAAAAAATGCTCTGATTGTTACCAAGGCCTCCAAAACGTCGTTCACTTTTGGCGTAATTATTTCTGATGAATCTTCATCCTCTTCATTTTCCACTTTTGATGGTGCATTGTGATTGGCGATTAGTGTCTGAAGGCTTAAAACTTCATTGGTCACTAGCCCATTGTCGAAGTCATCAAAACTTTCCAATTCAGTCAATCTTCCTTCCATTTGTAAAAGGTCTCGCCAGCCTTCATCAATTTCTACCTCTTCGGTTTCGTCTTCTCTTGCAAAGTTACCAACACCTGCTTTTTTGAAACAATTAAAAATGCTCTCTTTCGTAATGTCCATCCATGCAGCGCATAAAAAATGGATAGCATCAAAAACAGAAATGGTTGGAGAACTCGAATTTGAACTGTCCATAATCGATAGATATCGTTGGACCATCCTTTTCCTGTAACCTTGCTTCAGAACTTTTATGATGCCTTGATCAAATGGTTGAAGCTCACTTGTGGTGTTACGCGGTAGGAAAATCAAGTTGATGTTTTTGAGATTTACCGGTTTCGGATGCGCAGCGCAATTGTCGACAAACAAAAGTATTTTTCGGTCTTTCAATTCGATGTCCTAGTCATTAGGCCATTGCACAAATCTATCTCCAGTCATCCATGCACGAGATTGAGAAGAATAAATGCAAGCAAGGGTTTTCACATTCTTAAAGCAACGTGACTTAGGGTATTCTCCAATTACGAGCGGTTGTTTCTTGTCTGCGTCTGTGCAATTCGTGCATTTGAGGACCGTTACGCGTTCTTTGCTTAATATCCCTCCTTGGCATTTTTCATTTTTTAAAACCAAATAACCCCAATTCATCCGCGTTATAAATTTCTGAGGGATTGTAGTCAGGAGGTGAGGGTCGACATTTGACTTTTCCAGTCGAATGTTACATCAGGATCTACTGAAGTTGACTCACCACAAATTTATTTGTATACGATAGAATGTCTGTTTTTAAATCTATCGAGCCATCCAGTTGAAGCGGTAAACTCTGTTATTTTAAGACCGTCGGCCACTTGGAGGGCCTTTTCTTATAAAATTGGGCCACTTATCGGGATGTTGGAGCTCTTGGCCTGGACGAATCAACTTTTCAGAATCGTTTCTAGCTCTTCATATTTCGCGGATTGTAGTTCCCTCATGCACCGAAACAAATTCACTCCACTTCTTTAAAATTGTACGTAAAGTTGAAGAATTGATGTTCTTTGACGCCGCAAAATCTTTTTGATTTAATTTGGATTTATCAAAGTCTTTTAATGACAACGATTTTCGCGACACGTTGCCAGCAGATAAGCAATAAGTCAGATTCTCGGAAAATTGTCTAGCCAAGATTCGTGGAACATTTTGGTGGGATTTGTTGATACTAATATTTCATAGAAATGGTAATGATGTTCACTTCCCAAAAATATGTAGACCGATTTCGTCTGCTTTTTAAACATTTATTTTAATTTAATCATATCCGTTTCTAGTGTCTGCAAAATAAAGTTAAAAAAGTAATAACTGAAGTATGTATGCACATTAAAAAATATCCTTCAATGGGGTGTTATAGACGGGAAATGGGAGCGTTATAACGAATAAAAGTACTACAGAAAATTAGTCCCTGGGACCGGGGCCAAGGAAAGAAAGCGTTATAGCGTTATAACGAAGTTTTACTGTATACAGTATAATTACAAATTTAGTATTTGAAGAAGCATGAAAAATTGTCACAAAGTAGCCCCGGTTTACGGTATATTTTATTATCGTCAACAAATCTAATGCCAGATGAGAGGTGCTCTATTCCAGCAATATCTACAGCTTTGTCAGCTAAGATTACTCATAAAGTATTACATTAACAGTAGTGCAGTTGCAGTTTAGTAACATAGTATATTCTTACGCTGCCGACAGCCGAAACCACTAATCCGCAATAAAATTTTCTCACATGGTTAACGGTGCAAAAATCTAAGTTATCACCACTTTTTCATCCCAATTTGTGGAATTTTCATTAGATTCCAGAGGAGCGCAAGTCCCTCTTCACGCCGCTCCCTTTCCTCTGCGGACATCCATGTACACGCTTCTGTCGAAAATCAATTTTAATCCATACCTGACGCTGTACTAGTCGGAAAGTATTTCTGTTTGTCACCAAATTTCTCAAAGATAACCTGGCAGTTACTTGCTTTCTAAGTGTCGTGTTCCTTTCTTTCCGCGCCCTCGAAAGTCTTAAGCACTCAGTTGTTTGTTTCTGTGTTTTCAACCTTTCGGAACACCCGGCATAAAAGGGAAGTACGCATCAAATAATAAGGTTTTTCTGGCCCAGCCACGAAAACAAAAACTACGTTCGACGTTTAAATATATTTAACATCTTTACAATATTAATTTGGCTTATGAAACAGAAGGTCTTAGGTTGGGCCGGAATGGCCGTTAAGTTGTGATGAAGAACGACTGAAGCTAAGGATAGATGCTCTCAATTATTTTGCGAAGGCATTTCTGGCGTCTACATTCAAAATAATGTAAAAAAAAGGAAACGATTTTCTGGTTTCGTAATATAACATAGTCGTAAAATGAAATTGTAGCGGGTCTGTCGATCTGCCAGAAGTAAAGAATTACGGCAAATAGATAAAATAAATATGTCTTCTGTTGCCGTTTTCGAACTGCTCTGCGAGCAATTTATCGTGCTCCCGCTTTTCCTCCGAAATCGTAAAAAGCGGCGAACCGACGCGGTGCGCCCTGCTCCCTCGTCGCCCTCCTTCAGAGAGAAATCCCTTTTTACGATCCAATACCCAACTGGAATTGGCCACGAAGCCGTCGCCTCTGTCAGGAAGTATCCGAATTTATCAGGTAATCGATTGGTGAACTAGAGAGAACTGTTCTCGACGCTTCACTGTTGTTTAGCTTGTACAAGCCTCGTTCGCTTTTTCGCAGTGAAAATTAAATAAAGTCGAGGGAAAGGGGAACGATCGAACGAAGGGAAGTGTAAGCGTGTTAATGCCATAATGATTATTGATGTGTAAATTGGTAACCAGTATAGAATTTTCGAAAGATTACGTTTTTATTAGGTTTATTCAGTTTCCAAACAGAATTACCGTAAAAGTAGCTTGAAGTCAATTTATTTTATGGCATATTGGTAAAATTATACGAGGAGGGGAACTGGCGTTAAAAAGCGAATGTCAGGTTTTCTTCATCTGATCTTTCATCTAATAAATAATGATGAAAATTGTATTGATTTGGTAGATACATGATGAAACTCCATATTCACAAAATAAAACAATCAGCTTGTTTGAGTTCACTAGATATATTCTTACGACAATTATTTCGCCATGTGGACGAAACCGAATTGAAAAATTAACTTTTTCCAACATCCGTTTTATGGACACACATATCACATCGGTAAACTCCTCACCACACAATTGTTTATAATAAAATCGGTGTTTCGCTAGCTCGAGGCAATCATCTTCGACAACCGTATAAACCGAAGTGACAAATTTCTAACATTAAAAATTCTACAACATGCATTTTTACCCCACTTTTTCTGTGACCATGACCATGTGCATGCACAAATATTTTCTCTCTCGGTGACGGCTCGGACGTCTTTCACCCCCGCAAATTCCCATATTAAGTCAAGTGGACGGCCAAGTGAAAAGTACCTGCTAAACCCGAAGTTTGAACGTTAAAGATTTACGACAAGTACATGGTGTGAATTGGTTAATGCCCGAAGAAATTAAATTATAGTTAAAATTCTTTAATTTGATCATAATAATCGGAATAAACTACATTGAATCGGTCCCGCGTCCCGATTTAGAAGATTTATATTCTTGTGTATGTGTAAGGCTTCAAATGCATCGAATTCTCGCGGTGAATCGACCTGTCTTATCAATTATAAATTTTCCATTTTTATGTCGTGCCCCGTGTCATGCATATGTTTCGCGATACTTGACGAGTCTATCCTGACGCAGCGATAATGTGCCACATGTTCTTTGAGTCGTGTAGCTATTGCGCGTCTCGTGTTTTAAGGTGTTTTTAGATGTCGAGCACACCTTCATGTTTTGTTTTTCTAGAATATTGCTAATCCCTTTTGAAATCTTATGATGCGGTAGTTTTATAAAATTCTTTTCCCGCGTAACTACCGGGGCCAAAGTCGTTCAATTTCTTATGTGGGCTTTTCTTTTAATTTTCCCAATCGTTTTTAACATCTCTTACGGAATAACCGTTGTATATAGCTATCTTTTTGATATATTCTAATTCTTTTCGAAACCTACTTTGTGTGAGCGGGAATTTAACTAACCTATTGAGTAAGAAATTGATAAACGACATTTTATGTTGCATGCAATGGTTCGAATACGCAATTATAAACCTATTAACGTTTGTACTTTTCTTGTAGACGTGCACTTCTAATTTATTATTACTATTGTTTCTAATAACTACACTATCTAAAAATGGGAGACGATTATTCACTTCTTCTTCTACCGTAAATTTGATTGTGTCGAATTTTGAATTGAGTTGTCCTAAGAAATTATCAACCGAACATTTCCTGGTATCGAAAACAGCAATCCACGTATCTAATCCACACTCTAGGAAAAATGTGGGAAAATTATGGGAAATTTGCGGGGGTGAAAGGCGTCCGGGCCGTCACCGAGAGGGAAAATATTTGTGCATGCACACACATGGTCACAGTAAAAAGTGGGGTAAAAATGCATGTTGTAGAATTTTTAATGTTAGAAATTTGTCACTTCGGTTTATACGGTTGTTGAAAATGATTGCCTCGGGCTAGCGAAACACGTGTCACCGATTTTATTATAAATAATTATGTGGTGAGGAGTTTACCGATGTGATATTTGTGTCAGTAATTTACACCACAGTCCTTGCAATCACCTTTATCCGTTTTATGCTGGAAATAGCTTTGGAATGCATTTCTGACGATAATTACAGGAAAGGTGCTACAAAAACTTGTAAAAGCTCGAATTTGGATGAAACGGAGTTGAAAAATTAACTCTTCCGACGTTCGTTTTATCCTGGAAATAGCTTTGGAATGCATTTCTGACGATTATTGCATGAAAAGTGACATATTAATCACTCTACTTATCATGAAGTGAAATGCTGCTAGTTTGTAATTAAGTGGGTGGAATGATTTAGCATGTATCGTAGTGTCAGTATGTGTACGTTTGTGGAATATAGAAAATTCATGAAAATGGATGCCTACACTATGATTCAGATTGAGATCGAGGAAGTTAATAGGATGGTTAATTTCAGTCTCCAAAGTGAATTTAATTTCTACGCGCAGCAAACATGAAGATTCTTCGAAGAACCTGACTTAGACAAACGGTTTGTTAGAAAATAAACATATTTATGTACTTTTAATTCTAATCTCAAAGTACTTCACTCGCAGAACAAAATCATCAATAAACATAATAATAGATTCGAAAGTTGTGCATTCAACCTCTTAAGAGGGCAGTCTCGTTAAAAAGATTGGAGAAGACGTAATTGTTTGGATATTTTTCACAGCTATCTATAGTTTGTCATAACTAATAAAAAGATATTTATAAGATTATACAAGGTAAAAGTAAGTTAGTAAGTGCAAAGGAAAAAAATGATTTAAAAAAATTGGGCAAATGAGTTGTTTCAGAAGCACTGAATTATATATCCTCGAATCGTATTTAAAAACACGCGATTATTGTCAGAGAAATAGAAATACCCCCTATCGAAACATCCACTGCACTTTACTTGACACATGGCACGGATTTTACTAGCGTGTTATTTCTTTATTCGCCTTGAATTTGTTTCAGATATGACCCAAAGTGTACTAGCGTGTACATTTTCACGTCTAAATAGTCATCAACATCGTGGAGGTTATCCAAATGTTCCTTATGAAACTTGCGAAATTTAAAAAAAACTGATCTGGGCTTTATCGTGATAGCAGTATATGAAAGTTATAATTTTCAAACTTTACAGTCATTTTATCCACAATGTGAACTGCAGAGAGAACATTTTTTATGATTTTGTAGTAAGTTTAGGATAGATGGACCACTTTTTGAAAATAATTTGTATCTTTGTTAAAAGTTAAAATATATATATTTTTCTTTGCATTTATTAAAAAGTAAATTATTATATAACACAGGCAAAACTTAAATAAAAAACTTAAGAAACACTAAATTTAAAGACTCTAAAGAAGGCTTTTTTAGATTAGATGGACCAGTTCCGGGTTAGATGGACCACCGTGTTTGGGTGACTACTGGTGGGTCTACTTCCTTCTAGATGCTATTTTGCCACATGCATCGCATGTATTAACATATTTAGTGCAACCTTCAGGCATCCACCCTTTACAGACAACGCAACAGATCCAGTCTTCTGTTTTTGATGTTTTAAAATAATCCTCCCCACAACCAGTGCATTCGTTTTTGTTCTCATCTTCATATTCACTACTATCATCTAGTACAGGACTTTCAGAGTCAAAAGAATCGCTAGATTTAAACTTGCTGTTTCTCTAATTGACGTTTTGGCTTTCTTGTTCGTTGCTTCTTTCTATTCTTTAGTGAATTTATTCTTCCGCCAGTATTAAGAATTTCAGCAAGCTGACGTCCGCGATTTTTGGTCTGTTTGACAGACGTAGAGGCAGGAACTGGTGATATATTATCTAACAATTTTCCGGGCGTGATCTGATTAGTTGGTGATGCTACACTAACATTTTCAGCGTCATTGTGGTTAGTACGAAATGCGTGTTCTACACTGACTAATTCTGAACAACTGTTTATCGGAATAACATCGCCCATAGTAATAGCACTAGACGAGTTTGGTAAAGAAACACGCTCATTTCCTGTAGTAGAAGCAAAATCATTTTCCACTTCAGTGGAAATATAAGCATATTCTGGGACAGCATCTGGCCAAAAAGGAACAATGCCAGTTGCTTTGAAACCAAGTACTCCATTTTGTAGCGTAGCTGCTTTACTCCAAAAAACTGCCTAGTAATTCACCAAATTGGAGCCTACCAATTTTTCGGGAGGGATTTGTTTTTCATGAAACTATTACACGCAGAATAATAATATGTTTTCAATGCCTTGAAAAAGGCTCTATCTAGAGGCTGTAAAAAATGCGTTGTGTTAGCCGGCAGGCACAACAGAGTGATATCATTCGCTTCAGCAAATTCTAATGTGTTTACAGAGTTGGTATGTGATGTATGCCCATCTAAGATAAGCAGAACCTTTCCAATCGGTTTACGTGGCAAAAAATAATTTTGGAACCAGTGCAAAAATATGTCAGCATTCACATACGCAGACTTTTCCGACATGACTACGTTGGACCCAGGAGGCATACCATTCGAGAATTCTTCTTGTTCTTTCCCTTAAATATACAGTATGGAGGCAAAAACATGCCCTCTGCATTGCAACATGCGACTACCGATATGGTCTCCCCTTTCTCACCAGATGTAATATTTGATAAACATTTTGCTCCTCTTTTAGCTAATACTTGACCAGGCTTATTGTTTAGCTGCAGGACTGTCTCATCGACACTAAATATATGTATGTGCCGGTTTATCGTTTAGGCTACATTGCGTTTTGTTTGAACATGCCTGTTGCTCTTGAAAATGAAATACCCTCCGCTTTACGAACAGACAATTCGGGATGACGATTTACAAACAGGCTGAGCCAGTTATAACCTGCCTTACGTACATCGTTGTTAAAAGTATGTTTGATGTTAAGTTTATCCACCAATTCGTAGGGCATACTCCTAACACAATCTCTACTTGGAGCAAATCTATGTTTTTGTAACTTGAATATATGAGATACTAGCTCCTTTTCATTGTCATCTCCAAGTTGCGACTCCCGTCCAAGTCGGTCAATTTTTACCACATTATCAAGATTTATTCTTCGTTTCAACGTTGTTTCCGGAATGGCAAATACTCTAGCGGCCTCATTAATTCCCATTGTACCGTTCTTCCACTGCATTATGTAGTGATTTTGCAGTCCACTTTCCTCTTTCTGATGTTCCTTTTCGGATATAAAGGTTCGGCATCTCTATAATTAAACCGTTAGGAGTATAATATATATATATATATATATATATATATATATACATATATATATATATATATTTTCATGCAATAATGAAATTCATGCAGGTTTTATATGGTCCATCTCACCTTGAAATTACTTAATCCATCTAACCTAAACTTAAAGGTGAGATGGATCACTGTTTCATTTTTCTAAGCGTATTTCGATACTAGCATTTTCGACGTTAGAATATCATATATGCAACAAACATGCCTAATAATGCATGCAAACTATAATTAAACTTACCAAAAGTTGACTCCACTTAATACTGTGTACCACGCACAAAACTTTTTATGTATGGAGAACACTCACTTCTCCGTAACTACCTAACAGGCTATCAATCAGACCGAGGAATCTGAGAACTATTAAAACGGCATTTTATTATGCCCTCTACGGTGGCCGTCTAAAATACTGACAAGCGCGCGACGTTTGAAATAGTTTGTATGTAGACATGGAAATTACTTTTCTGTTTAGTGGTTTTCTAACATATAATTTAGATAAAATTTCAGCAACATTAATTGCTGAAATTTTATATAAACTAATTGCTAGAAAACCAATAAATATGATACATTTAATGATAACAAAGTAAATTATATTTAAGACAAATAAAAACCGGAAATATTGAAAATAAAGGTATTTATTGCACAATGATAATAGCATATCTAATAACAATAGAAGATAATTAAAGCAAAAGGAGGTTGTATCGCTCGGTGTAATATTGAAATTGAACTTTAGATACATGAAATACAAGAAGTAAATATGTATGAATAAAAGTAGTAAAATGCACAAATTGAAAAATAAAAACATCAGTTATAGTAAACGTGCAGTATTATATCATGGATTTGACTTAGCATAGCTTATCGATGTTGCAGACCCACTAAAAAATGGTAGGTAGTGTGTCCAAGAACTACACTCTAGCCTTCCATTATTACAGCAGAAAATTAAAAACAGGGACTCATTTTTACAAATTGAGTGGGTAGAGCGTGCAAAATGTACCGCATTAACTGCATGGACTTAGATGTACATATATACAAAAATTGAATTAAACAATATATAAATACAGAAGAAAAAACAACAAGATATAAAAATACACTTACAAATACATATAAAAACTTTTATTACAAGGCGAATATAATTTGAATGAGCAAATTTGTGAATTTGCTCATTAAAAATTTTTAGATTTCTGGCAAGTGTTTGCAATCTACAAAATCACCAAAAACATCTAATAAATTTAGCCAAAGTATCAAATTATCCTCTAAAAATCGTTTATAACAATGTTTGGATAAATACCATAAAACGTATGCAGTTTATTCAACTACACCCAAATTGTCTCATTTGACTGAAGACTGTCGTTTGTCCTGGAGTAGTTGGAAACTCCGAATCAAAAGCAAGATATAGGCTCTTAATTAAAATAATAACTTGATTCAGTTGTTATTAAAGTAATAGTTAGAAACAAATTACCAGCTAAATATATTGTGGGCACTGCTACTCTTGAAAGTCCATTGTTTCTCATTAAATACTTAAGATTATAATAGCTTCGCCAATATAGAAGTTCTTGGATTTCTCCTTGTCCACGTTGAACAAGCTTGGATTCCCACATGCTTTTGCACATAATGCTACTCTTCTTAGAGAAATTGATGCACAATACTGCATTCAAACGTGCAATTCATTACACGACAGTTCATTACACGCACATTTCCTCATCCTCCTTCCTACAAATAATTTTATTTTATGTAATATGGTACATAACATAAAACAAATTATATTAACTTACCTTATGTAATTATTAAATATTATATTCACTGTTATACAATGTATTTGTAAATGATTATTATTATTATTAAATGTGTTTAATGGTTGAATAGACGTGAAAAAGTTGAACTAAACCATATTACCAAACAGTAAAAACAAAAATGGCCGATATCCGAAAATGGTCGATATTTATCAGTAGATATCTACAACCTTAATTATAGCGACATCTACCGCTGCCGTCTGATTTAAATTCAATGTTGAAACGATTAGATTTAACATTCCTCCTCCTGATATCAATAGACTTAAGATCCATTAGCTATACGAATGTAACGTATATTTTTAAAATACACCACTAAAAGTGACATCTATTAAGAATGTTGAAATTTATTGTTAGTGGTCCGACTATCCTACTGGTCCATCTATCCCGAACTTACTATATATAAAAGATATAATTAGATTTCTTTTTTAATAAAGCGGTTATCCTGACTTTAGAGTTTGTCTTTTGTTGTGTATAGCTCTATTAAGTTGAAACTGAAAATCAACATTTTCTCTTTAATTTCATGCAGTTGTGTCCTAAGTGAACTTCAAAAGTTAGGAAAAGAGTGAAAATTCAAAAATCAATACGACTTTGAAAGGATCGTTCTCATTTTGACGGAGAAAATTTGACGGCGATTCCTTCAGGATTTCATTTGCACAAAGTGAAACCCTATACATACATATGTCTTAAGTTATATGTCTAATAAAGTTATATTTAAGATATATTTTAAAACTTTTTGATGGAGTGAAAAGCATTATTACATTATTTATTGCCAGGTATTAATTTGGTATCATAAACCTAAAGAAATTTCGCTAACATATGACAACTTAAGCGGCAGTTTAATTATTCGGTTTTGAAAATATTAATTGTAAGTAAAATAACGGCTCATTACAAAGAAGATTTAGCTTTTAGCTTAAAAATTGAGCTTCTTTTGTTAATAAAAAAGTACACAAAGTATATGGTAAGAAGTGTGATACACGCTGTTTTATCGTACCCTGCTTTGGTGAGCTTTTTCTACTGTATTATCAGTGATATTGCGATCGTATTTTCTACTATCTTATATGTAAACTGTTGCCCTACGTAGTGTGCTAATTTTCTATTCTTGATTTCCTCTCGTTTCAGTGAAAACAATAACTTTTGTTGTGTCTTGGCCGACTGTTTCTTCTCTGGATTGTTTTTGTGTTCTTTTTGTCTCTTGTATTTCTTTAACTTAAGTTCGGGTTGAAGAGATCGAGAGTTTGGGACGCTCATATATAGTTGCGTATATTAATAAATTGCCTTTGTACACCACTTTATGTTTACCATTGGCCTAGTCTTGTTTGTCTACCGCAATAGGCCCTGCCGTGAAACGTGTCCATTGTTTTCCTTTCCTTTTCCTCCTTATTTGATCGTTTCTGCAGTAATTGGTGATAATGAATCGTTGTGCTTGCTGTAATGTTTTAATTAAGGATGATCTCTTCGCCACATATTGTATTTGCAAAAAGCCTTATAAAAATACTTGTGCTGATTTGTCCAGAACAGAACTTAGAAAAATCAGCTCTAATTGTGGTCTTTCTTGGTCATGCAATAGCTGCTCTTGACTTAAATGCTATTAAATCGGTCATACTTTCGCTGCAGGACCAGATCAGAATGCTGAAGAAAAAAGTGCTTTATTGAAGGTGCCCACTGCGTTCTCCTCTGTACGAATCTCACGGGATCAAACACCGATGCAGACTAAGGTGTATAAGAACATTAGACAGGAATTCTTAAATCGTAAAGCTAAGGGAGAGGCTAATATCAGAATAAAGTATATAAATGGTACACCCAAGATTGTACAGTCGGGAAACTAGATACGCCCAGCAGTATTCATTTCTATTACCAAAACGTTAGAGGACTGCGTGGTAAGACGCACACACTGTATACATCTGGCCTGTCTTCTCACTATCACTTCTTGCTTTTAACAGAAACTTGGCTGAATGACTCTATTGATACTACTGAACTTTTGCCTTGTAGTTACAATATAATTCGTAAGGATCGCAATGCCGCAGCAACTGGCAGAAATAGGGTTGGAGGTGTAATGATTGCCTATTCCGATGATATTGTTTGTCCGTCGATACCTCTTTCATTTCATCCTTATTCCATTTCGCTGACCTATTATTTTGCAAATGCACTATTTTTGGGTCATATTTCTACATTAAGTTATTATATATACCACCCAATTTTAACTGCCATGATTTTGAAATATTATTGGAACATATGGAATTGCTTACTTTAAACAGATCTGTGCTTGTATTTGGAGATTTCAATTTGCCAGAATATGTCAATGACCGCCCATCTGTTTCTGATGCAAAATACCTGTTATTTGTAAACTTTTTAAACTCCACTGGGCTCTCTCAATGTAACACTGTGCTTAATCGTAACGGTAGACTGCTGGATCTAGTACTATGTAATCTAAATTCTAATTTAATTGTGCAGCGGGACCAGCAACCTCTTGTTTCTGAGGACTATCATCACCCGTCCTTATATGCGGAGTGTGAAATCAGATATTCTATCAAGCCATCTTTGTTTCCTAGCAACGATAATCGCCACTACGATTTTAGAAAAACGAATTATTACCAATTATATTCCCAGTTGGTAGCCCTAGACTGATCATTTATCGATAACCATTGCGATGTAGACTCTGCGATATATGAGTTTTATACAAAAATTTTCTCAACTTTCGATAGTTGCATTCCCATAAAATTTTACAGAAAGGGAGTAAAGTTTCCTTCCTGGTTCACGCATAAAATAAAACAAAATCTGAAGTTAAAGATGCAATATCATCATAAATGGAAATCTACCGGAAATGCAGAGTATAAAACTAAATTTGAAGACTTACGCAGGCAGTTAAAATTTGATATTCAGACTGCATACAGGAACTATGTGATTGCTGTACAAGACAGAATATCCGAAGAACCTAAAGCTTTTTGGCAGTTTGTTCAGTCAAAACAGGGGTCCACCGGAATACCTGGTAAAGTTCACTTCAACGATGTAGAATACACTGCACCCTAGGAGATAGTTAATGCCTTTGCAACTGTGTTTTCCTCCGTATATCGGCCATCAAGCAATACGTCTGAATTACCATATCCACCAAGTAATGTCCCACCCGTCTCCATCTCTCCTATTGGTGCTGAAGAAGTTTTTACCTATGCTCGGAAATTGCCGAATAAATTTACGGCTGGTGACGATGGCATTCCCAGTTTTTTGGTGAAGAATTGTGCATGTGTGTTCTCATTGCCATTGAGCAAGTTATTCAACTTATCAATCAAAACATCAAAATACCCAACAGTGTGGAAGACGGCAAGGATCTCTCCGATATTTAAGAAGGGCGATTCAGCAGACATTAGAAACTACAGGCCTATATCCATCCTCACTAACTTTTCAAAAATATTTGAACAGCTACTTTATGGTGTAATCATGAGCCAGGTACGCGCATATATATCACCGCGACAACATGGTTTTATGACTGGGCGATCTACCACCACGAATCTTGCGATTGTAACTCAGGATATTGCGGAAACATTGGACCGCGGAGGGCAGTTGGATGTCATTTACACTGATTTCACCAAAGCGTTTGATAGCATTGATCATACGGTACTCCTTCAGAAGCTTAGTGCATTTGGTGTTGTCAGACCTCTCTTACAGCTTTTGTCTTACTATTTGTGTGATCGACCTAACTATGTTTGCTTCAAAGGCTATAAATCTACTACCTACATATCGACCTCTGGCGTACTCCAGACTTCTAATTTGGGACCATTATTGTTCAACATTTTCATTAACGATGTAGTTTGTTCCATTCCTTGTTCTGCATTAGCTTACGCTGATAATTTAAAAATTTACTCCATATCCAGCAAAGGTGTCGTTAATATCTTGCAGAACAGTTTGGATAGAGTCGTATTGTGGTGTGACGTAAATGGTTTGAATCTGAACATTGATAAGTGTAGTGTCGTATCTTATGCTAGGAAGTCCCATGTGGTAGACTCTTGCTATACTGTCAAGGAGATTGCTATAATAAGCAAATCAATGGTGAAAGATTTGGGTATCACCTTCGATGAGCAACTCTCTTTCTCACAACATGTTTCGGATGTTTGCGCTTCTGCCAGTCGATCTCTTGGCTTTAAATTTCGTTTGTCGAGAGACTTTACCAGCACCTCGGCTTTGATATCACTTTATAACTCCCTAGTTAGGTCTAAATTGGAATATGGAGTAGTTGTATGGCAACCATTTTATTCTATATATGCACAAATGCTTGAAAAGGTGCAGAGGAAGTTTCTGAAGTACCTCTGTTATAAATCTGATGGCGTATACCCAGGCCGTGATACTGCATACACCTATCCCCTACAGCGATACAACTTTGTTTCACTGGCAGAACGCAGGAAATTATCTGGTGCCGCCTTTATCTACGGGCTTGTTAATAATAGAGTTGACTCTCCATTTTTGCTTTCTCGGATCAACTTTCGCGTACCTAGACTGTCAGCGAGATACCAGCCAACATTTGCAATCGGCACAGCAAGAACCAACATATTGTTCAAGGCTCCCTAAGTGCACTGTGCCGTTGATGCTAATGAAATATATGATGACATCTTTTATAGCCATCTGTAAAGTTACTTTTCCTTTACTTTGCTATGTATCACTATGTATTATTATTGATATTATTATGTATCTTAGATTAAGTTGATATCTACCATGTATTATGTATATATTACACATCTTAAGTTAAGCCCTGTTATTGGAGAATTCTGTTGGGCTACTAAACTTTATTATTAGTATTATTATTATTATTATTACACATTTAAAACATAAATCCCCTTCAAATTTTAGATAATAATCCAAAACCAACAAAACACATGAAAGTACCAGTTTAATTATATAATACGGGTATTTCAACAAGTTTATTTCCGTGCGGAAATAATACCGCCCGATAAAAATTCACTCATCTGATACTGAATTGATTTTGCTTCCTATTTTGTACATTGATGATGCGCGAACGCCATTGATAAGTATATTCGCCGTCAAGTTAAGCGATTCTGAGTTGAGAGTCCTTCGCTCCGAGTTTCATTGAAATACAAAAATGTTTCTTAGTTTGATGAAAATCTAGATGTACAAGAATGTGATGAACAATTATAGCAACTCTATTTGTTTGCTCTGTATACATAACTATGAACTAATAAAGAGTACGAGTGCTTTACTTGTTTGCCACTCTACTTCGTCGAATGCAGTAATGATCGTTCAAGATGTATACACGTCCTAATTAGCATTGTATGAAATGCAACAACATGGGACTGAAAAGTACTAGGATTGCTTGTCATGCTCAACTTTTAAAGTGCCTAATAATGGCATCTTGCATCAGCTGTTTCTGTTACTATCTAGTTGTATTAAAAGAAAGAAAACAATTGAAAAGAAGCGAAAAGTAATTTTATAAATAGTGGTAGGTGTAGTACCAATTAAGCGTTTTAATGTTATTTGAAACCTATAACCCTTTGAGCGTCCTGGTCATGTAGCAATTGTAATTTATTTAGAAGCGGCATTGATGAGCTGAAAGCTACAATATTGATTTTGAAGAATGTTTAAGTTTGTAGAGCCTGTAGCACATATCTTCAGTTTCTAGAAAATAAGGGGTTTTGTTTTTCGATGTCCGAGTTTTCTATTGTAACTGAATAGAAACTAAATGGATTTGAATTTCGTCAAACTTATTATCTCGTATTTTTATATTTACTATTATTATTGTATCATATATGTATATTTCATTACATTAATAAAGGACAATTTTTTACATTCTGGTGTATCTGAAATCAATACCTGCTAGTTCACGTTATATGTTGTCCTTTAATTCTAGAATGGTGTTTGGTTCGTTGGCATAGACTGTAGTTTGAGTATTTCTTGGACAAAACTATTCTTACTAGAGTAAAAGATTGTACGATGATGAGCTGGGTTTTCACTTCCTATAGTTGCTTGAAGGAAACAATTCGTAGTTCGCTACGTTTTTTATTTACAACTAATTATTACATACAAAAAAAAAAGAAAGAAAGAAACCGAACACGTACGAAACGTTGATGACTTTGAACGGTTTGAAAACTTAAACTTTATATTACAATTTAAAATAACAAGTAAAATAACGCGCACGAATACGTTGAATCACTTGTAGCGTTATGGCATGGTCTACTGCACTGCCCTCAATTTAAATTTACAAGCTTTCAAATCTTAAAGTCTAACATTCATGACGCTTGTGGAGCCGAGTTTCTCGGAAGGTAACAATTCGAAAGATAAGAGAAAGTTACAACATTGAAAATAAATAGAATTTCTAAGTAATTAGGATGTGACGAATAATAGCTTGTTGTTCGGGGAATCCTAACAAAGATTGTCATTTAATTTGCGCTTAGCAAAAACCGTTAGTGCTGCACTGAAGCTGGTAGTAAGCTCTTAGTTATTGTTATCTCTCAACAATATCCCCATGTGTTGTTTGAAAAAAGTAATTTTTTGTTTATAAAAAGTATTGTTTATTGTTAGCAAGGAAATGGACATAGCTAGTTTCTTCAGATTTTCTCCACAAGCGGTAATATTTTTCGCGCTTGGGAAAGTCTGCTTGTAACGTTGAGTTGAACACGTCGGTTTCCGTGAATAGGTTATTCCGTTTCCGCTTTTAAGTCTCGTTTATCGAGGATATACACGGAAATTCAACTCTAGGAAGCATATAGGTAGTATCGTTGCATGAATCTGAGAGTTTCGCTTCTCCAATTTTGCTGTTCGAACTAATCGTCAACGTTAAGCATTTGCTTTTCCCTCTTTTGGAGTTGAGTTTTACTTTTTATTCATAACAATGTCTTTATTTTTCTCTTTCGCGTTGTTATAGGGAACGAGTATAGGCTAGGATAACTAGTATTTATTTTTGAGAATATCTGAGAACTATCGTAGGAGCTAGAAGCCGACTTATTCTTCAGGTTGCTGGTTTCCCGACATCTTTACATCAAGTGCGAGAAAACCCGCCATCTTCGACAGTTTCCGTCACGATACCGAATACCACGCCGTACGACAACCGGAAATTCGTTACGCCACGCCCCGCTTTTATTTATATTTTTGACTTGTTTGAGTTTTGGGGAAAATTTCCTAGAATCATTTAGTTAATTCAGTAATTAGGAAATCGTGGATTTATTTTGGATTGAAAAGAGGATATCTTACTTGTGAGACATTTAATTCTTTTAGTATTTTAACCTTCCTATGCTCACGCATACGGTCTGTGAGACCGATTTATATAGTATAGTATACGTCTTTCATTTTGAGGTGAGTATAGGAAGGTTAAGGGGGCGAGGGGGAGTTTGGTTTTTCGGGTAAAAAGGGTTTTCCTATGTTTGTTATTTAATACAGTATTTGTGGAACGAGACATTTAATTCTTTTAGAATTTTAAACGGGGAATCACAGTTATTGTCACTTGCACACATTCTTGTTTTAATTACGTTCGGCTAAAGCTGTAAGGTAGCTGCAAGGCCGCTGGTATTCCAACGGTTACCAAAAGTGTGTAAACCTTAGATAAGAAGGTTGCTTAATGGAATTTAATTTAATCGTTTCAACTCATGATAAATGAAGTGCTGTTAAACGTCATTCTCCCGCCTCAATTCATTTGTTCTTATTTCTTTCATGGTATTCTTAAATAGAGTGTTGAAGTAATTTTGCTAGTCGCTTCATGACAGGATAAGGATCCAGAACGTAGACGGTTCGGATAACCTCGATTCACCTACTGCGAATGTTGCGGATCCACTACTACTTGTGCGGAGTTTGTAAGAATAAACGACTTTGTGACTCTACACTTTTATTACTTAATTTCGAAAAATCGATTATAAAACTATACATATATTTTAATCGTTTAAGTGTTGCTTATTTGACCGTACCCGTCTGTTTGTATGCGAGTGATGTGAATAGAGGTAACTAACTTACTATCCTGACTTCTTTGCTCGAGTATTATACATAACTTTCCTTATTGCTAACCTTTCGACAAGTCCAAGGGTGGAAATCTCTTAAATTAGGTTTAAGAAAAACAAAGTAATAAATTCTGTCCTAGGCGATAGTAATGAGAAGATTAGCTGAAACTTATTAGAAACAATTATTGAATGTCTTTATTTGTGACCTTGGGAGTCATCTTATGGCCAATATCCTTATAAATAACTCATGGACTTTTCCGATAGAGTGGGTTTCGTACGCCGAATTACATCCGTTTCCGTTGAACGTTTTCCATTTTCATCTGTTCGGAGCGAGTGGAATAGATGACGTTGTGACTGTCCATACGTGTGTCAGAGTTATTTTACCTTCCTTTAAGCCGTTTTTGAAATTTGCGACATTGTGGCGGATTTAGGAAGGAAAATCTCCTAACAGTTGCCTTCGTTATTTTGTGGCATTCTATTGGGTTAAACGCGCGCAATACCGAAATTCTTCGACTCCCGTGAGGCACGTGGGACAGCCATTTTGGGTCCTAAGTTTTGAGGCCAGTTTTGGGCCGAGAGGATTGTCCACGCTGCGCCGTATTCCTCTGGCGGTCGAGTCAGTTTTGGCCGTCCGTATCCGTTCGGTCTATCTTCACCAACCGAACCAGTCTCCTGTCCGGAGGGACGATAGTCGGAAGACGGCACAAGAAACGATCCGTCAGCAGTAGCAGCTAAGTTTTAACATCATTCCATTTATTTTACTTATCTTCATTGTTTTTGTACTTATTAAAAAAACGGCGAATGTACAGGCATAGACCAATATAACTTCGATGCTATTTTAAGTTAATCGCATATTTAAGGGTGTGAACGAGACGCTTAGCCAGGGGCATTGGTAATAATACTGAATATATATATATATATAACATCAATTATATAATTTAAATAATTTAAGCATTTCAGTTAATTCATTTCATTTCATTTTATCATTATTATTCTATTGAAGATTTAATTTTAATTACGGACTCGTTGACGTTATCTGCCTTTTTTGTTTTTGTTTGTTTTGTTTCTGTTTCCCATTCTTGCCCTCTCTCATCCCCCTCTCCTTTTATTATTCCTGCGTCTCCGAGGATCAGACCGGAAGGTGCGAAGCAGGTAGCGACCTTAAACTTTTGTTTTAATCCCCACTCCCTCGCCGACTAGCTGGCTGGCACCCGGTGTGAGATCGTCCTTCCTGGAGGGGATTGGTGACGTTGGGAAAATTCGAACTTGGTCTGAGGGTAAAGCACGCCGTAAGAAGCAGCTCTAACTTATCATAAGGAAATATAAAAAATATCATATTACACGAATATATGTGGAATATAACAAGTAACCACTTAAATCTCATATATTTCACGTATCCTTAAAGTCTCTACTAATTCCTAGAATGAATGCACTATTTTACATTAATCATAGACACAATTTCGAATGTTGGTTCTCCAGCACAGAAGTTGGAGGATCTCTCTGATTCTAGACACTCAGATGTGATCCAGTTCTATAATTGGAGAGTGGCGCCTTGTTACTAATTTCTCGAACTTTAATCTAGGCCGTTTCCATTGGGCTAGCACGACCTGGATCTCCATCCTTATCATCAACCAGGTGGATTATCCGCACTGTAACGAAGAACTTCCGTATCGGTCACGTTTCTGACTTTTCTTTCTTTTATTTCCCTCTTACCAAAAGCTCCCAAAAGCCCCCAAAAGCCAGTAACAATTCCTTTATAGCAACATTAATAGTTTTAAGCTCAGTCACTAACTTGTCTTATCAATATATGCATTTTGCTTTGCTTTGTAATTGCCTTTTAAATGTTGGGTAAATGAATTAAATAAATAACGTACCTTCTTGCGTTACCTAAACGTACGAGTCCGCACGTCGTCCTATTAAGATAACGGAACTTCAATTTCCTACAAAAACGTTCTAACCGTCCAATTTCAGAACAGAAAGCAAAAAAGATTTGATTGAACAATATTTTTATCTCTTTACACACTTGTTCACTTGCAGACAAAGGAAGCTACCAGAAATGTGTCGCATTTGTTGACGGATGCTTTTTGTTCGAATTGCCGCACTCGACGAGGTGTTATGGTCAAGGGATGGTTCGACGACGAGAGGGAATGACGAATAAAGAGGGTGGAATGATGAACGATCGACGATGCGAGATAAGAAGTAAACCGGTGGCGTATGAAATATACCCGCCGGCCCCTATCTGACACCTCAATCCGACCCTTATGTAACAGTAACCCTCGTCGCGTCGCACGAACTCGATGAAATATAACGCGTATTCATATATGCGCGCATTATGTATGTGTTAGGTTACATAAATTTTGATTTCGGAAAGGTAAATAGAAGGGAATCGGACGGGGTGATGCACCTAGTTTGAGGATTTCGTGAGAATTGTATTTCCGAGTTTGATGCTTTAAGGGCTTATAAACGGACGATAAGTGAAAATAAAACGTAGCAATATCTAATGTAATATAAACTTAATTTATGAAAATATAAACATAATCTCTTGAATAAAGGAAAAAAAACGTTTTCATTACATGTATATAAGATTTCCATATCGATTCGCAATTTCGACGTAAGCTTTCTTTTGCATTTCAAAATACGCATCTGAAAAATAAGCGGGACCGTTCAACAAAACTTTCGCCCCGCATTAAAGGTTATTACTTTGCAATCCGATCCACGTTCTCAGAAAATGTTTACTCGAGCTCCCTTGTTTGCCCTGAATGATCCCTCGGTCGTAAATCTTCAATAGATTTATTGTTGGAGAGGTACAGATGGTGCATGGGCTTTTCTTAATCGAAAATATTAGTCTGCTACATAATACAATACATATCTAAAATCTAATATAAAATTTAGGAAATTACTCAGAGCGCTGTCAAAACTTAAAATTCAGAAAGGAATAATATACTGTACTATATATTATACAGCTGGTAAGAAGGATATGGCAAGAAGAGGATATGCCCGAATCATGGACTATGACCGGTTTATGCCCTGTACATAAGAAAGGCGATAAAACTGTTTGTGGTAATTATGGGGACATAGCACTGTTAGATGTAGTATACCAAGATGGTTTTAGAACAGGACGATCGACAATAGACCAGATTTTTGTAATGGACCAGATACCGCATAATACATATGAACAGAATTTGGGACTTCATATATTATTTATTGACTTGACAAATGGCATACGAGTCCAGACCAAGAAATAAATTGCAAATAGCTCTTGAACAACTGAGAGTACCGCAAAACTAATTAAGTAAGTTAAAATGACGTTGAAGCAAATCACCATCAAAGTATTAATAGAAGGAAGGTTATCAAGAGAATTTAAAGTGGGGGAGGACCGAGACAAGAGATCCTCTATCGACGACTTTGTGTAACTTGCACTTGGAAATAATAATGAGGGAAAGCGGAATACAGAGAAATGGTCTAATATATAATAATAGGCAACAATGCGTAGCTTACGTTGACGACATAGCGCTGATGGCAAGAAGTAGAAAAGAGTTG
Source organism: Chrysina gloriosa (assembly GCA_038088585.1). Classification (NCBI taxonomy): domain Eukaryota; kingdom Metazoa; phylum Arthropoda; class Insecta; order Coleoptera; family Scarabaeidae; genus Chrysina; species Chrysina gloriosa. The sequence continues at coordinate 10,289,112 of CM076095.1, forward strand.
AAGAAAATGTTCGAGAATCTAGAGAATTATGCAAAAGAGTATTGATTAACCATTAACGAAAGTAAAACGAAGTATATGGAAGTGAAATCAACGTCTATGCAAGACCTAGAGTGAATCAGATGGAGTATAGCTTCGAGAAGGTGGCACAGTTCGAGTATTTGGAAGTGCTATTAGCAAACGCCTGCCAAGAAAAGGCTGAAATAAATGAACGATTAGTTAGAGGTAGTAGGGCAGCGGGAACGCTTGCAAGTTGAATAAAATCCAAACACCAATGCAGAGAGGCAAAAATACGAATCCTGCAGAAGGTATTCGGAGGAGTACACGTGATAGGCATGGGAAGAAGGCATAGAGAAGAAGGACAAAACAAGAAATTAAAGAACTGTATAGAAGACCAAAATTATTGCATACAAAGATTGAAATGACTGGGACATATTGCAAGAATGGCGGAAAACAGACATGTTAGAAGGGTACTCACGATTGGAGATGGGAGGAAGAAGCGGAGAGGACGGCTTAAAAGAAAATGACCATCAGCTATAAAGCAAGATCTGGCACAAGTAGGCGTGAAGGAGTGGCACATCAGTGCAAAAACAGAATGGAGTGGAAGGAAATCGTAAGGAAATTTGAAGCCAGGGTTCTACAAGACCTGAGTTTCTGAATGAACAGTCAATTTATTGGTAAAAGTCCTAGCGGCAAAATCCAGAGAGTCGTTTCTCTCATTATCAATGCCTAACAACGATCGCAACTATTAGATTCTTTTTCGCGTCGTTGGAAACGATCGGTTTTAGACATTTATAATGAGAGAAACCTAACCTCGAAATATCTGGATTTTGCCATATGGACTTTTACCAATAAATTGACTGTTTACTCAGAAGCTGTTTCTTGCATATATATATATATATATATATATATATATATATATATATATATATAATGATAATTCTTGATTGATGAGAAATGTGCAAGAAAAATTGTCTGAGTAAACTGTCAATATATTATTTCATCAATGTTTTATCTCTGGGCCTTTAATTAATATTGGTTGATATCATACAATTTCTTTAATAATAAAGCAAATTTGATAAAGCGCACCGAATATAACATAAATATAATGGGTATATCTTTAAAGATAACTATTATGAAGGTACAGAAACAGTTCTTAATAAATTAACTTGAAAGTAATTTTAGATTCCAATGCTAAAATTGGTAAGAAAGCCATTTATGAACAAGTAACTGTCAGAATAGCAAACACAAAACAATAACATAACTGGCAAGAATTGAATAGAATTTGCTTTTGAGGGGAACATGAGAACCTACTTCCATAACAAATAAATTCACAAAGATATCTGGATTTCCCCGGATGGACAGACAATTACGTACTAATCGAGGCTAGGATGTTAAAATAGCCGATGCCATAAGGGAGTTGATGCTAATTCTGACTACTCTCGTATGAGAATCAAATTAGAGCCTGAGATACCAACAATTAATAAACTTAAAAGTAATCGAGTCAGAAGGTATAATGGTAAGTTACTACAAAATGTAGAAATCAGAAAAAGTATGAAAAGCAGAGAGAAAGAAATTTAGGAAATCAGAAGTCCGAGTACTGTGTAAATAAAGTAATGAAACCGACTTTTGGCAAGCCACACAGCGCTTGAAACAGTTCTTTCACTCTTCATGGCCGTGTTGGAATCCGGAATGTTGTTCGCCATTTTCATTGTTGCTTAATGAACTTTTGAGAGCTCTCTTTGTTAATTAGCTCGCTTGGTATAATTGTAGCTCCTTTCTTAAGATACAAACTTCTTCTTTTTCTTTTCTATTTCCCAGAGGGGCTTGCGACTGCTAGTATTTTTACTTTTGCTTCTTTGCAACGGAATGTTTCGATGTCAAAATTTACTTGCAGTATTATTCTCGAAACTTCTGCAAATAATTTTCAAATAACGTGCTTTCGTTTGTACACGTTTTATGCTTAGTACCGCTCTTGATTCACCAACTTTGGTGGTGCGTTCCCTTCTTTCTGATCTACAAGCTCCTCTGTGCCCTTTGTTAAGTCGTTGAGTTTTTTTATATCGATCGCGCGTCAACACCGGAAATCACTCGAATGTTTTTCACACTTCGAGTTAATATATTCCGTTCGGGAAATTAACTTATATGGGGTTAAAAAGGATAAAATATGCTGTGTCATCACAGATAATGAATTGCAACGATAAATTGTCTAGAATAAGCTAGCTGGACAAACATTTAATTTTCGGCTTTAATTATTTTGCCCAAAAACCAAGGATAACACAGGCCTACAACGAATTACTTTTTTTTTAAACCTAGTTAATTCCTATAGATCTTTGTGTGCTGATTACGGAAAAAATAATGAAAGAATTCCATCAGGTCAAAATTTGGACCAATTTTAATTGTAAATTTTTGGTGGTTTTTGTCTAGGATGTGAGTTAGTGAGTGTGCCATATATATCTAGTTATCTCATAATTATCGTGTAAACACCGGGCTGTTATATTCTAATCGTTCAATTACTATTAATGTCATCAATAGGAATAGGATCATTGTGGAATTATGGTTAAATTGTTTTAAAGTCATACAGAACTGTACCTCATTATAATATCGAACAGATAATGAGTTTTTCTTAGAATAATGTTTACTTCTGTAGAATCAAATAGCTGCAAAAATGCGCAAGTAGTACATTATGGCCGAATTTCGTAATTGAACTCTCATATGTACGAACATCTAACACCCGGGCTTATATAGAGCTTCTATAGAAACGAAAACTACTTCACACAGTCGCATTGATGAGCGGTATGACCGCGAAACGCGCGTCTGCGAATAGTGAAAGTAGTTTTCTAATTAAGCACAATAATGTTTATATTTACCCGGATATCATTAGTTTTTTAAACAAGTAACTAGTTTTCTCTATTTATAAGAAATTTGTGACTAAAATTACCATCAGTATAATTACATATTACACTTATGGTAAATATTTGTTGTCGAAACAAGAAAACAATATTGCGGACTTTGTGGGAAACATATAGGTACAATAGTTACCTCAGTGTCAAAAGAAAAACTTGGATAATGAATAAAATGTGTTCGACTTGCGTTCGCAACTGAGTAAAAGGCAAGGAGTACAGGTTTAAGATGGAAGCCCATGGAATGGAAAGAACCTTGGGATCACAACCGAGACTGTTATTTCTATTGCTGCAATGTGAAAGGTACAACGCAAAAACTAAAAAAAGGAATAGTCTACTCCAACGTTCGATCAGTAACCCATCAAGTGTTTCGAGAATCAAATGAAGATATTTGATATTGATTTTGATATTGATTTTTATGTTGAATTTGATATTGATTTTGATATTGATTTTGATATTGATTTTGATATTGATTTTGATATCGAATTTGATATCGAATTTGATATCGAATTTGATATCGAATTTGATATTGACTTTGATATTGATTTTGATATTGAATTTGATATTGATTTTGATATTGATTTTGATATTGAATTTGATATTGAATTTGATATCGAATTTGATATCGAATTTGATATCGAATTTGATATTAGTTTTGATATTGATTTTGATATTGATTTTGATATTGAATTTGATATTGATGATGTGAATGATGGCTGATTGTGTCTAGATGGTTGTCTAAATTCTTGTGCATTATTTATTATTATATTTACAAATAGGTACAAATAGGTGTTTTGAGTGATAATCCCTTTTATTATATCAAAATCAAAATGTTTAGGCTAAAATTTAATGAATTCCTCTGCTGATATGTTTGGTGTCAAATGTTGAACAATTGAAAACTTTCTTGTAAAATATTTTTTTAGAGCCCCTAACTTTGGTTTATATTTCCCATTAAATAAATCTAACCGTATCTTATCTTGACTGATGTTAGACCAATATTTGTTCAAAAATAATTCAGAAAACCCATCAAAGTTTTAAAAAGTACCATCTACAATGGAAAATCAATCCAAAGCATTATCCTCCAGCGATGATCTTATAAGATTTGATAACTGATATGTGCCCAAGTTAGAGTTTATAGTCCGTTTTAGAGGTTTGAGGTTTCTACTGGAATCAAATAGCTGCAAAAATGCGCAATTAGTACATTATGGCCGAATTTCGTAATTGAACTCTCATATGTACGAACATATGACACCCCCGGGCTTATATAGAGCTTCTATAGAAACGAAAACTACTTCACACAGTCGCACTGATGAGCGGTATGACCGCGAAACGCGCGTGTGCGAATAGTGAAAGTAGTTTTCTAATTAAGCACATATTCTACTGGATTAGTAGAATAATTATTAAATTTGGGTACCCTAATTTAAATGTGGTTCCCTTGGTATGATCACTTACATTTCTAGTTTCATTTACAAATCTATCCTCAATATTGTCTAATCTTTTATTTAAGTCATGGAATTTACTTTTACTCTCCTGTGAGTTTTCATGTACTTGTTTGTTCTATCCATTTACCACCGACGTTAAATTGTCTATCGTTGATGTCTCTAAAGCCCTTACAACATTTCCTTTACTACTACATGTCTCTATGTCCCCATCATGAGGTGTTTTTCGCATCTTGAAATTCTATTAATAAAATGATACAATGAAATGAAAGTAATGAAAAAGTATCAAATTTAAATGAACTATCTTTAGCGTCGCCCCACGCTTTGGAAGCCAAATTTGTACTGAGAATTTAGTTAATTTATTAAACAAAATTGCACCGGCCTAGCTCTTAATTAATGATATAAAAAGTATAAATTATAACAAATCATGTTTATAAATTTTGAGAAATATTTAACATAAAATAAAGATAATTACTTAGTGTTGTGTGTGTGTGAATGTAAATTCTTTTATTATTTATGATGGTCCTTTCTATGTCTCCTCTCCTAACTTCTTTTCTGGATGAGGCTCTATTTCTATGGATTCTTCCCTGTCTTAACTTCTTTTTAGGTGTGGCTCCATTTTCTATGGATTCTTCCCTTTTTAAATTCTTTCTTCTCTGGTGTGCTGAGGTTCTTTTATTCACTGGTACTTTTTCTTAACACCGTTTTATTCCAAATATATTTATAAACTTTTTTGTTGACTTAGCTATCTTGTCAATTTTCTTCGTCGTTAACCAAACAAACTTTTTATTTATTTTTGGAAATCAGGACGACACTGCTTTATATCTTCGTTGTCCAGGAAGCGAAAACTTTAATTTACCATGACAGAGTTCATCCAAGGCATAAGGTTGTTATAGAAACCTGTATTGAATGTCGATGTATCCTTAGTTACTTATCCAGTAGTTATTATGAATTTTTGTAATGTAAAAGTGTTGTATATGTGTGTGTCTGAATATTCACAATGCTTTTCTATCTTTTAATCGATGCTTTTTATAATAATTATGAATTTTAATTTCTAGTTCCATTTTTTTCTCCCATTAAACGTCTCTGGCTGGACTTAAAATGAAAAAGTAACACCCGTAGGGTAATGACATGCTTAAAAGGTCGTGTGTGTGGTATCGAAAAGGAATAAATAGAAGTCAAAATAAACCGAATGTCATTTGAAAATAAACATCGATAACCCATAACTTTCACTGTGAATTTTGATGTATTGAATTTTAATAAATGATGAATTTTCTAATGGTAATTAACCATTCGAGTATTACTATACTACAATATACATAACACTGTACTGCATTTTATAACTTCTGGAACGATGATTGTAGAAGATGATGTTAAAAGTTCTTTTGATGCCAATTTCAAATCTGGTTTCAGTTGTATCACGTAAGAATTTTGTAAAAATCAGTCTTTTAGTTTTAATTAAAATTGCAGCGACGCCGACGCCCTCCAACACAAATCAAAGAAGATAGTTAGAAATCGTTGTGGTATTCAAAATCAGAAGGGATAAAACAGATACCTATTGGCAAGGTAGGTTTGTATGATGTCATCGATCTAATGGAGTAGACTAATTTGAGAGCGCAATAAGCCAAGGAGCTTTAGTACAGTAGGCTAAGGACCTCACCTCAAGAGCAAGAGAATACTTTCGCACATACAATACCAAAGTATAACGAAGTTTGCTGTTGATCCAAGAAAATTAAAAATCATACACAACATACATGCTCTAATGAAAAATGTGGTAACAGTACTTGCCCTTAATAGCTCTCGGCACGGTGAAACTTTATACATGGATTTTTCTAACATGAATACTAACAGCATAAAATTACTTCACATGAGTACATACATATGTCCAAAGCTTTTATTGCACTCTTTAAAAATGGCACGAGAGAGATGAAGAAGAGAAAAACGCGCATAGAAATGATAATTAAATATTTAGAAAGATCACCATTCAAACTGTTTATTATTTGAGGTGTCGTTTCAATGTGCCGTTAACAGCCCACGTACGTATGTAACATATGCTGATTTGCAGTCTATTATACATATAAATAATCTATACGGTTACTGCAATCTTGACACTTCAATACATCACGAAGTAGAAGAAAAAAACAGGAAAGTACACCATTACCTTTTCTCTTAAAGGCGCCTTGCATTAGTGTAAATGGGATGTTCGCTAAAACGCCTCGCCGGAGTTCATTTCGTCCTTTGTTCCATACAACCCTCTTCCGCCCCCGATCCGCGCATATATACATACGTATTTTCGCAGCAGCAATCTTTTAGGACCGTGGTTTGAGGTCGTAGCGGCCGTTGTGCTTTTCTTCGTTTGTTTTCCCAAAGGTGAGGGCGTATTCACGACGGGAATGCGTTCGAGCTCGTTTTTGTTTTCCGTTTCTCGTTCGCGTTTCGCTTATTCGGGTCCGTTTTTGTTCTCGCGCATACCTATGTGCTGTTTGTTCCGTTGCTTTGGTACAGCCGGGATTTGCGTTGAAAAATTTAAATGATCGCCTTTCTAAAGACGTTGTTGAACAATGCGGGACGATAGAATGACTGTGCTGCGTTTTTAGAATTCCATTTCTTATGGTAGCGGTTTGAAAACAAGGCTTGATGAAGAATCTTTCAATGTAAACAATATCTTTCTAAGGTTTCAGTTCTTAAAGGAAATATAGTAAGAACTGCGATGTATGGATGTGAACGAACGCTAATTATCTATCTGTAGACAACAATATAGAACGTTTTAATAAAAGAAATCCATTACAGCATATAGTATAGTCCTCAAATAGTGATCATGTCCTTTTGTTCCTGTTAGCTATATTCTGATCTATTCAGTGGGAGCTTACCATCTCAGCAAATACATGAATTTATTATAGGAAGGAATTCGCAGTCGTTTCCTTTGTACTGAAGGGAATTAAGGGGTCTGTGACGTCAATGAAAACCTTGCTTAGTTACCTGTTATATTAATAAAAGAAATAGAAAACTAGAAGTAACACGGAAACGGGAAAACACAACGAACATCCAAAATAGTAATGTGATTGCATTCTTAGATATTCAACTTTTACTGCTCTTTCTACATGCCTTCTTTCGTACCGTGTGTTCCAGAAGGTTGAGCACCCGGAAACAAAATAACTTGGAGTCCTTGGAACTCTCGAAGATATGAAAAGGAAAGGACACGATACTCAGGAAGCCAGTGGGGTTGTCGGCTTATCTCCAGTGAGATATAATGACACGCGGAAACGTTCCGGCTAGCACAGCGTAGGGTGTGGGTCAAAGTTAACTTTCGACAAAAGGGAATTATCCGCGCTGGGTGATGGCACAAGTATAATTACTTATAAATGCCACCGATTCGGTAAAAGGGTAAATTTGGCGTTTATACACCGACGACATGTTTGTATTACACCTAGATTGCTTACTGAATTGAAGTATAGAGGCGATGAATTACAAAACCGCTTGCATCTACTAATACTAAAAATATGGAGAGAAGAAAAGATACCGGAAGATTGGGAAAATAGACAGATTATAACAAGTTATAAAAAAGGAAACCAACAATTATGTAATAACTACAGGAGAATTACGTTACTAAGTACGGCGTATAAAATACTATCCACAGTAATACAAAAAGACTGGTAAATCAGAATAAAACCATTATAGGACAATATCAATGCGGATTTACGAAAGGAAGATCTACTCTGGATGCAATCCACACCATAAAACAAATAATTGAGAAGGACCGTAAATACAAGTTAGAAATTGAGATGCTTTTCATAGATTTTCGACAAGCATTTGACTCAATAAATAGAACACAGCTAATACGGGCATTAAAGGAATTAAAAATAACACAAAAATTGAGAAGATTTATAATGATGACGATGAAGAGAACTGCAGTTACCATAAAAACACAATTTGGAGAAACAGAAGAGTTCATCATTAACAAAGGTGTCAGACAAGGGGATGCACTGTCGGCCACGCTTTTCAATCTAGCGTTGGAACACATGTTAGCGAAGGTAGACTTAGAACTAGAGGAGGTCAGATAGTAGTATATGCGGATGATGTGGTAATTATAACAAAAAACAGGGCAATAATGAAAAAATGATGGAAATCATCGTTACAGAAGGAAAAAATATGGGACTACACATAAATGAATATAAAACAAAAATAATGAGATTTGCAAAGAAACTGGAAAAGAAATATGTCAAAATAGGTAACAACAATTTCGAAGCAGCTGAGGAATTTAAATATTTAGGTGTGAACTCATATCTGCTGGTGGAGACAGGGAAAGCGAAATTGAAGGAAAAATAATGTCACTAAATAGAGCTTTCTATGCCAACAAAAAATTACTGGAAAGCAAACTCCTAACAAAAAAGACAGAAATGAACCTTTATAAGACAATAATAAGACCAACCGTACTATACGCAGCAGAAACTATGAGCATGTCCAAAATAGATAACGAATAACTGAGAATAACTGAAAGAAAAATACTAAGAACAATACTAGGACCAGTGAGGATTAATGAGCACGAGTATAGATTAAGAATGAACCATGAAATAGCACGGGAAATGGAAGGTATTGATATTGCTAGCAAAATCAAAGAGCGATTGGTGAAATGGATAGGTCATGTATGGGGAGCGGGAGAATCCTCAACAATATACTGTGTATTAATATGGGAACCAGATGGTAAGAAAAGAAGAGGAAGACCAAGATCAAGATGGCTATATGAAGTGAAAGAGAACGTAAAACGGGTTGGAATAGAGAACTGTGGCAAAATATTAGCAGGCAAGTCGGAACCTTGAGAGGTGGGGATTGGTCCACCCCGACCAATGGATCTAGAGAGCTTCACAGAAGAAGCGTCTCCCCCTCCCCGAAGAATGTCAAGCCACTATTATTATTATATTGCTTGCTGAAGGAGAAAATTGTACCCAACAAGGTGAGAGCGAAATATCCAACCATCTCACTTTAATGGGTGATTGAGTAAAATGCGCATGCGCCACATATGTAAACTTATTGGCCCAACAATGACAGCCATTATAAAAATTGGCAGTATTTGTATTTGTGGTGATTTATGTCTGTCCTGCATAATCAAGTTAAATGTGAGTCAAATTACCAACGACTAAAGCATCAAAGTTATTTGCAATTAGCACGATGATTAGCGTTTGCCGGCGTCTGTGTATTAGTGTGCCCGACAAAGGTTGTGCTTGCTTTATTTACAAAACGAATGTTGGAAAAAACAACTAAAACTGAAATGGATATGTTTTTTATGTGAACCCTCTAGAGATACTGTAGAACAGCATATAACACTTCACAAGTATTGTAGAATAAGTTAATGATCAATTATGTACATATCTGTAACAGTAGTGACACACATTTTGTTATATTGCATACATCTCAGATAGTTATGAATGCCTAACAACGTAAAAAACAATAAACAGTTGTTGATGCTATATCAGTGCATTATTGACGTTTTCCAAACTCACGCGTGTACACGACGTCTTCACCACGAACATAACATACTGGCGACGAGGATTGTAGTAAAAATCAAGGCAAGTGGACCATTATATTCTGAAATATGAACGCTGAACAATTTCAGCAATTTCTTAATATACAAACACAACAACAGCAGATCACAAAATTAGTAGAAGCATTGGCAGCAAACACATTACAGTGTAATACAAACACAAATGTAAATTAAGATACAAGAAGATCCGAAAATGAAACAAAGAATATCATTAGAAATTTCAAATGTGAGAAATTCGATAAATGTACTACTGCATAGACCTACCTCGACTATTTTGAAGCACAGTGCTGCATGTGTGGGCTAAACAGTAGGCCAAACGATGAACATTATATTAATGCAAAACGTGAAATATTCTTATCATGCCTAAAACCAGACACACACAGAGAACTAAAAATTGCTTTTGCCAACACCACACCTAAATTTGAAGAACAGAATTATAAGGAAATATCGAAGAAATTTTTGGATTTATACCAAATAAAAATAACACGGTTCAAAGCATTAACAGATTTTTGAAATTGCACGCAAAAAATCAATCATTTGAAAACTACGCAAATAAACTAAAACAAATTTCAAATCACTGTGGTTATGAAGGCGAGATGCTAGATAGACAACTCAGAGACAGATTTGCTACAGGGCTGAATCACACAAAACTTGAAATCGAAATCAAGCAGAAGTGGCCTGATTTGAGGATAATCATTGATGGAACAGAAGAAGAAGTAACGTTGGCACAAGTTTTTGAAATGGCTCAAGCACGCGAAGCAGCAGAGAGAGATTATGATAATCTTAGTGAAGATGGTAATGCAGTTAACAAAGTAAGACCGAATGGAAAAGCAACAAGAAACAAAGAAACAACAAAAATCAGATTGATCAAAAAGGAACAGTGTAAGCGGTGTGGTAAGGAAAAACACAAAAATGGAAAATGTCCAGCAGCAAATTCCAAATGCCGAGCTTGTAGTTTGGATGGTCACTGGGAAACAGTTTGCCTGAAGACAGCTAAGGCTAAAATAATGCAAAAAAATAATATGCAAAGAGTTTCAGACAAATCTAGAACTACGTATCGCAGTAGAAGAATTCACAGAACAACACATCGTTGGGACAGCGATAACAGCACAACACGCAGTTCAGAAAACGGAAGTAATCAAAATGAAGGAATAATATTCAAGACAGGAGGCAGAATAAGGAGCAAGAAAATAAACGTCAAAATCAACAACATACGCTGCACAATGAATTGGGATCCAGGTGCTACTTACTCCATAATAAACAGTCAGCTGTAGAACGCCATAGGAAAACCAAAGTTGTCCAAAGCACCGAAGTTAAAAGCATATGGCGGTTTTGGTTTAAAAGCCATGGGTAGAACGTCAGTTAACGTCACTGTTAACAGAACAACCAATATATCTCACTGTAATTGTTATGAAGGATGCTGACCCAATGTTATTTGGTTTGCCATGGAGTGAAGCTTTCAACATGCCATTTCCAGCAGGAGTGTATACAATAAGTAGTCTACCTCAACGCAATACACACACATCAGCAAAGCACGAGACACGTTTGGAAACCATTATCAAGGAAAACCAGGAATTATTTGAAGACACATTAGATAAAATAAAAAACTACCAGGTCAAACTACACGTTAAACCAGATTCACAACCTGCGCACATCCCTACACGACCAATCAAATTCGGTATACAAAAGAACGTCGAAGCCGAGATCAAACGTTTGCTGCAAAAAGGAATTATTTCGGCAGTGGATCCAAATAAAACGCCAACTGAATGGGCAACACCGACGGTAAACGTGCCCAAAAAACATGGTAATATCAGGATTTGCGGAGATTTCAGAACGACAATAAATCCGGTACTCATTGCGGAAAAACACCCAGTACCACTTTTCGATCACTTACGCAGACAATTAGCCAACGGCCAAAATTTCTCTAAAATCGATTTAAGAGATGCTTATCTACAACTCGAAATTGAAAAGGAATCACGCAAATATGTCGTCATATCTACACACAAGGGCTATTTCCAGTACAATAGGTTACCTTTCGGAATTACGAACGCACCAGCCATATTTGGACAATACATTGAAAACCTTCTAGAAGGAATTCCTCACACAGCTGTCTATTTCGATGATATTGCTGTAACTGGACGAAATGATGAGGAACATTTGAACAATTTAACTGAAATATTTAGAAGATTGCGTAACGCAAGCATCAAGGTTCAACTCAACAAATGTACATTTTTACAACCATCCATAGAATATTTAGGTCATCAATTTAGCAGAGAAGATAGTCGACCGTCAAAGAGTAAGTTACACGCCATACAAAATGGAGCAATACCAACAAATGTCAAAGAATTGAAGTCATTCTTAGGACTAGTGAACTTCTATGAACGATTTATTCCAAATTTACATGGTATTTGTGCCAACCTTCATTTATTAACGAGCAAGATGGTCATGGGGAACATCAGAGCACGACACATTTAACAAGGTTAAAAGCTTAATCTTGAATTCTAAGGCATTGGTACCATACGATGAAACCAGAAAATTATTTTTAGCATGCGATGCAAGCGAACAAGGCGTTGGAGGAGTTCTGTTTCATTATGATGAACATTCCAAATGTGAAGAACCAATAGCTTTTGCATCAAGAAAGCTAAACAACGGTGGACAACAATATTCTGTGATAGACCGTGAGGCTCTTGCCATTTTCTTCTCAATAAAAAGTATGACCAGTACATACGAGGATGTCAGTTCACACTACTCACTGATCATAAACTGCTACAACATCTTTTTGGACAGAAACGTGACTTACCAAAAATAGTAAACAATCGGTTGATCAGATGGGCATTGTACATTGGTGCATACAATTACGACATCGTATACCGTCGAGGTAATGACAACACAATAGCTGATTTTCTGTCAAGACTACCTAATCAGTACGAAGAAATATCTGAAGAAGAAGCTCAAAGCCATAAAATGAACGAAAACTTATATAATGATAAGGTCAATGATATGCTTATCACACAACAGATTATTCGAAATCACACAAGCAAAGATCCAATGCTCAGAAAAGTAAGACAGTACGTAATATCACAATGGAATCAAAACCTTACACGCGAATTTACACCTTATTTCCATAAGCGCACGAAGATCTCAGTAGAAAACGGTATCTTAATGTGCCAAGGAAAAATCATCGCACCTGGAACACTCCGGCAACATATATTAGACATTTTGCACGAAGAACACCCGGGAGTGGTTGCTATGCGAGCATTAGCACATTACTACGTCTGGTGGCCGAACATAGACATCAACGATTATTTAAAACTTTGTAATGATTGTCAACATTACCGACAAAGTCAACCTGAAGTACCAGTTTTTTCATGGTCTATACCAGAGAATGTATGGGAACGCATTCATATTGACTTTGCAGGGCCATTTGAAAACAAATACTGGCTCATTGTTGTCGACGCCTTATCCAAATGGGCTGAGGTTACTCCATTATACACGATTACGACAAAATCACTATGTAATGCTTTAGATGATATATTTGTTAAGTTTGGTCTTCCACAAATCATAATATCTGACAATGGTACTCAAATGACGTCGGATGAATTCAAACAATACTGTACAAGAAAAGGAATCAAACACATGCGCACATCACCATATCATCCAAAAAGCAACGGTTTGGCAGAACGATTTGTTCGCACTTTTAAAACTCGCATGTCAGCGAGCAGATCTGATCACCTACAGCAGGTATGGGCAACCTGCGGCCCGCGGGCCACATGCGGTCCTCGAGTAAGGTTTGTCCGGCCCGCTACTGAATTCTTTCGTTGCACATTAGCACGGCCCGTCTAAACTTAATTCATAATGAATCATAAGGATACTACAAAAATGTATATTTTTCAAGATTACTCACAGCATAAAACTTCTACAAAAAAGGTTGTCCATGCCTGAGCTACAGGAATACACCACACAATACAACCAAGAAAAGCCCTAACGAACTAATGTTTGGTAGAAGATTACGTACACAATTAAATAACATAAAACCAAATACCCGTGAAGTATTGAAATATAAAATTATTAAGGACGAAATTGAAAACGGTAATAATCACGAGAGGACATTTAAAAGGGGAGAAGACGTATATGTGAGAACCAATCTAGAAAAGGAATGGAAACCAGCTAGAATCACGGAAAAAAACAATAAATATTCATACAAGATAACTACAAATGATGGTGTAGAACGAAGACGCCATGCAGATCACATACGACGTAGAGAGGATGAACAACCTATTGAAATAGAACTTAGCAACTCACCAGTCATATCGAACCAAACTGCACAAGCAGAAGTTGATACAACAGCCAAAGCAACTGACATAGAGAATGAAAACAGAAACAAACTTTTACCACTAATCACTAATGAAAATTTACCAGAAGAAATTCAAGCACCACTTTTAAGGAGGAGCCCTCGGATTCGGAAGACACCGAAAAGATTCCCAGAGTAATTCTTTTTCTATTAATATTATTTTATATTAAGATGTATCTATATCTATCTCTAAAACTTAATGGGGGAGAAATGTAGAATAAGATAATGATCAATTATGTACATATATCTGTAACAGTAGTGACACACATTTTGTTATATTGCATACATCTCAGATAGTTATGAATGCCTAACAACATAAAAAAATAAATAGTTGTTGATGCTATATCAGTGCATTATTGACGTTTTCCAAACCCACGCTTGTTCACCACGTCTTCACCACGAACATAACAAGTATGTATCATTATTTTGTAATTATATGAACAGGAGCAAGATATATTACATTTTGATTTACACCCTTTTTCTTTTCCTTGCCTTCTAAGAACAATGGTCCATAATTATATAAGTATAATACTGTTAGTCAAATACAACAAACAAATATTTGTAAAAATTACCTTTCAAAATCGATAGAAGTATATTTATTTAACATTAAAACATCACAAAGAATTTACATTCCAGTTCGATTCAATTAAAGAAGTTGCACATGTATTAACCGATTATAATCTATATCAAAGTAACAATAGTGTTATTATCATCATCCGAATCAGGAACTATACCGAAAATTTATCATTGAGTATGATACACTTATTACTATGAACCATTTCCGGTAATTACAATACAAATTTAGTAACAAACATATATGATCAGTTCCACATTCAATTATACTTCAGAATTTGTGATGTAAATATTAATACATTCACTAAACTTTGTTATATTAGATTAATAATTGGTTACTTTGTTCAAATTTGAACCGCCAACTTCTTTCGTTGACGCATGTCCAGTAAACACAATTCACCCATAAGAAAACGATAGAGCGATGTGTACCTCGCGTATTGTTGGTCACGATTTTCGCTCATTGTTAGGACAGGGAATTAGCAATATAGGTATAATGGATATATGTGTTAGTACAACCGTTCGTCAGATAGGGCGACCCATAAAATTACTTGAAGAAACTACCTTCGCTTTCTCCCATTGAAGACACTGCTCAAAGTACCAGGCCTGCAACAATTTGGTTAGAAACATAAAACAAACAACCGTAGAGACTTAACAAATTCTAATTCTCCGAATTTAGTAATATTTAACTGTATATATATATATATATATAAGACCACTAGGTTATTTTACACTTTAGTTGTCATGATGATGATGAGTGGTAAAGCTTCAGGAAAGAAGCGATTAACATGGAACTTACAAAGTACGGCGGATCAGAGTTAAAAGAGAGTATATGCACATTAATTGAAAACAATTGCAAAGAGGAAAACCTGGGATAATCACTAAATTATAGCAATACATAAAATGTATGTCTATATTGTATATACAGGGTGAGTCACCAGCTATTGCCACCTAGAATAATGATCGGAAGAATAGCCGACAAAAGCAAGTTATTAACGAAGAAACGGAGATTGGTATTCTAGTAGTGTGTTGTGTAGTGTTCTGCATCGCCATAAATATCAGCCTTACCATATCAGTCTTCACCAACAATGAACTGGTACGGATTTCATGAATCGAACACCTTCTGTAAATGCAAGTTAATTTCACCGTTTGACCTTCGTTGAATTTCAAAGACCTTAACCTTGCACATCATTAAATTCATCTCGACAGCCGCTATCAGAAAATAAGTACCAAAATATAGCATCACATCTAAAAAAACAAAGTCGACCTTCAAATCTCTGAAGCGACTCCACCTAGCAACAAAAACTAACATCATAAAATAACCCCCGTCGGCTCATGGGACTTTTGTTTCAAAACTTCTCTAGCACTCTAGCAACTTTTATACTTTCGGAGTTATTCTAGGTGGCAATAGCTGGTGATTCAGCCTTTATATGCTCTCTACCACTTTCAGAACAATAGGTCCTCTATTTCTCTTATTTTTTTGTTTTAATTTGCTCTCTGATAATCTGTGTCCACCATTTTGTTTGTTTTCTTTATCTATGTATCAATATCGTTCCGCATACCTCCTTTGGCTGTGTCCAAAGTTTCTTTCGTGAATTCCTGCCACATTTGTTCCAATACGTTTCGTTGTTTCCATTTTCTCACGTTTTTTGTAATTTTTATTTCTAATTGGCAATACTGCCTCTTCCACTGCGACCTTTGCAGATCTATTGTGGTCCTCATGCCTCCTTAGAGTATGTTCTCCAGCTTTATTCCTTTAATTAGACTTATTAACTTTGAGAGCGGTTCTTCCGCATATAGTCTCGCCTCGGGATATTGGTCTCCCATGTGTGACAGCCGCGTCCTTGCCAGTTCCTCGCATTGGCACAATACATGGATCGCGGTTTCTTCCTCAATTTGACAGAATCTACATATCGCTTCTTCTGTCAAGCCCATTTTATTCATGTGCTTGTTGAGCCTGCAGTGTCCTGTTAGTAGGCCCACTATCCTTCTGACGGACTTCCTGTCCCTGCGTAGTAGGTCCTTTGTAAATTTCGGTATTTGCTCTCCAAGGAACTGTTTCGCCGATCTCTCGTCTGGGGAGTTCCTCCACCTTTCCCGAGATTTATCCTCGGTCCACTTTCTTATGGCCGATTTTTTTTTTGATAGTCTGTATGTTTTCATTACTTCTTTTCTTTTCTTTGGTATTTGTCCTACGTTGATGATTGTGGGCACTGCCTTTGCTCTCCATTTAGCCATGATTAAGCAGTGATCGCTATATATTTCTGGTCCTCTTTTGGCTCTCACGTCCAATACTTCTTTTCTGTGATCATTTCTCATCTCTACTCCGTACTTCGCTTGTGTATTTGCTTGTGCTTGTGAAATAATTGTTCATGACGTGTAAATTGTTTTCTACGCCGTAATTCATGAGCCTATTAACGTTGTTGTTACGGTGTGATCCTCTACATATATTTTCCCATTATACTAAATTCTTTGTTATTTTTACTTCCTACTCTGCTGTTGGAATCTCCCATTATGATTATTCTCCCTGTTATTTGTGTTGCTTCTGTAAGTTGATCCCAGAAGTTATCTTTTGATCTACTTTTTCGCCTTAGCTTGGCCGGTGCGCTGCTGTGATATCTGTTTTTTCCTCTGTTTGTATTTCCATGCTCAGGATTCTTGCTGTGATATATTTCCCATTTGTTAGATATTCTATGTGCCTTGT
The DNA here is from genome assembly GCA_038088585.1 of Chrysina gloriosa. Taxonomy (NCBI): domain Eukaryota; kingdom Metazoa; phylum Arthropoda; class Insecta; order Coleoptera; family Scarabaeidae; genus Chrysina; species Chrysina gloriosa. Next base: position 10,306,615 of record CM076095.1, read on the forward strand.
ATTAAGTATTACCGCTACCCCTTTTCTAGCTCTTGTGTCATTATTTACCCCACTGTATATCAGTAGGGATCCTGCGTCCATTTCTAATTGCTAATAAAGTAAAGTACATTAGTTCATAAACAGAGCTAATAAGTCTTCGTTCTTATCACAAACTGGTAAATATACTCTTCGATCATCTTAACATTTCTCGAGCACGTCTTTCAACTTTAAACCGATTCCTAGCGATATATCGTGCATGAGGAAACCTGCACATAATTTCCTCGTTCAAAAACGAAATCGAACAGAAACTACCCTTCCTTACATATAACAAGTGAGAGCATATCCACATATATATGTACAATATGTATATACATATACACAGCTACCATGCATGTATCCCTCCAGTCTGTATTTTACGTACTTTACGACAAGGATATAACAACCACTTGGCAAGAATAAATAAGTCCTGTAGGGCTCAGTTCGACGTTATTCAATTTCACCTTTCGTCCTGCGTTCCGTCGACGCTGCAGAGCGGTAACGCAATCTTACGCTGCTGCGTCGTTAATTAAAGACGCGCGATTTACCGTGCTCTGCCAACTTTGCAGCGAGCACTTCAATCCTCTACTACGGTAAGGGATGCGACCGCACGTATACCTTCCTTCCGTCCCTCGCTCCACCAAGTCCAATATTTATCTTAATTAAATATCTTGGACGAAATATGCAGTCTGGAATGGTCTTCTTGAACTGTTTTTGTTCAACTTTCCGAATTGTTTCATTAAATTCTGCGATCCCGGATTTGAGATACGACTACGAGGACTTTGTGTTAATAGCGTGTAATACAGCTTTAGATCTATACAGGGATTTAAAGCATTGGATTATTAGAAATGTTTCTTCCCTACTTTATAAACATAACAGGAATACAAATTATATTTAAAAAAGGATTTAGTTCTTATTCATTAAATACATGGTTAATTCGCGCGCAGTTACTTTTAAATTGTAAAGACGTGTAAAAAAATAATTAGAGTACCGCAAAGGGACATGCAAGGAACAGACGACAATATGAGGATTTTATTAGATATGATTAAAACATTAATATCCGATGTAAAAGAATACCAGAATGACCAGAAGGGTTACCAACAGGAGTTAAATGAACTGACGAAGGAAAACAATGTGTTAAGTGAAGAAAATAAAAGGAGGATAGAGAAAGATCGAATTAAAAATAACATTGTAATAACGGTATTGAAAATAAATACATGCAACAAACAAAACCTAAAAATTTAAATGGGAAATTTTTAGGTTTTGTTTGTTTGAAAATTTTTATGGAGCGGAAAATGGGCACGAAAATTCAAATAAAGGAGGCAACGAAAATAGGTATGACAGTATATAAAATCGAATGAAATAATTGAGTGGATAAAGAACTTATAATGGAAAATAAAAATAAATTGAAAGCTTTGCAAGAGAGAATTTACATCAATAGCGAATTGACCAAGAACGAACAAGAAACACAGAAAAATTAAAGGAAATTGCAGAAAAGGAAAGAAAGAAGGGGAGAAATGTACGAGTAGGATACCGAAAAATTACAATTAGTGAACAAGAATATTTTTGGGACAGTGAAGATCAAGGTGCAAAGGAGTTGATAAGAAATCAAGAAACAACTATCCCAAAAAGCTTATAAAGACGAAATGAGAAGGAGAAACGAACACGACTAAGGCAAAAGACAAAGACATGGATAAGGATATAACAAAAAGGAAAAACGAAGACGATCCAAGCAAAATACAAGGAAGTGAATAAGGATACTAAACGAAAAACAGAGGAATACCACAGAGGCAGCCATAACCCATTTATCTCCAGCATTTGTCCGAGGACGATATTCGGCGTAGCATTCCTAGGCTTAAAGATAGATTTACTTCTGAAGATGATCAGATTCCTGCTTTCTTGGTGAGAGACTGTGGGAATGCTTTAGCTGCACCACTAGTAAAAATATTTAATTTAGCTCTTACAACGTCCACATTTCCTACTGCTTGGAAGGCTACCAGAATTGTTCCTGTTTTGAAGCCGGGCCACTCTTCAGACATAAGTAATTATAGACCCATTGCTATCCTACGTAACTTTGCAAAAATTTTGAAACAGCTATATATACTAAAATCTATCCACTAATCAGACCGTCAGTTTCTCCATATCAACATGGTTTTATGGAAAAGAGGTCTACTGTTTCTAACCTGAGTGTCACTAATGCTTTGGATGCTGTGCTTTAAGTTGACGCTATTTATACCGAATTTGCCAAGGCTTTTGATAGAGTAGATCATGAGACTTTGCTAATTAAGTTGAAAAACTTTGGATTTAGCGAACCTTTAAGGGCTCTTTTGACCTCCTATCTGTGCAATAGACCTCAACGTGTATTTTGTAAAGGATACACTTGTTTGCCTTATATGGCCACTTCTGGAGTTCGGGAGGGCTCAAACCTGGGACCACTTCTTTTCATCATCTTCATTAATGATCTGGTTGACAAGATTGCATCCGATAAGCTTCTTTTTGCAGATGACATGAAGTTGTATCGTACGATCACCAATTCTAGCGATTGTGTATTGTTGCAAATGGACTTGGACAATATACAACAGCCTACCTCTGAACCCTAGTAAATGCAAAGTTCTCACTTATACCAAAAGACTCACTCCCACTAACTACACATGTATGCTTGGTGATGTTACTGTTTCTAGAGTTCAGACCGTTAGAAATTTGGGAGTAACATTTGATGCTGAGCTAACTTTCAATATTTATGTTAACAACGTGGTAAAGCAGGCTGTGCAGACTTTAGGATTCGTGATTCGGAACTGTCGATCCTTTACAAATATTATAGTATTGAATACGCTATACTTTACGTTGGTGAGGACGAAGTTGGAATATGCTGGATTGATCTGGTATCCCCATTATCGAACTCAAAAATATATCTTGGAGATTGTGCAGCGAGGATTTGTCAAATTCCTGTGATAAAAAGTAAGTGGTGTGTACCCTTCGAGGGGGTATGATCATTCCGTGCTGCTTCCCCGTTTCCTAGTACCATCCCTCCCCTTCAGACGCTTCTTCTTCAGCCTCAATTTCCTTGACAAACTTCTTCACAATGAAGTCGACTGTTCGAAGATTCTATCTTTATTTAGCTTCCTGGTGCCACAATTCTTCACTCGTCCCTCTTCAACTTTCTATCTTCCTTTTCCCAGAACCAATTTAATGATAAAATTACCTATCTATGTGATGTCCTGCAATTATAATCAGATATCTTCTTACGCAGATATTCATTTCAACTCGTTACCTTTATTTAAGCATATCATAAACAAACACTGCAATAGATACATATGCTTTATAAATATCTTGTAAATATATGTTGCTTGATTACCATGCTTTATTGATATTTCTGCCTACTATTTTTATTATTTTTTATACATGATTTAATTTAATTTAATTTTATATTTGCAGGTGTATAACCTATGATTAAATTTAGTTCTTATTCAAACCTGTTGTCCTGTAATTGGAATGTAATGTTCTGTTGGGCAAGTAAATAAATAAATAACGACAGAAAATAAACAAATAAAAGACCAAACAACTAGGAACAAAATAGTCGCAAATAAAAAGAAGACCATGTTAAACAGATTAGGAACTTGGAATGTGAAGAACATTACAAATAAAGAAATTAGAATTAGAAAGTGCGAACATAGGATTGGCTGGAATTACAGAGGCAAATGGGAAAGGTACAGGGATTATAGAATTGGAGAGGGGATGCTGGATAATATGGTCTGGGGTAAATATAGAAGAACATGCAAGGGCAGGTGGCGCTTTGAGTATTCGTGGGGAAAATGTGAAGAAAATTAAGAAGGAAAATTTTGTAAGTGAAAGAATTATGTCGATAAACATGAAAGAAGGAAGAGAAGAATACTTGATAATTGTAGCATACGGACCGGACAAAGATGCAAAACAGATCAAAAAGGACAAATTCTTCTACGGCCTACAATCTGAGATTGATGAAAACCAGAACAATCTATTAATAAGGGGAGATCTAAATGGGGGAATTGGAAATCATAATAAAAATATGGAATGGTGTATAGGGGGACATGGAGAAAATTTTAGAAATAATAACGGAGAAAGAATAACAAATTTTCGCCTAGGGCACGAATTAATTATAACAGATACACATTTCGAGCATAAGGACATCCACAAATATACCAGAGAAGTTATAGGTCGTAATGAACGATCGATAATAGACTATTTTCTGCTTAGTAAAGAACTCAGAAGGCTGATCAAAGGCATAAAAATCAATAGAGCACCAGAAATTGGAAGCGGTAACTTGCTGGTTAGATTTTGGATAGAAGACGAAGAGGACGTACGAGGAAAATCAAAAACTGTTCTTTACTGTTCCAAGAAATACTAGAAAAGGCGTAGTAACAACTTTAAAAAACATAAAAGATGAAAATGGAGATATTATTACGAACGAAGAAAGAATTATGGAGAGATGGAGAAAATATTTCAAAGATTTATTAGAAGAAAACTAAATAATTACAACAAAATGTACAAGTGAGAAAATATCTCATATTCCATGAGTACGAGAACAACAAACATTGAATAGTATAACAGAAGAAGACGTAAGAGTGACAATAGGCGTAGAGAAAATGGAGAAAGCACCAGGAAGAGACGACATAACAGCAGACATGCTCAAGGCACCGAACAAATTATAACAACCGTAAAGGTATTGATTAACAAAGTTTTTAACACAGGTTTAGCACCGATTGACTGGCAAACAGGAATCATCGTACCAGTACCACAAGAAAGAAGATACAAGAGACTGCAGAAACTATAGAGGAATAACTTTATATAGGGAAAATATACACAAGAGTAATTGAAAAAACATGCGAGAAACATTGAAAGACCCGTCTGAAGATGCACAGTTTGGACTTAGACCAAATAGAGACGTGACAGGTGCGAACTTCATAATAAAACAAATAAGCGAGAAGGGAAAAAAGGAAGCAGGGGAGCTGCATCGATACGGTAAATAAAAATGATATCTGGACACTACTGCAGAAAAGAGGGGTCGAGGAAAGAAATAATTTCTGCGATAAAATGCCTCTACAATAAAAAAGAAGCTTGGTCAGAATGCATCATGAAAAACCACAACACCGTGAGACAGCACAAGAAGTAAGACAAGGGTGCATTCTGAGCCCCCTATGTTGCTTACAGTAGTCTTAGAAGAAATCATAAGAGAAGCAAAACGGCAGGTAAAGCAGTACAACACAGAATATTGGAATATGAGGCCGATAGGAATATCAAAACTGACATATACTGACGATATGGTTTTAATAGCCAAAAATGAAGAAATTTTAAATGAAAATGTAAAAAAATACAATAGATGTCTGGGAAAAGTAAACCTGGAAATACATAAGCGGGGAAGAAACGAAAACTATGTTAATCAGCAAGGAGAAAAAGAAACATGAAGTCTTTCTAAATCAGAAAAAATTGGAACAGGTTAAAAATAAATATTTAGGGACAATTCTAACAGACGAAGTGAGGTTCGATGAAGAGATGAAGAGTAGAAACGAAGCAACAGGAAAATTGTTTAACAGCATCGAGTGTACTTTCCTGAACGAAAAAAGAAATACCAAAACAGATTGAATAGAAAATTTTAAAGAAAATAGCTGCACCAATACCTACTCAAATACGGATCTGAAGTATGAACAACAACAAAGAATCAAGAATAAAAGATACAAAGCATTTCAAATTCTATTCCTCAGAAGGATAGATAGAAAAACAAGATTAAATAAAATAAGAAATTATAGAATCAGTGAAAACTTAAAAATGCAGCCCACACAAAACAAGATATAAGAAGGAGAACTCAGATGGCTAGGATATGTTATGAGAATGGGAGAAGATAAACTGGTAAGAACAGTTTTCTAAGCCAAAGCAAACAAAAGAAAACTAAAAGGAAGACCAAGAAAGTGTTGGATAGAGGAAGACAGGGAAGCGACGTAGAGAAGAAATATAAGTTGGAAGGAAATCCGAAGACAAGTGCAATACAGGAAAACATGGCGAAAGATATGGAAAAGAAGCTCCAACGTGACTCAACTCCACGAACCCCAACACCCAGCAGGGTATAAGGGTTAGGATCAAGTAAGTAAGTACTTTTAAATCCACATACGATCCCAGGTTGTCAAATCCTTCCATCTTCTTCCACTATATCATGTATGTATACCACCGTCTTCAACCATGAAATCTTGTGAGGTAGTCCCTGGCAGAGATGTTTTTGTGAGTACACAGACGATCTAGGTACATATATCGGTAGTGATAAAGAGAATTTATCCTTAAATGTGCGTTATTTTGAGGTTTCGATAAATAGATTGATTCCGAAACATATCTAGACATTGAAAATTTGCAATCTCTCGGAGCCTTTTCGATTGGCAGTGTTATAATTTTTTAATATTGGAGTCGCTCGGTGAATTTCAGAATTTTTACTCCATACGTCTATACTTATTTTAGCATAACTTTGCATAATAGTAATAACTAAAACCGCGTATTTCCTTATACTCATATTTGGGTGTGAAAGCTGGGTTATGACAAAAGAGATTGAGAACAATGCCGCAAATAATGGCAATGTAATAGCTAGAACGCGTATTGGCCATACGCAAATTGGATAATGTCATCAATGAGGATGTGAGGAAAGAACTAGAAATAGAATCAATTGTGGATAAAATTGAAGAAATGCAACTCAGATGGCATGGAAATAAATCATAATATATAGGTGAAGATTATATGGAAAGCAAAAATTGAACACAGAAGTTAAAGGGCTAGGCCAACTAAAATATGGAATAAAAGAACGGAGGAAATTCTACGATATCTACATCTGCAAAAGTATCTGCCCTGTATATATATTTATACAACTTTAACAGGCCTTTCAGGTTCATTTGTGTATTATCTTCTTCAATTCGTTCCTGTTTTTCGCTCTTATCCTCCATTTGTTTATTCCTTTTCTTGGACATTAGCCATTACCGACTGGAACCAGCTGTTTCTAGTCCAAGCTTGTTTTCTTGTTCTGGTTGGCTCTAAGGATACTATTTCTTTGACTATGCGAATATCTTCTGTCTTTTGTATATGTCAGAGCCATCTAAGTCTCTACGCCTTGATAAATTACGTGATATTTGGTCGTCCATACAGTTGTTCCAAATCCTCGTCTTTTCCATATCTCACAATTTTTCTTTCCTCTAAAAATCCTTCTCCATGTTTTCCTTTCCCAAATTTCCAATTTATCTGCGTCGTCTTTATTCATAACGTCATTACTGTGCGCTTTCTTTAGGTTAGTGTTTATAATTATTTTCACGGAAATGTATAAATTAGCATTTCTATTATATTCAGCTAATTACATGGTATTCATAAAAAATCAAGCTATAGTTTTAATTTATCAAACCATTATCATCTAAAATTTACATTTTGCCACCTGATTTACAAGAATCCAAATTATTCACGGAATACCTAAGCCTAAAAATTTTAAAATACGTACTTTTTGAAAAACTTTAAATTGCTTTTTAAGATTTTGACAACACATATTTGGATTAGTCTACAGTATGTTGTATATCACAGGAAAGGGCATGAAAAATGCCGTAAAGCGACACCTCTCCCAGCTCTCTAGCTCAATTAGGCGAACAATTCAAAAAAATTCCGGTTTTTGCGGTTTTTGGGCAAATTTACATAGCGGTAATTCAAAAACGACTTGATATATCTGTATGAAATTTGGTATTTTTCCAAGCCTATATTATAAAAATATACCTACGGATAATTTCATAAAAATCTGAGATGGTTAGGTTTATAATGTGCGTTGAGTTGACCTGGAACGACCCAAGAGCAAAAAGAACTGTAATAGGGAAGAGCACATGAAGAATGGATTCTGGAAGAACTGGAATCAGAGTAAGCAAAATTAATAGGAAATTGTTCCAAGAAGTAAAGAACATAAAGAATGCGTTTAAACCAAAAGTAAGTATGATTATAAGGATTGATGAGGACAACCTTGTAACGATTGAAACAGAAATGATAGATGCATGGAAAAGATACTTCCACAAGCTGTTACATACACAAACCGACGAAGTAGGACTTCAACTTATTTAATATCTAGGAGATTAATTAGTGAAGGAGTTAACAATAGATCAAGGAAGATCGAAAGCCATCAACAAACTTCGAAGCGACAAAGCACCCGGATATTATATAATACCTGTAGAAGGTCTTAAGAATCGGGGAGAAGTGTTTCTTCTATAGCAATTGTTCATAATCTTATTTGCCAATTATAGAAAGAAGAAAAAAAAAGCATGAGAAAAATTGACGAAATAAAAAAGTTATAGCCAAATTCTTAGAATTTTGGAGGAGATACCTCGACAAGCTATTACATACACAAACCGATGAAGTGGGACTTAAACTTACTTACCTCTAAGCAGATTAATTAGTAAAGGAGTCAACAATAGCTGAAAGATCGAAAATGACATCAATAAACTTCAAAACAACGAAGCACCTGGAAATGATATAATACCTGTAGAAGGTCTTAACAATCTGGGAGCGGTGTTCCTTCTATAGCAGTTGTTCATCATCTTATTTGTCAATTATAGAAAGAAGAAAAAAAAAGCATGAGAAAAATTGACGAAATGAAAAAGTTATAGCCAAATTCACTGAATTTTGGAGGAGATACCTCGACAAGCTACTACATACACAAACCGATGAAGTGAGACTTAAACTTACTTACCTCTTAGGAGATTAATTAGTAAAGGAGCCAACAATAACTGAAAGATGGAAAATGCCATCAATAAACTTCGAAACAACAAAGCACCTGGAAATGATATAATACCCGTAGAAGGTCTTAAGAATCGGGGAGCGGTGTTCCTTCTATAGCAGTTGTTCATCATCTTATTTGCCAATTATAGAAAGAAGAAAAAAAAAGCATCAGAAAACTTGACGAAATGAAAAAGTTATAGCCAAATTCTTAGAATTTTGGAGGAGATACCTCGACAAGCTATTACATACACAAACCGATGAAGTGGGACTTAAACTTACTTACCTCTAAGGAGATTAATTAGTAATGGAGTCAACAATAGCCGAAAGATCTAAAATGACATCAATAAACTTCCAAACAACGAAGCACCTGGAAATGATATAATACCTATAGAAGGTCTTAACAATCTGGGAGCGGTGTTCCTTCTATAGCAGTTGTTCATCATCTTATTTGTCAATTATAGAACGAGGAAAAAAAGCATGAGAAAAATTGACGAAATGAAAAAGTTATAGCCAAATTCACTGAATTTTGGAGGAGATATCTCGACAAGCTACTACATACACAAACCGATGAAGTGAGACTTAAACTTACTTACCTCTTAGGAGATTAATTAGTAAAGGAGCCAACAATAACTGAAAGATGGAAAATGCCATCAATAAACTTCGAAACAACAAAGCACCTGGAAATGATATAATACCCGTAGAAGGTCTTAAGAATCGGGGAGCGGTGTTCCTTCTATAGCAGTTGTTCATCATCTTATTTGCCAATTATAGAAAGAAGAAAGAAAAGCATCAGAAAACTTGACGAAATGAAAAAGTTATAGCCAAATTCTTAGAATTTTGGAGGAGATACCTCGACAAGCTATTACATACACAAACCGATGAAGTGGGACTTAAACTTACTTACCTCTAAGGAGATTAATTAGTAAAGGAGTCAACAATAGCCGAAAGATCGAAAATGACATCAATAAACTTCGAAACAACGAATCACCTGGAAATGATATAATACCTATAGAAGGTCTTAACAATCTGGGGGAGGTGTTCCTTCTATAGCAGTTGTTCATAATCTTATTTGCCAATTATAGAAAGAAGAAAAAAGAGCATGAGAAAAGTTGACGAAATAAAAAGTTATAGCCAAATTCTTAGAATATAATAGAGAAGATACCTCGACAAGCTATTGCTTACACAAACCGATGAAGTAGGACTTCAACTTACTTAACACTTAGGAGATTAATTACTCAAGAAGCCAACAATAGCTGAAAGACCGAAAATGCCATCAGTAAACTTGAAAACAACAAAGCAGCGGGAAATGATGTCTTAAAAATGGAGAAGAGGTGTCACTTCTATAAGAATGTTTTGTAATCTTATTTGCCAAACATAGAAAGAAGGAGCAAAAGAAGCAAAATTAACGAAATAAAAAATTATAGCCAGTAGACTATGTCCTAGAACTTTGGAAATATTCCTCGTATTTCAAATGTAAAATGCTGTCATCTATATTCGGTAATGCCGCTGAAACATCATACTCTCACCTGATTGTGCGTTTCATGTCGTTTGACCATTCACCGTTCTCAGATCATGAAACCGATTATAACAACGTATTTACAAACATCAGTTAATGCTATTTTGCACGAAGTGTAATAATTTTGCGGTTACCTACCTTATAACCTCATTCATTTTCCTTGTTTGTTTAAGATAATACGCAATTTTAAATTTAAAACAAGCAATTCACATGAAAAGCGAAAATTGTTTCAACTTACAATTTCATAACCTCTTAACGACGTCATAGTTCATTATATAGTTTTAATTGTTGCAATTTTCATTTCGTCTGAAAAGTTTCCATTGCATGCTAGCTACGTTGGAAGAAAGTTTCGTTGTTGGTCATCGTGGTATAGAAATCGGATTCAGTTGTATGAGTTGTTAACTCGCAGAACAGGAAAACTTCATTCTTTTAGTTTTCTACGTTTCCGCTCCAACTATTTGTACAGGTGAACGTAAATGCATTGGCAGCGCAGTAATTCAGAAACAATCTTTACGAATGCTCTTCAATACGAGGGATAAGCTGAAATTATTATTATATAAAATAGCTTCAAAATAAGCGTAAACTATGGTATCAATCTCTTCTTTAGACGAATACCTTCTACCCCACAAATTTCGTTTAAGCGCAAAAAGTAGCCAAAAGTTACAGACTGCTAAGTCAAGTGAGTACAGCGGATGTTCTATTACTTTTATATTTTTTTCAGCAAAATACTGGAGAGTTGAACCTGCGGTATAGGACGATGCATTGTCATGGTGGAACATAATTCCCCTGTCTGGAACTCTATTGAACACTTCAGGCAAACATTTTGCAGTGTACCACTTAGATGTAGTTGTCCTTTGTCCATCCAGCTTAATTTCATTTACTAAGACCGTACTTCTGAAGAATACGGCATACATAATCTTTTCTATATTGTAGGAGTATTGTAGGAGTATCCTCATCCTTGTGAATCCATACACGACTCTCTTGGCGGATAGGTCGAAAAAGAGAATATAAGTATCATCACCTATCACTACTTTCGAACAATTTGGTGCCCGTCATCATTTAATAAATTTAAAGTTTCGTGGCAAATTCTCACACGCTCTGATTTTTGGAAGTCAGAAAGGTGACGGGGCACTAAACGACTTACCACTTTTTTTTAAATGCAGGTGAACGTGTATGATTGTTTTTACAGCTGAGGATTCAATCTTGAATTGATGCTCTATTACCGCATGTTGCTTTATTGTCATCTTTAATTATTTCTTGAACAGCAGCAGTGTTTTTGTCGTTAACAGCCGTAGGAGGACGCCCTGCTTCTTCTTGATGCTGAACAGATTTCCCTTCGCGTTCAAGTTCCTTATACCATCGGTAAATTGTATCCAAGGAGGGTGCTTGTCCACTAAGAAATAAATCTAAACTCTCTTTGCACTCATAAGCGCTTAAGCCGCTTTTAAAATCATAGTAAATTATGATTAGAAAGTGCTCTCTGGTTAATTCCATTTTATTTTACTTTTAAAAAATAAGTAGCTGAGTTATAACGAACGTAATTTCAACAACTCAAATGATAGACAAAAAGTTGCTCCAAATAAATACTGTGTGATTGTTTTTCATAGTCTACTAGATTTTCTTATGCTCAATATATTCAGCTTACCCCTCGTAGTATAATTAAAAATTTGAATGTTCAACCAGTTTCATTTTTCATTTTTATATACACTAAAACCGCATTTATATCCGCTCTCATTTGTATCCTCCCGTACTTATATCTCGCTGTAGCTTTCACTTTATCCGCCCTCATTTATATCCTCCCGTACTTATATCTCGCTGTAGCTTTCACTTACATCCGCTCGACATCCTCAACTCGTATACCTCCTGACTAACATGGACCAATCAGTCGTTGTGTCTATGTTCAAATAAGTCAATCATCGTGTAACGCGCCAATTTTCCCTCCTCTGAGTAGCAGTGGTGGAATCCCCTGCCGCGAGGATATAAGTGAATGTTTACGTCCTTGAAAGGCGGATATAAATGCGATTTCAGTGTACCGTTTTAATTAAGGTCGTACCTTTTTCACAACGTCATCGTAAAATACTCCTTTACCCTAGACATTGCAGACCAGGACACAAATATTTGTTTTGTTTAAATGTATAAAGAAAAACCTTCACCTGAATTACCCTTACTTTTGTTATAAGAAATGGCAGGGTTATTCCCTTACCTGTAAGCTTAACAAGTGCTAAAGCCAACAATGACAAAGCATCTTGAGCATAATTCTCTTAAGAGCAAATTGTTCCACAGCAGTTTGTTTGTTGTTTCTTTTTGTATATCGCTCTCATAAACGGATGTGTCTTTTCCTTGTGCAGAATTATATAAAAGAACCTTCTTTTGTAGTAATTATTAGTGTTTATTTATTGCCCCGTCCCAACAGTTCACCCATCACGTTATCAAAGGTTTTATCAAATCAAAATTCCGTTTTTAAAATTACGAAAACCATTAAGTAATCTGAAATAAAAATTAGTATTTATTTAGCACCTATCAGAAGGTCATAAATCGTAGGTTGGGTGCCTCAAGATATTTATTTTTTTGTGATTTTATCTATTTCCTATACGCAATAACATTGTAAATTAGGCCTTTCCATATCAATCTTTACAAACCGAACTTTTAGTTATTTAAACTAAAATAGATTTATTGTTAGTGCGGAATATATATCTTCTTCTACAACTGATGACATTTCAGTATTCCAATAAAAGACCAAAAAACGCAAAGATTGGATGAATTGGAATGAAAATTGTAAATTTTATATGTAGACAGTATTAGAGATACTATAAAATAGCTACTACTTTTCCTTGCCATTTTCACTTTTACCAAGGTAGCTAAATATGAGGAAAATCTGAACGATCATTACCATAACAGAAATTGAATGACCCTTCGAAATTAATTTTTGTACTAGTTAGGTATATCTAAAGTAAGAATTTTCTATTTTTGCTGTGCTCACATGATTCTATGAAATAAGTGTCAGGAATAGGTACTGATGGCAATAATGAAATGACATCGAAAGATACCAAAATCTCGCCTTCTTTTAATTTATAATTTTGAATTTTCTCAATGAATTCTGAAGAATCATTTTCTGCTAAACTTTCAGATTTTATGGCTAAATTTCTAAACTTTTCGACAAGCCACTTGAATATCAAAATAGAAGAATATATCAAATTAGTAATACTTTGTATGGCCCACAATGTTCCCAAATTGATGGCAAATATTTTGAAAAAAACGCCCGAGACTTTTATGGACAATAATTTATCCCCATCTATGGCCAATTTGTTTATGACTAATCTCGAGACTCAATTTAAAAGAGATACTGGGTATTTCCCGAGTGTTGGAACTAGGTATGTAGAGGACATATTTGCGAATTTTGACATTAAAAAGTATAAATTACAGAACTTTTTAGAGGAATGAAATTCTAAATACAACGCCGTGAATTTTACGATGGAAAAAGAGAAAAATAACTAACTTCCGTTCGTCGATACTTTAGTAATCAGGAATAGCACCAACTTAAAGATCGATATATGTACATATATTGTAAAGAAACCAATGCCAACAGGTTCATAACTGACGGTTCTAACCACAGCTTTCAACAAAAAACATACTTCTTTTAATTATCTAGTATATCGACTATTACATTTTCCTCTCACAACAGAGAGATATCAAAAAGAAGTTAAATACATAAGAAACAGAGCCGAATACAATGGTTTCGAAGCAAAATTGATTGATAACTTAATTGTTCTATTTATGAGTTTAATAATAATTCGTATAATGTATGCTGTTGTCTTAGTCAGTTTATATATATATAAATTCTTAACAGGTATACCTTTCAAAAAGAGTGAAAGACTAGAATTCTTTAAGTACGTATATTAAGCAATTATATATTGTCCTTGTATCTCGTATCAAGGTTTGGCATGTAGGATAGAATATAATTTGAATAGCTATGAGTGATCAGCCCTTTCGTATACAATAACCAATTAAAAATAAATATCTGTCACCAAAATATTCAGAGTTTGGGTAACAAGATTTTATTAGTTGAAGATGTAAATGGTTATCTATGTAATGTTTTAATTTTAACGGAACATTTGCAAACTCCTGAGCAGATTGATGTCCATAAGCTAAAAATTCTCATTGATTACGTCATATTGTAGATCACTATCGATACGTGGGGTGTAGCGATCTACAAGAACATAATGGCTCACGTAGGATAACGACGAAGTCTAGTACTTCTATTGATAACTTTTTGTTGAGTGGTGATTCTGTAATCTATAGTACCCGAGTGCACAGTGGCTTGTCTGATCATTCATTGCAGATTCTAGAATTACATAGTAATATTTGAAATAAGGACAGAGTGCCGCAACTGATCAAACGGAGAACTTTTAGTAACGTAAATTTTTCGCGATTTATTAGTTATTTAGATGGAGAGAAATGGAGCACAGTGTTTGCAAGTAAATATCCGGATGTAGCGTTTGAAGTATTTTATGAAACAATGAGTTATTATTTTGAACTACGTTTTCCTCTCAAATCTGTTCAAAAACAAATTAGTAACGAAGGAAGCGCCTCAATTATGATTACATAAATTTATACATACCTACCAAAAAATTATATTTAGAGCAATTAAAAAGACAAAAGCAGAAATATTACGACAACCAAATAAAGACAGCTATCAACAAATCAAAAACTGTTTAGAAAATGATAAATAATTTCCGTAATAAAACTCCGAAAACTAGGAGTTATGTATACAACCATTTAAATATATTTCTGCTTGGTCAGACAAGTCACGACTACTTAACACGTAAGAAGGACCTGTTACAACCCCCTGCTCATCCCATTTTATTAGTTATTAATATATGGGGTGTAAATTTTTCAATGCATTAGATGACTCCACTAAGTCATCTCCCAATATAATGTTTTTAAAAGTCGACTGAAACAGCATCTGTTTTTGTTTTAATGTTTTTATTGTACTTTTTGTTATTTTGACAATGTCGACTTCTTTTTATAAATATATTATTATTATTATTATTATTATTATTATTATTATTAATTAGGAAACAAAAATTCAAAACCTTAATTAGGGAATCCACAGGTTTTACTTTGGACAAACAAGTCAAAAAATTCGTGACATTATCGTTCTAGCATAGCATTAAAGCTATTCCCACAGTTTTCAAGCAATTCAATTTACAAGTCGCATATAAATCGGTTAATTCTTTACGTAATCTTTTGGAAAACGGCCAGGATAAGGTGAAATAAATAAAAAGATCAGGTATTTACGACGTCAGTTGTCAGGAATGTGGCATAAAATACATTGGGCACACAGAGCGATCAATTCTAATACGATACAATGAGCACATTGCTCATTTTCGATTCAACAGGCCTGAAGAATCAAGTGTGATTCGACATATTTTGACCAAAAACACGCTATGCTAATAAAAAGTTTGAAATTAATTAGGGCGGTAGACAATAACAGGGAACTAGATAGTTACGAAAGTATATATATAAATATATATATATATATATATATATATATATTTTACCCTTTCTACCTTTCGGTGTAAGGGTTACGAAAGTATATATATGTATGTATGTAACTATGATAGTTCCCAAATAAAAACAAATGTTTGTTTATATATTTATCTAGTTATATTTTCACTGAAGAAGGTATTCCGAAAACGGTTGTAAACGTTCTGAAAATATAACTATCGTTCAAACCAGCCTTGTTTTATTGACCTATTAGTGGTAGAGATCTATCATATAAGATAAGTATAAAAAGGTCACGAAATATATATATATATATATATATATATACACATTTAGAAACAATAGAAAAGAGACTTTTGAATGCAGATGGGAGACCTATTCCAAATTCCAAATTGTACGACCTATTGAATTCAATTCCGATTTACTGCAGGATCATTCAGCCGTTACGATACGCTCCATATAGAATGCATTTTAGGTTTAGAATAAGTATAAATACATGTTCTTTATAATGGGAAGTTCTGTGTTAACAGTGTTATTGTGTGTTTCGCACAGGCGTTCAGTGTGTGATGTTCATTGTGCAGTGCTTTAGAGTTGTGCAGTGGTTGTTGTGTTGCGTTCGTCTTCGACGTTAGCCGTACATCGCGAGTGATACTGAATTCCCTAGTTTTCCGCTGGAGATGGCAAACTTAATTGCCGAAATACGTATCTGGATTGATTACCGAAAGATGTGGTAAGGGTAATTTTATTTATTTTATATACAATTAACAATTTGACTAAGAACCAATACAACAAATCAGGTATATATCAAATCAATTATACTAACCGTTGGTTTCTTAAGTATCACTATTTTATCTTTCAATATCTTAAACAACCCGAAATGTATATTTTATTTATATTGGAATACAAAAATTACTACTACACTACTAAAACTAAACTATTAACTGTTCTAGATTGCTGCGAACTGTACATCTTAGAACTTTTTAGGTCAGTATCCGAAAATATTTGTAG
The DNA here is from genome assembly GCA_038088585.1 of Chrysina gloriosa. Classification (NCBI taxonomy): domain Eukaryota; kingdom Metazoa; phylum Arthropoda; class Insecta; order Coleoptera; family Scarabaeidae; genus Chrysina; species Chrysina gloriosa. The sequence continues at coordinate 10,323,413 of CM076095.1, forward strand.
TACGTATCTAAAGCATATGCACAGTTGTAATTCAAATATTTCCTACTTATCCAAACTTCTTTAATTTTACCCAAAGAAACTAAAACGTCGTTTTCAAAACAGGTTATATTATTACCCGCGAAATCCACTGTAGTGAGCCGTGGATTATCATTGAAGGTGATCATGTTAATTGTGTGAATCCTATTGTGTGCTAGAACTATAGTTTCCACTTGTTGCAATCCTTCAAACGCATGGGGGCATATGAAACTTATTTGGTTACCACTAAGATCTAACGATTTCAAGTTATAGACATTTCTGAAAATCCTTTTGGTTAGCGAACGGATCCTGTTGTGGCTTAAAATTAATTCTTCGACGTTATGGGAATTCTTAAACCATTTGGACGACAGTTTGACCATCCTTCCATAAATCAAGCTTACTTTCTTTAAATTGGGCATGTTGTCCAAAGCATCGTAACCGATCTTTCTTAACTGGCTGACGTTCACTTTTATTTCTTTCAATGTAGAATTATTCAAAACACCTTCCTTGATTTCACGTAAATACCTCGCGTTACCGATCACTAGTACTTCGATTTGGTCCAAATTGGATAGAAATGGCGGTTGTAAACTGGTAATATCGGTATCCAACACGTACAGACTAGTGTAATTTTTCAAAGTTGCCAGCTTTACGGGCATTTCTTTCGTATAAGCGACATAGTTATTCACACCTATTCGCAAAGCGAAAATGTTCGTTAGAATTATATTAAAAATAATAATGTGTTTGAGCATTTCAATCGTGTGAATGCTCGATGTTCGAAAGGCAAAATGATTACGGAAATCACATCGTTTACTTTCATTATATCGCATTTGATAAACAAAAAAGGTTATCGGCTTCGAGTCACATCGGAAGCGCGGTTCTTGAACGAAATTGTGCCATTTGTAGTAAACAAACCCAATTTCAATACAAAAGAGATTATTATTCTTATCTTTACATTAAACAGTTGTTCGTTTGACAAAATGGAATAATTAGAATAAATTTTGCGCTTTTGCCCGAGAACAAAGGAAACCGTGATTGCGATCTAGAAACTGATAAGTTCGATGTCGACATCCTATATTAAAGTTAGAAAACGTAAACGAGAGCTATTCTCTTTCCATTGAGCCTTCCTATCAGTGCATGATACTTTTCAACAATTTTTGTTTGACATTTTGAGGTTGCACCTTACTAGTTTAGTGACTGTGAGAGATAGAAAGATGACTTGAATATTTCTAAATACATGCACTACAGCTGATAAGTATTTAGGCACTTCAAATTTCAGGGTAATTCATTAAATATATGAATAGAAACTTTAAAAAATAAAATTATTTATCTGACCTAAACTTTAGATTCGTCTATGTGACCTCCTTTACTTTTAACGATTGCGTCACATAATCGGAGCACTCTTGCAATTAATGTTAACAATGTTTCCGGAATTTTTCGAGCCCATGTTGCCTGTAGTTTATTCTACATGTCATCTGCTGAAGTTGGAGCAGTTTTTCCTACTTCCCGATCGAGTTCTTCCCATAATAACTCGATGTGATTCAAGTCCGCGCTTTAGGTTGGCCATTTTATGGTTGTTACTGTCCCTTCCCCTTCCAACTGTTCTAAATATTACTTGCATAATTTTTGAAGTGAGTTTTCGGTAATTGTCTTGTTGGAATATAAATCTGACATCAATCTTCTTGTAAGTGGTACTAAAACTGCCGCTGGAATGGTGACCATAAAACTTTACTTCCGTCAGAAGGAGAAATGCAGTGGATTTGAAGATGTTTGCAAGAAATATAACTTGATGGAAAAGAGGAAAAAGAAGGGGCAAAAGAAGAAGAAGTAATAGACAAAGAAAAAGAAAAGCAAGACGGAAAAAGGAAAGAAGAAGGAACTGTTAGACGAAGCAACATGTTGAGTTAAATGTTAAATGCGTCGTTGTAGCAATTGACGTACCTACAAGCCTCTTATTATGAACTAAGAGGATTTGGGCCAGCATATTATCAAGTTTCTTCGCTTCGGTATTGTACAATCTGATCTTAAAGTCGATGCACGTATAAGCTAGTGACATTAAATTAAGAATCACTCGAGGTGATTCCTAGCCAATAGATGAAATAGTCGGAAGGACATTTACCGAATTCCCACAGCTTGCCTATATACGTATTGATAAAGACTTAATATTCAAATGCAGAGATGATGAACCCTTCAAAGGTTTAACGATTTCGATAAACACAGAGAGAAGCAAGGAGAAAATAGTAATTCAGAATAATACAAATGTATTTTTAGGAACGAATGGACATTATGAGATAAAACTACCAGTTATGAATAAGGTTCGACAAACGAGTGCATGATAAGTTGTGTAAACCGGCCTGTCGTTGTCACTCCTCCGAATTTTAATATCGTGTCTTGCACGTAAATTGGGACAAGCGGTAGAATGACAGCGTCAGTCTGGTTTACACAACTTAATGATAACTTATCATGTGCTCGTTTATCGAACTTTAGTCATGATCCTAAAAGATGTAGCGCTGTATATGAGAGGAAGATGAAACCATACTCAAACCTGCAGACGTGCAATCAAAATAACCCCAAATCACTACCGAACCACCGCGGTGTTTGACGGTAGATAGTGTGCATTGCTTTAGTGCACGTTCACCTACAAATCTTACAAATACTCGTCCTGGTGAACCGAAAATCTCGAATTTGGATTCGTCGGTCCACAGTGTGTTGCTCAAATGGTCTATCGTCCAATCTCGACATTCATGTGCCCATTGTAACCTCTTTTTCTTATTAATTTGGCGAAGTAAGAGCTTTCGCATCGCAGTTCGTTCGTGAAAGCCGGCTTTGTGCAGACGGCGTTATTTTACTTGCTGGACACCATAATTATAATACATTGGGTTGATGTTGTCGCCCTGGGTCTACCACTTTATTCAAGAAACTGCCGCTTTCACATCTTTTGATGTTATAATCAACAGTAGATGGATGTAATTTTCTAGCAATTTGGCGATTGCTTATGCCTAAGTTAAGTTTTGCTACTATCACAGCACGCGTTTCAACACTAGTTCATTTCCTTTTCGACATGTTTTAAAATTTTAAACGAAATTATAAATATTCGTTAACAGTGTTGTCGCTACCAACATGGAACGATAACTGACCGTAATTTAAAAATGTTACTTAAAATGGCTTTATTATAGATTCATGATTCGTAGTAAAATTATCAAATGTTACATTTTTCTTGGAATTTCAATGAATACGCTGTTTGTTGTGGCTACTACCTGCGCTTTTATGACGGTATTACCTCTCATACAGGTAAAAGAAGTAAATAAACCGATATTATTTAACGAATTCAAATGGATCTTACCTGATTGTTAGTATACTTTTCAATGATGCTCGAATGTATCCCTTAAATACCTTCTTTGTATACAAAAGTCTAAAATCCAAGGGTGTCCAACTAATTATGAGGGGTAGTATACTTTTTATGTAATATTTTCTCTCTGAAATTAATAAACTGGGCAAATATGCGGTAACAGCCAGTGGCGTGGTGAGCGCATAAAAGTTTATACATAAAATAAAAGGTTACAAATAAATTATAAAACGTGCTGAAACACTTACCGTTTTAAAAGTCTTCCATGATACTGGGTAACATCTGCTAAATATTTCAATCATTAGATATGTTTCCACAGCTGTTTCACTCAAGTGAGTACGACGTGCGGAATAAATGTTCTTTTAATGCCGAAAACGACCGTTCTACATCTGGTGAAGTTATATTTGCATATTTAAAATAATCTTTGAAACGATTTAATGCATCTTCACAAATTTGTTTTAATATAAGAAAATCGGAGTCTTTCTCTAAAACACTTTTAAATTTTCGTATTACACACCAATTTTTGCGCCGTCTACAGTACATAACTGCGCGTGAACATCATTCACAATTTGAACAGAATGTACTAACGGGATCAAAACATTTTGTAAGTTCTCTATTCCCTCCATTAGTCTGAAGTAATTGTTGTGAGTAGTTTGTAAATCTCTTTTAATCTGACTCTCTTGAAATATTTCCTGGCTTTTCTTGATAGCTGTAACTTCTATCAGATCGAATTTTAAAACTACCTTCTTTACCTGGTCAAAATGTTTGTTGTAGTAAAACACAGCTTGGAACCATGTTCCCCACCGTGTAAAAATCGGCTGTGATAGTTCGGGTATATCGCGTCACAATTTGTAAAATAGTCGGGTACGTTTCGAATGTAGGAATCGTTTGTGCCACAAGATTTACAGCATGGATTTTACACGTTACATGCAAGAAGTTATCACTCTGTTTTTTTTTAGAGATCGGCCTAAAGGAAGCATGTTTCAGTGATAAACATTAAAGGTTGTTTAGTTGAACTTCAAATTTATTCAACGAGTTCAACACCACCTTTAAAATCTCATCGACAGTACAGTTTACAACTCTTTTGGAAGCAAGTAAGGTGGAAGATGACGGTTGATGTAGTTCCATTGTGCGTACCATTACATTAACCACAGAAAGTTTTCAACGATATGTTGTTTCTCCCCATCCCTTTATCTATTACACTGATTGTTACCGCTGTTTGCCCATACTAAAAATCAAATTGAACAAAGAGTATTACCAACCTGGGATTCATTTTCATTCATTCTTTCATCCTTCTTTAGGGTAGGGTCACCAATACACACTTGAGCATTATGCTCTTTGTACCGACCCCCAATAACACTCTTACTTCTTTTTGAAAACCTTAAACCAGATTAGTCCAAACTTATCTCTATCGCAAAACTGAAGAAGGTGATCCTTTAATATTAACTCCAACAGTTTTTTCACAAATAAAAACAATATTAATAGGCCCAAATTCCTCACTTTTAATAGAATTATTAACTTTCGTAGCTATGTAATTGTTGTGTTTCTGAAACACTTAGGAAATAGCCCATATTTTGAAGAATTATTGATAACATCAAGAAAATTCTCTCTAATCACCTCAAAGGCATCCTTTATCATATAGGTCATTATATCTTGATTATCACAGGTATTTTCTAATGCTGTCACATATTTCTTCAGCTCATTCATTTCAATGACCTCGAAAACAGAAAAAGATTCATAAAAGGAAACATTCCCTAGTATATAATCATAATAATAATAATAATAATAATAATAGCTTTATTGTCCAACGGCTAATCATGACCATAATAGACGGGTAAATCATTAATAATATTTTGTACACTTTTTATAAAATATTCATTAAATGTGTCTACAATTATTCCAGGGTCTGTAAATAGAGTGTTATCAAATACATATATAAAGGAGTATTGTACAATGAATTTCAACGCGTCGTGATCGGAAACTGTATAAGGAGAGCAATGGAAGCGGAAGTCGACATAAGATACGCAAGAAAACTGGAAAATAGGACATTTTTAGTAGAGCTGAGAAATGCAACAGATAAGGAGACAGTAATGAAGAACAATTCCAAATTGAAGAACGAAAAATGAAAATATATATAATGACGACATAAGTAAAATAGAAGAGAATTTGGAAGAAAAAATAGAAAGAAGGTGAAGGAGGCAAGAGAGGGAGGAAAATGGAAAATAATAGGATTCCAAAGATTAACCATACAAAAGGAAGAATGGGAATCGGATGCAGATTGAGAAAGCTAACAAATCAAGAAATAAACCAAAAACTAGATGGCGAAGTAGAAAGAAAAGAAGAAGGAAGAAAGAAAATAAGAAATAATATACAAAACTTTGCAAATGAGGCAAAAGCAGGACGGGAAATAAACAGGCTGAAAAGAGGCGGAACGGAAAAAGTCGATTGATAATAAATATCATAATATAGAATGTAAGCGTTGTCTTTTCAGCGGGACCAAAGAAGGCAATTATAGGTGAAATAGGGGAACTATAAAATTAGTTACTTGTGCAAAGTTCTCCAAAATATTCGCTAAAAGTGTCCATATATTATTATTATTATTATTATTATGAATTAGAATCAGTCTGCATTCTAATAATACTCAGACTCACACTGCTACGAGAACTATTGAGTATTTGAATGTCCAAAACATTGAAGTAATATGTCATTCGCTATATACTCCAAACATTGTACCTAAAGATTTCGTTTTGTTTCCACGTACATACATATAAAGGATAAGTTAGGTTTACACTTTACCTTAGAAGGGACGGCAAAACCATTTAATAATGAAATAAATTGGAGATTGCTGTTCATGGACGCAAAATGCATTGACTGTAATAATTAAAAAAACTATAAATAGATGTGTTTTTTCATTATAGTGTGGTTTACTTTACTAGACTCAACGAAAACAAGAAAGCCCTGGTACAGAAGGAGTTTTATTCCCTTTATTTTTCTTTTAATAGTCTTTTCATAGTGGTTTTATTCCGAGAATGATTTTCTTTATATGTTTTTGTGTCACTATATAAAGGTAAAGCTTTTTATAGAAACCACACTTACACACACGAGATTTATAAGTTCACATCTTCCAAATTAAAATCAGTACTACGATGGAAATCTCTAAAGTAAGTTACATTGTTCTTTAAAATCTACGCGCTAGAGGGGAAAAGTGCGGGAGTCGCAGAGAACTTATGTCTGGGTATAGTGACAGCACTGTAAAATTCCTATGCGTTTACCTTAGACACAGCTCGGACAGTCACGCGCCAGCAACCATTGAGACTCCACTTGCTCCTAACGCCCATTGCGAAGTTCCTGCTTTATTCGCTTTTTACGGCAAGAAATAAAAGCACGATTGAAATTCATCGCGAGTTGTGCAGTGTGTACGGTTAAGACATTATGTCAAAGCCAATGATTTGTCTCTAGCGTCAATTATTCATTGAAGGGAGAGCAACGTCACACTCCCTTCGTACCTTATCTTATCTTAAGGTCTTATACCTTCCATTTTTGTTCAAATAGAATTTTTTTAAATAAAATGTATTAATAATTGCATACCGGTGTGTTATTCTTTGAATTTAAATAACTTTAGCGAAGATACAACTAGAATTCGCTGCCGATGCATAACAAATAGGTAGGCGTTGTAAAGCATTACCTTGGTGGACACTATTATTAGCAACGGATTATAACTAAAAACAGAATTTTCGATTTTAATAACTAGTTCTCTATGCCGATGCCGGTATCCAATTCTATTTTTACCTTTTGTTCTTTTTTAATTTTGCCAAATATCTAGTAACAAAATAGCACATCTAGAAAACACCTTTATTTTTCTCTTTCGTAACAATTGCATCCTATACTAAATAAAAATTTAACTTACATTCTCGACGCCAATAAAATTCCAATACTTTCTTAGCTTAAGTACACAATCGTCATCTAACGGATTCGACGCGAGTGAAACTTCAGATATACTCTTCAACGACAACAAGACGTTATTGTTTAAACAAAATATACTATTATGACTAAGTTCTAACACTTTCAACGCCGACAAGTCCCGGAAAGTTTTATAACTAAACACACGAATTTTATTTATCGATAAGTCTAAGTATTCCAAAGCATTCAAGTCACGAAACGCTTGCGGATGCATATATTTGATTATATTTTCACTTAAGTTAATACTAGTAACGTTTAAAATATTTCTAAACGTCCTCTTCGGTAGAAAATGAACTCTATTCTTACTCACATCCAATTTTCTTACTTTGTTGCTGTACCTAAACCATCTCGGATCTAATCTTCGCAAATTTCCGATGGTAAAAGTTACTTCCCTTAAGTTCGAGAGGTTGTCTAAAGCTTTCGAATCTATTTTCTTCAACTGGCTCACGATGATCATCAATTTCACCAGTTTGCGCTTATTATTCAATACTCCAACTTTAATATGTTCTAATCTGGATGGTGCGATAATTAATTCTTCTAAGTGATCCATCTGTCGGAAATCCGGTGGTTGTAGTATCGTAACCATTAAGTCGCTGATGTAAATTTTCTTTAAACTTGCGTTTTGGAATTTAGGTACCTCTTTTTTATACTTGACGTAACCCTTTTCGACCACTGTATAACTTGATGTGGAAACAATAGGGAATAAAACTACAAAAACTAATTTAAAGAAGAACATGATGATAGTACGTGCCTCGTTCGATATGTTAAAATAATAATAAAATAAAATCGTTACTCTTACTGCTTATCGTGGCGTCTGTTGTAGATCAGTGACGTATGGTGATATGCTGTCTAAACATTTTGCATTTTTTCAACTGAAGTAAACGTATACAATAATATTATTAATGATTTCATGGCGCTTAAAGCCAAGACTAACATTTATAGAGATACGTGCGATAATTGATGTTTTTGTTTACTACATTAATTGCACTATGCAAATTTTAAGTAGCATTTTGATTAATTTGTGTCCTGAAGGTTATCTAAACGATATCTGCAATTACAGAAAATTCCGTTTGCGAACATAACCATATAATAGCAATTCTGATACCACAAGTGAAAATAATCCCACCTAATCTTAAAAATATGAAGGCTATTCTCCTTCCGCTGGGTCTAGTGCCTACTGTAATACACAAGAAACCAATCTCCAGAATATATTTTTCAATATTCCGGCGTTCGATTGTTCATCACATTTTTGCATGCATATACTTCCTCTTCGATCAAGTTGCAACGTAAGGAGTATATGACGAATGCCTCATTATTTCACTTATGTTTCTTTATGCTGATTTTGAATCTGTCATCAGAAATCGTTCATTAGGCCCCATATTGCGGGTTGGCCTTTGCTCCTCGACAAACTACTGTGTCTTCAAATATTGCTGCTTCTTGCGCGAGTGAGGCAGCAGAGATAAGGAAAACCATTATGTAAAGAAGAACAATGGCGACTAAGAAGACAGCTCATTCCGGGAACACAGAATGTCAACAGACAGCTCCTGGTTGATTCTCAGAAAGTCCTACACATTAAACCCGGATTGATAAAAAAGTGTTAAAAGACTGGGTAGAAACGGCGACGGTTTTGGCTTTCTAAAATACAAATTACAAACAAAGAAAGCAAAATGAAAATATATGCGTACAACAGCAATCAAGAACTTCCGGTACTAGGTAGTTTCCAAGCGAATTTATCTTATGCTGAACAAAAGTTTCGTAACAGAGATAATAATAATAATAATAATAACAATCTTTATTGTCCAACAGAATAAAAATTCCAATTTGCAAGATAATTCAAAATAATGAGAAAAAATTACATATGCTATCAACATAAAATAAATGACAATGTGAAAAAATGCACACATACAATACAGAAATCAAAACAAAATATTAGTGCTTTACGGAAACAATAACTATGTAAATGTATATATATATATATATATATATATATATATTAACAATAACGCATGAGATTAGCCAAACGGGTCAAGATTGAACCTATTAATATTGCTCATCATATGACACAATGGAGCCTTCTTCCAAATATTTGTTCTGCCCCTAGGTATCCGAAGACCGTGTGTTATGCGTAGGCACGGCGGGATTGACTTGAGATAAATGGACTGGAGAGTCGATATAGTTGTTAATCAGTTTTAGCAGGAAAGTTAGACTAGCTGTCTCTCTTCGAGCTGTCAATGACTGAAAACCATGTCTATCAAGAAGACAGTTGTAGTCCACGTCACGAGGCGGATAATAGCCATCACATCTGAAACTCGAGTATTTGAGGAAGCGTTTCTGAACGCTTTCAAGTGCCATCTGTGGGTATATATAAAAAGGATACCAGACAATAGAACAAAATTCTAATTTCGATCTAACAAAGGCACAGAACAAAGCCTTCAAGGTCGACGGATTATTAAATTGCCGGCAGGTGCGAATCAAAAAACCCAAGGATTTTGTGGCAGTAATGCATATAGCGTAAATGTGGTCAGTGAATTGTAGAGAAGTATCAAATAGGATTCCTAAGTCTTTCACTTATGTTTTACCTGGAATGTCTGGTCTATCAACATGGTCATTGTAAATAATGGGGTTGGAAGCCTTACAATATGTGACCACAGCAGATTTATTTACATTTAAAAGTAATTTATTGTCGCTGCACCATCCGTATACCAACTGTAAATAGCTTTGTAGTTTGTTACAGTCTGCATCACTACCAATCTCCACAAAAATTTTTAAATCATCGGCATAAGCCATAACGTCACAGTCCAACAAAGTTAAGAGATCATTAATGAAGAGATTACATAGAAGAGGCTCTAGGTTAGAACCCTGAGGCACACCATGTGTAGGAATAAAATGAAATGAATGAAAACCATTAGAACACACATACCAAGAACGATGACTCAAATAGGAGGATATAAGTTTCACAAAATATGGGGAAATCCCAAAGGTGTCTAATTTAGCCAAAAGTAATGAATGGTCAATTGAATTAACCCTCTGTTCTAGCTTTTCAAAAGTATTTGAAACAATATGGAATAAACAATTAATAAATTACTTTACAAGATATGGAAAGCTTTCTTTGGAACAGCATGGATTTACAAAGGGTAAAAATTTGGATACTGCAATGGGGGACTATGTTGATGCTATTGTAGCTGCTTTGGATGAGGGTCGAGTTGTTTTGGGCCTTTTCATTGACTTCTACAGGGCCTTTAATTCCGTCAACCACGACATTTTGTTACATAAATTGGAAAGGTATGGTGTGAGGGGCGTAACTTTGGGATGGATTGCATCTTTCCTGTCTGGCCGCTTACAACAAGTTAAAATTGGCAACACCATATCGAATTTAGCGTCGGTAAAAATTGGTATACCGCAGGGTTCTGTCTTGGGGCCCACTTTATTCGTGATCTTTCTAAATGATCTATTTGACTGGCTCCTCCACCCGTCCTCGAGGACAGTTGGCTATGCTGATGACCTGAATTTATTGATTACATCTGAGCATTTGATTGGTGTGGAATCTGTAGCTCGTGAGCTGTTTGAGCGAGCGGTATTGTGGTCCAGACATAATAGATTATCGATCAATGAAGAGAAAACTGAATGCGTTCTATTCAGAAATAGATCTAGAGTAGTTAGTACCGCTTTTCTAAGTTTAAATAACACATGCATTGAGTATAGTGTCTCCACGAAAGTACTTGGATTGACAATAAGCGAAAATTTGGGTTGGCATGATCATATTGAAGTCACCTGTGCGAAGCTCTCTAGGGTCTGTTATGGTTTAATGATTTCCTCAAGGCAATGTAGCTGCCCAGTCCTCCGTCAACTATACTTTGGTTGTTTTCATTCAATTATGAAGTATGGAATTGTGCATTGGGGGCGTTCTACTGATGCACAAAGGATTTTCATACTGCAGAAAAGAGCGATACGCATAATGTATAACTTGAATAGAATGGAATCCTGTAGAAATGCGTTTCAGACATATGATATTTTAACTATGCCTTCGGTTTATATCGATGAGATTGTATGCTTTGTTCATAAGAATAAGGAGGCTTTCATGAAGTATTCGTTAAGCCATCACTATAGTACGAGCCACAAAGATAATCTCATACCAAAGCAACACACCACGTCTCTTTATCAAAGGAATCTGTACTTCAGCGGTTGTAAGCTGTATAACGCACTTCCCAGCAACATAAAGGGAATTACAAACAAAGGGTTTCAAAAGCAAAGTCAAGCTACTACTTATTGAGAAGTGTTGTTACAGTGTAGACGAATTTTTATTGTAAGGAGATCTATTGTATTGTTACATAAGCTGTATATGTCCTCTTTGTTTTTTCTGACGTGATTTTTTAAACATTTTGTATTTTCCTTTGTACATATGTTTTCGAAATCAATAAAATTACAATTACAATTACAATTAATAAATTGTGTTATAATAGATAAATTTGTTGTGATGGATCGTCCGTTAAGAAAGCCATGCTGATGAGTGGACAGAAGGTGTTTAGTGAGTGTTGCAGTTTGTTGATAAATCAAGGATTCAAACACTTTGGCGAAATTACTCAGGATGTTTATAGGTCTATAGTTATGGATATTCTAGCGATCACCATTTTTATCTACGGGAATGACCCGCCAACCTTCCAAAGCTCAGGAAAGCTAGACGATGTAATAGCTAAATTAAAAATAATTGCCAAGGGTTCGGATAACACAATTCCACAATCTCTCACGAAAAACCCGGAAGGCCGTCATGGCGCGATGTTAAATTCGGTTTAAGTTTGTGAATACTTTACAATACATCATGAGATGTAACGGGATATAAGGAAATAGGATAACTATCGTTATATGTATTAGGAGTGAGCGTCAATACAGGACGGAACGCAGAGGAGAAAATCTCCGCGAAGGCGTCCAGAATTCCTTGAGGGGTAGTAATATCGTTATTATCATGCACCATAGACCCCAGAATACGTGTGTCTCACTTCCTATCATTAACAAACTTCCAAAATACATCGGGTTCACGAACAGCCTGAGCCTCAATCTGAGACTGGTAAATATTATAAGCTAGTCTAATTTCATGCCTAGTGGTCGACCTCAATCTATTGAATTCCAGGCTATGTTGATGAGCCATACTTTTCTTCCACAATCTAAAGAAGTGCTGTTTTAAGTTTCAGTAACTCGATTATTTTAGTAGTGCACCAAGGGGAATATTTGCGCTTGGAAGACCTGACCTTTGGAACCGAGGAGTCCACGATAGGATATATCGTAGCATACAATGCCGCCACAGCAGCATTTACATCGGTGTAAGCTTCAAGAATAGACCAATCAGTATTAGCCAAATCATTATAAAATTGTGTATAGTTAGCACACCGAAAGTTGTAACGTGGATTCCTACTGGATGGAAAATTATCATTCTCAGTAATATTATTAAACACTAAAGTAGCATAAAGAGAAGGATGGTGTGGATCCTCCGCAACTAAAGGGGAGAAGTCACGAATAAGCTCAAATGTAATATTCAAATTAGAGAAAAACAGATCAAGGAGTCTTCCATTAGAATTAGTTACGTAGTTAAGTTGTAGTCCTAGGGAAGTCGAAAAATACAGTAAGGTCAAACACTTACTATCGGAATAGCTCCGACAGGAATTGTAGAGAGGACAATTAAAATCGCCCACAATAATAACTTTCTTGTTTGTTAGTTCAAGTGTTAAGTTATCAAAGAACAATTCAAATTCATCAGATGTAACGTTAGGGGAACATAAACATGTACCACATACACAACAAAATGATTATGAATACATCTAACTATTTTAATGTCGATTAAAGGCACCAGCGACACACCTGTATTAACGGAAATCGCATTAATACGTTCCGAACAAGCGGACAAAACACCCCCGCCAGTAGACAGACCAACTTCAGCAAACTTTCTGTCAGTTCTCATAACGGAAAAAGAATCAGAGAAAAGCTCAGCATCATCAATGTCCGATGAAAGCCAGGTCTCAGTAAAAGGAATCATGTCCGCCCGAATACTATCGCTAACAGCCCTAATCGTGTGCAATTTCGTGCGTAAACCTCGAACATTCTCATAAAGTAAGGTATGGGAAAATATACTTCTGTTGGATAATGTTAGTTTCCCGAATTTTGAACCTTGGTGATAGTGGGAATACCTCGACTATATTTAATTGTAAGATCAGACTCTCCAGCTGCTCTACGGTCTGTCAACGTTTGCTTGACAGTTTTAAATAGTTCAAGTTGCAAGGGTGTCTTGTCTCTGGATAATATAACTTTGCTAAACTTAGGAATAGAGGTAACCTTTTTACTATTACGCAAAACCCTACGAACATCACTATCATCCGCCAGAGCAATCCTAATCGGTCTCATTCTGCCTCGATGGATGAAATCTTCCCAGCCTAGTTGGAGCAGCAGTAAGCGACTCCACTTCCAAATAATTCAGAATCTCCCCCACACCAATTGTTTGTTCAGGAATATTGGAAATGATTATATTATTCTTCCTCTTCTCACGCTCAGCAACCTCCTGTACAACTCTCTCCGTGTCCAGCAAATCCAGTTTCGATCCACCAGAAGAATTGAAAATATCAGAATCAAATTTTTCTTTTAGAAGTCGATGTCACTGTAGACGAAAAATCATGAATCAACGAAAGTTGCTTCTTGAAGTCGCCGCAAGATGTACAATTGAATGTTAACCTACGATCCTTGCACTTCAAAAGTTGTACTTCATTGCGTGATAGACCACTACAAAACGTGTGAACAGAGCCTTTGCAAAGATCACGTGACAACTCCTTATCCGGAACCAGATCCTTCCTACACACTGAGCACTTGGAGCTCATAATAAAACCAAAAAGGAAACACAAGCAAAAAAATTAGAGTAATACAAAGGAATTAAGGAGGAACAAGGAGACTCGCTTTGCACCTAGGGGACCGATCCTAGTGACTAACAGCAATACACAAACACGAGAGCCACGGTAAAAAGAGTGAAAGGATGAAAACAGCAATCAATATTTACAGATAATAATGTTCAAATAACAAGAATAGTGACTGTATATAGAGTTCAAATTTAAACACAAAGTATCCAAGAAAAATATAGAAAACATACGATTTGTTTTGTTGACTAAAAAAAGTGTTATAAGAAACTACGAAGCCGCAATAAGCCCACAGCTTAACACACTGACCTTAAAGAAAGTAGCTTCTACGTACGTAGTGCGACAGAAAAAGGGCTTCAAGATGATATAACACAAGTAATATGTGAAAAGGAATTACTCACAAAAATCAGCAAAAACACAGAGCACTAAGAAAACGTGTAAGCATGCAGATAGAGCATATATCTAGTTATAGATACAGGTTATAGAAGGAAACGCAGCATCACTGTTCAACAGGTCGACAATTAGTAATTAACTCGGTTAACGTACACGTTAGAAACAAACAACGTCAAAAATGAATACTCACATCTATTTAACATAGTAGGTTACCTCAAGGACTTTCAAGTTCACCTATACCAGAATCGAGTTGTCATACCTATAGCACAACCACATAGAAAGATCTCATTTAAATTGCGAGAGAAAGTGGAAAAGGACAGATTACTGGAAGCCGATATAATCGAAAAGGTTATTACGCCTACGCCATGGGTTTCACCTGTTGTAGTCATTTCAAGACAGTAACATAAATGCTGCCCTAACAAAGCAATAAAACGTGTTCCTGACGTATATCCTACAATCAATGATATAATGAGAACACTGAACGGTGGGACGGTTTTCATCAGTTAACATTGGATAAGGAATCCACACAACTAACAACATTTTCAACACACGCAGGTATATTTAGATATAAAAGACTAATGTTTGGAATTAACACAGCACCAAAAATTTTCCAAGAGAGCATTAGACAAATATTAGCAAATCTAAGCGGAGTAATAAATGTTAGCGACAATATTTAAATCTTTGGAAAAGCAGGGATACGTGAGGGGAGCGTGATACTGATTTAAAAGACGTATTGAAAAGTTACAAGAAAAGAATCTGACACTAAACGAAAAAAGGTGTATAGTTAAAGTTTTATCAGTAAAGTTCTTTGGATGTATCTTCTCAAACAAAGGACTTTCTATGGTTCCAGCAAAAATAGAAGTAATTTAAAAACTGGAACCTCCAAAAACAGTTTCAATCGTTAGAAGTTTTCTGGGAATGCTAAATTATGTAGGAAAGTTTATTCCGAATTTGGCTGCAAAACCGCAGAACTATCGAAAACTACTTTTAAAAGAAACAAACCACTTCAATTGGACACTATCGTTAAAGCGGCACTTTGAAAACTTGGAAGCAGAAGTTACAAAAATAAACGAGTTAGTGTACTACGATGGAGAGAAAAAGGTGCACATTTTTGTGGATGCGGGATCAGACGGACTTGGTGCGATTTTGGCACAAGAAGGTTCAAATAAAACAGCAAAAAGTGAATGGATTAGCGGAGAGGACAGTCAAAACTGTCAAGAAAGCCGTATTAGGCGCTACCGTAGAAAACAAAGATATAAAGGAAGAAATTGACAACTTTCTGTTGAACTATAGATCTGTCAAACATTCGACAACTAAAGTACCATCATTTAAATTACTTTTTGGAAGGGATCTTAGAAAGAAATTACCAAATATTCTGTGTAGTGCAGACAATAAAGAAACTCAAAAAGCAGAATGAAGAAACAGTGAAAAGCAGAAAATGTGTGCTGATAAAGGAGAGAGAGTAAAATGTCGCGAATTTAAAATAAGCGACTACGTTCTTTGCAAACCAAAAAAATAACAATTTTACACCGCCTTTTGATTCAGACCCATATCAAACCATTCAGATAAATGGTTCGCAAGTCACTGCTTGTCGAAACAATCAAACTATACTAAGAAATGCTTAATTTTTCTAGTGAACCCTATCCCAAGTAAATTCTTTGAACCAGCGGCTTATAAACATCTGAACAACCATACGAAACCCATGATGACGCAAGAACTCCAAATGGGGAAAACCAGGCCAACCAAAAGGGAAATGGACAAGAGAACAGACAGCAGACCGAAGAAGAAGAGGATCGAGCCCAAGTAGAGGAAGAAGATCGATGGCAAAAGAAGAAAGAATACGAGACACGGAAATAGACTAGAGCAAACGATTTCTAGTTCGTGCATCGAATAGCCGAATCCCAGGAAGATATGACGATTTCATTTTAGAGTAGGGGAAGAATGTAATATCTGTAATATAGGCGCTCTCATATGATGTTATGTCAATGATGTAATATGGGTAATATAGGCTAGAGGTTGTCCTCCTGTCATCAAGGTCCATATACACCGTGGTCCGATAGTTTAAATTTCAACATTCCACAATACTTGTAGACCAAAGTGTTTGACAACTTTATTCCAGATTTTGTTACTCACGGCGCATAGACCTGGACGTTGACAAGCCTAGTACGGACAAAATATCGAAAACACAATGAGTTATGGAAGGATGAAAATTAAGTATTAGTCTGAGAGATAGAAAGACAACTTTATGGATAAGGAGCACAACAAAGAGCAAAGATGTCAGGAAGCACATTGCGAAGCAGAAGGGGTGTTATGAAGCCCACAATGGTACACAGAGCGACGATTGGTGGATTATATGGTTATGCAGAAATGGAGACTATGTCTGTGGAGCGATGGAGAGGAAGATAAAGCGACAACCTGAAAAATAATAGTCCGATTACAGTGGAAAAGAACAGTACAAAACAAAAGAAAGTGGTGGGAATTAAGGGATGCCCATGTTCCAAGTTACGACGAATTAAGGACGAAGAAGAAGAGGAAACAAAATATGTCGAATTAAATTAGCTAAATATTTGAACCAAGGTTAGCAAGACCTGCTTACATTAACTGACTATCATCCGTATTTATTCATTATATCTAAATTTCCTGTTGTTATTTCCAGGTGCAGCTCCTATCTATGTTTATGATCCAAGGCGATTTTCGAATATGATTGTGCCATCCATTCCAGTTCTAGTAATACGCATGAAATCCAATAGTTGTCAATCCATCATAATTTCGTTTCTGATTACTACAACATCCACACCCGGCGTGGAATATTAGCACGCTAATAGCAATCTTCTAATTATTAAATAATTATATAATTTCAACCTGTCCGCCTATACAATAATTATCGTTTTCACAGCTACGTACGTGATTGATACCCGTCCGGTGCATATGTTTCCTAAACGCTTACAAATTACCTGACAAAAGCAATTAAAACGATGGAATGAGTCAGCGATTCGAAAGGTAACACCTTTTTTAATTCAACCCTCACTCCGTATTTCTCTTTTAATACAGACATATGTTTGCTTTCTACGTAGAGAAAATCGATGACTACGTACCAACTAAATGCTAATTAATACTGAACTACACCTTTGTTCAGTATCAATTAGCATATACGAAATGTTTCGTTGTAGGTGGTGGTCAAAGATGTATAGCGGAAAGCACTATCCCGAATGCATTTGTGTGTTGACGTAATTAGTTTGATTCCTGCTATCTACTATATATTAGTTCTTAAAATAATAAGCACCAAAAACATTTGTTTTCGTTTAATAGTGCCAATCAAGGATGGTTTTCACCAGTGGTGGCCCGTGACTTTTTGCGCAGGGAAGGCTACTTGTAACCTAACTTTTCCCGGTCAATAAATTATATTTTTATATCTATTACTGTATCATTGGAAGTGTAGAATAAAAATTTGTATAAAAGAGATCAAAATAAAATATAATTTATTGTCTAACAAAAACCATGTAGAGGGATATCTTCCCGTTTCGTGCGTTCCCCTTTCGGGCTTCGAAAAATGTTACCTGAAATATTCCCTTTTCGGGCGTCTAAAATATATTTCTCTTTCTTGAATCCCATTTCGTGCGTAAAATTTGTAGGTAACAGTAAATCAATAAAAGCATTAAGCCTATATTAAGAGATAATGATAAGATCCCCATTTCGTCCGTGAAATTTGCAGGTGAAAGCATTAGAAAGACAACTTATATTATTATAATGATTATTGTTAGTAATATTAAGATATCGCCTTCCCTTCCACCAATACAGGGATGATAAAATATTGCAGTAGGTATTACTAAAATTTTTGAAAAATAAATCAGTTCTTCGGTCATCTTATAAATGCAGTTAGGCTATTCAAAAGCTTTCGTGAATTTTTATTTGTGATGGAAGTGATAGAATCAAAACGTGGAAAACCAGTCATCTTGTATTCTGGATACAAGTTCAACTTAAAAGCATTAACAGGAACTGCCCAGGAGCGATTGTTATTGACGAAGTAAAATCAAAAGTTATAAGTGAGAAAAGCCATAACTGTGTTCCAGATATTGCGAAAAATGAAGTCTATAAGTGTTTATATAAAGCCAAAAAGAGAGCAAGAGAAGAAGTGACACCAGTATCGCAGATATATCGACAAGAGATGATGGTTGCTAAAGACAGAGGTTTGGATTTCGTTGCAAATATTCCACAATTTACATCAGTGACACATGCATTGTATAATGAGCGACACAAATCGCTAGGCATTAGCTTGCTTCCGAAAAAACGAGAAGATATAGAGGTCCCTGAGTTTATGAAAGAGTATGTCATAATTGACGATTAAACATATTGAATCTGGGCACAGTTTCACGTCCGCATATTCATTTCGCCACCAATTAGTACTATCTTTGGAAAGAAAGGAAAAGTTAATGACTTTCAAGACTTTTCGGAATTCGTAGAAAATGCTAATTCGAAGAAAGTATGGACATGAAATCGGAAAACTTGGAGCATACACATACAAATACAAAAGCCTTTTAAATAAACATGACGATCCCCGTATGATGATCAGTGCAAATAGATTCATTAGAGTCGAGCACACATATCAATGTCAATACAATACTTTTTCGCAATAATGTTTGTGATCTTGCGTAATTTTTAGTAATTACAAAAAGAATTGTCCTATATATGTAGATCGATACCGTTATTAACGTCAACGTCTGAAGATTCTTGATGACGTAGTGACATTTCTTGGTATAATTTTTACCTTAGGAAGTAGCTATGCCCTCAAGTACAGAAAGAAATTGATTTTCGGTGAGATGCGTTTTGTACATGCTTACCTCGTAACAATCGTATAGTACCTTTGTTGGAAAACTCAAGTGGAATAATTATATTCCCACGAAAGCGTGCGAGTCTAAACAACGCTTACCGATAACACACGTCAAAAATGACGTGATACCTAAACACATAGGCCCGTCGTAAATTATGTATTTGAAAACAGAACAAACTGACCTGCATCAGAGGAGATGTATCGTAGCGTTAAATACATAAAGTCTTCGTATGTCGGTGCGTTGAGTAAGTTTGCATGAGTCTGTTGCTCCCAGTCACGGAAGTTGGTTGGTTGACAGTTAATATTTTTCAATATAAGTATTTAACTTGCAGAAAAATAAAAATAAAACACAAAATCAGTTATAAATAACAAAATATTGGTTTATTATGACAAAATGATAGCAAATAATAATATTTATCACATACAATCATTAAACTTTCTTCTCGTCCAAGAATCCTCCTTTTGCATTCAATACGGCTCGAACAACTCTGGGCATTCTTTCGATAAGTTTTGCAAGTGTGTTGGGTGGTAAACTGTTCCATTCTTCTTGTAAAACTTCCGAAAGGTGTTATTTCGAAGTTGGAGCCACTTTTCGTACCTGTCTATCCAGCTCATCCCACAAGAGTTCGATCGGGTTAAGATCGGGACTCTGTGGAGGCCATGACATTATTTATAAGGTATTTTGTGTTTGTTATGTATTCAAATAATCCCTACATACTAACGCCGTATGTTTAGGATCATTATCTTGCATGAAGGTGAAATTCTCACCTATCAATCGCTGGCCAGAAGGTACAGCATTATGCTCTAGAATATTTCTGTACTGTTCTTTTCTCATAATACCTTCTATTCGAACGATATCTCCTACTCCTGCGTACGAAAAACAACCCCACACCATAACTGAGCTACCACCATGTTTTACAGTGGGTGCTAGACATTCGTGAAGCATTTCTTCTGTCTTTGATCTCCGAACATAAACTCTTCTATTTTGTCCAAACACTTCAAACTTGGATTCGTCGGTCCAAAGCACATTTTTCCACTCCTCCACCGTCCAATCTCGATGTTATTGGGCCCACTGTAATCTTTTTAAACGATTGGTTCGCCTTATTAGCGGTTTCCGTACAGTAATTCGTCCGAATAGGTTTGCCTCTCGTAAGCGACGTTGAATAGTGCTCACTGACACCGCGTTTTGACGATCGCGATTGAATTCTGCTGCTATTTGTGGTGCTGTCAGTCTTCTATTTCGTTTACTAATTAAAACGATTCGCCGATCATCAACATTTGTCGTAATACGAGGCGGACCTGGTCGATCACGGTCATTTAAACTTTCCTTTGTACGGTACAGTTTTATAGTATTGGCTACACTAGATTTTGCCAGATGCACTTTTTCGCCAATTTGTCGAACAGAATACCCTTCTTTATCGAGTGTAATCACGGACGATCGCTTTTCAACAGTGATCGGTTTTCCACGCGTCATTTTCATTGTTAATACTTTCAAAATTCGCCCACTTGCACTTCGCGCGTACACGGAGACGTTTAGAAGTAAACTGAATGGTCCGAGGTACTAGAGGGATAGGATAATACCTTGATGACCATAAAATCGTTCTTGGAAATACCCTTATAAATGTTTATGACACATAAAGCATTCTAATACTACTTGAATATTTCTTTCGGTAATACTATGAAATCATTATATTGCGATTATTAGGGATTATTGTAATTAAGATTAAGTTCTATTATAAATTCCATTAGTGCAGCATTCCTAATAATGCTGTATGATCCACTAACCAGTAATAATTACTACGCAGTAGAATTCTCAGTATATTGTGTAAGATTTTGAATTTTTATTGCAAAATATCCTAAATTTAACGAGGTGTCCCAACTACCGTGACTGGGAGTGTATATCGCTCTAATAAACGGTCGTGTTTTTCTTTGTGCAGATGTGATATAAAATAAAAGAATTTCCTTATAATAATTGTTAGTCTTTATTTATTTTCCTATCTCAACAACCTTCACATCCAACGAATTTTTACACATTTCGAGTAAAAACAAAATGTTATGCGTTTTATAGGTGATAGTTAGATATGAACAACAATTTCAGAACACCTGAAAGAACTCGTTTTTTCGTAAAGCATGAAAGGTTTGTGTCAAATTCTGATAAAACAGCACGAAATTGAACGTGTTTCTTTTAGAAGCTATCGTCACCCGTATCGCCCCACATCACTGTCGACAATAAACATCTTTATTGCTCCGTTATTTATATTTCCTCGGTGCGGTGTCGTGCACGAACAAGGTAGGGTCCGCCAGCTTATCGTCGCATCACCGAAATGGATATACGGTAGCGCCAACGGTACGCGCTCGCCGCCGCCGGCGTCGTAAAGTCCTGTAAAAGAAAACTAGAAAAATCACCTTTTAACGTTTGTCGTTTATGATTGCAGTTACAAGACTGTACCGACGCCGTCACTTTATGCACGGTGATGCTGCATATAGTGCAAAAAAATCGCTAATAAAGTTGCAAAAAGAAAATACTAGGGCATTTCTCGTAAAATGATGAAATATTCTGGATTTATCTTTCATGTGAGATATATGGCTACTTTTACTGTTAATAGCCGCTATAAAATTTGAAAAGGACGGATTAATTTAGAAGCGGAACAACTTCCTTTACGAAGAGAAATTAGGTATGTCAAAAATTCATAAACGTAAAAATTAAAAGTGGATACGTGAAACTACAGTATTGATATTATTGTTTCTTTCCCATATTTTGGAATCAAAATATTTGAACATTTAACACTCTACTGCATGAACATGTTTAAAATAAAGAAAAAAAAATAAAACGCAGTAAATATATGCTTATTAGCGACAATTTAATAGGTATGTTACAAAAATTAAAAAATTCATTGGATATTTTAGAAAAAGAGAAATGAAGCCATATATGGCCTTCTAAGAATTTAGACTTATTTTCGGAAAACAAAAATATTCAGTGTGGAAACTTGTTAAACAGTTTCTTTTGTCGTTGTAACACAAAAATACGTTGCATTTTTCGCAAAAAGTGTATGAGCGAAAAGAGCAATCATTTTGACAAAGTTGTCGGTTTTTCATCCATTTGGGGAAGTGACCTATCCCGTCAGCCCATACAGAATCCAAGGGGAAATCCTGTCGCTTACTTTTTTACTGCTAGTGGGTGTTTTTTGTCTACTTGTTGGTGGAGAGTTTGATGGTGTGGAGCTAGGTCGACCTCGTTTCTTACATGTACCAACCTTACAATGATGCTCGGATATTGCGAGCTTGAAGTTAAACAACGGCATATAATGTTTTGACTTACGACGCCACAGGATCCAAGCATTGACAACGCACATGTCAATCATATGACAAAAAATCTTTTTGTACCATTTTCTTGTTCTTAGTTGTATTCTATAACGGCCTAGCATAGAATCCAGTAGATCAACGCCACCCATATAATAATTATACACGTCAATTGCCTTAGGAGAGTTAATTTCGATATGCTTTTTCTCTTTTACTGTAGCGTTTTTTTGTGGATATAGGATGACATCCAACGTAGGTTGAAAGAATATTTACAGCCTTATTGTCAAACCAAGCGACGAGACCAAGTTGAACTCCATCTGTATTAGATACTTTGTCAACCATGCTTCCCCGTCCTAACTTTTTCATTTCCTTGTCGGTTGGCATCTTGCAATTTGTGATTTAGCCTTACTGTGCCTAACGACAATATACCATTGTTCATTAGATATACTTGAAGCTTTGGACTGTTAAACCAATTATCAAAAAATAATTGACAGTTTTGTCCTTTTGGTATTGTAGCTGCTAATCTTGTCACAACGTTACCCCTCACTCCAATATTAGGCGATCCTTCCCGAAATGTATCACTTTGAGCTCCGGCAAATATGTCAAAATCGTAACAAAAACCTGAAACTCCACTCAATACAAAATTTTTTAAGCCCCATTTGTGCGGCTTAACTGGATTATATTGTTTGAGGTGATGCCGGCACTTTGTGGGAATTATTTGTTCGTCAACCACTAAATGTTCTTCTTTGGGTACAAGTAACAATTTTGCACGGATTTCTTCCAGCAATGGCCGAATCTTGAAGAGTTTATCAAATCCGAGTTCGCCTGGTGCTCTTATTTTTCATTCTTATTAAAATGCAAAAATCTTTTGATGGTTCCCCATCTTTTGCAAGTCATCGTATTACGTACAAATTCTTGGCCAATAAATGTATTCCAATAGTGTCTGGATGATGGCAGTTTTAACAACGACATATAGATCGTTATGCCTGAAAAAATTTTGATTAGTGTTTTTATAATCCTTGCTAGGTGAACTCACCTATAAACTGATTTATTTCGCTCCGACTAATATTAGCAGGTTTATTTATATCGTTTTGCAATGCATATAAATTTGATTGCTCGACAATAAAGTTCATCAAATCGTCGTCGAAAATAAAATTAAACATATCTGCGGGTGTCTCCAATTCCTCAAAAGGTCAGGAAGGTTCGTATCACCTTGAAACGGAAAATTTTCTGCTGAATATGTAGGCAAACTACCTTCTTTCCAAATTGGGGGTCATGGCTTCGTAGATTTTGCCTTTGACGAAGAAGGCTTTTCATAGTCATCCGAGTCATCGGTGTCATCAGTCTCCGGTACATAAATGTGTTCCTGGCCTGGCGGTTGACTTACAAATTCTTCTTCGTCAGTATCAGATATGTAGTCATCATCACTATGATTACCATTATCAATTTGATTCACATATTTTAAATTACCGTAAAATGATCGTACATCCATTTCTAGAAGATTTGTTTTTATTTTATGTAGAGAATTATATGCACACATGTATACAAGTATATAAGTTAATTATGTACTCTTAGTGCATGTAAGGCCATATATGGCTTCTTCAGTTTTTACAAAAAATCATATATAAAATACTTACTTCTCAGATAAATTATACTTTTATTTGAAGAGGAGCTTCGTTTTCTATATGAATATATATTTTGTTTTATTTTTCCTTTTTATATTTTTTGCAAAATTGCATACAAATCACGAAAAGTATTCTTTTGTTCTTACACGTGAAGCACTTAAGAAAAACTAACGGGAATAGCAGCTTAAACACACTTTGAAACTATTAAGCTTAACATTTGAGAAGTAAACAAAGCATAGAAGATGACTAATGTTGTTCTCTGTTGATTAAGTACCGTTGTTATGAAAATACACTACAAGAAGACATAAGAGCCATATATGGCGTTGTATGCGGTACAGAGTTAACAAACGCAAAGCTACAATGAGAATCGTTATGTTTACTCAACGATCGTTGTACAACGACAGTCCCTGAGCGTGTGAAATCACAAATATATAATTATAGACAAAACATATTTATTTATAATTTGTCAAAGTATTCCCCTTTACAGTCGATGCATTTTTCCATCCGGGAACACCAGTCCTGAAAAAGTTTTTCCGATAGTCCCGCATTTGGTTCCAAATATGAATAAGGAGAGGTGGTTCAAAATAATTCATAAAAGAAATAAAATTAATCTTTCAGAAAGAATCCAGATACGTATTTCGGCAGCTAAGTTGTCATCCTCAGTGGAAACCTGGGGGAATTAAGCATCACCAGTTAACGCCCAAGACGAACACCACGCAACGTTTAAAATAGGTTTAAAAGTTTAAAATATTGTTTGCCAAATATGTAGCATATAGCATGGTGACTTACCAACTTTGTCCTCATTCGAATAATTACCTTCCATATTTATGTGTAACAGTATACAGTAAGTGTAGTACAGAGATATCAACAATTCCTGTCCACCACGTTACTACCAAATTAGGCAATCCAAATAACAGCAGTTAGTAGTACACTATTGCTTCATGTAAAATATTGCAGAAAGTGACGTATTATAAAGTTCTAATTAGGGTGCGCATTTTTAAAATAAAAAGAAATTGTTTTAACTTTTTTATTTACTTTTGACTTTACTCGCTAGATAGAGCGTAAGTTTTTATTCTATGCCTTTCAATTTCGGGTAGGTTTATTTATCCAGTTTATTCTGTCAAATTACAATAAATGTTCAAAAAATACAATACAAATAAATGTTCAAAATGTGATCCTTTCCGTTCTATACATAATAGTATCATCCTTTTTAAATTGTCAAATACGTTTCTAAAATCTTCTAGTGACACCTTCAGTTGTATGCCGTATAGATGCTTGTAACTCATCAATGCTAAGTAAGCATTGTCTATACACTTTGTTTCTTAGATAACCAAAGTAGTAAAAATCTATCTATCTACCTATCTCAATGAATGCGACTCGTTCACTTGTAAACATTTTAAAGTTTAACCTAAAATAATTATTTTTATTTGATGCTATATCATATTCCACTTACCTTATGCAAAAATGCGATGAAACGGATGTGTACTGAAAAGTACAGTTCTGTTACTTTAAATGTATGATAAAAATAATTGAGCGAAAACGCAAAGAATGTCTCATTTAACTGATTTCATAACTCCTACCGTTTCCAAGATCTCCACATTGTTCACCCTTATCTTGGTCACGGTGTATAGTTTAGGAATTCAAACTTTTCAGCTCAATTTAAGATGTAATTAAGTTCCGTTATTGTATCTGAATTATTCAAAGAATAAAACAAATATCTATTAATGTAATGGAAAGAAAAATTTACAACTATCTGAACAATTTACATAACAACCGCAAATTTACCATTGAAACTGAGGTTGATAATAAATCAAATTTTCTTGATGTTATTGTAACCAAATCTGACATCCTTTTTCTTTAACCTTCATCGAAAACTGACTTCTATATACGCCGTGATGTGTTTTGAGTCTCACCATCATTTCTCACATAAATCTGTAGCTTATATTATATTAAGAGATGTCTGTTTATCTTTGAATAATTCAGATAGAATAAACGAACTTAATTTTATCCTAAATTTAGTTGTTGAAATTCCAAAAAATTCTTGGAAAAAACTATTATATTGCTTTTCAAAATATTCGCCTTTCAAATTTATACACTTCTGCATGCGCTCAAACCAATTCTCGAAACAGTTCTTCCACTCTGAAGTTGGTATCTCAAAAACATGGTTTTTGAAGACTTCGACAGCTTCTTGAGGGAACAGAAAGCAATCATTAGGCGGTAGATCAGGCGCGACATTCACTCAACGTTTTTCTCCTCCAAATAAGCAAGTGTTTGATGTACTATATGAGAGCTGGCATTCTCGTGATGCAAAATGATGGGACGTTTTTGCTTGTTTTTCCTGATTTCGTCGATAATTTTTGGCAAACAAATTAGTATGTACCATTCAGCATTAACTGTTCTTACATCCTCTCAAGAAATTATTGCTACATGTCGAGTAAAATCAACAACCACGGCGGGCTAGCCGAGTGCGCGATTGTAGCTACTACAGGAGTTTGTGGCAAAACAAGTAGAATCAAATAGCTGCAAAAATGCGCAATTAGTACATTATGGACGAATTTCGTAATTGAACTCTCATATGTACGAACATCTAACACCCGGGCTTATATAGAGCTTCTATAGAAATGGAAACTACTTCACACAGTCGCACTGATGAGCGGTATGACCGCGAAACGCGCGTCTGCGAATAGTGAAAGTAGTTTTCTAATTAAGCAAAATCAACAACTTTTGTGGGATTCAGTTTCTCTTGGAACACCCAAACAGTGGACTATTGCTTTCTGGTTCAAACGAATATATCGAATTTTCTTCACCTGTTATAATGCTTTATACGGATTTTTTGGTTTCTTGGTCGAATTGTTTAAGTATTTCTTTACACCAATTAACACGAAACTTTTCTTAAACTTCGGTCAAATTATGCCAAACCCATCGAGAACAGATTTTTTCAGAGCTTCCTCATGCAAAATCAAATGTATTGCAGTCTTCGGTATGCTTACGAATGCCTCTATCTCACGGTAAGTCCCATGCTGATCTTCTTGAATCATGTTGCACATAACTATGTTTTTGGAACAACAACAGATTTTGGTCGACCTTCACGCAATTTATCACTAATGGAGGCACGACCACGTCGAAATTCTACAAAACAGTCTTCTCCGATGGTGCTTCGTTATCAAAAGTTGAACGAAGCGATTCTATGCATTGTTATTACGTTGTGCTCCTACTAGGATCGTAAAACAATCCAATGCAGACCTCACGTGAAATTTCTATTTTTTCACAAAATTAGTGTTTTTAAACGGTCACTGTAAGCAAACTATTCGGTCAATTGCCGCCGTTTTCACAATAATAAGTGTCAAACTTTACGAAAATAGTAATGATTACGGTTTGATAAAAGAGTGGAATATATGTTATCATTAAGTAGTATAAACCGATCTTTGTCTTCACTTACTTAAGTGGTCATTTGTAAAAACATAAAAATAATATAGAAACTGAACTTTAAGATCGTTATCAAACTTAATTGTTTATATACGAGGTACGTCCAGAAAGTAAGTTCCGTTTCAATTTAACTCCGCTGCAGCGCTGCGATCGCAGTTCCGCACATGCGCTGAGACGTGTTTGATCATCCTCCGTATAGCCCTGACCTCGCTCCTAGTGACTTTCATCTGTTCTTACATCTCAAGTCTTTCCTTGACGGTCAACACTATAAACAATGATGAAGAGCTGAAAGAAAATGTTTCCAACTGGTTGAAGACACAGGCGGCAAACTTCTATGAAGAAGGTATACAAAAACTTGTGCCACGCTATGAGAAATGCCTGCAAAATTTCGGCAGTTATGTGGAAAAGTAGTTTAAGAGTTGTAGAATTTTGTGCAATAAATATTTTTTCTGTATCTGTATACAATTTAATTTTATTACCAAACAGAACTTACTTTCTGGACGTACCTCGTATATCACTTAAGAATAGTGACAATAATTAATAATTACAGATCCTTAACTTAGAGTGCCACTAATTTAAATTATTAATTTATTTAAGTTAATAACATCCTCACCAAATATAATTACTTTACCGAATAAAAACCAACTGAAACTTATTAGAGAATAACGTATTAGTTTAAATAGATACTCAAATAGACCTCCTCTTTAGATACATAGATTTCATCTAATCTGTTCTGTCTGGTGTGTGTTGCGTTGCAGTCATCTCATTTCATGTTTTAAAGTATGCACTATGCATTGACTATAGCTTTCACACTTTTAGAAATTGTTTATTTTTTCCAGTTATCATTCTGATTTGAAGATATTAGTGCTCTTGTCGATCTGTTCCTCACAGTCCGCCAAAGAGAACACACCTAACTTTCCCTCCGCTATTCCTTTTTGTTTTAATCCTTCTTCCATACTAAACCCATATTTATATTAAATTAAATTCGACATTTTCAATGCTAAAACCAAGGAGCGCTGAGCCAAAATGTGTTCACTGTGGAAAAGAACACCCAGCCAACTATAGAGGGTACATGGTAACTTAAGAAATGCAAAATCTAAAAAACCAGCGAAACAAGTAGTGTCTCTTAACCCAAACCGGTACAAAAACTTAACGACAAAGTCAAATATCTAAGGTGACCGAAGAAGGAAAATCCCATAGCCAAGCTACTTCTGGTAGGTTAGAAACACAGAACACAAAATCTAATCAAAAGCAGCGTCCAACAATTGAAGAAACTCTCCAACAAATACTGGAGAGACTGGCCAAGATAGATGAACTCATTGCTAGAATGGAATATAGCGCTGAAGAAGCTATACCTAAGAAACCTAATGTCAAGTAATTTCCGAATAGTGAAATAGAATGCCAATGGGCTTTTGCAACACCAAGAAGAATTGCCGGCCTAGACATGGAAAAAATTGATATTTGTCTCACTTCGGAGATTTAGTTTACAAATCAATCTCACATTACTTTTAGGAGGTACAAGGTATATCACACAATTCATCTCGATAATGCCGCTAAAGGTGGCAGCGCTGTCATAATAAAGGAAACTATTGGACATGATTAAGAAATGAGCTATAAAACTGAAATGTTTCAAGCTACTTCTGTAAGTGTTAAAACTAAATCTCTTCAGATTCTTAAATCGGCAGTGTATTGCCCACCAAGACATGCAATCAAAAGAGAACATTATTTGAATTTTCTAAACAGGCATGGATAAAGATACATAATAGGTAGTGACTTCAATTCCAAGTATATACATTGGGGTGCGAGGCTACTCACAACTAAAGGAAAAGAATTCATGCAGGCAATCAACTATTTAAAATGTGAAACACTTTCAACCGGAAAACCAACATGTTGGCTTACTCACCAAAGCAAAATTCCAGATTTAATTGATTTCTTCATAATTAGAAATATTTCGGTTAATTATATGAATGTTGCTCCGATTATTCCTCCATTCTCCTCACTCTGAGTGATACTGTTATACAGCAACAGCCACCTCTCAGATTACGGATTAACAGACTGGCATAGTTTCCAACATCAACTGAGGCAAGCCGTCAATCTATATGTCCCATTAAAGGCAAAAGACCAACTCGATGAGGAAACGGAATCCTTTGTGACAGAAATTCAACAAGCTGCGTGGGATAATACACCTAAAATTGTCCCTAGAACTAGAGGTAACAATTACCCTAAGAGAATTAAAGAACTAGTTTCGGAAAAAGAAGGCTCAGAAGAATCTGGTAGTATTCTAGAACTCCATTTGACAAAACCAAGGTAAATAATGCTACTCAATCACTCAAAAGAGAAATTCAAAGGGTTAAAAATGAGTCAGTTAGCTATTACCTGAGAGAACTAACAAATGACAGAAATACTGGTTATTCTTTTTGGAAAGCTACTAAGAAATTAAAAAGACCGATCTTACAAAATTCCCCCATAAGAAATATAGTTGGAAGTTGGACAATACTAAAACAACTCCCTAGTAAAATTAACGTACTTTATCAATGCCTCGTTTAGATTGAAGTATCTCATTACTCCCTGTAATTTCGAAGTTATATGAGAAATTATTGTTGAAAAGAATGAAACATGTTATTGAGGCTATAAATCTGATTCCAGCCCACCAATTTGGATTTCGATAGAACCACTCTACTATAGACCAGGTCCACAGAATTACGGACGTAACAAAGAAATCGCTTGAAGAAAGAAAAGTTTGCTCTGCGAGTTTCCTTGCACGTGGCGCAGGTCTTGGACAAAGTGTGACATGAGGGGCTTAACTATAAATTAAGTAAAATTTTGTCCAAAACATATACAGAACTGTTACAATCGTATATCATAGGCAGCGCTTTTAGAGTTAAACAAGAAGAAGCTTATACAGAACTGAAAAAGATCATGCAGGGATACCGCCGGGCAGTGTATTGGTACCGGTCCTCTATCTACTGTACACTAGTGATATTCCTGAAGTAGAACACAACTTAATAGCTACGTTTGCTGATGACGAGGCCGTCTTGGCAGTAGGTGAAGACCATGAAGAAGCTGAACGAAAACTGCAAACATCCATTAATAATGTTAATGATTGGATTAAACAATGGCGAATCAAATTGAGTGAAACGAAACCTGTCCATCTCAATTTTACAAACAAAAGGAAACAATATGTACCCATTAATACAAATAATACTCAAATACCTTAGATGCTAGGCTCCGCTGGAAAGCCCACGTATAAAAGAAAAGGGAAGAACTCGGCGTTAAGTATAAGAAAATGTATTGGCTACTGGGATGAAAATCCACTCTGTCAACTTACAATAAAATACTCTTGTATAAACAGATCTGAAGTCCCTGTCAACATATGGCGTCCAGCTATGGGGCTGTGCCAGCAAGTGCAATCATCCAACAATTTCATAATAAAGTACTAAGAAACTGTTGGGTGACCACCCAAGTAGATCATTGCATTTCTGTTTGTGTACTCTCTAAGACAAAATTATTTAAGAGCCAATATTTTAGGTTCTTTATTAGATTAAGTTACTATTCATTGCATTTTTGTTGTGTACCATCTAAGACGTAAATTTAGTTAAGAGTCAATATTTTAGGTTCTTTATTAGACTAAGTTACTATTCACTGCATTATCTTTTCCTCGATCCCTAAGATCGTATCTAACGCAAATCCAGAACAGGGGTTGTCAATCCCCTCATTGTATTTTCCTTTAGTAAATTATGCGTTTTTCTATTTTCTCTTGCAATATCAGAACATGTCCAAAAAGGGCAAGTCTTGTCGATTTTATCTCGAGTGATTTAAGGCTTCTTCATTCTTCCCTCGACTAATAGGAATTAGTAAAAGGGCCACCCACGTTAAGATCTTCAAGTATACTTGACTTCCCAATTCACCTTCGCAGGTAAATTGGAAAGTGTTATATATTTTAGTATATAATAGCAGATGACCGTCCACCAATAGCAACAGAGAGTAGGTAATCAGCCATCCCACAGTTAACACCCCTTTGTGTAGGGGAAAATTAATAAAAACCCTTGAAAATGTCTAAGAAACCAGACTTTGATTGAGATTTCTACAGAATCCGGGTTATTAGCGATTTCCCTGTAACTTCTCATTATTTTTATAATAAAGTTAGTGTATTAAAGTGAGTTAGTTATTTCACTTCGTACTTGTTATAAAGGTAAAGTCTCAGGTATTCAACAAAGTGAAGTGTAAGCATCATTAATTGCGGCTTTCGTCCATTTCACCACGAAGAATCCAACAAAACGTTGTTAATGTTCCCTAGTACTTCAGAATTAGTGACCTCTATAGGGACTTGGAAATGGACGCCATTAACGAGACAATCCATATCATCGCCAAGAGTCACGACTTCTTCAACACGTCAACGTCAAGACCATCCAGCTCCTTGACAATACCGAAGTAGTAAGAAGACTAAAGAGAAAGAAGTCTTTTGAGTTGGTTAAGTGCTAGTGAAAAGCAGGGTGTAGCAATAATATACGGCAATACTAGTGTAATTAAAAGTTAGAACCTAAGGGATACGAGTGACTTGTCCTTAGTTTTAGTTTCTGTTGTATTAATTTAGTTTGGAAATTATTTCCTCATTGATCTATGCTTTTGATCACATTGCAATGTTTACAAACATCCTTGTTAGGTGTTTATTAAGAAGAGAAAAATGCTAAAGTAATTTTCCGTTTCAGTTTTGAATTTCATAATATCCTTTTTAATATAGTTTTTGCCCCTCTCATTTCTTATAAATCATGTTACTACATTTAATGAATATTTAGTTGGAGAATTATAATTAACTGTAAGAAAATCTTTAGTTATACCTAAGCTTATTCTATTCACAAACCTCTTGTAGATTTCAATTCACAATGGCTTGCTGCCGAAATTAGTCCTATGTATAGTATATGATATTAATAAGGAAAAACAGGAATCTTTTGAGAAACGCATATATAGTTTTCTTTACAAGATGACCATTTATATATTATATACAATGTTCTTGACGCTTTTAGAATTCAGCTTTGTTTAATATTCAAGGGTTTAGAAGAAAAATTTTCCTCTGCACAAAAGATTAAGTTAAACGTTAATATTATCGTCCAGCGACATAAAATTTGGCAGCTGCTTTAACATTTTCCGTCACTCTAAAGCGTTCGTAACCGCCTCTATCAACGGAAATTATTTCAAACGTTATTCATCCTCCCCTCATATATTTCGAAATAAAACCCTAAATACGTGCCTCTTTAATTACGGGCATTCACGACACGCTCGTAATGATAATAGGTCTTCTACCCCAAGTGAGTTTATCTTAGATGTTCGCATCGATTTTACAATTTCAACTTCTTATGTTAATTTCTCCAGCGCAATAACAGTAAAGCTTAACAGCAGACGAGGCGCAATTTACGACGTAGATTAGGTTATACGGAGGGCGTGTGGATTATTACTTATTCCGTATATCTACTGCAGATTTAAGGCTCCTTTGGTAGGAGGAACTTTACTGCTTGAATAAAGACAAAGTTGAATTTATGATACCGTATAAAGAAAAAGAACTTGGGGCTGTCTGAATGTATATTAAGTTTTTCGTTTAATGCTTTTACAGGCAAAGTTTTTCTGCATTATCACCCAGTGATGATTACGTACAAATTAAATTTGATGTGACGGAATTTGTAAAATATTGCAATTTTGTTATACTTCTTTAAGAATACATTTATATAAAATAAATAAAATTACCCTTAACCACACCTTTCGGAAAAAATTCAGATACGTATTTCGGCAACTGAGTTGCCTTCCTCAATGAAAACTGGGGGAATTCAATATCACTAACGATATCCAAGACGAAACACTAAAGCACTGCACAATGAACAGCACACATTGAACCCTCGGAACACACCAAAACACGGTTGATACTGAACTGTTCAGTTCTGTTCAATACAGTGCTTTAATGCTGTACAGTGTTCGTTGTGTAGTGTTCGTCTTGGGCATTAGCTGGATATCGTTAATGATACTGAATTCCCCAGTCTTTCAATGAGGATAACAACTTAGTTGCCGAAATATGTATCTGGATTTATGTGCGAAAAGTGTGGTAAGGATAATTTTATTTATTTTATATATTATTTAGGCCTCACTCTCCTTATTCTTATTCGTAACAACACATTACAAGAATCTTCTCTTTCATGTATAATTATATCCTTGAACTATTATTAAATATTTTGACACACCTCGGGGCTTCCATACTATTCTCCAATCACTTCAATCCCTTAACCCTCCGTTCTAGTGGTTAGACCTATGACCACATGCGAAAATATTTCTCTTTTATAACTTGAAACAATAAAAAGATATATTTGAGCTGTTCTGTTCCTTTCAATAGTCACAGTCTTTCGAGGGTGAATTACAGAAATTATTTTTTTGACGTTGGAAATTAATTCCACCGCGGAAATCGTGTAGTACCTCAAGTTCTGGAGTAACTTGAGGTTAAATAGTCAAAAACGACGGCATCACAAAGTACTTGCCTTCAGCTTAAAAATCCAATTTCGATTACCGCTGTATGATGTTTTCTTTTTCCTTGAGATATGTAAGTTTGAATTTACAGTACTGGTCATATTGCATCCACCATCTTGAATTTGGAAATTCCGACCAATTCTGACTGCAGATTTGTGATCCAAGGCCTTTTGCGTGATTGTCATGAAATAGAAATGTTTGTCTAAAACAGTTTAAAACAGGACATCAGACAGATCCCTAACGCATAATCAATATACTAAATTCAAACTTGCATATCTCTAGTAAAAAAAAAAGATCGTACAGGGCCAATCGAAAATTGATTTTAAAGCTGAGAAATGCAACGCCGTTTTCAGAAATTTGGCCAAAAGTAGACATTTCTTGAATGGTAAAAAATCTAACGTGTTAAACCATTTGTGTGACCGGGTTCGTATTATTATTAATTAGAGTGCCTGGTGGACCGAGCCTTGCTCGGAGTTTCCAAACTTTTTGAATAATTTTGAACCAAATAATAGCGCCCTTTATTTTAGTTTTGATATTTAATTTATATTGTACATTTCAAGTATATATAGTAGCACATATATATTAACAGTTTATAAGGTTAAAAGTATGTATTCACATACTTGTTACATGTTGTTGTTAGTTTTCGTAGAAATTTTTCTGTTATTAACATACTACTTTCAGCGCCATCTATGGTTTAGTAGTCAAGTTTTAATTAATTATAATTTTGCTTGGCTGCATGATGTTAAAAAAGTTGCTAACCCACGTTTAGGCCGAAATTGGTGAAAACCTGGACTAAACGGAATGAATCGAGAGCGCGACCATGCTAAATCGTTTTTTGGTCCCCAAAAACTCGCAGATACTAAATTGTAACAAAATCTTGAGAGTAATTTTCGATAACACATTTTATGTACCGCAGAAATAGGTAAAAGCGGGACAAAAAAATTTCTTGGGAGCGGGACCATGCTAGATCAATTTTGTGTTCTCGAAAATCCCCAGATACTAAATTGCATAAAAATTGCTGAAGTCATTTTCGATAACCAATTTCATATACCGCAATACCAGAAATGTGTGTAAGCGGGGTTAAAATAGATTTTCCCGGCACCGGGACCACGCTAGATCGATTTCTCGTTCCCGAAAACCTCCAGGTACTAAATTTCATCGAAATCGTTAGAGCCGTTTTCGAGAAACCAATTCTATATATATACATATATATATATATATATATATATATATATATACAAGAATTGCTCGTTTAAATATATTAGATGAAGCATAAGACAAACCGCGGTTCTTGTCCGTTACGTCATTATTTTTGTCTATATGAATCAAGAATTGCAAGTTGGTCAGAACGCTAGTCATGCGTAGTATGCTTAAAATACGATTTGCAAAAAGGTGTTAATCTTAACTAAGCAAAGTATTTTTTAATTCTGCTCGAGAGATATGTTAAAATTCTTGAGGTTTGATGAAATCGTTTTTATATTGTAACATTTAAATAATAGTAAACACTCCAAGTAAATTACTAAGTTTGTGACTATTATGACTATCAGATATAAAGCATAATTCTGATGTGTATTCTATTAGATCAAATAACTTGAATAAATAATTAACATGCAATTTAATGCTAATAAAATTTATATATATATATATATATATATATGTATATGTATATATTTCGTGACCTTTTTAATTATATTTATCTTATATGATGGTTTTGTACTACAATTAGCCCAATTAAACAAGAGTGATTGAAGTAATAGTTATATTCTCAGAACTATAAAAAGAACTTATCAATGACAACTTATCATCGAATAATAAAATTCGACGGAGTGACAGCGTTAGTCTGATTTACACCACTTAATGATAACACGTCATCCACCTTTTCAACAAAATCTAATGATTAGGCTATCACAAAATTGAAACTAAATACAGTAAATAAATAAAAAATTGATACAATATACGGTAAATTAATAAAAATAAATCAATAATTTAGTTTACCAAATTATGCGCTATGACTGTTAGGTGTACACCCACTTACAATTCACATACAACAGCTTGTCTTAATCATTAAGCAATAACTATCGGTTTAGTCATGACAGAAATACATTTCTATCATGGGTTTAGTCTTATTTAACACCAATAGAGCCATCGCCCAATACACTACACTTATGTGCTCTTCCTAAAGGGTCCGCAGCAATGTCTTATTCTGCTCGCTTTGAGAACAGTTGAGGTGTATTTTACCTCAAGGATAATAACAGTAAATCAAAAGGGGTTCGTTACGGTCTCGTTCCTTAAGTATGGAGCGTAGTGTCCCCTGAATCTCCAGCATTAGGGTATCTAACCTCGACTCTTAGTGGTTACTTTTTATAAATCTTAATTTTGGTTTCAAAGACTAACAAATAGGGTAGTCCGTAGGTGCCGTTCTGTTCTCGAGGGAAGTGATACGCCCCTGGCAGACATCAACCCCAAAATTATAGCCAAAAGCTAATAGGTCTTAAACCAACACAAAAAGCGTCGTATATAAACCGATGGTACGAGTGAATTACGGCGAAAGTTGTTCAAAAAATCCTTTTACCCATAAGGTGTAGGGACAATTCTTTATTTAATTCTAACCATGTATCAATTTATTCCAGGACTTTCTACTTCTCGCTGTTGTTCTTCTCTCATTCCATGTCAGTCCTCTTTCATCCAATATCTTGCTTATCACATTGTTCCAGGTCTCTTTGGATCTTCCCTGTTTCATCTTTTTCGTTGTTTTTGCTTCTCATAACTTGTCTTTAACTGTACATTCTCCCGAGGTGTCCCCAACAACTCAGTTGTCTAGATTCTAGGGTGGATTCAACTTCGAGGTCTTCCCTAATTTGCGCGCTTCTTAGTCGGTCTCTTTAGGTCACCCTCTCGAACTCTTCTCAAATATTTAATTTCCGTGGGTTGTATATTATCTTTTTGTCTTTGTGACAATATCCATGTCTCACATCCATAAGTAATTGTTGGTCGATAGATAGCTTTATATACATTAATCTTTGTTTTTTTATTACTTTTTCTCCCATAAAGTTGTTGTTCATTTCATAATATAGATTTATTGTGTTTCCAATTCTCTCATTTATTTCCGGTTCTTGATCTCCTTTTCTGTCTACCAGCACTCCCAGGTATTTGAACTGATTTACTTGTTCTATTTTTGTATTTTTAATTATGATACCTATTCTTTCTTTTTCCTGCGCCAATACCATCACTTTTGTTTTCATCTTGTTTAGTTTCATTCCATACTTTTAGGTTGCCTGTAGGTCATGCTTATTCTTAGCCACTATCATTATGCCATCTGCGAATGCGCATTGAGAGTGATACTTGTTGCAACTTTCTGTATCCTACATATATTATCCTTGGTTTTCTATTGCAGTTTTTTGCCATTTCATTCATATATATATTAAACAGGGTGGGGCTTAGTCCTCCTCCTTGTCTTAACCGGTTGTATGTTATAAATGTTTCAGATTTATAGTTTTTTCCAATTACGTAATTGATAGTGTTCTTATAAAGCCTTTAATTGCTCCAATCAGTTTATTATTTATCAACTCCTATTTCCTGTAGGCTGTTCCATAGTCTAGATGTGGTTACCGACTAGAATGCCTTCTTCACATCTATGAATGCTAGATAGATTTTTCCACTACGATGTACCGTCTCCTCTGTTATCCGTTTTATTGTAAATATATGGTCTTCTTCCCTTATGGAAGCCGCTTTGTGAATCAGGCACCAATGCTTTTACGTAATATTGCAATTTCTTATTGAGGATTTTTTCCTATATTTTAGCTCCTGTACTTAATAGGGTGATTTTCCGGTAGTTATTACAGTCATTTTGGCCCCCTTTTTAAAGATTCGTAGTATCACTCCCTATTTCCCAGTCTTTTGGCACCGCTTTTTCCTTCCATGCATAAGTTATTACGCTAGGAAAATCTACTCTTCAGATTTCTCCAACTATTCTCAATTAGCTAATCCGAGATCAAGCTCGATAAAATCCAAATTCATTTAAAGACTACAAAATGCTTCAGATAATTGAGAAAATCTATCAGAACTCTTATCGGCTTGCTGAATAAAAAACGAAAGGATAAAGAATAATTCGTAAACGAATGATATGAAGTCAGCCAGAGAGCCGATAGTAAAAGAGTTCTGTTTCTAACCGAACAATGAACTTAATCTATCAAACATTAGATAGCGCCATGTGTGCCGTTTGGAATCGATAATATTGATATTAATAACTAAATAATAATTATTAAAGACTAATCCAACGCTGGGTCATATCTATCTATATATATTTTATTATTATTATTATTTTAGACTATTATTGGCACGTAAAACGATTTAAAAAAGAAACTTCTTTTACTTAAATTTAATGTTGAAAACTACCTATTAAGAAAATAAATTATAATGGCCTATGTTATAGGAGTTATAAGGAAAGTACACATTTATTATGTTGTAAATAAACTGGTATATTCGATCTAAAACTAAGATACATACATATTAATATAGTTACAGAGCTTGGCTTATGTAAAACAGGTGACGTGAGACTACTTGTATCTGTATATACGAAGCAGCAGCTCAACTACCTCCGATATATAATGGAAGGCCTATTCAAAAATGTTTGAATATCAACAGCATTCGGTGAACATTAGTAAAATTGGTTGGGTAGATTAAGATAATATGTAAACATTGCAAAAATTCAAGATTAAATACCTCTATCTGCAAGTAAAACATCATGTCAGGTTGGCCGAGCGGTCTAAGGCGCCAGATTTAAGCTCTGGTTCCCAATTGGGAGCGTGGGTTCGAACCCCACACCTGACAGTGGTTTATTTTTTACTATATTCTTTTAATTTAAATAAATTCAATTCAATTCGTTTTTAGTTTCAAAACTAATTCGTTTATTTCTAACAAATGGAATTCGTAATTTATAGTTGTTTGCTAATCTTTATTCTCTTCCTTTCTTACTTTAAACATTGAGCGGAATATCTTACAAACTGAATAGATGTCTGTGAAAACATTTGTTGCGAATTCGTTAAGAAAATTTGTAGTCTAACTAGTAATCACATCATTGCCAATCATCAAACTAGTTACCTGAAGGAATCATGTTGATCGATTTTACTGAACATTGTTCTCTTGTTCATTACCACTGCAATGCTTATACGATTTTCGTGTATCCGTCATTAGCAAAGTAAGTAATACTCTGTAAAATTTAAAATTAAATGTCGATAAATTATTGCGTATCGCACAACATATTAGTAGTAGCAGTAATTTATAAAAAAAAAGTGTGCTACCCTGTCATATACGTGCATGTGTATATATAGGGTTTTCCAATAACTAGGGTCCCTAGGGATAGGGTGGGCGTGGCCACTAGTTAGGGTGCACTTATTCCATCAGCCTGACTAGCCTCTTTGTTAGGCCCTATCTCATTGTCAGTCAGGAAAACCATCAAGTACTTTGAGTGTTTGCTATGACACCCACGAGAAATAAAAAACAGCGCCAGCCGCTGCTATAGTGGTTAGTTCTTTAAAAATAAAGAAAAACGCAAGAGGAAGGTGTGGGTTAAAGAATACCTATTATTACGGAATAAGTTGTCTAATATACAAATCCTCTGAGCTCTCGAACCAACGGATTTGAGGAATTATTTAAGAGTAGGAGGGGCACAATTTGAAGAGTTGTTGAAGTTAGTGACTCCTTTTATTGAGACAAAAGACACAACATTAAGAGAAAGTATCAGTGCAAAGGAACGATTGGTAATCACCTTAAAATTTTTAGCGATTCTTTGGCGCAGAGCGTACGCATATTTTCAATTTTCTTCCTTAACATTTCTACCGTCACATTCTCATCAAAGTTTCTACATATTTCGAGAAGCACTCTAAATCCTTCCGATCTCTTTTCTTTATTCATATACTCAGTGTGGCACTTATCCCATAAATAAGACATATCCTTATAAACATCGATCACATTGAGCAAAACTTCTTTTTCTTATTACACGCCATCTTGCAAGCACTATATCATCGCTATACAAACACGTACCTAGTACTGTTGGTTTCGGTGCCTGCGCGTCAACTCAACTGAGCAACTTAGGACCCTATTTCCTATTACACCGCCCTACCGAAAGAGCTCATACGAAGCTAGTGGAGGTAGGGACGACCCGATCTCCCTACAGGCAGGACCTTGCGCCCTAGGCCACCAACCTGAGTTAGGGTTAGGGACCCTACTTATTGGGTAGTGTAATAGGGCGGGTCGATGTTGACGGTCTGTGGCGACCATGTTGTTTTGGCGGCGTCTGTCAAATCTGTTGTTTATTATTCAGTCACTGTTGCTAAATCACCATGGCAAGTTACACGATTGAGCACCACGTCCAGATGATAAAACTTTATGATCAAGGTGAGTGTCCGTTAGTGCAAACGTTGCGCCAATTTTACTGCAGACGCGGTGGTCCTTCAAAGTCGACTTTCCAATGTTTGGTGGCCAAATTCGATACGACCGGTTCGGTCAACAACCAGCCAACACCCGTACGTCAAAAGAGCGCCAGATCGGCCGAAAACATCGGCCCTTTCCGAACCCGGTGGAGTTGATTCCACAAAAACTTGCACTTTCGCAGACCTCAACTTGGCGAATTTTGCGTCGGGATTGGGGCTTGCACCCGTAAAAGATCCAACTAGCCCAGGAGCTCAAAGCTAATGACCACAGGCAACGCTGTTTGTTCGCTGACGGAGCTTCGAAGCGTTTAGAAGAGAACACCAATTTTGGCCGAAAAGTCATCTTTAGTGATGAGGCGCATTTTTGGATGAATGGCAATGTTAACAAGCAAAATTGTCGTATATGGGACGGCGCCAATCCATACGAGGTTCGTCAGGTAGCAATGCATCCACAAAAAGTTACTGTTTGGTGCGGATTTTGAGCCGGCGGTATCATTGGTTTGTACTTCGTCGAAAACGACGTTGATGAAACCATCACCGTTAACGGCGAGCGCTAGAGATCAATGATAACCAATTTCTTTTGCCCCGAATTGAACGATACCTAGACGACAAGTGATTCCAGCAGGACTGCGCTACGTCCCACACAACGAACGCCACAATGGACATTCTGCATGAACGATTTGAGGGTATGGTTATCTCTCGCGGAGGTGACGTGAATTGGCCACCAAGATCGTGCGATTTGACCAGATTAAGAGAAGATGAGAACAGTTTCAGAATTCCCAAGTTGCAATAGATGTACAACTTATTGCGTAACATTAGGCAGTTACGTCCGATTGCATTCACAGTTCTTCGCCACTGGAACAATCAATGATATTTATACACTCCAAGCCACGTTGAATCAATTAATTGATTCTACAGGCCAACAACTAGCTAAGAAATTACGTTTGGTTTAAAAAATATTTCTTGGTAGTGCAAAATCTACGTTACTTAAAGCACTTGTGTATATTTGCCCTGTAATATGCATGCATCATAGATATACACATAGATCAATATTCATGTCATATTGCAAACAATATTAAGGTCATATTTTAAAACTACCCCTACGGCACATTGCATTGAGTTTTTCTTTATTATCGTATGTTCGTCGACGACATTGATTTATCACTAGAATTACGTTCAAAATGATTAAGCTAGCTCAGTCAATTACGAGTACTAATGGAAACCGCCCCTACTTCGATGGAGTTAATATCGAGGGTTGCAGTTACATTGGGAAAAGCCCATTCGAAACATACATACGTACGTATATTTCACCACGTATAAGCGGCCGCTACTTCCGACTAATTCTTTCAAACCAGAGTTAATTTCGCGTTAGATTACTATTGAATTGGACGAGATCTTCGCGCGTTGCGCTAAATGGCTTCGTTTGAGATAACAGTTAATTCGGCGGAAATTCCATTTACTCGGTGATCTTGTTTATCAGCCGTACTTTCCTGTTTTCCCCTTATTGGATTTGGGGCACTAATTGGATGAAATCTAGAAAATTGCATTTCGCGTTTTATAATATTGTAGGCACAGCGAAATTACGAAGCGAGATGTAAAGCGAAATCGCGTAATTAGATTCTATTGAAGTTAAAAAGCAAGATTTTATGTAATTCACGTTCCAGAAATAATTAGTTAAAACCGTTCATATAAGCCACTATTCATAAATGAAATAGGAACTCGCAGATCTCTCAGCATTGCCCGTATTTAGATTTAAAAAGTAAATCATCTAACGTACAGTATGAGTAGATACATTTATAACAGATATAAAGAAAAACAATTACCTAACAGAACTGAAACTGAAAATGGTAGAATATTAGGAGATGTTTAAGTCTGTTAACAGAAGTAATAACTAAAGCTCGAATTTTATGTACGGAAAAATCAGTAAAATATGCACATATTTTGAAAAAATAATAAAAATCATTTACAATACATTATATAATATATGTATATATATCATAATCATAATAATATAATATCATTGTATCGGGAATGGATATGCAAACAGAAAACCGAGCCGATATAAAAACGGGAATGGAAAACTTTTAGAGGGGAATATGGGAGCAAAAATGCAAATTAAGGAAGCCACAAAAATAGGAATGAAGGTGTATAAGGTACAGCTGGATGATTCGTATACAAAGGAATATATAATGGAAAATAAAAAGAATTTGAGAAAGTTACCGGAAAAAATTTACATAAACAATGAGATGACGAGAGAAGAGCGAGGAATACAAGGAAAGATAAAACAAATAGCAGAAGAGCAGCGGAGAATGGGAAAACGAATAAGAGTAGGTTATGAAAAAACCTACATAGACGGTAAAGAATGGAAATGGGACGAAAATGCGGGCGGCTGTAAAGAGCAAAAGAATACAACAACAAGTAGCTTGCCTAAAAACTAACACCGAAAGGAAAAAGGGAAGGGAGAAATGGAGGTGACTAGGCGACGATGACGGACATGCGTAAGAATATAAACAGGAGAAAAATAAATACAAAGTCTAAGAAATCAGGACAAGAGGCGAAAGAAATAAAAATAGGAACCTGGAATGTTAGTAGCTTAAAGGAAAAAGAAATGGAGCTAATACAGGAGATGGAACATAGAGGAATAGATATACTTGGCATATCAGAAACTAAGAAAAAGGGGACGGGCATGCAACAGCTGACAGAGGATTATGTGATGTGATGGTGTGGAGTGGAAGAGGGAGAAAGAGCAAGAGCAGGAGTAGGAATTATCATAAACCAGACTAGAATTTGAGAGATTGTGAAGGTTCAAGACATAAACGAAAGAATCATATATGCTCAAATAACCCTTGGGACAGAAGTATTCCATATAATAACGATATATGCGCCAAGCGAAGATGCAAGCAAAGATGAAAGACATCAATTCTATGACGAACTGCAAAAGACTATGGATGATAAGCAAAGCAACAACATAATATTAATGGGCGATATGAATGGTAGAGTGGGGAACCAGAATAAAGGGGACAAAAAATGACTAGGTCAAGAGGGCGAAAAAATAAAAGGCGAAAACGGGCGGAGAATAATAGATTTCTGCATAGAAAATGATCTCATAATAATGAACACAACATTTAAACACAAATGGATACGTAAATACACAAGGGAGGAAACATCTCGGAATGAAAAATCTATTATAGACTACATAATGACTAACAGGGGTATTAGACAATATGTGAGAGGTGTAAAGGTAAATAGAGAAGCGGAAATCTGTTGCTGAGCAAATGGAAAATAACACTAAAGGAAAAAGATGATAAAAAGAGAAAAATAGTAAAAGGAAAGATTAATTGCTACAAACTAAGAGAACCGCAAATAGAAAACAAATACCAGGAAATACTAGACGCAGAGTTAGGAAAAACGCAGACGATGAGAGGCATAGAAGAAAAGTGGAAAAAGCTTAAAGAAGGCATGATAGAAGCAGCAAGAGGAAGTTGCCGAGTAACAAAACTAACAAACAGGAAAAGAAAAAGAACGGCGTGGTGGACAAAAAATATAAAAGAAGCAGTAAAGGAGAAAAAAGCAGAATCGAAAGCTCACATAAATGCAAAAGATGTAAGAAATTACGAGGAATACAAGAAGAAGAGGGAAAGAGTGAAAGAATTAATAAAGGTAAGCAAAGAAAAATCCTGGAGAGAATTTGGAGAGAAAATTACTAGAAACTACCAAGAAAATCAAAAACTCTTCTATGGAGCGATAAAAAATATGAGGAAGCCAAAACAATATACATTGAAGGACATGAAGGATAAAAACGGTAAGGTAGTGACTGAAGAAGACAGGATAATGGAAGTATGGAGAAGATACTTCCAGACACTACTACAAACAGAAGGAGAGAAAAATACACAACTAGAGCGAATATATCAAGAAAAGAATTTTATAGAAAGGCAGGTACAACAGCACATAATAAGAGAAGAATTAAAAAGTCATACAACTGATGAAGAATGGAAAAGCACCGGGACACGCCGAAATTACTCTGGAAATGATAAAGGGACTTAGTGAACTAGGATTAAAACAACCACTGGAACTACTAAACGAGGTCAGAATGGAGAAAGTGGCACCCGAGGATTGGAGAATAGGAATTATATGCCCAATTTACAAAAAGGGAGATTGTCAACAGTGTTGAAATTACAGAGGCATAACTCTGGGTAGCACAG
Source organism: Chrysina gloriosa (assembly GCA_038088585.1). Taxonomy (NCBI): domain Eukaryota; kingdom Metazoa; phylum Arthropoda; class Insecta; order Coleoptera; family Scarabaeidae; genus Chrysina; species Chrysina gloriosa. The sequence goes on from CM076095.1 coordinate 10,368,333, forward strand.
TAAGGAAATTATATGCAAGAATATTAGAAAGTAGCCTTAGGAAAGAAATAGAACATACATTAGAAGAAACACAATGCGGATTTAGGAAGGGACGAGGGACTCAAGATCAAATATTCATTTTATGACAAGTAACAGAAAAAACAATAAAAACAGGCAGAGAAATACATATATGCTTCATCGATATAATAAAAGCATTCGATCGTATAAGGAGAAATGATGTATGGAGAACGTTAGAGACAAGAAGTGTGAATGAGGAATTAATAGAGCGTACAAAGAGCACATACTACAGAGCAAGAAACTACGTTAGAGTAAGAAATGAAAAATCGGAGACGTACATATGTAGAAATGGACTAAAGCAAGGCTGCGCGCTGAGCCCCTTATTACTTAATATAATGTTGGACGAAGCGATTAAGAAATGTAAACACCAACTGGAGCCATATAATGTAGGATACTGGAAAATGGAGAAAATACAAATAACTGAGTTAAGCTATGCGGACGATATGGTGATATTAGGAAACACGGAGATACATCTGCAAGAAAATGTCAATATAATAAATGAACAACTAAAAGAAATAAACATGAAAGTTAACCTTCCTATACTCACGCATACGGTCTGTGAGACCGATTTATATAGTATAGTATACGTCTTTCATTTTGACGTGAGTATAGGAAGGTTAAAAGAGACAAAACAAAAATAATGGCAATAAGCAAAGAAAGTCTAACACATAATATAAAAATAGATGGACATAGAATAGAACAAACTAGCGCATTTAAATACCTGGAAGAGATTATTAACAGCGAGGGGTCCTTAGAAGATGAAATAAATGAAAGAATATCAAAAACTGCAAAACTTTACAACATGATAAGAACACCATTCTTAACCTTCCTATACTCACGCATAAGGTCTGTGAGACCGACTTATATAGTATAGTATACGTGTTTCATATTTTGATGTGAGTATAGGAAGGTTAAACAGAAAAGAAATACCAGAGATAGTAAAGGCAGAAGTGATCCGCTAGGTAGTGAAACCAGTACTGATACACTCATGCGAGTCATGGACTACAAACGAGAGACAAAGAAGCAGGGGAACAGCGTAGAAATGAGGTTCCTAGGACGAATACAAAATAAAACTAAGTTGGATAGGATAAAGAACGCAGTATACAGAGAGGAGCTCAAGATAGAGCCAATCGAAATCACAATACAGCAAAGGCAATTAAGATGGCTTGGCCATGTTATAAGAATGGACGAAGAAAGGTTGGCAAGACAAATATACCAATCAAAATAAATGGGAAAAAGGAGAAGAGGAAGACCAAGCAAGACATGGGAGCAAGAAGTACGAAGTGCATACGAGGCAAGGGGAGAGAAATGGGAGGACATGAATGCAAGATGCAGGGAGAGAGAAGAGTGGAGACAAATATGGAAGAGGGAGCCAGGAAACTCAACTCCACACAACCCGACACTTCACGGTCAAACGGGTTTCAGGATTAAGTAAGTAAGTATATAATATATATTTGCAATATTTTTAACAACACCCAGGTAGTATTTACAAAAATATTACCATTTTACTTCCATGCAATTTACATGTAAAACTAGCCTAACATGGTATACCTACAATTTTGTCATTATCTACTTATTATTATTAAAAAAATTGATTATTAAACCTTTTTCTAAATTTTCTATTTTAAACCGTTGTCGTCTATCCTACATAGTAAGTGTTCGAACATAGAGAATAATCGTTCAACATCGACGGAGGTAATGGGGGCATTTTTTAAGTTGCCTAAAATATATGGGTCTAATTCATGTGCAAATTCCCCATTTAAAATATTAGAAACTTTTGAATCCTTAATTTTTAATACTAAGTTTAGCTTTTTAAAAATCATTTCACCTATCACAGATTCAATAAAAGCAATTTTCCTGATTCTGATTTCAAAATTGTTTCTGCTACTACAGAAAAAATGTTTTCAATAAGTGGTAACTGACTTGGTATTACATTATTCTTTTATAGAATTTCAATCAGATAGTTCTAAAGCAATTTTTTAAAATTTTGTCATAATTTTGTGAATAAGATATGGAGGTATCTAACCATGTTCCCCATCTCGTAATAATTGATTGTGTGTAAATTAGCAAATGATTCTTTGTAAAACTGAATTGGTAATGGTGATTTTAGAAAAATTTTCTTCACATTACTAATTAATTTATTTACAAGAGGGAATTGGTTTCTGATTTTTTCGCAACTCTTTTAATACCATGAGCCAAACAAGTGGTATGAATTAAATTAGGAAAAAATATTTTGAGATTAACCGAAGCTTGACATATAGCGGGCCAGCATATCAGACAACATTAAAACTATTTTCTCTTGTACTATTGGATTAGGAAGGGAAAAATGTTAACCCATCGTGAATAAGTCGAGTCATTGTACAATTATTATTATTTCGGTGTATATTTGGTCAACCTAATTCTTCCTTAAAGTACTTTCATCGCGAACTTGTTTTTGGGAGAATTTTTCAAGAAAACGTTTTACACAGTAAGAAAAATGTTAATTTTAACAAAAATTTACCAAAAAGCTTGTCCCTGAAAGTCCACAAAAAAGATAGGTAATTTGACAAACTTTTAATGTAAAGTTGTTAACTTTATTTTTCAAAGAACAATAATCTTTGTTGAACCCGGCTTTTTGATTTGGTATAATACTAAAAGTAGTTGCTAACATTTCGTAGAAGGTTCTACAATTTCCCAATACCTTTTGTCAAAATAATGCCCAAGCTTTCGCTGAAATGCACTTTTTAAATAGGAAGTAAAGAAATCGTTGTGGTACTTACTACAAATTGGATTTTGTATTTAACAAATCTATTTTGCACATATGGTATTTACGTGTTGTATATATACTGTGTGTCTAGCTAAGTTCGCGACAAATGGAAAACTTTTATTCTTGGGTTTATGAAAAAAGTTATTCTTTATAAAAAGTCCTGCTTCATCCAAAACTTAAATTCAAATTGTCAGATTTTAATATTTGTTAGTCATATACGAGATATGACAAAAATATGAAATTAGTATAAGAGTAAAGTACCTTTATTTTCAATGATACTTAAAATGTTATAAGGAATAGTTGTTCAGAATTGGAAATTATACAATTTAAATACAGCATTTACACAAAAGAAAGCATGGAAAATGTTACACAAATGCTTCAACATATCCGCCTTCTCGTTCCATACATGCAACGGTTCTATCACAAAAATGCCTTAAAACCCTTCTAATTGTTTGTGGAGTTATTTTACGGATTTCTTCTCTAATAACACGTTCTAGATGGCCTACATCCGTAAACGCCGCTTGAATATAAACATGTTCTTTTAAATAACCCCACGAGAAAAAATCAAGTGGGGTCAGATCTGGAGACAGAGGTGGCCAACGTATTTAAATTGTATTTAAATTGTATAATTTCCAATTCTGAACGACTATTCCTTATAACATTTTAAGTATTATTGAAAATAAAGGTACTTTACTCTTATACTAATTTCATATTTTTTGTCATATCTCGTATATGACTAACAAATATTAAAATCTGACAATTTGAATTTAAGTTTTGGATGAAGCAGGACCTTTTATAAAGAATAACTTTTTTCATAAACCCAAGAATAAAAAAGTTTTCCATTAGTCGCGAACTTAGCTAGACACACAGTATATTTAGCAGTGCTTTTAATTTTTGTTTTTTAAATTGAAATTTTTAAATATATTTACATATTTACATATTTATATATATACATATATAGTAAGAAATTCTAATGTTAGTCTTTCTTTAAATTAAATAAAACTACGTTCATTAATTCAATATTTCGACAATTGCTTTATTCTCTTCGTTAGGAATAGCTAAGATCCTTCCTATTTTAATTTCTCCTTAATTTCTTCATTTCCTATTCTATCCATTTTTGTTTCTCCAGTTATTTTCCTCATTTATTTCTTTCACTTTTCATTTGTTTTGACCAAGTTCCACTAGCACATGTTGGGACTGCGATAAAATTATATATGTACCTATATTTATTCGGTTTGGCAGTTCTATTGGCTATTTCCATATTTACCTTTTCGTCATTCGTTATAATATATCAGTATTCCGAGATATTAATATGTCGTCACCACGTCCAGCTTTTCATTAAGTTTCGGTTTTCCTCTAACTTGCTGTCATAAATTATCTTTATTTTACTTTAACTGGCATTAATTTTCCTTTTCATATTGTCTAGTTCTTTACTCCATGCATTCAGTATACTTTGCAATGCATTTATTGTATCCGCCATTATCACTATATCGTCGGTATCTATTAATATTTCTATTCTAATTGGTTGTTTTCATTTTTTTGTTTCTGTCAGTTCAAATTATTTTATTCCCTGCTACGTTAAACAGAAGCCCTGTTCCTCTTAAATCCATGCGTTCTATATCCATTTATTTGTACTTGAGCCGTTGCCGTCCTGTATACACTCTTAATTAATTATTTTATGTGGTTTGTTATACTGAACTCACTCAAACAAATCGATATTGCTTCTTTTTCGATGGTGTCCAATGCCCCCTTCATGTCAACAAATATCATATATAATTCCTTTCCTGCCTTTATTCTCTTCTCGATTATGTTCTGTACAAATACATTGTCTATTGTTTGTGTAACTCCCCTAAATTCGAGTTATTCTTCTCCTAATTTGTGTTCAACTTGTTTTCCGAATCTCTGGCATACAGCTCTGTTATTATTGCAATCCATTTCTTCTCCTTCTTTTTGCTTTGGTATTACTATATTATTTTTCATGCTTTAGGTACTTCCCTGGTCTTCTGGGCCTCTCTAACTGTTCTTAGTAGTCACCCTTTTCCTTCCTCTCCCAAATATTTTAGTACTTATATATATACAGTTGTCCCCGGATCGACTTCACTAATTGTAAGTATAATTGATAAAAAAAGAATTTTGTTGTAATGTTTTGAGATGCCGCCCTGCTTGCTCAGAAAAGAATTTACAGCAAATTTCTACTTTTTCGAAAGCAAGGCCGTCATGACAATTGCGAAAAACAACATTTTCTGTTAAAGTAAATTGCCATTTCGGTCAATAATACGGCAAAATGTTATTAAGAAAGGTTGTTGAAAATATGAACATATGACTTTTTCCATCATTTTTTCCAACATCAGATCACTTTATGAATTAAGAGAAGAAATGAAAATTTTCATGGAAATGACAGATAAACCCGACCTGCTCCAACTTTTGGGAGATGATGCATGCTTTTCTAATTTAGCACTTTTGGTTGATGTCACCAATTAGTTCAACGAGCTATATACGAATATGCAGAAACAATGACTATTTGTCTATGGTCTATTCACCCTTGTAAAATTTCAAAACAAACTTTGGTTGTGGGAAAATTAGATTCGTACGGGAAATACGGGAAATGTCATTTTCCAATGCTAGCTGCTCACAAAAATTTTGAGAAGAATGGCGTAGGACAGGAATTATCTTCATTAAATACAGAATTTACATCCAGATTTGAAGATTTCCGTTCACGTGAACTTCTATTCCAAATATTCATGACTCTTTTCGACGTAGACGTGCAGCAAGTGGAGATGTCGCTTCAAATGGAATTAATTGACCTCCAAGCGGATGATGTTCTGAAAAGTCTGTTTCGTGGGGTACCTCTGCAAGATTTTTATCTGAGATGTTATTACAAAGAAAAATATCAAATTTTAATTGGCTGTATGGTGTCCATCTTTGACAGTACTTATTACTGTGCAATTTTTTCACAATGAATTACACGAAAAATAGATCGAAGATTATCGATACTAAACTACCAACACTAAATATTGAACTTCTTGCAAAAGAAAGACAATACCAAATTTCTCACTAATTAGAGTTATAGCACTATATGACTATAAGAAATTATTTGTTTATTAAAATTTATTTATTTTAGTTTTATTCTTTTATTATTTTATAGTAAAACTAATGCTATGTATTGTATTGTATTGTAATGAGGTGGGGTCTGGCCCAAAATTGCCCTTTGCACTGCGACCACGTTGATCTATTGTGCTTCCTCTTGTTTGTTTTATTTATTTATTTAATACGCTTAGGAACAGGATCAGCTCCTTCAATGGGAGTGTAAATAGGTCCTCCTCACTCAGCGTATATGCATGTAGTAGTCTATATCTCCTGTGGCCTAGTGCCCCACAGTTAGTGATCAAGTGTTCCATTGACTCCTCTTCTTCACCGCAGAATCTGCAAGTGTCCGTGTTGGATAAGCCCATTTTGTGAAGGTGCTTGTTACAGGTATAGTGGCCTGTGAGTGCCCCTGTCAGTGTTTTTAAGCTTCCCCTGTCCAGTTTTAGGGCGAGGTCCGCCCTCCTAGCGTCGAAGCTCAGAAATTTTTTGGAATGTTCCAGCCCGCTGGTCTCATTCTAGTGTTTCATTGTAATGGACGCTGTCCATTTCTTTATCTCACCTTTAAGGAGACCTTTGTTAAACCCCAAAAGGTGGGGTAGATCCAGTAAAGCTTCTCTCAGCCCCTTTTTTGCGCAGATGTCTGCCATCTCATTTCCCCCGTGCCCCTCATGTCCTGGCACCCAGACCAGGGTGATCTGGTTCTGAGTGGCCAGGCCATTAAGCATGTTGCGGCATTCCAATAATAAATTGGACGTAATTGTACAACTGCTCAGGGCCTTAAGGACTGATTGACTATCCGAGAATATTTTAATTCGTATTACCTTGTGTCCCCTTTCGGATAGGATTCCTACAGTTTCCAAGATTGCGTATAGTTCCGCTTGGAAGATTGAGGTGTCCTTGCTCAAAGTTATTGATCTGTGTATTCTAGGCCCCACTATTCCTGCCCCCACTCCGTGGAGCGTTTTGGACCCATCTGTGTACCACTTTTGCAATCCATCCCGTAACCATCTCGGGTTTGCGCACCACTTATCCCTTGCCGGGAAAATGCTATGTATACTTATATATCTGTATTTTTTAAAAATAAGTACTATTATTATCAATTGTCTACGTTTTGGTCCGTGGTCCATCCTAATTTTTCATTTGGTCCCCTATAAAAAAGGTTATCCATTGCTGCTCTAGATCTCAGTTTCTCCACCCAGAAAAAGTGAAAAGGATTATCATTAGCAAGGTGGTAGGTTTCATTGAAGGCAGCAACCTAATGAAGTAAACTACGTGAGAACATAATAAGCTAGTGAACGTCAGTGCCATGGGTTAAGGACCATACCCTAAAGAGGAAAATATCGTGATATTTCCTATTGTCGGGTTAGATTATAGGTTCTGTTGTTACGAAGCAATTTGGCCTACTTACCCTTATATAATTATAATTTTGAAATGGGATGGGTTTATACATGGTAGAAGCACTGAAGCAATTGTTTTATTTATATACATTCATTTATTATAATTTAATTAGCTGGTTTAACATTAGTTCATATTATTATCAATTCTGCATAAAATACATTATTTTTAGTATAAAATAATTTTCGCAAAATGTTATCTAGAATTCCCGCCGAAACGAGTGTGACGTATGAGTATTTATTTACATTTCGGATGTTTTGTGTTTCCATGTTTACTTAGTAAAAAGATGTTTTGACATATGGCACTAACCTATAAATTTCATATTCCAATTACATGTGAATTAATATGAAATAACGGTATCTCTATTAAATTATTACACATTTAACGAATTTTACTTACAATTCAGCATTCAATGAATTTCATCAACACGAACAGGTCAATATTTAGTAAATTATCGCTTTGTGCTTTTACAAATGCGTTTTCGGTAATTTCAGCTATTCTAAAATTGCAGATAAACATTTCCATACGAAAATTTGTCTTTGTAACACAACTAAATACAACTGACAATGAACTGATGCTTGTAAGTAGATCTAGTGACGTCATTAGAGTCGCCAGACACATTCGTAAGGTCTCGGTTGTTGGTCGGAGACATTCGAATAATTTGAATTTTAATTAGGATATAAAATATTGCTTGCCCGAATAAATGTTATTTTGTCACAAATAGACACCTATTTATATATTTATTTCAATAAATATATATTTCGGTGTAAAGCTCAAACTTGCGTATACCCTATTACCCTATTAAGTTCATTCGTTGTAATATAGATTTTTGTAAAGTCCAAAATCAGCTGCGCCTTACTTCTTTGAAAGCTATAGTTTTATATACATACATTATTTCGTATATTCCAAGACATTGTGAGCCATGGATATATGCCGCCGAATTATACGCGAAAACATATTGAATAAAATTTCTGATAAATCTTATTGTCTTATTCATTGTTACAGAAGCCAAGATTCGTACCAGCAATATGTAGAAAGTATGCCTTGGTTGTGCATACCGTGGCAACAAGCCGGTGTAAGGGCTGAACTGGCAGAATTGTATGGTATCAGAGGCATTCCGACGTTACTTCTTTTAGATAGCAATGGTCATGT